>JBAIZL010000001.1:272165924-272813424 GCA_036971475.1 Prosapia bicincta | reverse complement strand
ATTTGAGGCTTCACTTTATTTAAAGCCCAAAAATAACCTAATCATGCCACAGCCTTACATAGAAAGTCATTAGACATGTTTAGCCGCATTTCTAACATATTTACACAAGACAAATAGAGCGATCGACTTATAACATCGATAAATACACAGTCTTTACTGATATGTTTTGCGTATGGTCAAGAACTACTAGCGGCCATGCACGATATTCGCACAGTAGTGGCAGTGGCTATGACATCAGTTAGGTTCATCGTTCAAGATATCAAGGTTGCCCACTTTTGCCCAGCGTCACACCTGGAGTTCAATTGCCAACATACGTCAGTTATTCGTTTAATTAGTTGTGACAACTCGTTTATTAACGATGGTTTCAACTCGGCGGTCATAAAAGTCGATATAATTTGTAAATGTTAACTGCAGCGAGAGGCTATTGCTTTTTTGTTTACTTCTTTGCTGGATCTAAAAATATTCAGTCTTAATATGTTTCATTTTAAAAGAAATATGACCTGAATTTTTCTCTCAAGTATGAAGATACTTTCAAATATCTGAACAAATAACCTTTTTGTTTGGATTTGGGCTCTGTTAATTTAAAAATGCCAATGACAGTATTACTGTTACAAGATAAAAACAAGGTAACAGAATGGGAATAAAATAAGATCGTAACTTTCGAATATTACAATAATTGTATTAAAATTATTGTTATTATTATTATTATTATTATCGTTTTTGCTACTACAAATACTACTAGTCTTGGTTGTACCATGAACCTTTTCATACCACAGCTTGTAAAAAACCTTAAGAGATATTGGTAGAAAATAGCGTTATCATTTAGGAGTTCTAACAATAAAGCTTAATAATTTTGCCTTCTCTATACTAGCGCATTGTTCTTTTTCTTTCTCTACTCAGCGGAATCATCCGAAGATATCCGATGTCAAACATGGTTTTCTTCTTCAATTAGAGGTTATTTGGAGGTTATGTTTAATCATTTTCAAATGCAATTTACTACTCATTCAGAAACATTGTATACCTGATTAAAATTATTTCATAACGCACGATTTCATATATAAAATTGTTTTTATTACATTTAGGTTGTTGCTCTCCGCATCATATTATATCATATTAAATCATATTATTAACTAATACTTCAACAGTAAATATAGTTACGTAATATGATGACTAGGAAATTGAATAAGCTATTAAAGACTATTGTTGTTGGTACTGGTGTTATTGTTGTTGTTGTTGGACGTTTTATTGAAGATGACAATGCAAGGAATGTCATCAGCTGATAGTAGCCTAAGGGTGAAATATACGTGGATAATTGGATAATTAAAGTAGGATTTAAGTAGAAATGCCATCAGTAAGGTTAATGGAGAAGAACCATATCTTGCGTTGCCAGAGACGTTCCTCGACATCTACAGGGATATTTCAGCTGCTACAAGGAGTCTAACAAAATTATAAAGAGGGGAAAGTAGAATTAATAAAATAAGCAACCTCCAACCCCAGATACAGATGACGTAACATAACTAGCAAAGTGTTCTGGTCTTGCTAAATAAACCTGCAATACTTGTATGTTTATACGAGACTGGTTATACGATGATGTTTATATTATTTTTAATTTAGAATTAAATTTGTCTTAAAATGTAATCAAGTAAAATATAAAAAAATCAAGTCATTTCCTACTTAAGTCAACAACGAAAAATTTTATTTTAGTTTCATTACATTTTATAATTACAACTAATTTAATATGTCCGAATAACGATATTAAGTGGCAAAATAGAAAGCGAATTTCCTTGCAACTTTTCATTTTCCCGTCTATGTATGGTGGCGGACTATTATTTTTGTTTGTTACTATTTATACGCTTTAATTTTATTCGTCGCTTTTTTGTGTTGTAGTTTCTTTTCGCATTCTTTTCGCATTGTCCGTTTGTGAAGCAAGGTCAGACACCGTTAATCATGTTTGTTTATTTTATTCTTTTCATTCATTTTTAATTCTTCAGCACTATTTATGATATTGTGTGGTAACCATGGCAACAATTTGAGGTTGTACAATGGAGGTTTCGCCGACAACCAGATGGAAGCAACAAAACAATTCATGTAGCCTACTTCTTTGAAAAATACACTTTTAGCTTGGGAAAGTTGACTCGGAAGTTGGGGAAAAGCGCTAGACTTTGAGCATAAAGATACTCAGTTCGAATCCATCTCAGACCCCCAAAATTTTATAAATTAATGACTAAATAAATATTTGATAAAACTGTGTTAACATCAATTGTCATCCAATTTAGGTCGAAAAAAAAATATATTTAAACGTGATTGGAAAAATAAAAATGTATTTTACACAATTGAAAATTTGTACAAAGTAGCCTATATATATAAGGAGAGTGTGAGCTAATTGAAGGAATTGAAAAAGATATATTTTTCAAGTATGACAAAGTAATTAACTTTAATGAAATTTATTATAAAATGTAATAGTTTAATTTGTTAAGACTAGAAATTCTGCGCTTATGCCTACAAAATCGTTTATAAGTCTAAAATTAAAGATAATTTACTAATGTACTCGTAGCTGTTAAATTAAAGAAATTTTGATCAAATTAATTTAACCGGTTCCACAAATTTTTAAAATCAAAGAATTAACCAACCTACGAACGTTGTGCTTTGTGTTTTTAAAATGATTTAAATTCCAGTAGTTATTTATGTTGCAACTTTTTCACAACATAAATTTTCTATTTATAGACGGACACGGTCAAACAGGTTTTAATATCGTGGTTTTAGGCATAAATGTTTAATCATGAATACAATGAAAATTTTAAAGACGCGCGTAAAGGAAGTCCTTGTAATGCGGCTTAAACGATTAACGGCAAATAACTCATTTTATTTTGTAATCTTCGTAAGTTGGAGACTCTAAACAAAATGTCTAGATCCCGCTAGACAGGTTGAAACGGAAATGCCTAGGGACGGATTTTACAAGCGTTAATCGTTGGGAGGGTGCAAAGCTTAAACGTAAGTATGTTAGACCAAATTTATTAAATGGTTTAAAAGTTTACAAAAGTTTTAATAATCAAAACATGATGTATCTGACGTATATAAAGAGTCAAATAATTATATAACAGCTGATTTTCCACCATACTTAATTTAGAATTGAAAGATTAGCGACAAACAGTGACTGGAAAATCCAAGAGAACAATATGAACATTGTACGGTAAATGATTAAAGCATTATTTAAAGTGTGTAGTGTATAAAAACAGTAAATAAAGAACTAAAATACAAAAAGGCGTAAAATCGTTGCAAAAGACATAAATAACATTGTTAATGCTTTAAACAACATTTAGTTATTTTAAAGCGTATAAATTAAAGAGCGTAATAAAATGGGTGAAATTTTAATTAAAGTAAAGACAATAATAATAAGCTGAACTAATTTTCAACCGACTTTTTACAAAAGATTAGTTAAAGATGGTTTAGAAGGGACGATAGATGTAGTGGGAGGGTAACTGGCCTATTACAGAAGCGAGCAAAGATGAATTCAAGTTTTATTGGACATTGCGAACCGATAAGGAAGGTCGAAGACAAAAAATATAGAAAATTTGACAAAATCTGTTGGAGGGTCTTTCCAACTTGGACAATCCAGTTACAAGAAGATGCTGCGGATACTGTGGCATGCTAAAATACATGTGTATAGTTTGATTTAAAGGAGAATAGGAACGGGTCTGTGGTGGGGTATGATTGCAGTGTTGCCAGTTTGAACGCTGTGACAGGTCAACCCGCCACTGGCAGCGGTTATTACCGTATAATTGGCAACAAGGCTCATCAGCTCGGCAAGTTGTGGATTTTCCAATCGCAGAGACGGTGGCAGCTCCCACCCCTTTGGCCGATTTCATTTTCGTAAAGTCATATTCTGCTTACATACATAATGCCGGGGAAAATATTATTAAATTTAGTGTAAACTAAGATAAATAATGGTTACAAAAAGGGGGGTGATCATTGCTAGCCAGTATTTAGATAATATTGTTCCATTTAAACCTAGCCTAGAATAGCCTATAATTCTGAAATGAATGAAAAAAGTCACTCATCAATAAAAAGATTAATAGTTTCCAATTATTACAATGAAAATATTGGAAAGAACCCCAATACCACAAAAATAATCAAACATAACAAATAAAACAAGTTCCTTAAGATTAAACCCTTATGTACATTTCGATGACCATGTCATCATCATCAGAGGGTCTTATTACAAAATTAATAACAAGATATCATCACTCTAGTTTGTAACTTCTTGTTTGCTAGATTTTATTTTTGTCATGGTCATTGAAATGTACATAAGGATTTAATCTTAAGTAACTTGTTTTATTTCTTATTTTTGATTATTTTTGTGGTATTGGGGTTCTTTCTAATATTTTCATTGTAATATATTGTACCACTGTGCTATTGATGTTGTGTAGTTTCCAATTAGCTGTTTTACGTTCTCCCTATAACTTAATAACACGCAGTTTCTAATCTAAAGCTTTTCAAGTATAGTAACCCCCCCCCCCCAGTATAATAACCCCTTGTGTATGCGCTAGCTGCGGTAATACTCAGCTGATTAGTTATATTGAAATCTAGGAGTTTATTTCTATGAGATGTGGGCAGGGAAGTTAGAGATTTCGTTCATTAGATAATTTCCTCCATGGACATTTACTTCTGCTGGGCGACTGGTAAGAATTGTGAAATATTAAGGAGGTTCAGAAACAGTAAGTGTAGTAGAGTGGGTATTAGGGTTGTGTGTAGATAGAAAAAAAGCTGTCCTAAAATATTAAGGATGTTTGTAAACATCAAAGGAATTCTTTTAAAATAGTACAAAAGAACGAGACCTAGGAAAGAGTAAAATTTAGGCATAAATTAGGAAATATGTTTAACAAAAATTATTAACCAATACTAATACGTACACAAGGTGTTACAAAATATTTTAAAATAAAAATAAATGAATGTTGTAGAAGAGACACAATGGAAAGTTGCAAAGCACACTCACATTTCACTTTCGTATGTTTACGCAGTATTTGAGCAATGTTTCTCTCGCTTCAGATGGGAAGTATCTTGCCGGCAAGTGTAGCCCCGAGGACGAAGGACCGCCCAAGTAATAATTATTAGCAGCATCAAAAGGCCCGACAGTTTTTTTACTCATCGTCTGTCTGGACTACCTGTGCACACGAATATCAACACCAGATAGAGACCGTGAGGTGAGATCTGCAGCACAGTTAACCTCTCCGACCTAAATATAGAGTTCGCGAGATTGTTGGCCCATCATTGGTGTCCGATTCCAGGGCGCAGTTAGTGCGATAAATCGAAATCACTAATTTGAATGTCGTAAGACTTTTCAATTGATAACTGAATTTAAAATACTTTCAAATTTTGATGTTAGATCTACTGGTAGGGTATAAGATTTAAGTAGCCTACTTGACATCAGATGTACAGGTAGGGAATAATATTTATGTAGCCTACGTGAGTTTAGATGTCCAGGTTGCTACGATGATGTCTAGGTAGCTACGAATGAGGTATTACAGATGTCTAAGATTTATGTAGCCTACTAGAGTTAAGAAGTACATGTAGGGTCTAAGATTTATGTAGCTTATTTGAGTTCAGATGTACAAATAGGATCTAAGATTTATGAAGTCTACTAGAGTTAAGAAGTACATCTAGGGTCTAAGATTTGTGTACCCTACTTGAGTTCATATGTAGGCCTACAGGTAGGGTCTAAGATTTATGTAGCTTACTTGAGTTCAGATGTACAGATAGGGTCTCAGATTTATTTAGCCTACTCGAGTTTAGAAATACAGGTAGAGTCTAGGATATATATAGCCTACTCGAGTTAAGAAGTACAAGTAAGGTCTAAGATTTCTGTAGCTTACTTGAGTTCAGATGTACAGGTAGGGTCTAAGATTTATGTAGCCTACTTCAATTCAGATGTACATGTAATGTCTAAGATCTATGTAGCCTACTTGAATTCAGATGTACAGGTATTGTCTAAGATTTTTGTAGCCTGCTCGAATTAAGATGTAAAGGTAGGTTTCAAGATCTACGTAGCCTACTTGAACGCAGATGTACAGGTAAGGACTAAGATTTATGTAGCCTACTTGAATTCAGATGTACAGGTGAGGTCTAAGATCTATGTAGCCTACTTGAATTCAGATGTACAGGTACGGTCTAAGATTTATGTAGCCTACTCGAGTTAAGATGTAAAGGTAGGTTTCAAGATCTATGTAGCCTACTTGAATGCAGATGTACAGGTAAGGACTAAGATCTATGTAGCCTACTTGAATTCAGATGTACAGGCAGGGTCTAAGATTCATACTTTCTTTTTCAAGAATTGCATTTTAGGTGAGGTATAAAAATTGTAAATGATTTGTTTGGTCATATTGAGGTTTATTATAATACATTATTTTTAAATTCAACAATTTGACTCAGGGTAGTATCCAGGACGATAGGGTGGGGGCACGATCCGGGAGGCCAGGGGGTGGAATCTCCCTTAGGAAATTTTGAATATTTTTATCTCTGGAAATCATATTTTATATTAGTTTTGGCACAATTGTTCGGTCGTCGGGAAGCTGTTGGGTCTTCGAGAAGCTAAAACCCTACCGCTGTTTTATAGGTTAAAATTGTTTTCTCAAATTAATTAATTTGGGGGCACGTGCCCCCTGTTCTACGCCGCTGAGTTGACTTAATTTTAATACTGACGAATTGGATTTCTCGACAGACCCATTTCTCAATGCCTTGAGAAACTTATGTCCAATTTGTGCCTCAAAGCACGGAGTTAGCTCGAAAGCATCTGCTGAGGAAGTTCAATAAGCCAGTGATTTAATAGTAAATTAGCGGACCACAGATTACAATTAAAGCAATTTTTAATCAATATTAATTACCTTATACATAGGTAACTAGGGCGTAAAACAAATGTCTACTTATGCATTAGAGTACTCCTTAAATACGTAATATTTCTAGTTTTTAAGGATGGAGTTAATCCGAAACTTGCGACAAAGAAAACTATTTTAATATTAGGAATGGGAAAACATTATACTCAAAGTATACAAATATTCCTAACAGAAGTGGAAATGAGTACATTAAAAATGTCAAATGTCTGTTCCAAAACCAATAGTATTAGGCCTAAATAACTAGGCTGATTCCTAATATTAGGGCCTGTCATAACACGAAATTTCAACCTGATTATTATTGGAAAAGCAGGGGTGTTTTCAGAATTTATTTTTGGGTAGGCACAGTTTAGGGAAGCCTTGACTACCTGGGGGGGGGGGGGTAGTCAACTTCTTAAGTTAACTACTTAGTTAAGTAGGCTAATACTTAAAATTTAATTAGCGTGTTTGAGGGAGTTTTTACCTTCAGGGCAAATAGATATACTAGCTAAACAAAAGAGCGACTACTTCCTATTTTATTGTTGTTTTGCGCATTCTAAGTTTCGCTATAATATTATGAGCAGCTTTTTAAAATCTTAGATATAAATCATTATTTTTTAAAAAAATTATTGACAATAAGAAGTATTTTAATAAATAAATATAAACAAAATTTATTTTCCTATCCGTTGAAGCCGCCACTGTGGAAAAGTGAAAGTTCGAATAATGAATAACTGGATTTAAAAAGTATAAAATACATATTTTCAAATCAATATTCTAAATCGGAACACTGGAAGATAAGCTTCATATTAACATTTATAAACAACTGTACAGTTTGTTTGTTGTGTTCATTTGATCTTCATGATAATTTTATCAAGGAGTTCATATTATCGACGTCAGATGTTATAAATACCATTGAAACCTTATAGCAGACGACAATGTGTTTATATTGCAGTAGGCCTTCCAATAGGTTACATCAGCCAGTTGTTTTTGAAAGATGTTTTTACATTTAAATTATTCTGTAGCAACCCTAAACAAAGAAATTTATTCAACGGAAACAAAGATAAGTATTCAGACAAGTGATGATTTTACAAAGAACAAATTAAATAAAGTTTTTATTATTGACTAATCTATTAAGTGTTGAAGGAATAACGAATTAAAAACATACACGCAACACAACCTTGTAACTCCCATCTGCTAAAGATGTGTTAGGGATTTCCACGCATTAAATCTCTTAAGGTTTATCGTAACAGAGAAATTCATCAACGTTTAAGCAACGCTTGTCGGACACATGGAAATGGTGCGCGTGCGTGCGAGTGAGATGGAAAGTAGACCATGGAGGGGGATGACGTCACACTTGACATAACGGGCCCCCTCCCCTCCCCCCTCATCTCCGCTTACAAACCTACAGTCCACACTACAGTCGCTTGTGTGCCTTCAAATGGATTAGACCTGTGTCGGATGCGCTTATTTCTAATAACAATTTATTGTGCTATTTTTAGTTGTAAAGGAATGTAACCCAACCGACGTCTGTGCGATAACCGAAAAAAAATAGGTGGTTTTTTATTTCATTTTTTGTATTTGTTAAATTTTTATTTTACACTTGTGGTCTCTTTAAATGACAGGGAACCCTGTGATTAATTAATTGAGTGTGAAGTGACTGTTCAGTTAATCTTTGAATTGTAAAACAAAAGGATCAAATCTGGATTTATTAAGCGATCTCAACTTTGACACCTTTTACATAAGTAAGTTTAAAATTTATAAATAATTTAAATTAGTTAATATTATAATAATAAAAGTATTTTTTAAAGTTATATTAAAACAACTTTATCCGTTGTATTAAAAGTAACGAAAATATTTTATTAGTTTTAAAAACAGTAAACCTAAGTTTAAAAGGTTTTTAACGAAATTTATAATTTTTTTTTAAAGTAAAGTGTAGAATATCCTTTTGTAGATACAGATCTACTTTGAATATCCTTTATTAGACACAGATCTACTAATAGCACATTAAATAAATTTTTTTAACTTTGTATAATTTTTTCCTTTGTATTTATTTAAATTGTAATTTATTTCCAGCGTGTTTTTTTGTAAGCAGGCTGTCGCTATGATTTTTTATATTATATTTTTATATAGATTTAAAATAGTGTAATATTTTTTTAATAGCCTTAATAATTACTATTAATTTACAACTTAAAAATTAATTGTATGTTTGTATTTTACGAATTTCTTTTCAACATTTCTAGTCTTTTTGTTTATCTATTTATTCAATTAAATTTTTTATGCAAAATTTAATAGTTTTTCACAACTTGTTTATCTTGTCCAGATTAATTACATATTTTATATTTGTTAATGTCGTAAACACTGTTTCACCATACCATTGCTGTCAATCGTTTGGTTACAGTAGCATGCCCTTCAGAAATATTTAGGCCACCTCCGTTCCGAAACAATAAAGAACTGGTTTCTACCTTGGCGTGTCGTGTTTGCCTTCTACTTGTACAGCGATCAAACTCTGAGCTTACTTTCTTTTTTATCGCGAATATGTTGACGTAAGTTAACAACTGTTTAGCTATGTAACGCCGTGCAACGGAGTGACGCGTTTGATACGCACTGTTGCAGCGTCATTTTCTATTTTAAGGTTAGGGACTCATCCTTTTGGGATTTATTTTGTTCTTCGCCCATATAACTTGGGGTAATCGCTTTAGGTTTAGAGGAAGATCAAAATAGATTTAACAAGAGGTGTTGCTGCATGAATTACAAGCGCTTCTTTTAAAATACAGTCATTATTTCGTTTAAACTTGTACTGCACATCTAGCAAGGTTTGTACGTTTTACATTTTGTTAAAGGTCATTTTTTATAAGGATTTCAATCTATCAGAAGTTTTCCTCTTCGTTTAGGAAAAAGTCAGTGAATAAAAAAGTAATTTAAGTGTTATAATTTTTAAAAAAATATACAATTTGTAAAATAAAGTTTACTAAATCAGTAGGCTTTACTTATTAAATCCAATACAGTAATAAATGTGCTCTTAAGTTTACAAATATAAAAATATTTTTCGTTATCAGGAAATATTTTTTTTTAATCGGCATATTTTCTTAAGTAAAAGAAAAATGAACAATATGCATGATTGAGTTTAGTAAATATTTTAGATTAGAAAATATTTTAAAAGAATAGACTTTGAAAGTTAAAAATTAATTGTTCATAGTAATCTAGGGTAAATTGTTGAAAACTAGATATTAACCTATTTTTGCTCTCATTAGATATCGGTATTACAATACTTTTTAAAATAAATATAATCATTCTAACATTTATCATTATAATATATTTTAAATTATACTTATAAAAGTTTTGGAAAATATAAAAATTTATGTAAAAAAATCAATTTAGAATTTTTTTAATAAAAAGTAAAAATTTTTAAACATTCGCAGATTGAGTTTTCTCATGTCAGTAGAGTTGGATTTTTAAAATATTTTTTCTGCAATTGAATATTTAATATTCTACCAAAAAATATTAGCCTATTACTTTGTCTAAAAGAGTTGAAAGACCGTAAGAGAATGTTTGCATTTACAATGACCACTTAGGAACGACGGCATTCAACATCTGTCGAGTGATTAGTTCATTATGTCAGTGCCATGTTACATTATTGGTGAACATGAAATAAAAAAGGCAAGCCTAAGAAATAATACAACCGGTGTGAATGAACTCAAGTTGGTGGACCTTTGTTGTCGATCTCACTCCGGCAGTAACTAAATTACCCACATTTTACCGCAATGTTTAAAGTCGCGAAATTAAACTCCGCGTTAAAAAGACACCCGTCGAGCGCCGAGCCTATTGTGACGATGTTTCTGGGCAAAGCAAACAATACATACCGACTTCAAATTACTTACGTCCCTGCCCCGCCTACATGATCTTTATCAAACCCTAGACCTGCTATTTTACAACCTTTCAGTCAGAGTATTAAATCCAATATAGGATAGTTTCTGAGATTTAATAAGCTTTTAACTGCTTTCGAACACGATCTGGTGGGATCGATTGGAACTAATGTAACAGTTGTGGCCTACGGAAGTTGGGTTTTATCAAATTGCCAGCCATTGTTAATGCTACTCATTGTTTGATACTGTTTGTGAAAATAATTAAATTTTTTCAAGCTTAAACTCCTATTAGTGGCATTTTATTTCTTTTGTTAACTTTTATTATTATCATCTTTATATGGATTGAATGTTTTATCTTTTCACCGTAATAAATAAAACGTAATGATTTTACATTCAGGAGTATTATACTAATATTACGTCCATTAGCAACTAAAATTAATAAGTTATTAACTAATATTATGCCTGATTTATTTTAATTGTTTTGAGAAAACGATTTTTCCATTTATAAAAACTAGTTTGTTTCAGAACTAATTACTTGGAATAATTTACTGTGGTTTATTAATTATAAATAATACACAAAAACCTCTTACCTAAAATATTTTTATTCAAGTCTTATGTACATCATCAGAGACACTACAGTAGGTTGTCATGCCTCTGAAGATGGTTACTTGGTAACCGAAATGTACATAAGACTAAAATAAAAATATTTGTGGTAAGAAGGTTTTGTGTATTATTTATTGTTTCAGAACTTTACATTATTATTAATATTTATTGCATCAATAAAAGTTTATTAAACTGCAGAAGCACATAGGCTTAATATATACAAATTAATTTAAAATATAAGTTTTAGGTTTGGTATTTAAAATTGAAAAACTAGGGCAATGTGGTTTAAAAAATATTTTAATACTTGAAACATTATTTTTCAATATTCTTCTTAAAATAAATTTTCCTCTGAATGTGAGTTTTTTCTTTTATTTAAAACACATTTTTTAGCCTCATATAATGTTATTAAGTGTTAGAGCTGTATAAGTTTTTGCTTTTAATTTATTCATAATGTTCCTAGATAACCTATGTTTTAGTTTAAAAAATAGTTTTAAAATTAGATACGTGAAAACGTTCTTTTGGTTCAATGTAAATAGAATACAAAAGCTTAATTACAACGTGTAACAATCTTTTTCATTTGATTGAACAGCCTGGTCACAGAAAAGAGGAGGGGCAATCTTTAAAAAACCAGTTTCTCAGTTTACAGTTGTTAGGAACAGTGGATTTAGTTGGCCTAATCGTATCAGTGGTGTGTAAAGAGGTTTGTTTGTAAATGACACGTGAATCACTCAACCTAAAACCCGAGTATAACACGAAACCCTCTCCTCCCCCCTACATAGAAACATCTGTTGAGACTGAAATGGGCAGGACTAAATTCATCAGAAGCAATTAAACCACACGAGCTCGTTGGAAGGCTAATGTTTTAAATACTACTGTAAACAAGTAAGGATAAATATTGGGGAAATTTTCAATGCTTTGTATTTATTTATATTTGGTTTGATTCAGATTTACTGGAACATTATAGACACCACAGCCTTGAAACAATAATATAAAGTATCATATAATTTTTAGTGTTTTGACGGGAACAGATTTTGTAAACACATTTCATTGTTCTAGTATATTACGAAATTATTTAGCAAATTTTTCCTAAATGTTTTCGTTTTTTAATTTAGCAAATTCATGTTTTCGTTTTGTTTAGTGCTACCTGGCACAAAAAAAGAACTTATTCAAGAAAAAATACTTTACAAGTACCGTGTAGTGATTAGGTTGTAATATTCGGTTGAATCGTGCTTCAATTCGGCTTTAAAGATTGCAGATAACAAAATCTCACAGTTGTTTTTTAAGCTTTATTTTATTGTCATTCACACAAGCGACTATATGTATCTAGTTTTTTTTTAGTCATCAAGTGAAGGGATTATTTGGTTTTGCTTTGCTACAAATCATAAAAAAATTGTAAAGTTAGTGGGTGTATTACATCTGTATTCATATTTCATTGGGTGTTTGGCAGCGAGCCAAGTATAAAAATGTGACTAGAAAAGCAAGAAATATATATTTTACGATTTATCTTAAGCTTGTGGTTTCTGATATTTATAACATTTTTAATTATAATGGGGTTACATGACATATGTGAATTTAAAAGAAATCTGTGGCATATATTATACAATTACCTATTTCGATTATTTTTAAATAATTTATTTACTATATTTAAAAGGATGTAAATAATGTTTTACATAACATTGCTTAAAACATGTAACGAATAATTAATTTTATAGCAGGTGTTTGTGAAGTTGCAGAAACCAGCTGTTTGTTATTCCGCGTCTTCAAAGATAATTAGTTTATATTATTCTTGCAAATAATCGTTTATTTTGCAAAAGTAACACTATAAAAGATTTCTTTTAACTATGGAAACATCTTTTGCAATTTAATTTATTTTAATAGGTGTTCACTTTACTCGACGGAATTTTTTAATAAGTTTTTACGCAAACGTTTTAGTTTTTCAAGTTAGCCTAATATAATACGTTTCAATTAAATATACGAGTCCTTGGTAGCAGACTTACAATTATCTGTGTGTGTAGTAAACCAATCTGTGTTTACAAAGTACTTGTATCTATAAAACGTAAGAAAGCTTTTGTAACAGGATGTTTTTCAAGAAAGTTAAAATGATACGCTGCTTGCAAAAGAATTCGGCCTATTCATGTCTCGCGCGAACTTAAGAATGAACGCAACCAAGCATGGAAGGCTCGCCTGCTAACGTTATTTAATTACCTCATCGTCCTACTCTTTGCCCGTTTCTCTTGCCATAACCCATCGATCCACGTTGGCTGTTCTCTGTGCTAATTAAGCGTAAGGGTTTTTAACTAAATGCTGTTTCCGGATTTTCTTTGACATTATTTAATTTCTTCTATTAGCTCATACTCTCCTTACACACACATATATATTTATATACATTACTTGTACAAATTTTCAAACATTAATAAAACACGTTTTTATTCTCCCAATCAAGTTCAAATACATGTCGTTGAACTGTAGTGGACACAATTGATGTTGATAGTTTTTTTTCAAATACTACGTAGCTATACAGCCCGGGGTGGGCCTTGGCTTCCTTAACAATGTCCCGCCATGTACTTCTATCCTTAGCCTTCTGTTTCCATGCAGTAATGCCGAGTACCCTTAAATCTTCCTCAAGGTCCTGTAGCCATCGTTTTCTTGGTCGGCCAACACTTCTTTTGCCAGTTTTTTCAAATATCTATTCGTAATTTAAATTATAAAAAAGTTAATGTCTCGATCGATTTCGAACTAAATTGCTACATGTTTGGAATTCAGCTCTTTAGCACTGAGTCAACTTTCCCATAGCTATAAATCTGTTACTTAAAGATGTATATGAAATTAAACAAGAGATGGATAGAATGAAAAATTATAGACTACCACCAGCTTTATAAATTAGAAACGAAAAGCGAATAAATAGTAGACTAAAAAACAAAAATAATAGTCCAACACCATATACTGTACAGCGAGGCAAAAGGAAAATTGCAAGGAAATTCGTTTTCTATTTTGCTACTTAATATTTTGAAGGAGATATAGGTATAGAAAGCTGGCATACCTACAAGACATAACATTATAAGCTGGCTGTCCTATAAGACACAGTGGGTATTGGATGTTTCAGCTGGTAATTCAAGGAAAAATTGACAGTAGTAAGGGACTCTCTTCACCTTGGGTCAATAGATACTGGCAAGTTAAAGCAGACCGACGCTGTTAATATCCACGATGAGGCACGTGAAGCAGATAAATTGAAGTAAAAGATTAACACTGAAAAATCCAAACGGAATTGAATTCTATAATTTCGGAGTATAAACAAAATAATAGGGTTAAATAAAACAAAGAAAGGATCCAACCCAGTGTAAAGTATTGATTCATCAAGTTGGTACGGTACACATTTACCTCTCTGAGTTTCGTAGAAGCACACCGATTTTCAGTGTAGTAGTAATTTACATATTTTGAGCCCGCAATAAAAAGATTAAAATATATGGTAAAGCGTTTTCGCTATGGTATTTAACATATGGTTAAATATTTTCAATTTGCAATTTTATAAGCCATGCTATTAAATTTATGTAGGCCTATTGTTGTTTTTAAACTTTACATTTTTCAATTACAAGCATTATAAAATTCGCAACCAACTACAGGTAAACGTACCTGTAATCGTGTAATGAAATTACCTACAGTTATGACCGCGGGAACTATTAGACGCGAAATTAAAACTCTGCGAACAATGGGTGGGATATGGAGAAGGGAGGCGCGTTTTGATGACCTGGAATTAAGCCTGTACAAGGTTTGTGTAATTATTCAATAGTTTAAATGTAATGATTAGTCGATGGCACCACTGAATCACTGTTACAGTAACTTAGGCTATGAATATTGTGTCCATTATGTAAATTTTGTAATATAGGTAGATACTGTTTAACTTTGCAGTTTATTTAAACCTGGAAAGAGATTCTAATATTTATACAGGATTAATTATACTTAAGAAATGTATGCAAACTTGACATCGGTGGTAGTTTGATGTTACTATGGGGCGGTTTCGGAAGTGTGTAGCTTTCTCAACCAGGACGCAACTCAAGATGCTTTCGAAAAAAACTGCATTTTAACTCTAAAGTGCTACTATAGGCGAGTTTCTATTTCAAAAGGTGTAAATTAAACCAGCATTTTAAGTTGAAGATGACACAATTATTAATAGTTTTTAGCCTTGATAGCATATGTGTTTATTCATAAGGAATTTATAATATTACTTTTTAGAATGTTTCTTTTTAAATATTTTTTAATATTTATACTGTTTCTAGCTATCTATATCTAAGCCAGTTAATGTTTCAGGTAGAAATATAAAAATATCATAGGCTTATATTTCTTTTATTAAGGCTTAACGGTTTGTCCGAAAACCTTTATAGACACACCAATAATAAAGATTTTGAGAAATTTTTTTATTAGGCTTCTGTCGTTATTCGGAATGCCTTTTTACACATAGGCCTAGTGGTAAACAAGAAGTAGGCCTACAATTTTTGAACTACTACAAGAATTTGCATACTGTAGGTCTACACACACTAATATTAACACATCTTAAAACTCGTTAATAAACAAGATTATTTACGTTCAAGAAAATTTGTTAGTATTTGTAGGCTAACAATCCCACGCGTCACTGATATTGTAAAAAAAATGTTTCAGGGCATGTAGAAAGTTCCACAAACACAGAAAAACTAATAAAACTTTACGGTAGGTTCTAAAAATCACAAATTTTGAAAACAACTAAAATAACCTTACTTTAACAACACAAAACTTTATAAAAGCAGAATTTATAAAACAGAGCACTTATTTATACTGCATTATAATATAGATTCAAAGTATCTACTCGGGGAATTGTTTTAATTAAACAATATAAAGATTCCTAACCTAAGCTAACAGGTTATTTCTGTGTATGTTGTAAAATCGTGTTACATGTATCGTCTAAATTTTAAATTTTGTAAACTCGCCACCACGTTTTTCCCTGTTTCTGAGAATTTTCTTCATCCCCAGATAATTTTTTTTGGAATATCGGTAACTTTTGAGATTGATAAATACAAATTTGTGATTTAACAGAAAATACTTGTGCTATGTTAGGTTTCGGTAACATTGACCAATCAACATTTAGCACATTGTCAATTCACTGCAGTTAATCAATTTTAACAAATCTGTTGCAGCCTACTTTGTGGTTTTAAACTGAAAAACGTCTCTTAATCATAAAACGCGCATTGACACATCAAGTTGTGGTTCAATTGTGTAAAAAAATAGTTCCATTCGAACCGCAAACCGCTGAAATCAGAAGGGGGAAATAATTTAGCGAGCCATGGGCGCTTTCTAAAGCAGAGGACCTTGTGAGCAATCTGTACTTGACCGAAATACAGTATTTGGCATTGAAAATAGTCAAGATTCCATGTAGACAAACCTAACCTCCTATTGGTTCCTTGAAATCACAGTGACGTCAGAGGACAGTTTTATTTCTGCGAATCTGTGATACAATCTTTGATTTTATTATTTTAATGTATAATGCAAGTGGAACTCACGTCAGTTTAATTCGTGTCAACTGTGCAGTTATTAGTGTGTACTCGTAGACACGCGCTAAGCCACCAGTATTACAAGTTAAATTACAGCTCATCAAACCTATAAGTAATTGTGGCTTGGAAATCCTAGCCAAGACGATTTGGTGTGATAGCCTCTACTGACCCTAGAATTTAGATGCAAATTCTTCGTTTCACGATTCTAATTATCCAATTTCTGAGTTATAAACGGATTATTTCAAATATCTAATACATTTTAAAAAATAATCTGCCTAATTTTGTATCCCCCACCCGAAATCTTTGGCGATTTTGAGAAATTTATTAGTAGGCCTAAAATGCATACAGTAGTTTTCGTTCACATGTTTTTAAAACTTAAAGAGTTGTATTTCATTCTATATATTAAATTCTTGTCTTGTAGATGTTGACAATAATATCTTTTTTTAAAATAAATATTCAGACTTTTATAATTTTTGTGATACGTTTTTTTACTAGTTAACAATGTAAATACTGTAATTCAGAAATGCTCAAAGAGGAAGATCAAGTAGGCCTAAACATTTTGTTTGTACTCTTAGAATTTAGAAAAAACAAAAACATAGCTCAATCGCAAATACTGTAATAGGGATAACCTTCTTTTTATTAGTAACACGGGTGACGTCGACTGTATTCCCCAAGACACAATGACCTTCGCCTACGTCACAGCGGTAATGCTATTGTTACGTCATCATGACATCAAATTAAAACTCCGTAAAAGTTGGCTGTAATTAACTACTACTTCCCATCGTAGTTTTATACGAAAAGTTATTAATTTAGTGACGTTTTATTTGTTCGATCACACAGGACAACTTTACCGACTCTTTGCTTGTCTAATTGTATTCAGTTTCTTACGGACAATATGAAACATACTCTTGTATTGTTTGACCTTTATTTGAATTGTAAATTGCAAAAAAAATAATTTGAGCGCTCATAGTCTCTACATGAAAAGTTAGTTTTACGTAATTATTGAATGATTTAAATAAAATATTCTTTTAAATACAACTGGAGCTTTTAAATACACATATTATCCAAACAGTACACAATTCTTAGAAATTAGGAATATCTCACGGAGATAACAATATACTGGGGCGCGTGGTCAAGTGGGTAGACCTTGTGAATACGAAACTAAAGGATCAGTGTTCGATTCCCAGTAGCGCCATAGCATTTTTATGCTTTTTCAGTCTCCTGGTCTACTTAGTGAAAATAAGTAGGGCCCTACTAGGGTAACAAGGTGCGGTTGATGCATAATGCTAAGCACTTTAACCTAAATAATTCATTACTTTCTGACGTAAAACAAATGAGGTATTACCTTATGAGTGTACAAATTCGGGCACATTTTTTAATAAATATAAAAAAACTAATGAACATTTTTAATAAAACTAAAGGGTAAACATTTTATTTCATCTCCAATCCAATCCAGTCTATTAATGGTCAGTGATTTTGGGTCTTTATTCAGGTATAAATGACTTTCTTCTAACCAACAAGAAAATACAGATATTTACTATAAAAAGAATATTTACCACTTGAAGAAGTTTATAAATTGGAAATTGTTCCGGCAAGTTTTAAAAAAACTGTGATTAAAACATTTAGGCTATTAAATTTCTAATTTTAAACAATGCTAAAAAATAGCAAAGAAATATATATAACACAAATTGGTCGCTTTTACTTTTGAAATAAATTGAAAACAGACGTCCTAATCGCCAATATCAACTTCATATTTATGCTTTTATTCTGTGAAGTACTGCCGTGTACATTTGATGGAGTTTTAATTTCGCGAGCAGTCAAAGAAAATTTCCGCTCTTTCAAACTTTGACGAATGTTCGCGTCACTAATCGTCACACCGCAAGTATTCACTTAGAGCAGACTGTTGCGGAAGAGATGTACATAAATGATTCACGCAAACTACGTAAAGATGGACGGGTTAAACGAGAGCGTAATTGATTTTCTTGTCTCGTTTTCCTTGTTCCTTGTTTATTTGTGGAAGTAAGTCATTATGCAAAGGAAGTACGTCGTATATTGAATAGTTCCGAGTAAGGATATCCATTAGGAAATTTCTGGGTAGACAGTAGTGCGCGTGCGCGTGTGAGTGTACGCGTGCGCCAGGAAAGTAGCTGCAAGTTATTCTTGTTTTCACAAATAATTGCTAATTGATATTTATTATTATTTTTTCTAATAATAAAGTAATTTTTCTAATGTTTAATATCAATATTTACTAATACTGATATTTATAATTATATCGTAGCCTATATTGTGGTTTTGGAGTGAAATAATAAGCTCATGAGTTCATCACTTCCTTGCTCTGGATTTTTTAGTTCATGTATGTACGTAAAAGATTTTACCTATTTACTTTAATGGTTGTGTGTGTTACTGGTAAATTAAAATTAACGTGAAATTAAAAGTCAAAGAAAATTCTCATTTTGAAATTTTGTTAATTCGGTAAGTTTTCACAGTTTTAACAATTTACCAAATTTTATGTTTCACAGTAAGGTTTAAATGATTTTGTGTATAAGCAAGGATTTGTAGAGCCCAATTTTTAAAAATGTTGAATTTCCATATAGGCCTAGTTGTACTTGAAATTTGAAAATAATTTTAAACAACTTTAATTTTACGAAAGATTTATCTAATCTGGAAATTACCCTATTCACTGTTTTATCTTCTCGAAATCGACTTATATCGATATTTCGCACCCAACGACTTCTTAAATCGAAATCTTATCTAGTTTCCATCAACTTTGTTTACTTTTCTACAAAATCTTCTTCCAAAATATGAGCTTAGCTTGTAAGCAAAGGTAATTAAATTATAAAGAACACCAAAGAAATCAATTTATTTTCTCATGCGCGTTTCAGTGACAAATTCACCATCATCAGTGAGCATAACTAGGCCTAAACAAATTCTAAACTACAACGAAACCAATGGCACAGTTCATAATTACGCTCGTATACCTGCAACATAATCCTGCATACTTCTACCAACATAACAAAAATAAAAATTAAAATAATATAGAATTTTTAATTACATTGAAATAAGTTTTTGTAATATTAGTCATAGTTTAGAATATGTGTAGTTATAGTATGATCATGATCATGATTACTTTAATAATTACAAAATCATAAATTACAAGAAAATTTGGTACAATTTATAAAATGTTTAAAATTTTAAATTTTATAAATTATCAAATGTGTTTTTTGTAAGTTCACGGCGGTGCGTTATCTTTTAGAGAAAAACACTTCAAAACCCTTATCTCGGTTTGATAAAATAAATGTGGCCATCTTGTCTACATATCTACCAATTTGAAGGAGCTAAAAGAGGCAAAGCCTTGCTTCGTAATGATTAGGAACAAACTTACGTGCAAGCTAATTGTTTACGTTGACGTTTTTTTTTTGTCTACTGGATATATCTTGAAGATACTTTTTATGAAATTGACAAGATAATATTATACTTTATTTTCTTGAAAAGTTGTAAAGAACCCAAGTTCTTTAAACATTACATAGGCCTATATCAGATCAGTTAAATTTAAATTTTTTAAACTTATGGCATCTGTCACTCTCTAATATCACATTATGGCTTGTTTAGTGCTCCGTCAGCTTTTATACATATATGATTATTTTGCAATATCTCGTAACTGAAGTCTGTTTATAGAACACAAAATATCTTCAGTGAAAGATGTTTCGAATATATGAGCAAATAATATTCAACAGCAACTTCCAAACTGTTACTATTTATTAGGAATATACTGTGGTTGAATTTAATAATAAATACACAAAAACCTCTTAACCACAAACTTTCTTTAATTTACCCTAATGTACATTTCAGTTACAAAGTAACCATCCTCAGAGGGATAACATACAAAGACTCTTTGAGTCTTTGTATGTTATCCCTCTGAGGATGGTTACTTTGTAACTGAAATGTACATTAGGGTAAATTAAAGAAAGTTTGTGGTTAAGAGGTTTTTGTGTATTTATTAGCAACTTCCAATATTTAATTTATCTTCTTATATGCGTTTTAATAGTAAAATCATCATCATCTGTGAGTATAACTTCATAATAAATTATAACTAAAATTACAGTAATGTTATTCATTAAAATAGCGTTAACCACGCCCACTTGTCAACACAACTCTTTGCAATGAGATTGAGAAAATAAATTATTGATTGATTGGTGTTTGTATTTATTTTATTATTACTATTGCTCCACAAGTTAAGCTCAACTTTTGGTATATACAGTTTGATATTTGGAACCAAAACACACTAAGTAATGCAAAGAACTGAAGTAAACGTGTTTATGGTTTAGAAAAGGATAAACAGCTGGGAAATAAATGCAGTAAAACATCCGACGTACCGCATCAAGTGTGTTCGCTTGTGTAGCGGCTAGCGTGGAATGGTTAGACAATGGGGCGATGTCTTGGTCATTGACCAGGCGATAGTCTTCCTGCCTAGTCTGTAAATATTTAATAAAGTTCAGTTTAAATTGACAATATTTTTCTGTTTTCTTTTGTCATATCGTAACAATTTCCTTTCAGTATTTATTATTTTGTTATATGCCTAATTTCTTATTAGTCGGGTCGTTCAGAATTTGTTTGAAAGCGCATAAAGTTAGACAGTAATAATGTCTTTGGTTTTTTTTGCTCTTAAAAACCGGTTGCAGCGACCACTTTACGTCGTGGGCTTGACGGAACCTCAAACCAACAACCTTGTCAGTTTTATAATGATCGACATTGTAATTAACTTAGAGAAATCTCAATTCAAGGTTCCGACCTGCCACTGCCGCGTTTCCTGTCGGAGAAAGTGAAGGTAGGTTTTAGCAGTGCGCATCGGGTGCCCGATCGCAGAATACACGGCCTTCGAGACAATTGTTTACAAGCTACAACGTCACTACCAGTCGGCAATATCAAGGTGTTTTGGTTGTGTAGGTCATTCGTTGGAGGTTATGTTGGTATCACTGATTGGATCGTCGTTGTTAACATCCCTCATATCCTTATAACTGCCAATAAAACCACCGTTTGTGACGTTTTATAAGAAACAATGACATTGTGGATTGTTATGAAAATTTCCGTAACCAATTATTTTTAGAATGGTTAATAAAGAATAATGACAACTGAGTCATTTTCTCATACGCGTTTCAATGTGAAGCCGTCATCACCAGTAAGTATAACTACACACATTCTAAACTACAAGTTGTACTTACTAATGATGATGTTGTTAGTAAAATGAGTATGAAAAAATGAATGATCTTCGCTTACATTCTAATATAAAATTGTGTTATATATTCTACATTATTTGGTATAAATTCTTCAGTAGTGAAAAACTTCGAATTGATTCAACCTAAAGTTGTATTAACAATCAGTTTTTGTATAAAAATATGTAGTAAGATACAATTTATATTTATTATCACAGTGATAGTTGAAAAACAAAAAAGTACGTTAATTTGTACAGAGGTTAGACACTTCAATTTGTTTTAAACTCTTTTTTGGTGTCCTTTTTCATGTTTGTTTCCAAATTTGGTGATATTTTTAATGGAGTATAATTCACGAGATTTAATAAGAGACTTGAGAAGCGCAAGAGGGGAATTCACTGACTAATAGAGGTGGAAGTTAAGACAGCTGCTTCCTCTCTCTCACATCTAGGAACAGTGGTAAACGAGACACACAGTGGTTGTCGCGGACCGATAAGTATACAGCTAGGTTTGACTAACACTGAGTCAGCGGTCACCCCACTACTCTAAATGTCAAGTAGTCCTCTGCGCATAACAACACGTCTCTGGCAATAACTCGGGGCTTATAATTATGAATCGTGGACAATGTTACTCTAAATATGAAATAGATTTTTACCTCAAAATAAACTTTATCAATATTGTACTACAATATACTCTTCAATGTCTTGTTTTGTATTTAAATTATTTTACGGTATCTTCTAATACGCTAGTTAATTAATAATATAAACAATCGTAACAAATATTTTATTAATAACAAGAAGCCTCTTGGTGACAGTCTATAAACGATTGTTCATCTTGTTTATGTATCATAGATTTTGCTAATTGTTTTCTAGTTTACATTATTTGTAATAGATGAAGACACTGAGCAATACTCATATTTCATTCGCTGTATTGGCGCAGAGCCAATATTGGCATGTCTAAGGAAAGGCTGATTGTGATTGGCCTTTAGACCTGTTTTGATAACGCTTCATCTTGTAGGTGGGAACACATTTATCTTAAGGTATTTATACACTTAAACACTTTTACCAAGTCGTTGAACAGACACAGTTTTTTACAATTTCGTCCGGTCGTCGTAGTGATCTCTTTAAATTTATTAAAAGAATTAGGTTCAACGCCTTATATAACAGGCAGTGATCTTGGCACTTTCGGAAATTGTATTCAGAATATCTAGCAGGCTGTGATATTGAAACATTATCTGGCAGCCGTAGTACAAACAGTAAAGCTCGAATACACGAGCAATTACATGCGACTTATTGCGCAATCAGCTGATACGTTTGCACCGAAGCAATACTGGCGTCAGACATCGCGACCAACTTTCTTCTGAGAGAAGTGTCCCTTCTTTTCCCAGAAAATTGTTGCACGTCTTTACAAAGCTCATTTGTATAGGTTGGTGAAACGCAACAGAGTGACGACTTGTAGTTATTGAAAAGGTCGACTCAAAAAGGACATTTGCTTCTGCTTACAGTTTTATTTTTAAAGAAGAATTCTTTAAAAAAAACCCTTTCTATCATAATTATTTTAAAACATGGTTTAACAAAATATTAAATACGTAGAAATTAAGTACGTATGAAATCTTTCAGTTTTTAGAAATGACTATTTTTCAAAAACCTCTAAATCAATATTTTTCCAGAAAACTAATTTTACCTTTCTGAAAACAAATTCAAACATTTCTGTTATACTGTAATTGCTTTTATTTATTGAATATTCATTAATTAAAAATTGTAATTATTTGTTTTGAAATTAATAAAAGCTCTTCATTTTTATTCCCTAATTGTTTTCTTCTAACATTTTAAAAAATGCTCAGACACTTACAGCATTTTTGAATAAAAAATTCACTCTATGAAAGATCTGAGACTGTTTATACTGGTTTGTGACACCTAATTGAGCAACACTTTTAAAGTGTCAGGGGTTTACTATCAGGTGTGTTTACAGGAACTTTGAAATTAAATCTCAAATTATCAGTCGTAACTTAATTCTGAACGTTATCAGCCTCGTGTATTCGACTCTCTAGAACTGATTAGAACCTAATCAGTTATGTGTAAGCTAATTCAATTTATTTGTAATGTATTAGGTCGTTTCGTTCATTACTGAAAACACATTCAATATTTTATTTATAGACGTTTTCAATTTCTGGCAAGCCATTGTCGCTTCTTCCCTCCCGTCAATTTCTATAACGTAAAATATTGAATTGGATTCTTTCCAAATTAAATGTATTGTAAAGATAGCCCAGAATTATATCGAGATACTTGGAGTATTAAATTTATTGTGTAATGAAACTGTTCAAATCACTTTACATGTGAGCGCGCTCGTGCATGTCTGTGTCCGTAAATTTGATGTCTCATACAAATCAATAAAGATAATCTCTTTTGTCTCCTTAATTAGCAAATATTGTATTGAAACTCGAGTATTCAACTCTACAATTAATTGCATCCAAATCACTGGTTGATGTTCTCTGTCGGCGAAGACTCGCCGCGTGGAGGCCAACGGAGCCGGTTTCCCACTTAAGAGGTAATGATCCGACATACACTTTCTACAATGGTCGGTGAGACCTACACTGTACACAATAGAATGCCCCGGGCGACCTCTTAAAACGGGTTTGGCAATCATGAACAACAAACGGCACCTTGACAGTATCAGCTGTTTCCTCCAGTAGCTTATAACCATTAGGCAAGGGTCTCGTTTTGTGTTCAATACAATTATGGAAAAATTAAAATCAGGGAATTAATATTTAGGGCTTTAAACCACGCAAAAAATACGCAATACTTGCGAATGTAAAAAGAAATATTATTTTTTTAATGGTGCTTGATTTTTTCAGTGAAAATGATCAGAGCGAATACGTCCGTCATTTGGAAATCTTAAAGAAATATATCTTGAAACAAAGATATAAATTAACAGTATACAAGTCGTATAAAAGAAATTGAGTCAATTCCTACTTAGGTAAATAAAATTGTTGTACTACATTTTACTAAATAATTACAATTAATATAAATAAAGTAATATCACCTATGCGGTAAAACAGCTGTTCTACCACATGACCTATAACATAAAATCAGCTGATTTATGAAATCATATGGTATTTTAAGCCAAATGGAACGAAATAACTATATTGCATACCTTGCCCATTTTGAAAACTTTTTCTCCCATATATAACAAACTAAAAAATGCATTAAATTTTATTAATGAATTATTATTTTTTAACATCAAGTGACTTAACATTATCCTAGTATTATGTTGACATCAAGTGTCATTCACTACAAGTTTTAAAAAATGTATTTGAATTTGAGTAGATGGAAACGTATTTTATTAACAATTAAAAATTTGAACATGATGTGTGTGTGTGTGTGTGTGTGTGTGCGTGCGCGCGCGCACACTGTGTGAACTAATAGAAGGAATAGAAAAAAACAATTCGTCTATCTTTTAAATTACACTTAACGATACGGACTTCCAGATTCCATTTACTTTAGTCGGCCAGATCGATAAAAGAAACATCACGCAAGCGAAATTTCTAAATCGTTAATCAGATCGAAAACTATGCTTGAGCATCACAAATCAATCGCACTAGCGATAAAACAAACAGTATCCACAACAAAGGAAACCTCTTTTCAGACACCGTTGTCATTCGCAATGTTCAACAAGCTGAAAAGACAACCAAGTGTTTATTGCACAACCTATCCATTGAACAACAGCATCTTCAACTGAGGAAATAGTTCAGTCATTATAAGGACATTTGCTGATGTAGTGGTTATCTTGTTGTTACTTGTGATAGCAAGTGTTCTCTGCTCTTGGAGACGCATTGTTGTTACAATAACAAGTAGACGCATCTTGCCGCCGATCTGTGTGAAGCGAATGATTAACAATACAAAGTCACACATGACGTTTTACACCAATTGAGTTTCGTCAAAGCGGTGGAGTAGAGAATCCAACTTTACGCCCGAATGGTTACCTCCGTGCCGTAACCGTCTCCATTCTCTTCTGCTACATTGTAATATTGGAGCTTGTTTCGTAAATTGTTATACAGCTGATTTCGTGAAACCGTATCGCACTTAAACTAGAAGTAAAAGATTGCTTTAGAGTTCATTGGCGTTGAACATTTTCCTCCAACGTTCGTTTATTTTAAATTAAATTTCTGTTAAATCTCTGTAGCATGTGTGTAGGGTGGAGTAGATCGCGTATGAAAAATAAAGGCCAGTCACTAAATTAGATATAGTTAAATCACAGATGATATTAACACTTGATTTTGTTAAATAACAGATTAATGTAACATATAAAAGCTGTACAATGTGATTAAATCACAGATGACTCTAACGCACAATAACTGCGCATTGTTGTTAAATCACAGATTACGTAACACCTGTAAATTAATACCTGTAAAGTGTTGTTAAATCACATGACTGTAAAGTTTAATAATTCTGTATTGTCCTGAATAAGTATGTGGCTTTGTGAAAATACATACGACTGTAACACTTTGCAAGTTTGTTAAATCACAGATGAACTGCAATATTTAAAAAACGTGCAAGGTTGTTAAATCACAGGTGACGGAAACACCTAATAGCTGTAGAAGTTTGTTAAATCACATATGACGTGTAATACTTTTATTATGTTGTTGAATCACAGATTACTTTAACACTTAAAGACTGTTTATAGTTGATAAATCACAGGTGATTGTTGTTAAATCATAGATTAACAATAATTGTGCAATGTTGTTAAACCACATGAGTGTAAAGTTTAATAATTTGCATTGTTCTGAATTTCTACGTACTTTTGTTAAAACGTCCTAAGTAATGTTTAGTGTTACACTTAATAACTTTGAAAGGTTGTTAAATCTGGAGGTGACGGCAACACTTAATAACAGTAGAAATTTGTTAAACCACAGATGACGTAACATGTAATACTTATATAATGTCTTTAAATCACAGATTACTGTAACACTTGAAGGCAGTTTACAGTTGATTTATCACAGATGATTGTTACATTTAATAGTTTTGGAATATTGTTAAATGACAGGTGACTGTAAAACTTGATAGTTATCAGCTGTCCAATGTCGTTACAGCTGCTCAATGTCGTTAAATCACAGATTACTGTAGCATCTAATAGCTGTACAAATTTGTTATATCACATTTAATTGTAACAATTAATAGATTAACTATGTTGTTAAATCACAGATTACTTTTAACACTTAGTGCAATGAGCTATAATTAGAGTAAATCTGTAGGATCTGTGACAAAATGTTACGGATAAATTTAATTCAGAATAAACCAGTATGAAAAACCATTATAAAAAGATGAATAAAGAGTGAAAATAAAATAAAGTAGGCTTAAGGGAGGGGGTAAACGTAGTTGAAAATTACATCTTAAAGATCACCATCACTTGCTGAAAATACAGAGTTTACATTGGAGAAAAGATTTCCTTCTTTCAAATATTCTTCTTTACAAGTCTATCTTCATTGTTGGATATCTTCTGTAGTCTACAGACAATAGAGCTCTTAATATTTGTAATATTTGAAGCAAATACCTTTGCTCAATATCGGGTGTATTATCTCTTCATTTTGTCTATATATACAGATATCTTATAAACTACAACAATTGTATTTACAAGCTTTTTTACAGGTTTTCGTTCCGATAATTTTTAACCTCATATAAGATATTGTCATAGGTTGGTTTACCTGATTTAAAAATCTGCAACTAAATACATTTTTATTAAAACTAAGCTTGAATTAGAATTAAAAGTCCCAGAACAGAAACCTAATTCTGGGAAAAAGTTTTTAAAACTATATCGTTAATTAACTGTTTTGAGTTACTTGATAATTTTATTTTGTTAATTTTAAAATACAAAAGATACAAGGAATACAAATGTTGAAAAATTACTTAAAATTATTTTAAATTAAATATAATTACTTTAATTTAAATTACTTTAATTACAAAAGTAAATTTGTATGTGTGAATTCTTTTTGCGACTGTTTGTAAACAACATGCCGTAATCTTATCTTGAAGATAAGACTGGGCTTACATTTTCTCAGTTGTATTTCATAGCTTATTACCCATGTACGATTTATGCTACAGATAAAAACAGAAAATCATTCACATAATAAACAAAATTTGTTAAATTGTAAAATCTGTCCTCGTTACTAAAAAAGACACCATGCGAAATTTCAGCAAAGAATTTCGATAAATTTCAGATTATATCTCTAAATATTTTCTTGGATAACACAAGATAAACTGAGATCAACGATGTGTTATCGATAAGAATGGAGGAAGCGCGAAATGGGCCAGATTTCACCGTCCTTGCCCCCACTCCTGCCGTCACTTCCGTGTGGCTGCTTACCTGACATACATTCCAACTCCAAGAAAGATTGCCTTTTCCTATTCACTATGTTCTTATTTACGCTTCGCCTGTTTTATAATAGCTTGTTCTTTATATAAGGGGTACAGGCCCGTTCATTTGTTATGCCAGATTGTATGTTAACACTCGCGTATAAATTACATTTTGTTTAGGAAATGTGTTGGTTCTCACAGGTGTTATGTTCAATCGATTAATTATTACAAAATATTGAATACCAAACTACAGATTCAATTGAAGGCTTTATGTTTCATCTTTTAATATATTTCTTTTTGAAGATTTAACTACTTTAAAAAACAATTATCTAAGAAATTAAAAGAATTTCATATTTTAAAATTTTGCATTAAATATATTTTATAACCTGTTTGTATCTTTAGACACTAAAAATATTTTATTTTTTTTTGTTTCATTAATAATACTAGGTAAAATCCTATTTGTAAAATTTAATTTCTGTTAATATAGCACCAGTTTTAAAAGAAATATAGATATCAATCTGTACAAACTCGGTAACGTGTTTTTAACGAAAAAGAAACAAATTGTTTATCTTAAGTTTGATTTACCTCTGTAATTTATCTTATGATTAAAGAAGCTAGTTGTTCAGAGCTAATCTACTGCTTTGTATTAGATACTCAGTTCGACACAAGATTGTGCCAGCGACGGGTGACTTGTGAACATGATTTGCTGGTTTAGCCTATACAGGTTACGCTACTATCCAGACATCATAAAATGTTAATTGCATGTCGTTAAACGTAATTGGTAATTGTTTAGCAGGAATAATTGTAAGGCGTGTAAACAGGCTTCATGTCGATGAGCATTGCTCCATCTTGACAACCGGCAAGAGTATGAATCTGAGCAATATGGTAAATATTACTTTCATGAATAATTATTTGAGGTCTCAATTGTTGAGCAGTGTTTTCGCCGTTATAATTTGTGAACTGTTCGATCTGCTAACTCAGATCTTTGGACCTACTCAATTATTATCAATAAAGCAAAGCCTAGGGCTATACTTGCTTTTTCTTTGAAAACATTTTAATCGGTTTCAGACTCTTTACTTCGTTTAGTATCACATGTTTTTTAAAAATATTTGTTGTGAAGTTTAATTATATTCAATGCAGGCTCTAAAACGCCCTAGAGAATTAGGCGACCCTCACACACACACTCGCGCCGTCCCGGCCTACCTACCTACTAGGCTTTGGTCTACAAAACTAAAATTATTTAACATTAATGATTTTACTGTAACATTAAGTATTTTTACTGACAATATATATTCTACATATTACCCTTTGGAAATAGAGGCTTACCACTACGTCATTATGCCACTCGTAAAGATAGTAGAAAATATAACATCATTAAATATCGATTTACAATATTTAACACATTTCATTGAATTTTTTTAAAATTCGACATTATTAAATCGTGTTTGGCATTTGCTTCTAAGGAATAATAGGTAGAATCAAAATAATGTCAGTTACCTAAATTTTAGGTTAGTTTTGAACAATTTTAGCATTGTAGATCAAGACCTATTGGTGACCTGTGGAAAACCATCGAAGGTAGGCAGACGTGTGCCTGTGAGTGATCTAGGACGTTTCCAAGTCTGGATGGCCGTAGGTTTCAGATTATTGTTAGTGCAACACTCCACATACATTACATAACTAGTATCTTCTATCCATTATTAAGAGTCTTTTGATTTGCCAACAATGAAAATATTCTATTCCAATATTTGTTGAAAGAAACATTATTTAGACCTCTACACTAGTACATCTGTTAAGTTTTGGGCTAAGTGGAAGATAAGTCTCATAAATACTTCACTATAAAAAAAATAGATGTTTAATTTGGCTTGATAATTAACAGTGTTTGTTGCAGCATTGGTTTTGTTTTTGTAAGGTTGATACCGTTGTTACTCTTAAATATTGATTTTTTATTACCTTATCGTCCTACTGGATAACGGACTGATAACCTTTGCTCAATGCAGGTTATAACATTCAGCTGACACGTACACTCTTTATCTTACTAATTAACTGCATCGTAATGCGTGCATATACGGCCGTGTAAAATTAAATTCGTGCGAGAAACTTTGTGCTTAGACACAGTGGATTAAATTAGTTGATAGATTTGTGTTGTACAGTTCGGGCACCAAAAGAACGAGAGCTGATTGTATTCATGGAAACATGGTAACGTAAAAACGATAAGAACTACAGTGTGTCTAATTAGGACATTGTCTAGTTAATGTTTGTTTTTTATTGCTGCATTAGTTGAAAATAACCTGCATGCAGCTGTTTCGCATTTATATTCAGTTAGCTGTTACTAATTTTAATTTAATTTAAAACACAAACAAACACTAACACACACACACACTCAGACACACACACACACACACACACACACACACACACACACACACACACACACACACACACACACACACACACACAAACACGCACACACTAACACACACACACACACACACACACACACACACACACACACACACTCAGACACACACACACACACACACACACACACACACACACACACACACACACACAAACACGTACACACTAACACACACACACACACACACACTAACACACACACACTCAGACACACACACACACACACACACACACACACACACACACACACACACACACACACACACACACACACACACACTAACACACACAAACACGCACACACTAACACACACACACACACACACACACACACACACACACACACACACACACACACAAACGCGTTCGATTAGTAAAATAGCCAGTTAGAGCCACAAGACATACAAAATGCAGTCCACATTTACTTATGTATTAGCAAAATATTAAATGAAATTGTAAAAGGTAAACGTATTTAATACAAGACAAATAACATCAAATATTTTGGTAACTTAAAAAATATTAAAGTTCAACATAAGAACTATGAACCCTTCAATGGCTGAAATTGGTTTCATTTTATGACGCTAGTTCGTCCCGAAGTTAGGTCGACATTTCATGATCCTCCGTGTCGAAGCTTCAACTCGAACCTTGTCCCATCCCACGATGGCAACAGCTGATCTGCCTTGGTTGTCGAGTCGTCTTCATTGCATTAAACGCATGTGCCGAAACTGACTTGATGTATAAGCGAAACTGTTTTTATTGCCAGGTTATAAAACCTAAACTCGCCCTCCCTCAGTTTAATTATGCAATGGATACAGATGTATTTAGGTTAGGTAGTATTATATCAGTGCAAATGGTAGTTCGTACAGAGCTCGACCTCCTTCCCGCTTGGAAGTAGGACGCAGTGTCGCACTCTACCGACAAACAAATTAAACTCATCATAGGTATTCTTTGTTTATTTTTAGTATCCATTACAACGCTTCTTTCCTATAAAGGTTTGAGAGGAAAACAGGTTTAAGTTTGTAATTTGGTGATTTTGAATGTAATTACACAAAGCGAAATTAGATAATTGGTGAACTCTAAAATTCAGAAAATTATATTTAAAATTACCATTTGATATTAAACGAGAATTTTGTAAAATTTTAAGTTTGTTTTTTCAATTTTCATTGTAAATCTTTTAAAACATTTTTATATCCATATTTGTATCACGTTATACTCTAACAACTTTATATTCATACATAGAGATAGACAAGTAAGCCAAATTGGTTACCCAGTACGATTTTATGTAGGCCTAATTGAAAACGAGAATCCATTCAGTCCTTTAAATAGAGATATTTTGTTGATAGTTTTTTATTGTTATTGTTTTTGTCATAATTTAATCAATATACATTGTTTGAAGGTTTAAAATAAAAAAGATTTTTAGTTCCTGTTTTGAAATGAGATTAAGTGATATTTGAAAATAAACTCAGTGGTAGCAAAAATACTCACCAAGGTACCCAAAATTAAATTTTGTTATCTTGCGAATAATATGCGCAGCTTAGAAAGTCATAAATTTCCGAATATTTTTTCAAGTAGGAAGGACCTAACTGTACAGGCGACCGGACGAGTACAGCGTCTGATTTCTCTTTTATTACCTAACCTAACCTGCAAGAAATGAATCACTTGTTATCACATGCCTTGTATTGTCCCGCGTTGAGCCACATAATGCCATTAGGAGCCATGGCAATTGATTAGAAAATGCACCTTTCCCAATGCAAGTCCACAACTTGTAACTTTCTACTCTCCAACGACTTCTTTTGTAGGCACTGTAATGCTCGAGCTCGTGCGTGGCCAGTATGACACTTCTTCTAAAAAAACAATACTTTATTCTGCCAGTATTTACTAAAGCAGTACATTTTTAACAGTGTTTTGTAGCTACAACTTGGCTCTGTTCCGTTAAAATGTAATATCTGAAAACGTTTTCTTTTTTTATTGGAAACTGTAGATTATTTATACAACTATTCTTTGAGCTTAGCTTGTGAGGTTATAACGGTTTGAAGCAACTGTGGTGTAATGTTTATTTTTAAATAAATAAAACCTCTAAACCACAAATAACATTTATTATTCATAATGGCAACTCTTCACCACGAGAGTTGGAAGACCGGATCAAGTTGTAGAGGGGGAATTTACTGCAATGTGATTGGTCGTACTAGTTTTTTAAAATAAGGGGCGTGGCGAAGTAGTTATCGGTTTATGCCTATATATTTGTTGTATTATGTTGTTTAAAGTTAGTTGTATTTTTTAAATACCTCTGAAGATGATTGCTGGGCAATCGAAATGTACATAAGGTTTAAATACATGTTATTTGTGGTTTAGAGGTTGTATTAAAACAAATAAAAGACATACACAAAACTCACAACTAATCATTTATTAAATCAAATGACTGTATAAAAGAAAGATGTAACGAGTGCATTTGGATTGTAAATCATCTGGTGATTCTGAGCCTGATTGTTTTGTAGTTTTAAGACGACTATCCAGTAAGCCTTTATTGCCTACGACGAGTAAGTTGGGATTATAAATGTAGGATTAACATAGGCAGATAGGGTTCCTTGGTAGAGGATATTGTGAGATCATGTCATTACATGTGCAGGGTAGCTTATTTAAAGTAAATCTACTCTTTATCAGGATCATAAACAGGTGTCTACTGGTTAAAGAAGTTTGGGGAGATGGAATTAAGTAGAATGGAAGTATAATGATCCACTGGCACTGGAAATAAGGGGAAATTAAGGCGTCGTGTGAACAGACTTGCCCTCAACTGTGGTAAAGATAGATATCTAACACGTCGATGAAGATAATTAAATTGCGGATAAGATGATAAGGATGTCCAAAAGATTTACTGAATACTCTCTTACGACGAGCCTACATCCGTGTAACAAATTCACGCCGCTAATCTAGGCCAGCACTCAACTAACTGGCATATCTGTGATGTAAGACTAACCGACAGACGAGACGCCTACTCTCCTCGACCGAACTTACTTATCTGTGCATTTATTGTTTTGTTGTATTTGCTTTGTCTTATCAGAATTATTCCTCTCATGATGTTCATTATGTAAAAGGTTAATGACTTTGAAACATTTTAGTTTTTTATGTAGGGGATTGAAGATTGAAAATATATAGACTTTTTATTACTGTTAGCATGAAGTGGCTAAATGCGTTTAGGAATTTCTTGTAAAACATAATCGATAAATTAAATGTCTATATAACTGTTGTGCCACGCATTTCAGGATCGAAGTGTACGCTATCAATTCACACAACTGTTTATTGGTAATTAAACAAAACAAATCTTATCATTTTAATTGAAGCTGTCAACAATTTTATACCCATTACACTTTGTTACTGATTTTATGTCTACCTATACTGTATGATTTTACTTTAGTAATTAAGTAATAACAATTAAAATGCATTCCTAAAAAGCGCTTCAATGACAAAGCCATCGTCGTCATTGTTGGTGTCATCATCGTAATTAGATTAATCGTCGTAATGGGTACAGCCACAAAGGTATATAAAAAACTCACTGATGATTGCCACTTTCTAATTTGAGACGTGTTTGAGGAATAAATGATTGATTATTTTTCGGTATTGGTTATTATTTAGTTGTTACCTATGCTCACTGACGAACTCATAACTTGTTATTTATTTCTTTATTTTTTAAATTAACAACTTGCAGGCCTAGATATTTTTTAAAAAATCAATTATTTCGTTATTTTGTTCAATTCCTTCTATTATTTCACACTCTCATATATATATATATATATATATATATATATATATATATATATATATATATATATATATATATATATATATATATATATATTAAAACAACACAGGTTATTCAAATACAAGAATATTTATTATTTTATATCCAAAGCTTTTCGTTGGCAAACAGTACCAACATCATCAGGAATGAAAATTACAATAATTATTATGATTATTGTAATTTTCATTCCTGATGATGTTGGTACTGTTTGCCAACGAAAAGCTTTGGATATAAAATAATAAATATTCTTGTATTTGAATAACCTGTGTTGTTTTAAATTATTAAACAAGAAAACGTATTATATATATATATATATAACATAAAATAAGTTTTCTTGTTTAATAATTTAAAACAACATAGGTATTCAAATACAAGAATATTTATTAATTTATATCCAAAGCTATTCGTTGGTAAACAGTACCAACATCATCAGGAATGAAAATTACAATAATGTAAGCTATAAGCTAATACATTTTTTTTAAACATGGAGTGGATGACACTTGACGTTGATACAGTTTTTTCTAGTATTAATTCAATAATTAAATTTAATAATGAATTAATGTTAGCTTTATATGAGAGAAAACCTTTCACAAAAGGGGCAAGGTATTCAACATAGTCATTTAGTACCATTTGGCTTAAAATAACTGATTATTTCATAAAACAGCTGATTTTATTTTTATAGGTTATGTGGTACGACAGCTGTTTTAACGCTTACGTTATGTTATTTTATTTATATTAACTATAATTATTTAATAGTAATTAACTGAAATAAAATTTTTCGTTGTTGACCTAAGTAGGAATTGAGTTAAAATTTCTGTTTTATATTACTTGGCCGAAGCAGTTTCAAGGGCTGAAATATCTTTTCCTGTAACTTGAGAAAGACACTTTGAAGAGTTTTAGATTTAAAATCATACATACCTTAATAAACTATTGAACATCTGAAACCACACTAATAACAGCTGTTCCCTTTACTTAATTGTATATAGGTTACACTCAACTGTGCGCGTTCAGTTCTTTGAAATACCTCACTTTCCACGCAGTTAACACCTGTGAAGAAATGTATTATTGACAGTCAGGCCGGCGGCGCGTACGTAGGCATTTCTGTTTCCAAACTTAGGCCTAGAACAAGAAAGTGATATTGAAAGTAGCAAGAGTCTGTTGTGTGACACGTAATTTCGGCTCGAGTGCCAACTAAACCGGGTTACGACCTAGATTTACCCAGCGCGCTACTCGAGACGCAAATATTGAGTTAGCTGTAAGTGTTGGATATCTTTACACAAAGCCGATATTGTATCCGTCAGGATTGGACATTGGCAGTAGAATGAGCGTAATTTGGAAACGTTTTTCTTGTTCAAAACGTGTCGTGTTGTTGAAAAGTAGATAGCGTTGACAATTTTATAGAGTAAAAGAAATATGTGAGAAATGGTGTACAACACTTTTTAAGTAAAAAAATAAAACTGTTTGCGGTCTCAAAAAATGGTTAAATATTAAATCATTTGTTTTAAGAAAAGTTAAAAACACATAATTCATTATTTTGGTAAAATACTGTAATCTATTTTCGAGTATTGCATTTTTTTTGTTCCACTTATGACCAAGACTAAATCGTTCAAGTAATATTTTAAAAAATTGTATATATATATATATATATATATATATATATATATATATATATATATATATATATGGGTATAGTATGGGTACTATATATGGGTATAAAGTATGGGTACTATTATATATATATATATATATATATATATATATATAATAGTACCCATACTTTTAGTAAATATTCAGGCATTTTCATCAAAAGAAGAATTAATTGTATTATTTTCAGTAAGGGAAATTCTGTGTATTCAACTCAATGGGTCTTTTTTGCAAGGGGATCCCAAAAGCAATAATTTCACAATGATTATATAGAATTTTTTGAAACATCCTGTAAAGTGTTGAAAAGTTGTCGTGAACCAAATTTAGATACTTTAAATGAAAAAAAAAGTTATCAGTTGTGCAAAAAATTGTGCATTAAACAGAGTTATGAATCGAATACTAAACACTCAAGCCTAGTATTTTTCTTGTGTAATCGGTCATATATAAATTTACCACCACCATATTTCTAGTAACTTTTATGGCTTGCCCAGGATTGAGTACTTTTGTCCTGCCATATTTGTATTGTAGAAAAGTCACTATATTATTTAACACCATTGAATTCAAGGTGTAAAATAGGTATTAAGTTGCTTGACCTTCTGCAAGTCTTAAAACCAGTTGTGTCACTTAAAAGCGGCTCTTTAAAATATTTAGCTCTGTACTACACTTAATATAAAAATATTGATAGAAATGTTTGTTAAATAATCTATATTAACAAATAAAATGTATGCCTTAATAAGAATTCTTATATAAAGAAAATCAAATAAAAATAAAGAGAACTTGAAACCAGCGCACTCTAGTCTACAAAATGTTAACTATCGACAAGAGATAGGCATTGTTGATATGGCATTGTTGCAGAATATAGTGTTCTTAAATGTTAAACAGATACGTCTATTAAACAAATAATCAACAATTGCTTAAGAACTAGAACAAACTTGCCGTTTTCTCCACTAAGCGCGCAGCGATCGTTCTGCTCTAATTTCGATGACTGTATGCATAATGGTTTTACAGATTTCACCCAACTTGATACTACTCTGTTATTACTATAAAATAATAAATATACAATACAAAATGAACACTTTTCAGGGTTTCTATAAATGACTGTCATTATAAATAAAAAAAATATATATATATATATATATGAGCTGGCTTGTGAGTTAAAGTGATAAATAAATAAAGAACTAACCTAATATAGGCCTATGCGTATTATAAATGTCAGTTAAAATACTTTACTACAAAATAACTAACAAACGTTTTCGTTGCCTAAATTTAAGAATTATTGTAAAAGTTAACTTTAGATTAATTCTAAAGAAGCACGCATTTTTATATCCCCATATTTCCCTTCAAAGAGCCAAGCCGCCATTGATTACCGATGAGGGTGTTTTTACCCCTCGATCGTTTATTTTATGAACGAAAACCTAAAGTTCCTTTTACGGCCCAACCTTTGACAAATATCCTGCATAAAGTCGGGAACTGTAGCCTAACCTAACCTAACCTTACTTTATCAATATTTTACTATCGCGTTTGACTGTTGTCGAGTGTTATCGGAAATGAACCATATAACAGGCAAATCGTGATCTGAAGTTATAGCTCAGCCATAACGAAGAGGAAAATTTCATTACAGGACGTGTGTAAACCCCGATTCTTTTGTGTTATCTGAATCTGATAAGAGGTTTCTAATTTGTGCGTTTGAAAATGTTTTTCAAATAACTCTTCTGTTGTGATGAAGATAGAATTTGATTATTTAGAAATTACAAATGGTTTGCTTCATATATATTATATATACAATATAAATTGTATATAATTATTATAAACCATTTTCCCTTTTCATTAAAAATACTATTTTGATTTTATTAATTTATTTATTCAACGTTTATCGATAACGATTTTAATTGCATTGTTTTTATCGTGTAAAAACAATATTATTATCAACTTTCCAACATAAGAATACTTTAACAACATAAGAATCAATAGGCCTATCTAAAATAGCAAAACAATTTGATTTGGAAATTTCCATCTTTAAATTCAACAACAAAAAAATAAGTAAATAGAGAAGCAACAATAATTTAATCTTTTATTAAAGTATTTATAATACAATAAAATTAATACAAATAAAAAATGTTTATAATAAAGGTAAATTAATTTAAATACTGCTCATAAAACATAATACTGCTAATAAAACATAAAATACTTTAATAATTTAAATAATAAACTATTAAAATAATTAACATTTCTGGTTGTCAACAAAACACACTCGAACGTTTTATTCTCTCTAGTATTGTTTTGTTTTTTAGTGTTGCATTAGAAGTATTTACTTATTCACTTTGTAACTGTTCGCGCCTAGCGTTGAAGGATTAACCATATGTTTAGCAATACATTCAGCCACCCTTCAGTCACGTATTGATTATAGCAAAGGATATAAGGAAACCCTTCAAAGATTTAGCCTTAGGGGTTGAAACGCCACGTCGCCATGTGTGTGGGGAATTTATGTTCTTAATCTATCTCGGAGCTGTATATTGTGTCCCTTTATTGGACTAATGTTGTTTAGGCAGTGGATAAATATATTACAGTTGTGGAAGTTGCTTTTTGCTTTCAAATTAGAGGTTTAAAGATATGTTTACCTAATCGTTCTGTATTTGGGAGGGTAGGTGCGTTTAAGGCTTCATTTATTTTTTGTAAGTACGCTACAAACATTGACTTTTATATATATATATATATATATATATATATATATATATATATATATATGTATGTATGTATGTATTACAAAAGTTTAAACAAGCTCATAGAAAATAATTATACTGTATAAATAAATAAAAAATCAACACTTTTGATTGGTCAACACTAAATGGTCTCTCAAAATTTTATTAATGAATTATGGTTGTAACCCTATAAAGATTCGTAATATACAAATCGTTCTAAAACGCAAAATTCGAAACACAAACCGTATGATTAAGCCTATAGTAAGTAGATATTGTTGAAAAAGTCATAACAATTTAAATCATTTGTAATGAAGTATTTTTATACATATTAAAATCTACTAACACAAATTTTTAAAACAATGTGTACAGATTTATTTAGAGTAATTCATCTTTAACATTGGAAAGATTTATGTAGTCATATTTTAAAAAATGATTTCTATAATTATTTTAAAATATTAGGCTACGCTACCAACGCCAGTAATAATTGAAACATTTTTTAAAATAAAAAACAAGTAATATAAAAAAAACTTTTTAAAGTTAATTGCCACTCAGGTCAACAAACAAAAATATTATTTTAGTTACTTTTTATTAAATAATTACAATTAATAAATTAAGTAACATAACCTATACGTTAAAGCAGCTGTTCTACCACATAACCTATAACATAAAATCAGCTGTTTTATGAAACCATATTTTAACACTTATTTTAAGGCAAATATTACGAAATAACTATATTGGATACTTTGCGCCGTTTTTGAACAGTTTTTCTCCCATGTAAAACTAAAGTTAATTAATTCATTTTAATTAAAGATTTGATATTTGAAAAAACTGTATTAACATAAAGTGTCATCCATTGCAAAAGAAATGTATTTCACGGATTTAAAAAAAATGTATTTGAAATTGAAGTGGATGAATAAAAGGTATTTTATTAACGATAATTCGAACAAGATATATATATATATATATATATATATATATATATATATATATATATATATATATATATAAGGAGAGTGTGAGCTATTACAAGGAATTGGGGGAAACGCGTTTTCATATATAATAATTATTAGGCTACGAGTTTTACCATTAAAACGTTCAACGTATAACGTGAACAAGGATAAACAAATCGTATATGAAACATTTGTTATGGTATTTTTTTCGAAATTAGTAGTGCTCGTGTTCTTCGTGGCAGCTCAGTGTTGTATCGATAAACTAGCTTTTCACAACAGTATAACACCATCCAAGACTACAACCGGAGAAGGAGTAAATTCCTTGAGCTTTAGGCAATATTGGAATGTCGGCCGAGGAGAACCCCAAGGTCGCCTGAGAGTTCCTGTATGCCAAGGTGAGATACAGCGTCCATTTTGTTTACACTGCTTTTTAAATAACATTCAAATTGGAGCTTTCGTCAAGGTTGGCGTTTTCTTTTTGCGTTTTTTTTCTGCCGGATCTTAAATTCTGTCTAGCCCAATCCGCAAAGTGATTGACAGAGCTCTTTTCTATTTGAAGCTTGTGGGATATCCTGGTCAGCACATTGTGTATAGTGTATAGTAACTACAAGCAAAGAACTGCATTTTTGTCTGGTGTTTACCTTTCAAGGATCAAGGAACTCGAAGAATGTAGCGAGAAATTTGCAGTAGGGTGGGATTTATGGTAAAGAGTTTTCTCTTTTAGAAGACGTATCTAAAAATTATTAAACCAAAAAAACAGTAAATTACAGTTTTAATGGAAAATTACTTTTTTATTAGGATTGGTTAAGTGAGCATTGCTTAAATTTGAGAAGGATTAACAGATTTGACGCTCTCGGAACAGAGACGTCACTCTCGGTAAGGTACACTCGAGGAGAGTCAATGATTTAATTAAGACTTCAGTAACGGATAGCTAAATTTGAAACTAGTTTGAAATATTCTAACCATGAAAGCAAATTATTTTTCTAATCAACTACCACTAACAATTGAAAAAATCCGCAGAAATGAAATATATAATTCGTTTATCTTTAGAATCGATTCTTGAAACGATGTTTCAACAACAAATGTTTCCTACCAAATAAATCGAAAGACAATTACAATTTCCAACAGAACTACCGTAATACAGCCTCCTTTGAAATACTCGTAAGCCTTCTAGATTTGAATAACAACTATAATGTCAGAGGTCGTTACATTCAGAATAAAACAAGCCTGATCAAGAAGGCTTTGACAGTGACCTAGAGGAGCGGGTTTCATTAGCTTTATATCATCGTGGGGAAAATATTCTGACCGTGAAATCTATTGTAATGTTTTGTGTAGGAATTTTCAGATAGATAAAATGAAATTTATGAGCAGATAAATTTAAAATAAGTTCAAGTAAAATTGAATTCATGACGTAGTGAAGTTCACGGCATTGTCTCTTCTAATTTGCACCTCTCTTTCTCTCTTTCTTCCTCTCTCTTACATGCGCGAGCTCGTCCATTATCTTCAAATTAAATTTTGTTGATTTTGAGCTCACAATGTAGAAGTTCAAATATTGAAAAATGACAGTATTTTGTAAATGCAAATTACAGTTATTTTTTGAAAATTTAAAGAAAGTCTATACTTCTTAAAGCAAAAAGAGGAAGACATATTTTGTCTCTTACATTGACAGTTTCAAAGCTAACTTTAAAACAAAAGCTTATGAAAAATAATTTAGAAACGTTATGAAAAATTGTCTCTTATATAGATTCTCTCTTAATTTAGGCTAACGACAATTAAGATGAAATATCAAGTTTGTTTACAAGTCGGTAATAGCTATATCTGATTTAGAACGTCGATTTGAAGTGGATAGTCTATAAGTCCCGATTTGTTCAATTTTTGTTAATTTTCGGTGAGTAAGTCCGATGAAAATTAGAACATGCGAATCGTTATCAAACTTTATAGCTGTCAGAAATATCGAAGGGGAAAATTAAAGTACAAGGTATGTAGGCGCTGAACTGTTGCAGGAAACGTTATTTGAGCCTAAGGTTTACGAAGAACTTGTTTATAGATTTCTGAGTACATTTTTAAAACAGTTCATAAATAACTTTTCTGTTGTTTTTCTGGAACATTTTTCCATTAGAAACTGGAAAATTGAAAAGAGTCAAGAGTATAAAATCTTTCACTAAATAGTATTATTATATTAAACTAGATATGAGATTTAATGTAAAAGTTTAAATTTATTTGTAAATTTCTAAGCACTACAGTGCTCTTGTGATGAAATTGGGAAGGTTTTGCTCGGTACAGAAGCGTCGCTGAATGGTTTCTTTTTTATTGCTTGAATATATATTAGTATATCACACTGCCTATAGAAGCAGTTTTTTGTTTAACAAGAGCGGCCGTTTCGGAAGATGTATTCCACTGTCATGTCAGACCGTAGCTGACATTTTGGTTGTTTTATAGGTTAGGTTGAGGGTGAAGTATAGTAGGGATATTAGATGGTTTTTGAGAGAGTTCTGTGAATTATATTATCAAAACGTGTTTGTAAATTATAATGTTTAAACCAACATTTGAAGGTACACTCAACACACTATTACGTTATTTCAGTTAGGTGACTTCAAATAGCGCTTGACTGTAAGGAACACGAGTTTGGCATATTTGTGAGGTGGCAAAGGCGTAGATTGATCAAGGGCACTTTGCTTACAAGAAATCAGTGTTTAAGTTCTGCGGAGCCAAAAATTGTATTCAAAATTACTTTGTGTGTTTAAATAACGGGTTAAAATCGTATTTTCGCCATAAAAAGTAAACAAATCAAGGTCAATATATGTTAAGGTAAAATTCCAATTGTATAAAATCTTTATTTTAATTAAAGTTTCGTTATTTCAAACTTTATGAGATAATGAATATTCAGACGGTTCATATTTCTCCAGTGCAAAACTTATGTTTGTTTCCTAGAACGGGACTGATTTGAAAGTCATCAAGATTTGAACCCTCCCCATAGTCTGTCTGGCCGGCCCAGGTGTACTCCCCAACCACCTGCCTCTTCCCCTCCAGAGCACCGACCTTCTCATTATCCGACACTAAGCTACTTCTGTTTTCAACAAGTTGTGAGGCTTGCGTGAAAGCACATAATTTATCAAAATCTTTAGCCCAAACTGATTAGGGCTATTAGCCTCGTAGTATAGTGTTTAACACGGTACAGCACTGTGTTTATTGATGCACTTCTGAATAAAAGATGCATACTGTCTGTTTATAAACACAACGAAAGATAATTTCCGAAACGTTTATTAAAATTATTATCAAGCATTATAAACAAACATTTTTTAATATCAATTAGGCCAACAGAGAGAAATGTTATTTTAGTTACTTTTTATTAAATGATTACAATTAATATAAATAAAGTAACATAACCCACGATTTAAAACAGCTGTTCTATAACATAACCTACAACATGAAATCAGCTGTTTTATGAAATCATATGTTATCACCTATTTTAAGCCAAATGAGACGAAATAATTATATTGCGTACCTTGCCCCTTTTGGGAAAAGTTTTTCTTTCATTTAAAACTAAAATCAATTTATTAAATTTAATTATAGAATTAAAATTTGAAAAAAGCTGTATTAACATAAATTGTCATCCTCTACAGGTTTAAAAAAAAATGTAGGCCCATTTGGTCTTGAGTTGATGAATAAAAGGTATTTTATTAACGATTGAAAATTTAAACAAGATATATATATATATATATATATATATATATATATATATATATATATATATATATATATATATATAAGGAGAGCGTGAGCTAATAGAAGGAATTGAAAAATAGTTATAAGGATAACATTATTTTTACCATTAAATTAAAAAAATTCCCTAGCAGTAGAAATAGTAAATATTTCTCCCTCGTAACTGAATTAACAGAAACGCCAAGTCGGAGTTTACATGGAGCAGTTGCGCCATGAACAGTTTTTAAGAGGACATTTTTTATTACATTTTTTATCCTAATTATAGTAATGTTTTTACGTTTTTATAAAATCGTATACTTTTTGTGATATTAAGATAGTTTTGAAAATATATTTTCCAATTATTTTTAAATTGATCAGGAAACTTTTAAATGTAGTGTCGTTACGACCATTTTGTTGTAGTAGAGAAACAATTTGAGGGGGGCTTTTAGGCGATTTGGCCTTGATTATTAAAATTTAAGAGTGGCGTACATTTGTAATGTTTTCATTGTAACGGTTACTTTAAAAAAGTAGCTATACACAAAACCAGTGAGAAAAGTATTTCGCTTCCTGGCCATGCTTAAAATTAGGGATCTGTATTAAAATTCCTATAAGGAAATGGGAGGAAAGTAACTGACTACTAGAAAATCTAAGGCATTTGTGACAGATAATGAGGATCAATGTGGCAAGAATTTGGAGATATCAAACTAAGATAATGAGGATCAATGTGGCAAGAATTTGGAGATATCAAACTAAGATAATGAGGATCAATGTGGCAAGAATTTGGAGATATCAAACTATACATTTTGCGAACAGAAAAGACTGCTTGACCTTTGTTAATTCTGTCTGCGACACTGACGCAATAATAATTTGGTCCATTTAAAAAAAAGTACATTAAATGAAATATTGAATTTAATTTGTTATAGTAATTTTTACGTTTGTGTTTTTATATAAAATAAGTTCAAACACAAACGAAGTTATTAGTACATTTGCAAAATTTACACCAGGTATAAATAATTAAACGTAAACAAATTCATAAACACCGAAAGCAGGAGTGATCAATTACTCCCATGTCTGGAGTTATTTTTAATGAAATTTAAACTGGGAACAAAAATTAATAGCTATGTATAAAAACAAATGTAATCAATAACCTGTATTTATTTCATCAATGTACAATTCAAGAGATTGTTTTGCAATAAAATTTTATTTTTGGGCCTTCTAGTTTTTTAGTAGACCTTCGCCGCTTGGACAAGTTTAGTTGTTGGCTCGGAAAAGCTATTCTTTGTGAATATTTAGGGTTTTATAATAAGAGTTGGGCCATAGTCTGAGTATTTAGAAAACAAAGCGTAAAATAATACGTCTTTTCCAAATCTTCGAGTTTTATATTTGTTAAGCTACATAATCTGGTACGGAATATTTACGCTATTCTTTATTCAAATTTAGTTGTAGTATGCGTGAAAAACATTGTAAGTAGAGAAAACAATAAAAACTATAAAAGAAGTAAATGGTAATTTAAAATCGGACGCATTGGTAGCTGAGCGTTCACCAATGCGTACATTATTGTTTGCAAATCTCAGTACGCAAGACAAATCCACCGTATTGCCACGTAACGTTCGTGTAATTAGCAGATTAGTTTGATATTAAACAGCAGCCAAGCTGTTTGAACCGGTTCTCAAGGAACTGTGACATAAGGCTCGCCAGCTGCTTGTACGATCAGTCTAAGTTACTGTATTTGGTTATTTCTGCCTTACTTAACAGCTGCGGAAACCTCTTCCAACACTAAACACGGCCATTATCTGTCCCGCAATACACCCTTATTCACCCCTTCTTCTTCCTCGTCAGCCCATTTCACGCACAAGTGACGATTTACCAAGTGGGATGTTATTAACCGATACGATATGGCAGATGACTCACAAATATCGGCGATTTAGGAGGTTACTGTTTTGTAAGTAGATAAAGCTACGGCGATGAAATCAATAACACTTTGGCTGCCTTTGTTACAAAACTGGCAGTGATTTGAGAGGGGGAAAATCTAACCTATTTCATATCTAGACATTACGTTTCCAAGCAGGTTACTTGTGTATCTTTAAAGAACTCTATTCAACTTGAGGATTTATTTGTTTGTTTAATTTATAAAACAAATACCAGTCTAAACATTTTAGAAGTCAGTGCGTTATTGAAACTTAATTATGTACCAAAGTTTGGCAAAATATCAATATAAAATAAAACAACAAAATTAACTTAGAAATCTGCAAAACCTACTACCCAACTACCCATTAACTAAATAATATATAATACACACATGAAAGTGTTAAAAAAAAATAAAAATAATATTCAGATAAATTTGAATGATTATAGCAATCAGTAAAAAAATAAACGTCAATTATACTAATTAAACTTTCATATATTCCAGACTAAAACTTGTTAGAAAGTTTTTATTTCAACGTATTTTCCTTTGTCTATCTGTGTTGCTTAAGGTAATTTTTAACGTATTGACTAATTATTTGAATTCTCATATTTTCGTCAGGTTCCTGGTTGATCACGTTTGATTAAAAATTAATTGAATTTGTGTACCGGATAGCGGGTACACATTTATGAGGTGCAGGTTGTATTAAATCAAAGTTGTACTAAATCATGAGATTGTTTAAATATTTTGTGAAAGCATTTCCTAAACCGATACAACAATATCAGCCTAATCAACACATCGGCTTAACCCAACCTATACAACAATACCAGCTTAATCAAACTTGCACATCGGCTTAACCTAACCTATACAGCAATACCGCCCTAATCCAATTCGTACATCAGCTCAACCTAACCTATACAGCAATACCAACATAACCCTAGTTGTAGGCCTACATTAGCTCGACCTAGCCTATATATCAATACCAACCTAATCCGAGATGTAGGCCTTCATCAGTTTGAGCCAACCTATAGAGTAATACCAACTTAATCCAAGTTTAGGCCTACATCAGTTTAACCCAACCTATACAGCAATACCAACCCAATATATGTTGTAGGCCTACATCAGTTTAACCCAACCTATACAGCAATACCAACCCAATATATGTTGTAGGCCTACATCAGTTTAACCCAACCTATACAGCAATACCAACCCAATATATGTTGTAGGCCTACATCAGTTTAACCCAACCTATACAGCAATACCAACCCAATATATGTTGTAGGCCTACATCAGTTTAACCCAACCTATACAGCAATACCAACCCAATATATGTTGTAGGCCTACATCAGTTTAACCCAACCTATACAGCAATACCAACCCAATATATGTTGTAGGCCTACATCAGTTTATAACCCAATCTAAAGCATAACTCCACCTTTACAACAATAGATTTTTTTAAACCAATTATCTAGATCACTAAGAACAAAACTAATATGGGACGCATTATTAATTAATATAAAAGAAACCTTTATCACTATTATAGGCTACATGGTCTGAGATGTTCAAAGTCAACACCAAACTATCAATGAAACAACACCAATAAAAACAGTTTTGTCCTTGTGTTAACCAGAATTGACGTGTAATTGTTCAGTAGCTTAGAACTTAACTTAACAATTTGTCACAAGTTTTAAAACGGTAGAGCCTCATTTAAATGCAGCAGTCGCCCCCCTCCCCCCTTGCCTTGATCACTCTCTCGTGCTTCTCACACACGTGTCTTGAATACATTCACGGCGTTACCAGAGAGAATGTGTAGCAATGTCGCTCCGCGAGAAACCGTTTTACATTTAAATTGAGCACAGATTTCGTCGTAGATAGTATTAGGTTTTCTTTTATGTAGTTGTTTCTAAAGTAATTCAAGATTGATTTGAAAAATAATTGTTACAAGGTAAAGTTAAAAGTCCATTTCTGAGCTGTAAAGTAGCCTATATTTTTGCACGGATTTTGGCAAGGAGAAAACCTTTCGTTGTCTATGACTGTTTGAGCTGTGTGTTTTCATATAATTTTCTTTTGAGGCCCTATAGTACCCAAAACCGTCACTCTTCAAGTCGACGAACTGGATCAATGTTATCGAATCATTATTCCAAACTTTAAAGACTCGTTTAAACGCAATGCATATCCATAAAGGCAAAAACAGTGGAGGGCTTATGTCGATAGAATTTTTATGGAAAATTATCTAGCTTTTTACTTCCATTTATATGATCTTAAGAGTTATTTAACCTAAGTTAAACCGGTTAAGTTAAGCATGAACCGGAAGGTATTTAATTTAGGTCCTATAAACCTCTAAAACCATGGCGTACAACTTCAGAGTTACGTACACTTTTAAAGTCACAACGTCTGTGCGTAATGTTTTGACGAGTAAATAATACTGCAGCTTTCGACGGATGCGCTGAAACAGGATGTCGATGTTTAACACTAAATGAAAATACGGTTTGAAATTTAGGGCCTATAAACCTATGAAACCAGTAGCGTACAACTTTAGAGCTACGTATACTTTTTACGTCACAAAAATTGTACGTAATGTTTGACAAGCAAATTATCCTGCAGCTTTCAACGCACGTGCTGAAACCAGATGTGGATATTTAACACTAAATGAAAATACTGTTTAAAATTACGTATTGTAATAGAATTTCAATCAGCCAGTGGCTTTAATTCCCTTCTCTTTTTTAATACGGTAGTCTAATTACATGCTAAAATTAAGTAATCCCTGATTGATGTTTTTAAAATAATTATTTCTTTTTGTAAAAGGTTTGTTTCTCCAAAAATGGTTTTTATACAGTTTCCTGATACAGTTTATTACAAGAAAAATAAAGAAAAATTCAGACTGCAATTGCGTCTTTTAAAGGAAAGATACAAGATTTAAAAAATGCTCTTTGTTAAAAATAAAGTTTGCAAACTGTATTGCCACAGTATGGTAAACAAAATTTAAAGAACAGTTTATATTAAATAAAAACAACCTCTTACCACAAATTCAACAGTCATTTGTAAATACCTCTGAAGATGATTACTTTGTAATCGAAATGTACATTAGGTTAAAATAAAAATTGTTGAATTTGTGGTAAGAGGTTGTTTTTATTTAATATAAACATTTACGCCACAGTTGCTTCAAGCTATTATTTAAAGAACAGTGTTCTTCGTATAATGGAAAAGTACGCCACACAATTTTACCACGTGAACCAGATCTCTATTCACTTCGCTACTCGAACTAATATTAACATAAATTAAATTTTAAACAAAGGACAATTACCACAATAAGTTAGAATTTTATTAATTCTTATACTCGTATGTTAGTCGTATTTTACGATTTTCCTTTACACAGTTAATTATTGTTTTCATATGCCTTGGCCTATTGTTATTATAGTTTTGTTTTCAAAGTATTTTTCATTGCTAGTTAATTATTTTTATCTTATCTTTTCTTGGGTCCCAATGATGTAATCGGAGACGTCATACAAGTAGGCGCTAAAATGATGTCCTAGGCCTATTTAAATAGACGTGCATTTTTATTCCACTACAAGGATCCTAAACCAATACAATAACACGTTAATTACATACAAACGAATTGACCGATTATGACAATCACTTCCTTTCATAAGGAGATCTTATCACCATCGTGATGACTTAGTATTTATTGAATCGATTTACCAATCGGATCAACTCATAGTGAATCGATTGTGTAATTTCGTCACAACAATTGTTTGTGTAATATCTAGAAGGCCTTGGAAGTAAAAGTGCTTCAGCAGCAGGTTGGCCAACATCCCGCTGGGTAATTTATTATTCACTTACACGGAACGGCGCGTTTGAGAATTGTGTTTTTACACTGAAAATGTATTGTCACTGATTTAATCTAAGTGGAAATTCCTAAACCGTTTTCTTAGAAGTAAGGTTTATATATGAATGTTTATTTTGTTGTAAACTGTTTTTGTTTTTGCGTAGCGTTTAATTAATTTTATTCTTGGAAAAAATAAAACAATTCAATACCGTTATTGTTGCAACTTTATTCCACAGAATAATTGATCAAGACGACAGAATTGTTAAAATATTCTGGCCGACCGTATGAAATAGCTTTGATTAAACCAGTTACTTATTCTAAGCCAGGTTAAAAAAATATGGGCCCACAACTAACTCTTACATCTTCATTTAAATTTGAAGAAATATTGATAAGCTGTTTATGTGCGTCGTACGTGTTTTAAGTATACGTTTGTACAAACACACACAGACACACACACACACACACACAAATATATATATATATATATATATATGTATGTATGTATTAGTAAATTTCGCTTAACTGTCATCCTTTGAACCGTCAGTTTCTGCTAAGCGTCATTGCTGTAACAGCACAATAATACTGTAATAACAAAGTGCTTTAAGGTGCAGTGACGAGTTCGCTTTGTTTGTTAAGCTACACGAACTATCTCACCTGTAAGTTTATATTACTGTACATTATTGTGCTACATTTGTAGCTACTATGCGGATCTGCTTATCATGTAATAAATAGTTATATTTGCTATTACAATCGTGTTTAATTTCTTTTCGCTCCAAAATATATAACATTACTGTGAGAGTGATATCTGTCTCTAATATAATTGGTTGATGTTATGTTTTGAAGGAATAATACAGCGTTTCTGTTATCCGCTCAACCGTCAAGACCACGGTTCCGACGATGTAGGCCTATACATATATAGGTTGACTGTTAAAACCAAATTAAATAATATATACTACTTTATTTTTGTTTGCTTGAGATGACGACTTAATCTTATTGCAGTGTTTGTGAATGAGGAAAATTAGGAGATATTTTGTTGAAATAAAAATACACCAAGTTCAATAAATGCCCATTTACAATGTTTAGCTTGTTTAAAAAAAAATCATTGCTTGGAAATTTGTAGTTCGTACATATTTTCTACGACTAAAATAACGCTACCAGTGATATCTAAAAAAGTGAAAACCTAGACTATTCAAATATAGCAGGTCAATTGTTCTATAAATGTATTTTATTAAATTTAAAAATATATTTTCAGAGATATGAATTTCATTTAATTTTTAAAAGTTTTCGAGGAATAGAAGCTAAAATAAACAGATATTTTATGTTAAAAAGTTAACATTCTTGTAACATTAGACCTACTATTGGGGAAAAATTTGGATCCTGTCTGGAAATAGTAACCCCTTTGTCTAATATTTTTGTTTTGGTCTTTACAAAATAATAAATATCTTGTATTAATATTTTGCCATACAAAAGTTACTTATCTCATTCATAATTTTCAACTTAATACTGTGAAATATAAATCTGTATATTTTATTTCGTAAAAGTAAAATACCTCTATGTTTAATATAAAGTTTTCATCTGTACGTATGGTATTGCGTTTCATGAACACAATTTTATTGTAAATTGGCAACAGTAGATTCGATAACATCAATTTTGTCTCGGTTTTCATCGATAATTGTTCGTTAATGCATAACCAAGAAACTTTAAGAGCCACGCTTCATTAGGAACACCATTATATGTAGCCTACAAGTAGTCGAGTCATAAATTACTGTAATTCACCGACGCCGGAAGTAGAAAGTAGACAAGATGTTTGAGTTCAGACAATCCCCGTTGGAAGCGCTTGTGTACGGACGCTGGATTGTTAGTTCATCTCTTCACCACTAGGACTGTCCAAGTACAGTAGCTGAGTTTAAAATTAATTATTAATAACGTACAGGGATTAAATTAGAATAATTATCAGCTTCATCGTTAAATATTTATGATACAAGCCAACTCGAAATTTCCCTTGGGCGTCTGATTGTAGGCGTGTTAGTGAAAGGAGTGACCTATTTCTTTGTGAATTAACGTAAACTACGTAACTTAACTAACTGTTGAAGTAATCCCATTAAAAAAATAACTAAACATAAATTAGTTGTTTAAAAAATAAACCATAAAAAATTACCATTTAATAAAATTCAGTTTCGATAAAAAAAAATAGCCTGTTTACTTCTGTCAGTTATTTAAACGTAAATTATTTAAAAATGTACAGTTTTATAAAAATGTTCTTTAGACAGTATTTTAGAACAATGTATAGTATTTGTAAGGTTGCCTTATTGTATTCTAAAGTTGCAATTTAGCATACGAATTTTTAAAATTAAAAAATTGTTACATTAAAAAGTATTTGTTATTTTTTATGAAATGAAGAAATGCTTTTAATAATGATTGTTACAAAATATTTTAAAATTATATTTATTCCTTCTGTTATTGATTCTTGAAACTAAATAGTTTTTTTTTATCTGTTCGCAGGAAGTGAAGAGAGCTCTGTCTCAATCCCAAAGACACAATCAGATACTGTGATGAGACCTGGAGGTCTGGTTAATCACAACAATAACACCTTAACCAGTAAAGAAGAAGAGGATGAGATTTTCAGCTCTCCTCGAAGCTACGGCACTAGTTTTTGCAGCGGGAGACCAAATCGCCCGACCATGATCAGCGCAAAATACAGGCAAAAAGAAGAACGAAGAAAAGTGCTGAAGATATCCATTAATAAGTTGAAGAAAATCGAAGATCCAGAAAGTTCATTACGGCGATCGGTTCTCATCAATAATACCATGAAAAAACTGCAGAAGGAAACGCGGGAAGAAAAGCTAGGAAAGCAGCAGTCTGTTGCCAACTATCGTTGTTTCGCCTCTGATTTTCTAAAAGACGATGAGAATACAGTAGAATCACTGGCCCCATCGCCGATGCGCAGCACAGATCAACTGGCTGACATCACTAATCTTCCTGAGATGAATCTTTCGCCAAAAACGTTAGTGAAAAGTGTAGAAGACAATTTAGGTTGTGACGAATCTATGCCGGAACTAATGGATACTGTAGTGCTCTCTGACGAGGATACCCTATCGAACCGCTGCGCATCCGGCAGGAAAAGGTCTTTCGACGAGGTGGACGACAGCGACGTCCAAGATGTGTTGAGTCAGTTTTACATGCCACCGACTCCCAGAATGCTCACGTCGATCGATGAAGACGAAGACGAGGACGTGAACGTGGTAGATCTAGACACTCCTGAAAAACGACCGCGCTTGGAAGAACCATCTGCCGCAGATCGGTTACGAGCTCAACCCCAAGAATCACACGACGACCTTGATAGAAGACTCAATAGTAGTGATATGATCAGTGATAGATGTAACACGAGACTGAGTGATTCGAGTTATTCTTGCGGCCATTCTTCTATATTCAACGAGCTTCAATCTGTTGTATACCACAGTCTTATTGCATCTCTGGAAACGTAGCATTCGCTTTGGCATTCGTAAATAGATACTCTTTGTTCTCATTTAGACTCAAATTGTTTTTGTCACAGCTCAAAAAGGCAAATTTTGTTGCCAATTATTTATATTTTTAAATTATTATGAGTTTGCTCTTCAATATTTTATGTTTATTGTTATGTATTATTTTGTGTTTTGTATTACTCTATAGTCAACAGGCAGGCTTCATATTTCAAGAAAATCGATTTTTATTTTATAATAGTTTATGGGTTAAATTGTACTGTGTGAGTATTTACATAATCTACTGGATAGAAACACCTCTGTCCTAACCTCTCAGAATATATTTGAAATTTCATAATGTTTTAACAGTTTTTAACAAAGAAAACCGTTATAAGAAGACAAATTAAGATCATTATAAAAATTCAACGATATAGAACGTTTGTAGTAAAATAATGTAATCTATTCAATACAAACAATAGTAATTGCAAAGAACACGTATTACTTTTAAACATCATGGTGGGTCAATTGTTCAAACGTTTGTTTGAAACTGACAATAAAAAAAATATTTTTGTGCAGGATAGCAATTTTCATGTAAATGGAGAATATCCTTAGCTACAAAAAATTTTAAACAAGTTACATAACCTTTATGCATGTTTCGCTAACACAGTTAGCATCATCAGAACTGTTCCTTATGCATTACTTGTGATAAATATTTGAAAAGTGCTTTTAGTAAACAATTTCTAAGTATCTCTTTAATAAACTAACTAAAACCAAAATAATTCTTGAATTTTGAATTCATTTATATTATTTTATTGAGGAAACTGACATTGTAGTGTGTCCAAATTCAGACAATTCATCCAGAAAATATCCCAAACACTTTCTTTTCTAAACTGCACTTGTCCCGTCTACAAAGTATATCGTTGTATTTGCTTTTACGTGCTTATTGATATCACTTGGCAAAGAACCACTTCCAACTAATTTTTTTCAGAAGACGCATTTCGCACTAGCTCAGTGCATTGTTCAATCCAATGACAGACAGCAGTCTGTTGGAAAAAAAGTTAGTCAGTAGTGTATTTTTACCAAGTGAAATTATGTTTTAAGAAAGAAATTTTTCTTTCTTTAAAAAAAGCAGTGTATTATTGAATTACTATTGTAACCAGGAGGAAAGAGGTGTTACTACATGCGGTAGAAAATAATGTAGGGAAAATTTCATGTTTTTCCTTTGTTGTTTTTGTCCAGTTGACATTGTTAAGTGCCCATAAATAGATAGAATTATATATGCACTAGAAGAAATATATGGTATCTGTATATAAGTTGTATTCATTGTAAATATGTGTAAATTGAAAAAAATTTGGTACACTTTCCAGGACGTTTTGATCTGTTAAAAGTTTTAATTAAAAAATAAATAAATAAAATAGGAAAGTGGACCAATATGGCGGCTGTAAGAGAGTAATCCTTAGTGTTTTAACATCCTTTGTATTTTGTTTTAGGCTTGGAGCACTTAGACATGCTCCCTATTTTGCAGTGTAATTTCTTAAACAAAATCTCATTGTTTAGATAATTTAGACAACGAGTGCTTTTTGTGTCAAAGATTTTTAAAAACCTTAATTTTTTAAAATCAATCTTGATAGGTAATATTTTTAGAAACAATGGTGTTAGAGGAAAAATTTGTACTGAAAATTTATTTAAAAATTATATTTTCCTTGACTTGAATTGGCCTGATTTGAACCATGTGACTTGGGATTATCACCAAATATTTCAATTTTATTTGTTTTAATATTTTTTATTGGACAAAAGATAAGCCTGGGATATAGTTGATATTGAAAAAATGTGTTTCTTGTAAAATCTGAATAACATTTTTATTCTATTTTAGAAAGTAACCTACTAATTAATGGTTGTATAAAATTCAATTATTTTATTTATTTTTAAATCATTTAAGATTTGTAACTTGTAATTTAAGATCCAAAACTTTTAAGATTTGTAAATTTAGTTTTTATTTTTTAGAATTTAAGCATATGAAACCCTTGAAATTTCAATTAAATTGTAAAATAAAACCAAGTTAATCTAAAAAGCAAATTACAATTACAAAATTTATATAATTCAAAACATAACTAAATTTGTGAAATTGTCTCCAGGTTTGTCTCAATTTCTCATGACAAAGTTAGCATTCTGTGATATTATCTACTTAAATATATAGAACATTTTTAGAAAGCTATTTTTGGAAAGGTTAAATTTCTTTTCTTTGAGTCCTTATTTCAATATGTTGAGCTAAACTGTTAGTCTAGATTTATCAGTTTTAATTTTGTACAGTTATAGTTTTTTTTTTGTTTTGTTTATGTTTTAAGTAAAGATGGTTATAATAAGACCTGGTTATTATAAGAAACAATAAATTCTATTGTATAGATAAATGCAAAGTACCAAAATCTGAGTGGTTACCGATGAACAAATCTATACAGTATATGTAACATTATGATTATTATGATTATTATTATTATTATTATAGACTTAATACATATACCAATAATTATGATATTAAAGTACCTGCAAAAATTATATTCTTTGTCTTTACTTAAATTCCTTGCTCCTGTTTTTCTATTTAAACGTTATTATTTACTGTCATTTTTATTAGTAAATTTTTATAATTACCATAAATACTTGAATTTTTTAATCCATTACGTTCGGTGAATCTTAATTAATCACTTGAACAATATTTTATGACTATACGAACTTTAAATTTTGTAAATTTGTTAAAACTTACTGAGACATTCAAGTTTTAACAAATTTAAAAAATTTAAAGTTCGGATAGTCATAAACTATTGTTTAAGTGATTAATTAATACCATAAATAGTAAATTATTGCTAGAATCAGCATGCAATAAGTATCAGTAACAGTTGTTTTACCTTATAAGCTTGGGAGAGAGGAAAAGTACAATTTACATAAAATTTAATGCTAGATATTTTGCACAACATTACTTAACATTTTAAAATTTATCTTTCACAGGCTTGAAAAATTTAATTTGAATATAATGCTTAGATAATTTGACGTTGGTAACACTTAGGGCCCCCGCAGACTTTTATTGGGTGATTGTTTAGTCGGGTTGAGCTGCTAATGTGCACATCGAGCGAACTAAACAGTTTGGTTGGTGAAGAGTGCACAGACTAACCGACAGCCGGCCGACTATTCTCAAAAGATTTACTAGATTGTAACTAACGGTTGAACTAAGTGGTCGAACAATGAAAATAAGATCAATATTGTCCAGAAATGTTATTATTGCTCTCATACAACAGAGGAGGAAAATCAAGAAGAAATTCCGATAGTATTGGGTGAATCCCATTCTGAGTGATAGATTAATTTGTGGAAAATTTTACACAACGCATTCCAAAATACTCGATTGTCTGAAAAAAATATGAGCATAACCAGCTTCAATAAACTTGTCAAGCTAATTGGCCCAGCAATAGCAAGCTTGTATCCACTTGTCAAGCTAATTGACCCAGCAATAGCAAGCTTGTATTCACTTGTCAAGCTAATTGGACCAGCAATAGCAAGATTGTATCCACTTGTCAAGCTAATTGAATATAAATTTAAGGCTTTTTACCTATGGAGGAGTGGTTGAGCGTAACGATAGGGTAAGATAAACCACAAATACTTTTCAACTATTTATATTAGAATTAAAACTACAGAGTTTGGTATTTTGAGAAATTAAGTTGTTTACAAGCCATATACTGTATTTGCAAATCATCTGAAAAATTTGAATAATAAGACTGGACTGTATCATCGAGTTGCCTGGTGATTAAATGTTTTGATTGGTTGTCGGTGGAAAATTGGGGTGGTGGGTCTAGACCTGTTTGTAGCCTGTTAACGCAAGTTCACATTTTCATCAGCTTGAGTCTCATTTAATACTTCCAACAATGTTTCATCCAACTCCATATACTTCGATATATTAGGCCTCATCTTACTACTTCTTCAATCAACTTGTCTATAATCAACGATTGTGAATTGGGCAATGCCATTATAATATTATATATATATATATATATAACATAATATAAAAAAAATATATACTCACAACACAACTGTCTGATGCCAAAGCTCGGAGCAAATTAAACTATCGGCTGAGTCTGCAGAATAAACAATCATCAAATGTGCGCAATTTGAAGTTAGGCAGTACTGATTAAGCAGTCGGCCGATAGAATAGTTTAAAGACAATTGTAACGCACATCAAACTTTTTTATCGGTCAATAATGAATTGCTGTAATATGCATGACTTCATACTGATTAAAAAACGTCTGCAGGGGCTCTTAAAAGTCTTACAAGGAATTAAATAAACAAAGAGTTCGTTTTCTATTTATAATATAGATATATCTTCTCATGATGATGACTTGGTCATCGAAGAATGGCAAACTGTGAATGGTAACAAGCTGCGGAAAATAAAAAAATACCGCCTGTCCATGGAGGTAATCAGTTTGTTCAAATCATAGGGAGGAAGTAGTGGCTACTCGTCTTCGGTCTGGGCACTCTGTTAACGCATGGTCGGTAGGGAGATGCAACAAGGATCTCCCACTATATTGCTTTTGGGAAGATACCATCACAGTTAAGTACACTCTTCTTCACCGTGATGAGCTGATGGATTTTTATAAACATCACAGAATTACAGATGATGTTAAGGAATGATGCCAAGGTTATTGTCTGGGTCAGCCCTTTCTTTCACCCTTTTGATTTATTTTATAAAATTAAAAATAATTAATGTTTATTTATTGATAGTTTTTTTTCTAGAATTAGTTCAATTTATTTGCTTAATTCTACTATTCATGTTTTAGATTAGGTGTTTAGGTTATGGGTTTAGTTCTTAGTTTGTAGTAGAAGCATAGATGAAGTAATAGCAATTTTTAGTTTGTAAGAATTTGTGAAGGCGATAATAACCTTATTGGTTTTTTGCAAAAAAAATTGGCTTAGTACATAAGAGACCTGATTTGGTTGATATTAAAATAGGCTGGAAAAGGCTTGTACATATGTTAGAGTAGCCTATAGTAGCACTTGCTATTATGATTGTTGAGGATGGCTATTTTGAGAAATGTGTCCCATTGTCAATCCGGTGTATAAAAGTGTTTTTAGATAAAAAAAAATAGTAGCTCATGTGAAGATGGAATCAACTAATATAGAAAATAATGTTTGTATAAGCAAGCCTACATATAAGCAGTAGAAAGTTTTTCTCTAGACAGGCCAATAATTCTAGAGAGTTTGGGTAAAAGGGAAGAAGACAATATTTATCCAATAAATATCCAATACAATATTTTACTTATTAATTCACTTGCTTATTAAAGAACCACTACTTGCTGATGCTTTTTAGCGCATAGGGCCTAAATTACAGTGTGAATTGTTCAATGTTGTGAATTATAAAGAAAACTGGAACAGTCTTGAAAAGTGGATTAGTAAGTAAATATTACAGAAAACTCAAGATGTATAACCTAAAAACTGGTAATGAGAACTGTTATTCTGGTTGAAAGTTATGTAACAGTCATTGAAACAAAAATTATAATAAATAGTATGTATAATATTTTGAAAATTTTTAAATAATTTGTCTACTAACCTCTTTTTCAAACAAGTGTCATGTTGGACAGCTAAGTTTCTTCAACTGCTTGATTATGAAAAGTTTACCTAAAGTGGCATTATGATTGCTACGAGAAATTTAACTGTTGCCCAACTCACTAATATTTAATCTCCCATTTAAATCTGTGTGTTTCTCAGCAACCAAGATTACTTTTAATGGCAAACTATTTTCTTTAGAAAACACCTCAGTGGTTAAAATAACACTAATTATTCAATAAAATGGTTTACCTTAAAATAAACGGTCAATATTTTATTTATAAGTGTAATTCATTGTTAATTTTTGTTGAATTTGAAGGTTTTTTTTCATTAATGCTTTTTTTTTTATTCTCAGAAAAGAAATTTAAGGATTAGTATATTAAATTCTGTAGGGAAGTGCAACTTGAGATGTATTTCATGTGAACAGAAGTTTATATTAATTGTTAGGATATTTCCTTCCCTTTTGTAATGTTATAGGTATAAATAATTTTGTGCATTATTAAACCATTTGCTTTTTGTGCATCATGGGAGGAACCATGATATTATGTGTGTTTTTTGCAAATATTTAGCTGAGGATTGTGCTGATTAGACTGTTAGTAAATTTGGTAGGCTGTGAGTAGAATTTGAAATTTGAAGTAGGCCTAATACTTTATTAGTCAATACTTGATACCTTGTTCAGAAACTAGATTATATTCAATAAATTGCTTTAAGGGCAGTACAGAGCTAGGTTGACATTTCATTACTGGCAAGTTGCGGACAAAATTAGCAAGACAAAATGTGTAGTAGAATGTGTTTATTAGTTATTACAATTATTTACTTGAACAAAAAATCTATTCTAGTTCAGAGTCTAATAGTAATATCATTTTTCTTGGGTTTGAAAAAAAAATTGTGTAAAACCTCCATTTCTATCCAGCCATATTATCCTTGAAGAATTTTTGTGGATGCTCATCAAACACAACCCAGTCAGTTTGTCCTCTCCCATTACCCCGTTGTACTTCTGAACTAGGATTTTATCCTTCAAAGGTTATGAAAGATTGGTACAACAGTAGCCATGATAGATAAGAAAGTACTTAAATGAGAAGTACATGTCTTGTAGAGAAAAAATATTCGATTCCTCAAAAAATGTAGCACTTCAATGTCATTTAATTTGACTCCTGTTAATCCTTATTTTTCCTCAGTTTACACTACAAATTTAGTTCTGCAGAGATATTTTTTCCATATCTTTTGAAGCATTTTTAGCATGTATGAAGAATGAATATTAGATAAAGCAAAAGTAGGTGTATTTTCGAATCTGATGGTCTGGTCAGTTTAGTTCCAACTTTATCACCATCATTTCTTTCTCTTCCACTGTCATCATCTCTGTCTTTTTCCTGTTTGAGAGGCATCCTGACCAAAATTCATTCAAACTAACATAGTACACGAAGTATTAACAGTCCTTTGTCAATAAAAAAAAAATAATTGCATAATTACTACAGCATAAGATTTTAATCCAGACAGTGAGACTCAGATTGTTTGAATGTAGTAATAGACAGTCAAAATCAATTATAATAAATGTCTGTCTTATAACATGTTCTATTATTACTTGTCAGTGAATATGTTATAAATGTAATTTATAAATTGTATTTAAAACATTTGAAAACTCCACTGGTGTTTTTTTCCTTTAACATGAGTCCAATGTGGGATGATACAAGGAGTTTCCTCAGTATTTGATTGTATAAATTTAGATTGTGGTGAAATAAATTAATCAAGTCCAAACTGCCACTAAAGATCTAAGCAATGCTATAAAATAACAAACTCATAAATAACTAAAATTCATGGAGATAGAAATGAAAATTTAATCTCCACAATAGGGTACTTGTGTTATTAAAGCACAATAGAGCAATTTAAATGTTTTTTTTTCAAATCAAATTTCTAATTCAATGCTTTCCTAAAATGTATAACTTAGAAAAATAATAATCTTAGAGGGAAGAGAGAAAGTTATAAAATAATGGTATGCAGTTTAACCACCCACGGTAACAAAAAAAAAAAATTCTATGATCAATACAAAAACCAACCATCCTAGTTCTTAGTCCCTCGATATATATAAAGTAATTATTGTTGTAAACAATTATTCCTGGATTCGACAATGGTCAAGTGACCGAATAGTGCCTCATCACATAAGGTAAAATGATTGCACTTAGTGATGGAAACATTGTTTACAAGAATAATGACTTTATAAAGTCAATGCAATGGAAAAATAATGGACAACATGAAATATCATGATGTATATATATATATAATACATTAAAAATATTTCAAAAACAAGAATACTTTTAATGAATATATATATATATATATATATATATATATATATATATATATATATATATATATATATATATATATATATATATATATATATATATATATATATATATATATATATATATATATATATATATATATATATATATATATATATTATACAACAATAAATATATTCATTAAAAGTATTCTTGTTTTTGAAATATTTTTAATTTATTAACTATACATACAAGAAAACATATCACCATATTTAATATATATATATATATATATATATATATATATATATATATATATATATATATATATATATATAGATAGATGGATAGATTTTTTGGACTAGGAGACTGACAGACTTATCTTGGTAAGAATATAGATTTTTTGGACTAGGAGACTGACAGACTTATCTTGGTAAGAGTCCACTCTGTAGTCTTCTGCCTACAGTGATTGCCTAAGTTTCACCGAATGTAATAGACTACAAAATTCAAGAGAACGACTTTCTTATTTGGAAAATGTACTCTACAGAAAATGTACAATACAGGGATGATCTAAAAATTGACAGATTTTGTTTCTGTTCAAGCTGATGAAACAACTGCATAATTGAGCCAATTAGTAATTATTTTGCATTTTATCAAAGATCATAAACCAGTAAAAAGATTTATTACCTTTATAGATGTCCATGATGCTACAGCTAATGGACTTCCTACAAGATGTTTTGGATTATTTTGAACTTATTACTCAGGAGCAGGGCCGCCCAGGGGGCCCGGCTGGGTTGGTGTTTTCTTACTACGGAAATAATTATTCGTGTGGCGACTCAACTAGCGACATCAGTAATAGTCAACTAGAGGTAATTATGTCAGTAGATGATAAGCTTAGTCCATTAACAGACGAGGCTTGGTATTGAAGAGTGTTCAAGTGGAATTACTAAAGTTAACAAGGACCTAATAAACTTTACGAAGGATATTACGAGTGGTGAGCAGTAATGTATTTAATAACTGAAGCAATGCTTATAGTGGAGGTAGGAGAAGTAAAAGGGGAATCTAACCTCAATTTTTAACCAGGTAGTTGTGATAACATTATCAGTACATATTTATGTTATATGCTATATGCTATGATAAAGTGGAAAAACTGAGCAAGTAAATTACGAGTAGAGGGTTAGCTTCGTAAAAGGAACGATCGTTTTGAAACGTGTCAGCAAGTAAGCAATTACGTATTCACTTAGTTAAGTAGTTTAATCAGTGAATTCAAGATGATTACATCAAGAAACTTCAAGTAAATTAGTACAGCTGTATATACACCTGTATATATATGCCTCATCATATAAGGTAAAATTATTGCACTTAGTGGTGGATAAAAGTATTTACAATAGTAATATATTTACTTCATATAGTCAGTGCAACGGAAAAATAATGGACAACGTAAAATATCAATATCAATATATATATATATATATATATATATATATATATTTAATAAATTAAAAATATTTCAAAAACAAGAATACTTTTAATGAATATATTTATTCAAAGCTTTTCGCCGATTAGATAGTATCAGCATCTTCAGGAAACAAAATTATCTAATAAAATACTTTTACAAAATTCTTGTAAAAGACTTTTGTAACGAATAATTACAATGAATTTTGTAAAAGTATTTTATTAGATAATTTTTTTTTCCTGAAGATGCTGATACTATCTAATCGGCGAAAAACTTTGAATAAATATATTCATTAAAAGTATTCTTGTTTTTGAAATATTTTTAATTTATTAACTATATATACAAGAAAACATATCACCATATTTAATATATATATATATATATATATATATATATATATATATATATATATATATATAAATATAAGTAAATAATAAAGAAAACACTCACAAATGAATATCAAGTGTTAAAACCTATTTCTGTAGATCTATAAGGTATTTAAAGTAAAAAATGTTTAAGTTCTAAGGTCTTTACCTTAGAATTATCAGTAATGGAAATTAAACTCCTTTTTTCTGTCTTTAGCAGCAAATTTATTGGCAATGCTGTCAAAAAACGTTTTTCTCAGTTTTAGCCTTACCAGTAGGTCACTTTCTATGGCTATGCGGTCTATGTTCTTAACATTCCTTAATATTAATAGAATTTTTTTGCATCTTTATATGGACTATTTCAGATAAAAATTCGACAAATTTTATAAGCAGCTTTATGGCACCCCTATGGATAGTCCAGTATCCCCCAAATATGCTGATATTGCTCTAGACGATCTTGAGCAGGTTAATTTGGCTAATTTAAGTTTTAAACCAATCTATATTGGGCGTTATGTAGACTCAATTTTGGGCGTTAATAAATATTCGATTTATTATATTTCATATCAATAAAAGAATATTTGCAAAACTTAACTCTTTTCCGTCATCTGACAGTGCCAAAGGTAAAGTAAATGAGGTTAACAACTATGTTAGGCTTCCTTATGTGAAGGGTTTCTTTAAGAAGGATTTTAAAAAGCTAAGAAGGTATATTGTTATCAATGTTCTGCTTATTTCTAAAAATTTGTCTGGTATTGTTAGAAGATGTAAGAATAAGGCTGGTTTTTTAATTAGGAATAATGTTGTGCATAGGGTTAATTGTAATGATTGTGATGCTTCTTAAGTTGGGGAAATTAAACGTGAATTGCATGTTCGTCTTTGGAACAAGAAAAAGAGTAAAAAAGAAGATCTTCATCTCCCCTCGGCGTTTTCCGATCACTTCAATGAACATAATCTTTCGTTTAATTTACAAAATCCTATGATGTTGGGCACAGATAGTAATTGGAAGAGTCATTTATCTGAAATACTCTCTATAAAGATTGCAAAAAATTCTATTAATGTTAAAGGCACTAACAAATTGGCCAGTATTTATAATCCTTTAGTCAAAAAGCTTAAAAACTCTTGAGGCTTCTAGTTGTTGATGCACCAGATGTCTAGTAATGATTTATTTTTACATGTTATATTACTGTTATGTTTGGGAATTTTTTTGACTTATTTTAATTAATTGTTTATAGTTTTTATTATCATAGACTATTACGTTTTATAGCGTGTATTATAATTATTTAATTTTGTTGTGAATTTTTATGTCGTAGATGTTAATTTTGTCTTTTATACTTGTAGGCCTGAATGAGGACGACAATTTAGTCGTTGAAATATTGCCAAATTTTTCATAAAGCAGGTTTTTTTGACTCACGAATCAACTGAGTTTTTATTTAATAGATAATGTTAGATTAGGAGTTGATTATTTTCATAAGCTACACTATGTTTTTGATTTGCATGTTCTTAGATATAAAATGTTTATTTCAAAGTACCCCCGGGGTGAAGCAATAACTGAAATATTCACTTACTTCAAGTCCGTTTATGAGCCCTGCAAGCTGAGAAGGGATAAACTGTTACTGCACAATCTAATCACTAATCTTACCTGGTGTGCCATGTTTGTGTCTTTCTTATCCCTCAAGATGACTAATTGCTATAAAAATACTCAAGTCAAAACTAGGTATATCATCCACACTATATCTGGCTAACACTAGACACCATACATTCTTAATGGTTGTTTAGTTTTGTGTTGAACTGTTGCTGTTTATTTTTAATCCGGCTTTATCCAGTAGTATTTTCCTAACCAGTTCGAAGCAAGCTAGAATAATTCCAATTTTCAAGAAGGACAGACAGCCTTAATTAATAACTACCAACCAATTTAAATTTACCTGCCCTGTTAAAGTGTTTTAATTTATTTTGCTTTATAAATTACCCAGCCATGTTCACAAGTATTTATCTCAAAAAGGCCATGGGTTTTCCTTAACAGATCTATTAATTTCAAGTTATTGAATATTTCTTCATACTGAATTCCAATTATTGGTGATGGTGGTCAGTGGTGTAGCAAAGACAATGTTTGGGGAGGGGCAAAACCCGGAGGGTCAGGGGATGGAACCCTCCCGGGGAAATTTTGGACATTTTTATCTCCAGGAATTATATTTAATACTGTTTTGGCACTTAAAATTACACAATTGTTAGGCATAGGGAAGCTGTTTCGCTAAAAACATAGCGCTCTTTTATAGGGTAATATTTTTCTCCTAAAATTAATTGCTTTAGAGGAGCTACACCCTTGGGTTTTTTTTTAAAATTAACTTGGGAGCGGGTTTAAACTGCTCGAAGCACCGCTACCTTAGGTATATTGTACTTACCTCCCTGATCTAGTCAAAGAGCCCCTTCCCTCTTACCAGGTTTAGAAGTTTCCTGACTAGTGTTTTACCTTCAGCATCCACCAAAGCCGTTCCATCACCAAAGAGGTTGAAGCGCCTCTCAGCAAGTACTCCACATCTGTAAATAATGTGTGTGGCAGTCTCCTGTTCCTGCCCGCACAATCTGCACACTGGTTCATCCTTGTAGATACCCATTTTACGCAAATGTTTCCTTAGTCCACAGTGTCCCGTGAGTAGTCCTGTGGCTATCCTTAATTCCTGCCTAGACAGATAGATGAGACTCTTCTGCAGCCCCAAGGAAGGTCTCCTAAGGGTTAGCTTACTGTGTCTCATCCCTTCGGCCCTGATCCAGTGCTCACAGTGTCTTTCAGTCATCCACCTTCGCACTGTCATCCTGACCATGGATTTGGAAATACCCACCGCAGGTTCCGGTCCAATCAGGGGAGTCGAGGACCCCTCCCTGGCCAGCGCATCTGCGGCTTCATTTCCAAGTATTCCCCTATGCCCTGGCACCCAACCAATCTTGACTTGATTGTGCCTTGCCAGAGCTTGTAGGTTAATTAGGCACTCCCTGACTATGGCCGAGGTGACCACGTGTCCGTTTAGTGCCTTAATTGCTGCCTGACTGTCGGAGAAAATAGCAATCTGGGCCCCATGTGTTTCCCTTCTCGCTATCTCTCCCAGACAGGCATTTATAGCATATACTTCGGCCTGAAAGACAGAGATATGCCTCCCCAAGGAAAAAACTAGTTCTACCCTTGGGTTTTTACAATACACCCCCGCTCCAGTGCCGAAGTCCATCTTGGAGCCATCTGTGTACCAGATCTGAGCTCCCGATGTTAATGTCCCTGACCATTCCATCACAGTTTGGTGGACCTGGTCAGGTGCAAACATTCGAGTAATGTGGTCGCTGCCCATTTCCAAGACGGGTTCTTTGACCACGCACTCGATACTCATATGTCCCGAGACATCTGGGAGGTTAGCCCAGTTGCTCGAGTTGCGCAATCTCCATGCCGCTAGCCTTGCCTCTCCCCTAAGGACAAGCTCAAGGGGAGGGAGGTTAAGCATTACTTCCATTGCTGCACCTGGTGTAGTTGACATCGCTCCCAGTGTGCACAGACAGGCCAATCTCTGGATAGAGCTCAGTTTAGCTCTTGTCTGTGCCTGGTTGGCCTTTGTCCACCACACCAGAGCTCCATAGGTAATCATAGGTCTTATCACCCTCAGATACATCCAGTGCATCATTGATGGCTTCAGTCCCCATTTCTTACCCACCATTCTTCTCACAGTCATCAGTGCCCTTTTGGCCCTGTTAACTGTCCTCTCAAGATGTGGATTCCAGGTGAGTTTCCTGTCCAGAGTAACTCCCAGGTACTTCACCTCCCCCACAAACTCAAGGTATTCACCAAACAAGCGGGGCATCCTGGTCGTCAGATCTTTTCGCTGTCTGGTGAAGTTAATGAGAGCAGTCTTTTTTGGATTTACCCTAAGGTTCTCCTTTTTACACCACTCTTCAATCAGTCGTAGAGGATTTCTGATTACCTCAAGGACTGTATCAGGGAATCTGCCCAGGATCAGGACAACTATGTCGTCCGCATATCCTAGACAGATCTAGCCCTGTTCATTCAGGAGTTCAATAAGGTTGTCAACCACTAGGCACCACAACAGAGGAGAGAGAACCCCCCCCCCCTGTGCACAGCCCAGACTTGTCTCCGCCCTTCTGACCTCCCCTGCCACCTCTACAGAAATGCTTCTGTTTGTTAACATGGAACTTATCCAACCACAAGTTGTCGCATCCACTCCATGACGTCTTGCACCACTTACCATCGTCTCCACTGAGGGGTTATTGAAAGCCCCTTCAATGTCGAGGAAGGCACCTATGGCACAACCTTTCTTAGCGATCATTTGCTCAATCCTACCAACCACTTGATGGAGAGCTCCCTCGCAAGATTTCCCCGGTTGGTAAGCATACTGGTTCCAATGCAGTGGTTTGATAGCCAAAGCACCCCCCCTAATATGCCTATCAACCAGTTTTTCAAGTCCCTTGAGAACAAAGGACATGAGTGTGATAGGTCTGTATCCTTTCCCTTCCGATTGGTTACCGGTGGGCTTAGGTATAAAGACCACCTTACTAGATTTCCAGGCTGCCGGCACATGCCCTAGAGCAATGCTTAGCCTGTATAATTTAGTAAGTACCAGCACCAGCATATCCATTCCCTGCTGCAGCAGCACAGGATAGATCCCATCTGGACCTGGAGATTTGTAGGGTTTAAAAGTGCCAATAGCCCATCTTACCCTTTGTGGAGTTACTATCCTCCTTGCCACTTCCCAGTCCTCCCTCTTACCACGTCTTGTGGAGAGTTTGGTAACCGGTTCAGTGTCTGCTCCCCCAAGTTTCCTCAGGGTACTGGAAGGGAAATGTGTCCTGATTAATTCTTCCACAGTTTCCCCTGCCGTTTTTGTTATATTTCCCAGTGGGGTTCTTAGCATCCCCACCGGGTTAACTGGGTCCTTAGAGAGCACTTTATACAGTCGTGCCCCTTCCCGAGTTTTGTCAATCTCATGACAAAACTCCTTCCAGGACTTCCTGCGCGCTTCTCTAATTGCCCTGTTGTATTCGATTAGTGTTTTCCTATACAGGTCCCACTCCCCGTTCTTTTTTGCTCTATTAAAGAGTCTCCTGGTGGTCTTCCGAAGTTTGGCTAGCTTCTTGTTCCACCATGATGGATCCCCTACTTTCCTCCCCTCACTGAGAGGGCAGTTATCGGTAAAGGATTCTATTATAGCCTCGCCAACCAATGTGGCAGAGTCTTCTAGCTCTCTCCTCCCACCATACTCCAATCCAGCCTCCTCAATCCGAACACCCAGGTCCCTCCTGTAGGAGTCCCAGTCTGTTCTTCTTGGATCCCTGGTTGGCCGAAGCATGGCTGGATTTAGAGAGATATCATACCTAATATGTCTGTGATCAGAAGAAGATGGTTCATCCGACACATGCCAATTTAGTACATACCTAGCCATCTGGTTCGATGCCACCGTAATGTCCAGGACCTCCTGTCTGGCCCTAGTGACAAACGTCGGCTCTTCCCCCTGATTTAGGACTAGTAGATTCTTAGAGCTAAGATAAGCTAAAAGTTCCTCACCTCTAGTGTTTGTACCTGTACTACCCCACGAAGTGTGATGGGAGTTAGCATCCATCCCCACCAGCAGCTCCTCATCCACAGCCTCGCAGTGCTCGACCAGGCTCCTCAGCTCTTGTGTTGGCAGAGCCCCCGCGCAGTCAAAGGGGAGATATGCCGTGGCCAGGTTCAGCCTCTTCATCCCCCCCTCCGCCCGCAGCTCCACCGTCACTGCTAACAAATCCCTGCAACAGAAGTTCGTTAGCACAAAAGCACACAACCCCCTCCTAACCAGGATACACGTCCTGGGAACACCGGAGTCCTTATCATACAACTTACCTCCAGATGTCGCCAGCCCGCATATTTTTCCACCAGAAATCCATGGTTCCTGGATGAGCACCAAGTCCACCTCTCCCCTGTCCAGCATCCTACCCAGACAGCACTCGCCGCCCTGCTATGCTGTAGGTTCACTTGGAGGATCTTGATCATTGTTCTGCTTAATTTGCAGTTGCCTGGGTCCGCAGAGCAGCCCCAGGACTAGACATCGTGCTCAACTCTACAGCCACTTCACTGGTTTCTGCAGTCGGCAGCTTGACAGCCGCCCCCGCACCCCCAGTGATGGTTGCCGTTGACACATCTGCTACAGACTCACGGTTTGCCGTCTCATTGGCTCCCACTGTCTGTGCAGTCTCGAAATTAATTCTTTTACTTACTTGGTCCATTAAAGTCCCACGAGTATGGGGGAAATAACGGTCGACCAGAGCAGAGCCCCCACTGCCCTGGCAAGACAACATACAATGAGGTTTTGTCTGGTTCCTCAAGGGGATCGTTTGGGACTGCATTTTATACCCTGCAGCCATTCATCCTTCGGCACGATGCCTTCCACCTTGGATTGGGTATTCAGTCACTGACCTTGAAGCACACCCCAAGTTCAGGACATTATTAACTGCTCAGATGAACAGCCTGCTTTACTCTCTTTTTTACAACTGTGTCGTTTGGGCAGTTTCCCGCCCCTACTTCACTGTCGCATTGCCCTTGGTTCACCCGGGAGGTGAGAGTAGCATTGTGAGGACTTAATTCCCAACTACCCCAGTCTCCCCGGTCAGAGCACTCGGTTATTTCTACCAAGCCCAACCGGTTGACTGATGAAGAGGGATAATTCCTCACCTTTGAACCATAGCCTTGGTCCAGGCCTGCATATTCAGAAACCTTCCGGAATCCTTATTCACAGGTAACCTACATTTCTGTAGGCCGTCCCACTATCCGCCACCTGTGGACCCGCCCGGTTGCTCAGGCCAGCTTGCCGGGCCTGCTACTCTTACTTTTATGTTATATTTTAATGCTGCTTTGTAAATGGGAAACTAAGTACAGTTTTAGAACTGTTGAATGAAATGTAATTATAATTAAATAATAATTAACGAAGTGAATACATAAGGGTTTACTTGCTGAGATGCTTCGAAATAATCGTTCCTTTTACGAAGCAAAGCCTCTAAGCAAGCAAAACCCAGTAGAGGCTTTGGTTCGTAAAAGGAATAATTATTTCAAAATCCCTCAGCAAGTAAGCTCTTACGTATTCACACAGGGTGACACACGGGAGACGGACAGTTTTGAACTGTGTAGTACTGAGTGGTGGGAGGTGGTGGGGATAGTTCTGATCCACATAAGACGCCATTTCATTTACTCAGTCACTATGGAGCAGTGGGATTTGCAACATCGAGTGTTTGTCTATGACAGTTTCGTGAAAAGTGGTGAGTCTATTATTGCTACGCAGCGATTGTTTCGTGCGTGGTTTAATGTTGGTTGACATGGAGCTGTTCCGAGCCGTAACACAATCCTCAGATGGGTGGAAAACTTCAGATCAACTGGAAGCATACTGGCTAAAAAGCATCCTGGCCCGAGACACTTCAATGTCAGTTCTTAGACACATGTTTCCTGGCCGGATTACGTTTTGGCAATGTTCCTTTGCCTCCCAGGTCTCCCGACTTGTCAATATGTGACTTTTTTCTATAGGGGTACATTAAGAACTGTGTTTATAACCACAAACCACGAAATTTGGACAAGTTGAAGAATGCAATCATTCAAGAAATTGCTGCTGTCCCTGCAGAGATTTTAGTTCGTGTGATGGAGGATTTTGAGAAGAGACTTGAATCCTGCATTCGAAATGATGGACATCACCTTGATGACATTATTTTTCACAAATAAGTTTGTTAACTAAAATGTCAAATAATGAGCTTTGATTTTCTGTAAATAAACATGTATTAATTTAAAAGTTAGCTAAGTATTATTTCATTAAAAACCGTCTGTCTCCCGTGTGTCATCCTGTATTATTTAATTATGGTTTAATCAGTGATCTCAAGATGATTTCAACAAGCAACTTAAATATAACTATTATATTTTAACTAATGAAGCATTGAATTGTTACAAAGGTAAGCAGATTTGTTTATCATTACTTTTTTGACTGAAAACTAGCCTTCAACCACAAGCTTAATTAAATTTCTCAGCTGGCTATGTTTAGCATTATTTCTATACCTAAATCCAGCAATTTAGTTGTCTGAATATTTGCCAGTAGTGTTGCTTTTTCATAAAGAGTCTCGTTTAAGTTTGTAAGAGATAGTGATTTATTTACAAATTCCACAATTGTAAGGCAAAACCTTTGTACTTATCCAGAATATGCAACGATGGTGGGCATAATCTGGGTTGGAGACAACTAAACAATATATTTTGTAACATTTTTACCAGAGGGTCTTTTACTGACCAAAATTACAAATAAGTATAACTATTTTTCATCTTTATTTGTTTGAGTTTAATTTTAAATCGTAAGTATGTTTGTTGAAATTTGGTTTAATTACATACCTGTATCCCAAAACAATATTTTATTTACAAATAGAGTAATTTTCGTCAAATTGAAAAATCTGTGCTAATAGTATTTCTTATGTGTACCATTCTATAATTAGCCACTAGTGCATGGTTTTTATTCTTTTTCACACCCCTATAACAATTCTCCCATTAGCCAGCCTGTATTACTTTGTACTTTGATATTAGTTGCATAAGTTGGAGAACAATGTTAGGTTCTTATTAATAAAAACTCAGATTTTATTAACTACTGCCTGTTATTGTGAAATGTTATATCTCTTACAGTGTTACATAACTTATTTACAACTAATATTGTTCTTGATGGAGTTTTATTAACAACTAATTGTCTTTACTGTAAAAAAAAGTGTTAATTTTATTGGAATAAAGACAATTAATAAAATTTCTACAGTGTACTTAGGTGTAAATCATTTAAAGTGTTTTATAAACCACTTTTGTTTTGAGATTCTATTGAAAATGTTGAATATAATTTTTTCTGTGTGTAAAATCAAAAACTATTAATGCCTCTGCCTTAACACAAAGTTACTGTTGCTGAAAATTTAAAATTCGAGCAGTAAGTAATATAACAGTGGGCGGAGTTGAAAAGGAGGCATTGCTCCCCCCCAACTTTCTTGAGAGGTGTATTAATTTTTTATAATCAAAAGCTGACAATGAACTCATTAAAATACTACAAAAATAATAATAGTGCTAACAAGAAATATACTCGACAGTAACAGTTGTTATTTTCATCTATACAAGTTATTTTCTATATACGACTGTAAGTTCAAAGAAAAATATTAACTTTATTCTAATTTTACAAGTCATGATGATCAAAATGAAACTTTAGGAGTTGTGTCAGACGAAGTTTGGCATACAACATTATGTTTCTCATAGAAACAAAATCAAGCTTATTTTTGGACTTGACTGCAAAATTCAAAAAAATTTAAAACTTTTGCAAAGTTATAAGTCTAAAAGCCGCTGATTTACGTTCTATGAGAACCATATTGCTGAATACCATATCTTAGCTTAATAAAAAAAGTAGTTTAAAACATGTACTTCATAAAGTGAGATTTCGGATTCTGGCTCAATGTCGACAAGCTTATCTGTTCTGTATTTTTAAAGGGGGAGCACCTCCGGACCCATTTGATACCTTCAGGGCAACCTTGTGCCCCCCCCCAGAACAAAACTTGTAACTCCGCTCATTTATATTACTTATTTTATTGAATTATATTGTAATTGCATTAATGATTGATTTCAATTTAAATTAATATTATGTTAAAGTGACTTTTATGGTATATTTATGATATATGGATAATACTTATTCTTATTTATATAATATGTTGGAAATCAGTTTTCTTGCATACACTATTTTACTAATTATTATTATAAATCACTATTAAGGTTTTTAGGTTCATTTCATTTTGCAATTATCACTCTAAGGAAATATTCCTAACAAGGGTTTGAAAGGTCATTATATACCATTATAATGGTCATTATAATAACCATTAGACCTAATAAAATTACTAATTTTCAAAATTTTGAAGTTATAATTAAATATAAACTAATAACAAAAATTTCAATTTGTAATTTTGAAGAAAAAACTAAACACATTAATTTTCTGACAATGCAATAATTAAGTACTTGGTAAAAACACTCAACATACAAAAAATGAAGTTTCTTGAAGAATCAAAAGTAGGTAATGCTGCAAAACAAATAACTTGCAGGGACGTGAGAATTACTAATTAGTGTAGTATATATAAATTAAAAGCAATGTTCAAGCACAAGTCTATACTAAAAAAATGAAATTCCCCTTATAGTTTTTGTGTTATACATCTTGAGGTTAGCTACAAATTTCTGCGTTTGATATCAATTGGCAAAAAACTACTACTTACTGAAATTTTTCACCAGACACGTTTCCACTAGATCAGTACATTGTTCAATGCTGTGTTATTGTTCATAGAATAGTTGTCAATTGTGTATTAAATGTTCACAATATAGTATTTGATTGTGAGTGTGTTTTGTCGTTTAGAATATATTTTGGATGGTTTTTGTATATCCTGAAGTTTTATGTTATGTTTAGTTTGTTCCTTTTTTTATGTAATGAAGGATTTGTAGATTAGTGTCTATATCGGTGTATGTGTGTTCTGTATGTGAATGGTGAAGTTTGATTTTGGTTGTGTCTTTTTATGTGTTCTTTGTATCATGTGGTAAAGTTTCTCCCTGTCTGACCTATTTAGAAGCTGGGGCAGTCGTTACATGTGATCTTGTATACTCCTGCCCTGTCGTATTTGTTCTGGAGTGTTTTGTAGTGTGTAGGTGTTTTTTAGTTGTGTTAGATTTTTTAAAAGTTACCTTGTATTTGAGTTTGCGGAATGATGGAGCTATTTTTTGTGATGTGTTGTAATATATTAATAAGATGTATTTTTGTGTGAAAAATATAAATAAGTAGTAGTTTTTGCCAAGTCATATCAATAATAGTAAGTCTGAGATAATATCTTAGTATTATAATATCGCATCGTAGATAATATCTTAGTCTGTAAACAAAAGGCAAACAGTACTATTCCAGTTTGCCACTAGTGCTCATTTTATAGGATTTAGTTATACAAAGTCGCTTTTGCAAAATTTGTTTCAATAAAATTTTAATTTATAGTGTTTTACAGTAATTATTTGCTTCTCAACAATTATAATTGAATATAGTGATTTTTAAGGTGTATTTAAAAAAAAAATTAAGTCAATTCCTACTGAGGTAAACAATTTTTTTTTTTAAATTTTAGTTACTTTTCATTTTATAATTACAATTAATATAAATATGTATATATATATATATATATATATATATATATATATATATATATGACAGAATTGCAATACTAAGTAAAAAAATAGAAAGCAAATTTCCTTGCAATTTCCCTCTTTATACAGTATATGGTGTTGGACTATTATTTTTGTTATTATTTATTCACTCTCTTTTTCTTTGTTTCTAATTTATGAAACGGACGGTGATCTATAATTTCTCATTTTATCTATCTCTTATATTGCTTCATTATTGGGAGGAACTTTTCTCTTAAAATTTCATAAATATCTATAAGCCACACATTTCTAGCAAAGAGAAAGTTGGGTCAGCGCCAAAATGCTGGATTTCAAACTTGTAGTCATTCAGTTCGAATCGAACTGAGACATTAGCTTCTTAAAATTTTAATTGATGAATAAATATTTGAAAAAATTATATTAACATCAATTGTTATCCACTACAGGTTAAAAAAAATATATTTGAACTTGATTGGATGAAAAAAGGTCTACAGTATGAAGAGCTTTTTAAATTGTCTTAAGTAATGAGTTTTTAGATAATATTCATTACTACTACTAATACTCGTTTACTACTACTTCAAAGTATAAAGAGTCATAAACATGTTTTCTTAACCCTGCTCACAGACCCGGAGCAGGGAAATTTTGTTGCCACTGTTGGTAGCACTGCGCTAGAAACCCCTCCGTCCATCTAGCCACTCCAATATTAAGTGCCAGTCAAGGTAGAATTGTTTCCACTGCTCTACCTGCCTTTGTTTAAGACTCAGGGTCTCACAGACTTGGCGCCCCGACTCGTGTGACAGTATTTTTTCTATTTTGGGTCTGTCAGACTAGGCGCCCACGTTTGTGTAACTATATTTTTATAGTTTTCTTCGTATTTAAGTGTTGTAAATAGTGTATTTAGTGTAGATATTAGTTTTAAACGATACATTATTGACATGGAAATGGAAAGACAAAGAGACCGTGAACAAGAACGGATTAGGGAGTTATTAGAAGAGAATATTGACGAAAATACTGATAGTGAATTAATTGACAGATCTGATATAGAAGATGAGGATCATGTAGAAGTATTTCATGAAGATACGGATTCCGAACAAGATGGGGAAGATTCTGAACACGAAATGGAAGTTGATATTCAAAGCGAACAGTTACAACCGATGGGACCATCTTATATTGGAAAAGACAACACTACTATTTTGTCTAAATACTTTTTTTTGTATTGTTATAATCAATGATTTAAAATATTAACCATCAAATAACTTGAATTTTATATTCATTATTAATTTTATAATTTTTTCCTATACAATTACTCATATTTCATTATTGTTAAATAAACGTGTTTATTCACAATATAATTGTTCATTTTTATATTATAATGCAATAAATCTCTTCATTAGGAACAATTAACTACAAAACTAATAGTTAAAAAGTTTAACAAAAAAAAAAACTGTGCTTACATTAATAAAAACAATTATGGGTCTGTGAGACTACTCATGTTACAAGTCGGGGCACCCCGACTCCAGGGTTAACCTAGTGAATAAAACCAAATGCTTAGTGATATGAAAAATTCTCTGCATTCTGAGTGATCCTAGTATAAACCAAGTTAACTTAAGTTTATTTGTAACTTTCTGATGATTTTAAGTGTGATAGAGAAATGTAAATAAAGGTTGTGTAAATATTTTTAGCCAGTTTTAATAAAAACATATTTCACTATTATAAATAGTTAAATAATAATTAATTGATTATAGTTATGCCAATGTTGTTTATTAATTATAATTACACTAATGTCTTCTATATTGCTACTGTATATACCAGATGCAGTATTGCATTCAGGCTCAATAAGTGTTTGAACAAAATTTATGTAATTAGCAACCATATGAGGATTTACGAGATTAAAAAATACCATAGTTCGAGTGTATTGGAAAACAAATTATCAGTGTATGTTTTCAATTGTGGAAATAAGTGAAAGTAATCACACAATCTTTGGCGTTCCTTATTTACTGGATGTATAGTGTAATTTATAATTGTACTTCAAAGGTTTAATATTTCTAGCAAACTGTTTTAAAAGAAAAAACATCTTCTTTATCTCAAAACATATTAAATGTCATTTTTGCGAATGACAATAAAAGGCAACTACACTTGGCAAGTCGCTCGCATCTCCACTGTTACAGCTCCAACGTGGCGGAAAAAGCGACGCTACTCTTCTCTGCTGTAGAAGCTAGTATCTTGGTTCACCACTTGGTTTTTGACTACCGCTCTACTATATTTCCACCCTAAAGCATAAGCAAAGTGTTTTATAATGTTGATTTAAAAAGTAGTTCATGTTAAAGTTATATAGATACCCTTACCTTACCATTCGAAAGCAGTAATTTGTAATACTGTTTTTTCAATTGTTATTTTATCACACAAGTGTTCAAGTTGAGAGAAGTAATCCTAAATTTGAACAAGGTTATGCAGGACTTTTTTAGAGCCAGAGTTTATTTCTAAAACCAGAAATGATTAGTTAAAAAAAATTTGTAAACTTAAAAGTCAATGGAAACAATGTTACAATGAAAAGCTTACAAATTTATCTCAACACGTATGAGCCCATAAAAGCAGTTGAATGAGTTTAAAAGATGTAAACCTGTTTCACAAAGTCAAAGGTAAATACTAAGACATTGTTCTCAAATCTCACTACACACAGGTTTATTCAATCTAATTATGCCGCCTTTATCGGTGAAGAGCTTACTCTAATTTAACCTGGTCGGATTTGCCGAAAAAGTTCGAATTTCCTGTGTATTTTGCATTTTACAGAAGTGACTTTTTATTAACAAACAATATTAGAGCATTGATTACGTATTTCTGTATCAAAAATTAAAATTTTCCAGTGCTACAAGTGAAAAGTCTTTGGAACAACGCCATCACTCAAAAGTTTCTGTGACTGGAAAAATTGATGAGGCCGTATTTTTATAGTTCATGCAAGAGAGGCAGAAAGGAGTTCCTAATAGTGGTCCATTAATACAAGAAAAGGCATTACAGTTAAACAAATTAATTAACGGTGATTTGGAATTTACTGCTACCAATAGATGGAAGAGAAGGCACGGAATAAGACAACTATTGGGGGGAGGGGAGTTATCAGCTAAATCTTGCTGCAAAAGAATATTTAGACAAATTCACAGATTTGATTTCGTTTGAAAATTACTCACCCCAACAAGTGTATAAGGCGGACAAGACTGGGTTGAATTTTAAAGCCTTTCCCACTAAAAGTCTTCCTTCTAAAGAGGAATCTTCTGCGTCAGGTTTTAAAACGAATAAACGCCATCTTACAGTTTTAGCTTACAGTAACACCGTAGGAACAAATAAGCTACCATTAATGGTGACTGGAAAATCCACCAAGACACGAGCCCTAAAAATATGAACTTGAATCCTCTCCCTGTTCAATACAGAAATCTGTGTAAGGCACGGATTACTGGTAATATTTTCAAGGAGTAATTCAAAAATGAATTTATTTCTTCAGTAACAAAATTTAATGAAAAATATGGACTGCCACCAAAAGCTCTACTTTTGATAGACAATGCTTCTTCACATCCTTCAAACATGTAGTTGGTATGTAAAGACATAAAAGCAATTTTTTTCCCGCCTAATATGACATCGTTGCTTCAACCTATGGATCAAGATGTGTTGCAGAATATAAAACTGAGCTACAGAAAAAAGCTTCTGCAAACATTAATTGAAGAATATTGTTCGCCTATAGAAAGCTATTCAAGAAAAACAAAACGATTACAATAAAGGATGTAATTTACTGGGCAGCTGAATCCTGGAGTAATATCAGGAACACTTTACTGCAGAAATTTTGTAAGAAGCTCTGGCCTAGCTTCGAATTTGTGGAAACACCACTTAGAACAAGGGATGATGAAACTGAGCTCTTTCTGCTCTCATTTAAAGAGTACCAGGATGTGAAGATGCTGAAGAAAGTTGCTTGGAAGAGGGGATAGCACTAGATAACAATGAAGAATATACCGAGTATGACATGGTGTCTATTCCAGGATCAACATGATGATAGTGTAGTAGATAGCAATAGCAAGGAAAATGATGCCTCTGCGAATGCTCTTGCTCATGCTGATGCTCTCGGTATTGCATTGGGTTACGTAGAACAACATGAACCTGCAACACCTAATGATGTTATGCTAATACGATGGTGGCTCAACATCACATCCTCGGGAAGGCTTACGTCTCTTCGCCAGATGAAGATTACTGATTTTAAGTGAAAAATATAGTTAAGTATTTGTCTTTTCTTTTAAAGTGAAACATACTTTAGTGTTTGTCTTTTTTATTTTTATTTTACTGCCAATAAATTCTATGTTAATGAAATGATACAGTATAGGCCTTCGTATTTATAATGTTTTTACAGTGTCAATTCCAATATATTGCACATCTCAGTTCTGTTTTATTTAAGTAGCAAATTTTCAGTACATACTTCATTATATTTTAGATACTTATTTAAAATTTGGTTTTCGTCAAATCATGTTCGAATTTTGCAGGGTTTCGGATTTGAGGGGTTCTACTGTAATTGATTAGACAAGACATAGGACATAACACACACATATGGGTATTTTTTCAACCATGTTAAAAATTCCATTAGAAATTATAATAAATGAATCATAAGTATTATTAAGTAAACAGTATCTAGTAGACATACTTTTTGTGACAGCTAAGTTTTTGAAGTTTCTTGATGTAATCATCTTGAATTCACTGATTAAACTAATTTTTTATAGGTAAAATAAATAACATTTTTTGGCAGAGAAATTAAATTAAAAAGACAATTTTAATTTTAACTTATTACATATTTTATAAAATATTTTAACTGGTTTACAAAATAATCAAGCATATCGCAATATAACTTGAAATATAAATACATGAAATAAATAGAAACTATTTACACTTAAATAATAAATAACAAATTTATACAAAAAAGAACATCTTATATAATAGTTTCCTTGATATCAAAGTAATATTAACTCTACTATAATGTCTTACTGAACCTTATAAACTAAGTTACTATGAATTAGAAATCTAATCCTTTGCTTAAGAATATACATGCTATTTTTAAAAATATATTTATATCAGAGTATTTTTTATAAATATTCAAAAAGATTACACAGTCTTTTTATTTAGTTTCTCTCTACCTAGAGTGATTCTATTTACCTTAAACGGTAAAAAAAGTATCTGAAAAATTAAAAGTAGTAATGTAATAAAATTTGTTCAATCATTATATAAAATTGAGTTTTATTTTAATTTTGTTAAATTCTATGTATAGCGACTGCCCTTATTTCTTGAATAGTGAAAGTTCAAAATTTGACTTTTTTCTAATTTATATTAGAAGTTTTGATCACGTGAAATTATCTAAGCATGAAATGGTGAAGTCAGGTTCATTACTTTGCCACCTAAAGCAATAGATACTAAGAATAGTAAAGGAAATCACCTCGTGTTTTGGGAACTACTGGTAAATCTCTAATAGCACTTTGAACTAATTAAGTCAAATTTCAACAATTTTAAAACAAATTCAGTCACAAAGTGTTTTATACCTAACCTGCTGTGTAGGTTTGGGCAAACACTTAAATTAATTAATATAATGGTAATTTTGTCTCTAAATAGTAGTGTTTTAGTGTAAAATTAATATTAATAGTGAAAATTAAAATATAACACAAAAAAACCCAGAAAATCCTGAAGACTATAATAGAAATATTGCTAAACAAATTGTAATAATGATGAGGCCTACATTAACAGGAAGTGCTTTGCGTTGTAAGAATTAACTGTAATTGAATGAAGGAATGTTAGTGTAAATTAAGCGTTATTCTAAAACAAAATTCAAATCTTTGTGGGTTACAGTTCAGTACAATTCAAACAGAATATCCATGTAACCATACAAAACCTTTTTGTCATCATAAAACCTTTTTCTTAATATGTAATACAAAAAAAATTAAAGTGTGTAAACAATATTTCCTAGACTCTTTTAACATTAGTGCCAGTAGATTTAGTAGAACTATGGAAAAATGTATGCAAGGAAAACCTCCTGATGATATCTTGAGACAAAAACCCTAATCCAAAAAGTAATCTTAGAACAAATTTTCTAAAAACATATTTCACCTTTTACTTACAAGTGTCATATACACATGCTCAAGTCTCACATAAACATGCTCACAATCCCAGCAGAAATTTTTTTAAAGAACATTTAAATCTATTAGAAAAGATCAGAATTCACAAAGATTACTGCCGGCAAAAAGTTTGGTAACCTGTAAATGATATTTATTATTGCTATTTATTTAACAATAATTCTAATTAATCTCTTTAACACTAGTTTATGACTATCTGAACTTTAAATTTTGTAAACTTGTAAAAACTTACTGAGACAATGTTTTCGATCGCTGTGTCTTCTGCTTGGAGATGTCGGGTCAAGCGGTGATGGTTTTAAAGGGAGGTTTTTGATAGTATCAAAGAGTATGTGTGATTTTGTATTGGGTTTGTTCGTTAAATATTTTTGTACTTTGTGTTTTTGAAAATTTCATATTGTTTTAGTATGTTGAGATGTGGTTAATCCAATGATTCTAACTTGCACTTTCATTTACCAGACAAAAACATACAGAAAATGTGATACCTATAACACAGATATTAAAATACAAATATTTTTATAATGAAAAACAAGAACTGGAAAATGTACATGAAACAAATTTGCAAAAATCTTAAAAGGTAAAAATAAAATCAAAACTGATCAGAAAAGATTTTTAAATGTCATATTATACATCATTTATTTTAAATATACCTACAAATTTGTTTGTAACTTGTACTTTTCCAATTACATCTGTATGATCTTTTTCCCTTTTATTTAGTTCGCCCATTTTCATCTTTTTTGTAAATTGTAAATAATTATTTTTAAATTAACTTCTAGTTTAGGGTTAAATATTTTGTTACTTATAACAATTGTTTTGTATGATTATAATTTTTTAAAAAAAAGAAAAGAAAATCTTATTGTGATTATCTGGACAAATGGTGATTGCAATTAAACAAGCAATAAGCATTTTGTAAACTCTATATATGTTTCACTGTATTTTCATCATCCATTTTTGAATACACTAGTGCTTCATTATCATCTGTAGGAATATGTAAGTGTGAGCTGCTCATACTACTCACAACCGATCTCCGCTCTATCGGAGTAGATGTTCTGCTCATATATATATCAGGTTCATTGATTTTCACAGATTCTCTGTGTAGCGTACCAAGTCGACCTTCAAAGAGGATATCATTTATTGCTTTTCTGGCAAATATTTGCTGGTCTTGTTTCAATTTGGCAAATTCCTGCGCCCAGCTTTTAGCCAGCACTCCTGTTTCATCATTGCACTGACACTGACAAAGGTCTAGCATTCGTCTCTGCCTTTTGAAAGCAGACGTGTAACCACTGTGGGATTGGTCATTATTTTCTCCACTCACAAAGGTTATTTCAGGTTCCTGAAAAAAATAAAAAAGCTATTCTATTTTATTAATATATTTTATGCAATGATAAAAACAACAATAACACATTTACCTAATCTAAACGTGTGGAAAGGTGTAACTGGTCTTTTCATATTAAAAAAAATAAACATCTAGTTTCAATATAAACATCAAAGCAAAATGTATTACTCTAAATTTAACATTTTATTTTGTGTGAGATAGATGGAACTGAAATCTAATTAAAAATTAATTCAAATTTTTAAAATTTCTTTTATAGATATATTTTTTAAAAATTGTAGTATATTATCTTACTGTCTCTTTAAGCCAACCAATTTAAAATTTTTACTAAGCTGAGAATTTGGGTATATTTTTTAATTCATTAGAAAAACCAGACATAAAAAGTTTTTGCCTTTAAAAAAGTATAATGAATTTGAAATGTAATGTCAACTTTTTAGGAGCATGGAATGCACAATAATACAAATACAAAAAATAAAAATCTTAAAATATTATTAAATTTGGATACTTCTATGTTTCACTGATAAATGTGCCAATTTATTTTTACTATCCAAAGAAATTTCTGATCGTATATCTTGGTAAATTCTGGTTTATTTTTACCTGTTGTGTTACCTTTAGTATGTAATGGTATTTAGTAATGAAATTAAATGATATTTATTTATTCTTTTAAAAAAAGTTAAATTAATTAGTAATAAGTTGTTTCAATTTATAAAAAATATTATTATTAGTGTTTTGTTCCTACCCAGAGGTTCAATAAATTATAAGGCAATTTTATTAGAAACATGGCTTCTATTTTTTATACACTTAAGATTTATAACACTGGACAATTAACGTCTTAACACTGTTTTAATCTACTAGTAACTATTACGTTCATAATTGTCTATTTACATTTACACGCACTATACTGTCATTAGAGCTTCTACTCTTTTCATTACATTAGAAAAACATTCACCCCTTCATGCTTGACCAAACATTTATACTTCTACTAAATAGATTTTGTTATCAACTGCATGCGATTTGATGATAAAGCCAGACATGCAGGTCGCAGAAAAACTGACAAGTTTGCTGCTGTTAGAGGTAGAAGAAGTTCATAGAGTCATGCAGGAATAATTACTGCACCGGGACATACGTAACCATGGATGAGCAGCTCTTAGGCTTCAGAGCCTGATGTCTATTTAGGATGTATTTATCTTCCAAACCAGTAAATACAGACTAAAATATAGTTATGCTATGTGCCGTAAAAACCAAATATCTAATTCACGGTATGCCATACTTGAAGAAGTCTTCGAACATATCTAGCCTGTCATTGGGTGTCTATTTTTCAATAGAACAGACAAAATCTATCCATGGCACATATAGAAGTGTGGACATAGATAATTGATTTACATCCACCCCATTAAAAAAAGGCCTGTTGAGAAATCAATTAAGAGCTGTAAGTCCTCTACAAAATGATAAGAAAAAAGTCCCTCCAGAAATGAAGGAACTGAAAACAAGGAAGATCGATTCAGTTATGTCCACCTATACCAATAAGTGACATTAGTTTCATATAAAGCCAAAAAAGCTAATTTAAAAAAAAAGCTTTCAAAAAAGCTAAATTAGGCACAATATCAGAACCTATAGGATAAGCAGAAATCATTGAGTTCTTTAACTCAACCATAGGAGCAGTTGATGCTTTTGACAAGATGTCTTCCAATATGTCATGTAGTCGAAAGACAATTAGATGGCATCTTTGCATATTTTACGCTACGATAAACAGTATATTAGTGAATTCCTACATGATATATGTGCACAAAATGGTCAATAAAAGAAAAATTTATCTGGTGAAGGGAATTCTCCAAACAAGTGTGCAAACAGCTTACACAACCGCAACTACAGAACAAATTACAAATACAAATGCTACGGCAGAATCTAAAGGTTAAATACAAGAGATACTTGGAGAAGAGACATAACCCAAAGACCCTGAGCTTCAAGAACATGTTGGAAGGAAAATATATGCATTTTGTCCATCTAAAAAAGGAGGATGAAGATTCTCTTGCTTCAGCTGCAAAACGTTTACTGCCTTGAACTAGCAAAAATGTGTACAGACTGTTCAAAGGTGAAAATTGTAAATTCTGTAACTGCTTATAATGAAGGTAATATATATATATATATATATATATGAATAGTAATATACATCTGTTCATTCTGCAGAGCATAAAATTGCAGTACCGACATTTCGCTCATCTAGCATTGACGAGGTGAACCCAACAACAGTTGAGCGTATGAAGGGCTCTTTACAGTACTTCAGATAATAACTATTAATTATATATATATATATATATATATATATATATATATATATATATATATATATATATATATATATATATATATATATATATATATATATATATGCTGATACGTATTCCTTCACGGATGGAAAAATATGATGAATAGTTACTATCTGGAGTACATCCGTTAATTCTGCAGTCCATAAATTCGCAGTTCCGACGTTTCGCTAGAATCTCATCCAGCATTGACGAGGTGAACCCAACAACACCTCGCTCTTCTAATGTTGTTGGGTTCACCTCGTCAATACTGGATGAGAATCTAGCAAAACGTCGGAACTGCGAATTTATGGACTGCAGAATGAACGGATGTATTCCAGATAGTAACTATTCATCATATATATATATATATATATATTTACAAGGTTGACTAACAGACAAAAGATTATGATTAGTGTAACCAAGAAACGTAGATTATGAGTCTAGGGTTTAACATTAAATAGCAGTAATGAAATTCTGAATAATCAAATTATATGTTCATAGTTTTATACATACTAGTAATATTTTGTAATAAATATGTTTTAATTTTACTTCTAATCTTATAATTTTTACTTTAAACATTATAATTGCCAAAAAAACTTGTAACAAAAAATAAAACTTTTTCTTTAATGTTGTATCAAATCATATTACTGCGTGTATTAATACTAGACAAATTTATTTCATCCTTATTTATAGAATCAAATTGTGTTGTATGAATTTAATTCTTTATTGACTTTAATAATACTGTTAGTAAAAAAAAGGTTTTTTTATAACTATATCTATCTTCAATGTAATTTAAGCTTTCCTTCATTTAAGCTACTATTTTTACAAAAAAATGATAGAATATATATTGATATGTCCAGGAATACATCTCCCGAAACGTCTGACCTCAATAATTATAAAAGTAATTGCTACATAGCACTTGCATGTGTATCAAATCAATAAAAAATATGTGTCTATAGTTTTAGTGTAAATCTATCCTATTCTGATAATTTGTAACTATATTGTAAAACCCTACTCTAAGAAACTTTAAGGTCATACATTTTTGCTATATGAATGTTGAATAGTATTTGATTGAGTATTACCAGTAATGGAGTACCAGTGTTACACAGAGATCAATGTTACCATGAATAAACTAATAAAAAATGAAGTCAAACGGCTACATTTTATTGTAGTATTCTGTTTTATACAGAAAAATGTACTTTATAAATGTAAGTTTAATAAACTTAAGTTTTAATTTTTAACCACTATTTTAGGTGGTAATTGTGAGAATTTAGGACCACCTGAAATAAAAATAGAAAATTGTTCAAAAACACGTCCTAGGACGATATGCACAAGAATTTTTTTAAAATTTTACATGGAAAGTTATTTTTTATCAATTTAAAGTTGAATACAAAATTCAGTGCAGAGTAGTAAATTGTGCATCGTCTGTGGAGTGATACAGTGACGTCACAACTGAAGTTGGTGTTTTAGCAATCTAAACCTTATGCATCAAAAACACTATTGTTTTAACTATAACTCTAATTTTTTTTATTGCCAGGGAAGGTTAATTTTATATTGAAATACACCTATGAAGTATACAGTCAGGATGGATTTGGTTGTAATTTTATATATTCAATCATTTAGGTAATGTATAAAATTACAACCAAATTTATCAGGACTGGGCACTTTATAGATATATAGTAATGTATAAATTTAAAAGTAAATCTATCCTAACTGGAGACTTTATAGGTATATTTAAATGTACATATGCAAAAACCATAAAAAATAAGCCAAAACAATGTTTCTCAAATATCTACATAAGTAAGGTATGAATAGATAGCGTGACATCACTGTATCACTCCGTGTACATTGCACAACTTATTACTCCACACTAAATTTTTTACCTAACTTTAAATTGAAGAAAAAATAACTTTCTGTGTAAAATTTTAAAAAAATTCTTGAACAATTTTTTGTATGTAACCATTCTTGAACGTGTTTTTGAACAATTTTGTATTTTCAGGTGGTCCCAAATTCTCACAATTACCATTTAGGTGTGACACTTTAAAACCTTTTTCTAATTTTGAATGACTTTTCAAGTAACAAATATAAAACAAACAAGGGTTGAAATGCAGTAGCTCGGCACCATACGATATTTTGGGAAATTGTTCACAACCACCAAATTGGACGATATCCACAAGAATTTTTTTAAAATTGAAGTAGGAAAGTTACTTTTTCAATTTAAAGTAGAGTATTAAATTCAGCGCGGATGTAGAAGTTGTGAATAGGCGCGGAGTGATACTTACGTCACAGTGCTGCGCATAAGGTTGTACGCATTGTCCACGGTACGTCACGCAACCTTACTTGTGTAGATATTTGAGAAACAACTTCTCCAGTTAATATAGATTTGGTTTTAAATTTATACAATACTGTATACCTATATTAAAAATTACCGAAAAAGTGTCAAGTCAGGTTAGATTTGGTTTTAATTTTATACATTGAAATACAGTTGTAACATCACGAAGCATTTGTATCACTCCGCGCCTATTCACAACTTCTACATCCGCGCTGAATTTTTTACGCTACTTTAAATTGAAAAAAAGTAACTTTCCAAGGTCAATTAAAAGAAAAATTCTTGTGGATATCGTCCTACTTGGTGGTGTTAAACCATTTCCCAAAATATCGTATGGCGCCGAGCTTCTGCATTTTTACCTTAATTGGGTAACACTATCAATTTATACCATAAAAGTAAGTTTCCAAACTAAAAACCAAACAGTTTCAATCTTATATGTATGTTGCGACATCATGACTAGCTGATTTTGGAAAAATTTATTTTTATTTCAAAACCAATCTTAACCAGACAGTATGTAGCTATATTGTAATATAGGGTTGTTTTGCCAAAAAAACTTGTAGTCCTACCATTCAGTGTTGATATTTTGGGGTTATGTATTTTATAAAATTTTAATTTCTAATTATGGTTTAAAACATTTGATATAACTTTTGTCTTGTTTATTATGTTTTTTTTTTTTAGTAAAAATCTAATATAATTATTTTGTTTCTTGTTGAATAGTTACTACGATATTTTACATTACAAAAGATTTTTCTTACCATGTTTTGTAAAAACATATCTTGTAAATCATCTGAAATTGCATCTTGGTGGTGGGCTTCTTCTTCTCTTAAAAATGCCAAATCTTCAAAATACCATATAGTTGGAACATATATTTCATTTCTCCCCGCAGCGGCAGCATATTTCTCACTATCATTTACTTTTTTTAACTCCCTCCTGTAGTTTGTTCGAAAAGCATTAACCTTTCTTCTAACCATTTCTCTGTCTGCAAGAGGTTCAATTTCTCGCAGTTTTTCAACCAACCTTTTGTAACATTCATCTTTTATGTATCTATTTTTGTATTCAGCACTTTTAACCTTCCAGAGAGCAGGAAATCCCTTGTACAATTCCAGAAACTCGCGCCAAAATGCTATTGTAACTGACCTACTCGCCATTGTTGTTAATTACAAACAAACTGGTTCATGGGTTTATGTTGCTAACCGGGTTCACGCAATCGCAATCATTACCACCTAATTTTAACAGCTTTGTAGAAGTCTTATCTCTGAACAGCTGAACTATTCGAGTATTTTCTAATATTCTTCAGTTATATTCAGTGGATTCTAAAAGTGCCTAGCTTTTAGTGATGTTAATAGTTATTAACAAAAAGTTTAAATGTTCATTAACAGCAATAACACAATTTAATATATTGAGGAAATATATATTATAAAACTAAAATGTGAGATGTACTATGTGAATTATAATAAAATAAATTGAATCTCTTCAATGTATAAAATGAACTTAAAATACAAGAACTATGGTATCACAAGACGACGATTGAATAACTAATGAACTAAATATTCCAATTCACATTTCAAACTACAGTTAATTGTGACTCTGTTGATCTGTAGATAAATACAAGTAAATAGATTATCGTTACAGATAAATGCAGTTTAATCTATGGATATTTTAATGATTAAAATATGTTACTATTGAAAAACCCAAATTATAGAGAAAGGGAATTTTGTATTGGTCCAACTTTGTTGTAATAGCGTTTGTAATGAGATGAAAAAAATAACTAGTTATTCTGCTACGGTCTAAACTGTTGATTAGAATCGTTGATTTATTTTTTACATTTTAAACTACCCGTAAGTCCAATAAAAAAAAAAATTAAGAAAAAGGAACTATAAATTTCCTGTATTAACAAGAGATGAATTAATACCCCATTTCTCCAACAAAAAATACAACGAAAGGGATTTACAGTATTTGGAAAAGAAAAGGTACAACTAACTGTATTGCGGTATTAATAAAAAATACTGTAATTAGCACTAGAATGTCAGATGTTTGAATATACGATACGACAGCTGTGAATGTTGTCCAGTCAAGTACAACAGCTGTTGTTAGGCAGTAATTGAGAATAAGCATGCATGATATAGAATAATTAATTTAATAAATAGGATTTTTCCTTTTCAAAATATACTGCAGTTAAAAGATATTAAAAAAGGTAGGTTTACGATATAAAAAATTATATCTCAATATAATTACTAATAGAGGAGGAAGATTTAAGTGATTGTATAAAACATGGTTTTTAAGCTGCAAACAATTAAAAACGTTTGGTATTTAATAAATGAACTTCGGTAATTATTAAAATCAGCGACTACCATTCCGATCGGCGAATTTTTTTCTTTCCTGATCAATTTGCTGAACACGAATCTGGTTTGTTTTTACTGCAAAACACATTTTAAAAAATATATATATAACCTAACTTGGTAAAAATATAGTCTTAGTGACATTGGTTAAATTTTTTTTTTTTTTAAATTACAGCTTTAATGTGTAGAACACGAATATAAACTTTTTTACTAAATGTTAGGCTGTAATGGCATGTAGGCATAAAGCATGAACTGGGAGCGCAGTAGCTACATCGCACCGTCTAGTTTTGGTTGTAATTTTATACAGCATTACTATATACCTACGAAGTATCCAGTCAGGATAGATTTGGTTATAATTTTATTCAACATTACTATCTATCTATATTAATGTATACCTACAAAGTATCTTGTCAGGATAGATTTGGTTGTAATTTTGGTAAATATTTAGACTTATTGCCGATGCAGAAAATTACAAACCAAATATATCCTGACTGGATACTTCATAAGTATATTTTAATATAGGTAGATAGTAATGTTGTATAAAATTATAACCAAAAGTTAAATATTAAAATTTTAAGTTTAGTATTAAAATAAACTGACTGAAATAGGGCAGTACCCTGTAGCTACTGCAAGGCCGGTTCACACTATACATGCTATTACAACCTAACATTAAAAATGTGCAAAAAAATTAACTTTTTGTATTTTCCACAGAAAAAGCTAATATTAGTGTTCTAATGTTAGCAATGTTAAATCTATCAGAAAAAAGAAATTTCGCCAATCGGAGCGTTATTGAGTACCAAAGTCAGGTTAGGTTAGGTTATTTTTTAAAATGTAAATGTGCAGTAAAAAAACTTCAGATTCATGTTCAGCAAGGTCAAATAGATCAGAAAAAAAATCTTTGTCGATCGGAGTGGTAGTTGCTGATCTTAATAATTACCAATTTAGTAATATAAAAAATAATTATTCTACACGGATTTATGCATGTTAATACTTTGAGGTTAAGTTTCACTCTTGAAATTTGTAGTCCATTACGTTCGGTGAAACTAAATTAATCACTTTTACATTATGTTTCACACATGTGAATAGGAAATTATATAAGTTGACTCTTGTTTAATCAACTATACCCTAAACGTATTCTAACAAGTTAATTTGAAGCTCTAAAGGTCTATTTTATAGGAAGACAATTTAAGTTGAATGAATTTAAGAATGAATGAGGTGTACATAGCATAGAGGTACGGGACTGTTAGTCAGTTTGTACAGGAGGCAGGTTAGTATCAGTTGTAGTTGGATGGCCACATTAACATCTCTTAAAGTGGGGCGGTGAGGTTAGCGTCACTTGAAGGGAGATGATGAGGCTAGCTTAACTTAAAGTAATATTATTAGGTTAGTATCACTTCTAGTGGAAAGGTGTTACAGTGTTACACGCAAAAGAACATAAAGTCCACCACCTTTAATTCGCTTGTATGGTACTTTAAAATTCGTTACAAACAAGAAAAAGAAATATTTAGTCAGAAACACTGATTAATGCTTAAATTTAAAATATTCAAACATCGACATGGTCTAAGACACATGTAAGAATATATAGAATGTTCCCTTAAAAAAAAGACTATTTGGAACAACTTAATAAAATTTTATACTGGGAGCCAAAATGTATAATTGTAATAACCTAACTTCACAAACCGTTCTGTAAGAATTAAATTCTTGAATTTTGTAGTCCATTATGTTCGATGAATCTTATTAATCCTTAAACAATAGTTTATGACTATCCGAACTGAGACAGAATGTTTTCGATCCCTATGTGCCGATCTTCATCAGTGTCTTCTGCTTGGAGATGTCGGATCAGGCGGTGACGGTTTTAAAGGTAGGTTTTCGATAGTATCTATAACAAAAGGCCATACACAAAAACACAGTTTCAACATTTACAGGAAACCCATAACGACAGACACACTTATCCACAACACCTCAAACCACCCTATCCAACACAAACACACTGCCTTCAGATCCATGCTCCATAGACTTAAAGATGTCCCAATGACCACAGAAAACATAAACAAAGAACTAGACACAATTAAATATTTAGTATACACAAATGGATACAACACCACAATAGTAGACAAACTATGGTACAAAATACAAAAAAAAAACACTAAAATTAAAACTACAGACAGGGAAAACAAATATATCACATTACCATACATAAATAAAACAACAAACAAAATAGCCCGCAAATTTCAAAAAAATAGGATACAGAATAGCATACAAAACTAATAACAAGTTACAATACAAAATATAACACAACACCAACAACAAAGATAAACTACAAGCACCAGGCGTATACAAACTGAACTGCGACGAATGTAACAAATTCTACATAAGCAGGACAAAGAGGTCGCAGCTTTAAACAAAGAATCGAGGAACACAAACAGAATACCAACTCAACATTTTACAATCACATATAAGAAACAGGACACAAACACACACATTTACCATAACCTAGAAATCCTACATATCAACAAAAAAGGACCACATCTCAACACACTAGAACAATATGAAATTTACAGACACACAAAAACACAAAGTACAAACATATTAAACGAACAAACAATACAAATCACACATACTCTTTGATACTATCGAAAACCTACCTTTAAAACCGTGACCACTTGATCTGACATCTCCAAGCAGAAGACACTGATGAAAAGCAATCAAAAACGTTCTGTCTCGGTAAGTTTTACAAAATTTAAAGTTCGGATAGTCAAATAAACTATTGTTTCTAGTTTGCAAAAACATCATTCTAGTTTGTAACTTCTTGTGTGCTAGATTGTGTTTTGTAACAAGACCCTCTGATGATGATGACATGGTCATCGAAATGTACATAAGGGTTTAATCTTAAGTAACTTGTTTTATTTGTTATTTTTGATTATTTTTGTGGTATTGGGGTTCTTTTCAATATTTTTATTGTAATATATTGTACCACTGTGCTCTTGATATTGTGTATTGTTTAAGGATTAATAAGAATTAAATGTTGAAGAATCGACGCACCATATTATATCACATTATTAAAAAGATATATAAAAATATAGCTACAAAGTATCCAGTTAGGCTAGATTTGATAATAAGAAAGGGAAATAAACATTATCATGGTAAGTTATAACCTACGATTTTGCAATACTCCACAGATAAGAAAATAAAAATTCTTGAATTTACATTAGTAGTTATTTTCTTTTAAAAAACAAATACTTTATAGACATTTATTAGGTAAATACTTATTTTTTCTCAATTCCTTTGATCATTTCATTTAATTATGCATTAAAAAAAAGTTTAGCTTCACAAAGTTTTAATAAAAACCAAATTATAATAAATTTACTCGTATTATCTGTGTAAGTTTGTAATAATAACATAAGTTGTATCTTTTCATAGTGTAAATAAATATCTCTATAGAAATATGTTAATCATTTATTTAGGACAAAAAGTGCTTGGATGGGCAGTTCTTTTCATTAAACGACTTTTTTATCTTTGAAGTAAGAAAAAACTCAAACCAAAGAGTTAACAAGAAAAAAATCTTACTCATAAAATATCATATCTGCAAGAAAAAAACTTACTCATAAAATATCCTATCTGCAAGAAAAAAACTTACTCATAAAATATGAATTTCAGGGGGAAATAAAAATTAAAATTTTATCCACAAGCGAAACTCTGCCTTTTATCGTAAAAAGGGTTCTCAAATTTATTGCTGAAAAAGCCATACATTTTTAAAAGATAGGTCAGCAAATAAATTGTTTTTTTTTGTTTTATAGAATTATAAAGCTTCATATAGTAGAGTATTGTACAACTTTTGTTTTCTATGCTTCATGAATATGATAAAGGCTGTTGTTTATTAATGATTTGTTATATACTAGAATAAGTTATTTGTTTCTTCCTAATTCAAATTTGTTCAGTTTCAGGATGTTGTTACCACTTATTCAACGAAGAAGCTTTCACACAAGCAGCTTATGTAATCATATTATTAAATTAACTAGATTACGAGTTGTGGATAACAGTGAAATAGGTAAAAAAGCTATGGCAGAAGGTAAACCCCCTCGTTGCATACATGTGTACAATCAAACTGGTGTTGGAACAACAGGTGGGTAAATAATTTTTATTTACTGCTATACAGGCGCCTGCATTTGAACATGTGGTGAGCGAGTTGTGAAGGGGGTATCAATCATTAACTGTATACATGTCAGTTTCAGTAAACGCAATGGCATAGCTCTGTGAGCATCATGCTTTTGTAGTGGCGGAGTATATTGGTAATGGTGGTTCTGTGATTACTACTCACTAACGTGATTCTGTTCCTGACAGAAAAACTATTCAAGGTTTGGATATTAAAACTTTAAAGCTAATGGTTCTGCTGTGAAAAAAAAATTGGAAAATGTGGCAGTGTGATACATTCAGCAGTCTCCATACATTTCAGCATTTAAACATACAGCTTCCATAGGATTGTCAAATAGGAATGTAAGAAGAATACTCCACAGAGATATTCACATATACTTTTAAAAATGATGGTTATCCAATAATTAAGTGAAGAGATTTTGAAACTTGTAGAGCTGTGTGTGAGGATGTTCTTCAGGATATTCCTCCTGGCACTGCCTTGCTTATGTCTGATAAGGTCCTCTTCCACTTATCAGCAGTGGCGGATTTAAAGGGGGGGTTTTGGGACTCAAGCCCCTCCCAAAATATGAAAATTTCTAAACTATTAAAATGACATACACTATACATGTAAACTAAAATGTTATTTCTGATGTCTGGGTTTGCCCCCGATTTAAATCTACTTAATAATCAGTAGAATATGTTTACAAACCCATATTATTCCCTATAATTCCATACTGTAATCATTAATAATAGAGCCACCCACAATGTAATAAATAGGTTGTTTACATTGTAAATATATGGTAAATGGGGCTAAATAATTCGTGTGTAATATAACATAGGAGGCCTATAACTATTTCCCTCGGATAGAAGACCCTTAGAGTTTACACTATAACTCCCCGGGGGGGGGGGGGGGCTTTCCTCCCCAAAATATTTTTCTAGATCTGATCCTGCTTATCAGGAACAGGAACTATAAATAAACAAAATAAGCAAAAAACCCTCAGGAACTTTGTTAACACCTACTTCACAGCCCTCATGTGACAGTTTGGTATGCCGTTGCTGAATTTGGTGTATTGGGTCGTAATTTTTGTTTAACAAGACGGACAAACAGTAATAGTTATTCCAATTAATCACTTTTATATTAGTTTATGACTATCCAAACCTTAATTTATTTTATACAAATTCCAAAATAAATTAAACTCTGGATAGTCATAAACTAACACAAAAGTGATTAATTAAGTTTCACCGAACGTAGTGGACTACAAAATTCAAGAGTTATTTCCAGTTGCTACTGTCACATGATTGAGACCTTCCTCCGACCTATCTTAAACCAGTTTGTTGGGAACTATGAAGAGGAGAAGTCTGATTTCAACAAGATGGCGCTACAGCTCACACTTTGCGGCGTTCTCTAGTAATTTTGATAGTGGTTTCCTAGACATCAGTGATTTTCTCTCTTTGCTACGTGACATCACCTAGTCCCTAAGGTTACCCAATTTATCACCTAGGGATTATTTTCTTTGGAGACATTTAAAGGCATAAGTGTACAAACATTGCCCTACAACCCTGCATGCACTTATAGGCTGCCATTCCATTAGAAATGACATGGAGAACTATAGACAACTTCCAAGAAAGGCTTCGTCAGTGTGTCAACAAAGGATGATGCCATTTACTGGAAAACCAAGTAATGTAAAATTGGCATAGTATTGACATATTATTGTTCACAAATAAAATTATGTTTTCTGTTTCTTTGTTTTAACAGTTTTTTTGAAATATGAGAGGTTTTTATGTCGGACTCAATATATATTTTTTTAATCTATAAGAACGTGTATTTTATTGTTAGTTCTTAATTAAATATATTTTACTGGATGTAAATATATCGTAAAAAGGCTTAATTATTTAAAATTTGTTTTCCGCAACTACTACATGTTATACTTATACAGGATAATTTAAAATGGGCTTTTGAACTTTGAAAATTTTTTATAAAATATAAATTTATTGGAAGAAAGTAGAGAGTTTGTTTTAGAGTTATTTTGTAAGGAAACACACCAGGTTTTGATCCATTTTAGTTCCCTAGTACCAAATCGCACCATAACAAGTGCTACCAGTAATTACATTAGAGATGACTGCCTTCACTGAACCTGAAAGTGCTATTTTGGTTTGAAGAATCAAAGCACTACTTACTGATATTTTTCAGCAGACGTGTTTCGCTCTAGGTCAGATCATTGTTCAATACCCATGACTCACAGCATTGAACAATCAGCTAATCAAGTGCAAAACACGTCTGCTGAAAAATATCTGTAAGTAAGGGTTTTTTTGCCAAGTTAATACCAAAAGTGTAATTATAGAAAAACCTCAATATATATACAACACAAAAACTGTCAGTTTTAACATGAGAATTGCTTGTCACTGAGTTATTTATAACCACCCTTTCCAATGTTAATACATATTCTTTTATAATTACATTTTTATTTTACTTCATTATCTTTTATTCCATACTTCCTTCCCTTCATGGACAAAATAATTTATTTAAACTTTTTTTATAGAAATATGGTTTTACCTTTTTAATAAAACATCTTTAACTTTTATTTTACTATTTATTGGGGCATGGCAAGGCATGCCCTTGCTGACGATTTGTTTGGTTAAAATTGTATAAGTTTAAGAGTTACACCTTTTGATTTTTTGTGTGCAAATTTTTTTAGAAAGGTTGTTTTTGTAAGTGCGCTTTCATGTTCTTTATTTAGACCTAATGCTGTTGTACTTTTGATTATATACTTTACATTCCAAATATTAGTCTTTGTATCTGGCTTTATTTTCTTTAGTATTTATTTGAAGGGCTAAGTAAATTATCTTTGGATTCTATAGCTTTTTAAAACAAACAGTATAAAACTTTTGTGTTGTACATCTTGAAGGTTTTTAACACTGGAGTGCTGGCGTGGTCTATTGTAGTCCAGGGGTGATGGGTTTTTAAGTTTCAGTGGGTTGACAACATTGCACAACCTTATGACTTTCTTTACCTTTTTCTGCCATCACTAGATCATACTCAGTGGAGTGGTACTAGTCAACAAGAGCGTATTGATTATTTACGAATTTTTATGTTAGCTTGGCCTACTATTGTAGTCCATGCTAGTACTGTCGTGACAACTAATGTTCTTATGTTTTTGGTTAATATCATTGTAATGTTTTTTCTCATGAGTTTTTGTTGTTTATGATTTTTGTGATATAAAATGAAAGAATTACATCTCCTAACAGACATTTTAAATTTTATTTCTAAACATGCATATAACTACCAAAAAATGTTCATATTTTGGAATAAAAGTTTTAGTATTATTTCTTTATAAAATAAAATGTTATTTTCTATAAAAATGTGCTTTATATTTCTTTAAGAACCATTAACCATAGTATAGAGTTATTAGTTAGTCAACATCTGTAGAAAACAAACCTCAAAATGAACTACATCAGTAGTCCACGCGAGTACTCGTGTTCCAAAAATTCTACGCGAGCACTCCAGTGTTAATACTTTTAGTATCACTTGCCAAAAACCCAATACTTGCTAATATTTTAGATCAGTTCATTGTTCAATGCTAGTCCGTAATTCACAACATTGAACAATGCATTAATCTAGTGTGAAACTTGTTTCCTGAAAAATATCAGCAAGTAGTGGTTTTTTTGCAAAGTGTTACTAAAAGTAAACAGTATATTTTTACTGAATACACAGTAAAAACAGTATTTTTTTTCTTTTTATAACTGCAGTTGTTTCTATTTTTCTCTAAATATAACTTTTAAATTAACCTTCTCTTGACATGAAAAAGAGATATGGCCATTGATTTTTTAAAAATCTTGGCTTCCAAGAAATTGCTCCTTTAAAATGCCCAATGAAGGATAGGACATACAAATTTATATGTGTGTTTGTGCGCGTGTGTATAGAGAAAGAGAGAACCAGTTTTGTTAATTTAATAAAAATTGACGATTTAAAATTAAATTAAACTATATTTTTCCAGGAGATAAGGTGCTGGTTGCCATTAAAGGTGAAAAGAAAAAAGGAATCATCGTTGGAGTTAAAAAATTTCAAAAGCCAAACCTGCCAAAATTTGATACAAATAATTTAGTTTTAATAGATGACAACGGTAGCCCCTTAGGTACTCGTATTCATGTGCCAGTTTCTTCTATTCTTCGAAAAATACTGAAAGAAAAAACTATTGCCAAAGGTGCTGATTATACCAAGGTTTTAGCAATAGCCACAAGATTTATATAAGTTAGAATCCTAATATTAAATAAAGTTTTTTAAATTAGCAAATGGTTTCATTATATTTATTTTTAATCCCTATTATTTGTTAACTTGAGGGTCTACTTGTTATTTGTGTTTTAAAATGTTTATTAAAAAGATAATTAAATTATGTACTCCAACATTACAGACTTTTTACAAACGCAGAATTTAACAAAATAATTTTAAAAAATTAATTAATTTTCTTGCTACAATTGATCCTTAAAAATGATTTGAAATATTAAATGTTTCTTTAATAGGCATCGTTTGTGTAGCACTACAATCTAAAATACAGGCAATTAACATTCCATATATTTATTTAAAAATACACTGAAATATTAACAGAGAAAAATTTATTAATAATAAAAGCAATATACGTATTGAGATTTTGAAAGAACCAGCAATGTAAGGATATGCTATATTTTAAAATTGGACTAAATTAAACTAAAAAAATTGACGATTTTCTGAACTCCATTAATTTAAGTTCAAATATAAAGTTTTTCCAAAATTCATGGACAACAAAAACCCGTGTGAGTTCAATATATTCCATAAATCTTATGAATTATAATATATTTATTACAAATAAGTAAATATAATGTTGAAAAATGGAATTAATTAATTTGTATTTCAATAATTTTTACATATCAAATGATGCAAGGAAACTGCTTCTTTTTACAAGTAACGACAAATATTTTGGAAACAAATACTTTCCACAACCAGGTCACTGGGCTGAAACGTGACTTCTGTTTATTACAACATCAAAATTATTTCAAATTGGCTTCCTCAAGTAAACAAAAACTTTTTATTATTGTAGAATTTTATATTACAGTAGAAGCAGCAAATGTATTTAATGATTTTTAATCGCTTTAATCAAAACCTAGACGTTTTAAATAAGTTGATTTATTTTTATTAATATTTTACAGTTTTTTCTCCATTTTATTTGGCGTTGTAAATGGTTTTGGTAAATGATTTTGTTGTTAGGTTTAAATTGTGTGAGTGTGGAGAGTGAGTAGGTACTCTCAATAAACAATTAAATTAATTAAAGGATTAAAAATCATTTATGCTTATACTTTACTCATATCAATGGATTTTGTGGCAATTTTGTTTGAAAAAATGAAGTAAATTAACCCAGTTTATATGTGATTTTTAGTGACACTACCACAGTATTAATTTTATACTATTAAACAAAAAAAACTACATTTACATTTAATACAAGATTGAACTACTTTTATTCTACAACTAAGTATTGAAGATAAATACATCATATGCTTTAAAACTTTTATACTATATTTGTGTATAAATTGACAAGGGATCAAACAATAATAAAAAGGTAAAAAATGAAATACTTTTATTTCGATATCTGTTATCTATGACCAGTTTCCTTTAGCATAGCCTCTAAAACTACATCAATATGCTGATCTATATAAGGTTGATGCACCCAAGATCCTACATGAAACATTAATAATTCTTTTGACGTACAGTGTGCTACATTTTCTTTCACATAAATCTTCAAATCTAACTCAGTCTTGTATGCTGCAAGGATTTCTTCACAGGATTTCTCTGAAATAAAGTAGCAGATTTAAATGATGCTGCAGAGAAATAAGATGTTTTGAAATATTAAAATCACATAATTGTTCACCAGAAAAAAATTATCAGCAAATAGAAAATTTTTTTAAAATAAGTTGATCAAGTAATATCAAAGCATTGAAAGTTTTATCTTGCAAATGATCTCCATTTTCATCAATCACGGTTTTATTCATAGTGTAGTAAGTAAGAATCAGTCTGTGTAGTACAATTCTATTCTTTTAAACATAAATTTTCTTAATATTATTTATATAAGGTGCTTTTTAATGTCTATGCTTAATTTTAGGTGAGTCATACTAAGAAATTAGATTTATTATAATCCTCATAACTAAAATTATTTTTCTTAACTGCACTATAAGGTAAAAACGAGGTCTGTCAAAAAAATTACATTTTTTATTCACTTCTGTAGTTCATACTAAGATATCAGAGGAAGAATTAATTCGATCAAGTAAAGTTAATTAATGGTTAATTTCTTCCATTTTTTCCCCACATAACCAATAACTTTACAAGTGAAAATGGTAATTCTTCACACAAATACCTCTTACCATGTGATTGGCGATATATAATTCAATTCGATTCTGCAATTGGACAACCAAGACTTCGTTAACATTATCTCAAAACTTTTTCATATTTTCTGAAATATGCCTTAGGCGACTTCTAGATAATTTTGTTTTCATTATTGATTCTTCCTGAAAGAAAATTATTAGCAAAATGTAAGACTATAATACGAGAAGAAAGTGATGCATTTAAAGTATATGGGGAAAAGCTGTCACTGATTCTTCACTGTCAATAAAAGAATTTCTCATAAGATCTGCATTATAATCTCTACAGGGTCCAATGGTATCAACTGAAAGTTAAATAGTACTCTAACAAACAAATCTTCCTACCTACAACAATTTTAGTTTTTTTTAAAGCTTAGGGGACCAGCTGGTAAGACTATTATTGCCTACAAAGAACAGCAAAGGATTTTGAATATAGGTAGGATTAAGGTAGGGAAGTAAAACCTCCTAGTAAAGGATATAGAGGAGGAATCACAAGGTCAATCTTGCATACTGAAGTAGATCTATTGAACTGGAGTTATAAGGAATATCTCATTCGTTTGACATTAAATTTTTTCCTGAATATTCTTATGTGTAATAAAGGCCATTTTATTATATATATTGGCAAGATTATTAGTTATTTTTGTATAGATATAAATGTAAATGTTATGGTATTACATAGATGAAGAGTGAATACACAAAAAGACAGAAAAATACTGGCAGTATTTTGACAAGTAAACAACAATATATCGTTTTGGAAACATTTTATAACAAAACAAATGCAAGTAAGATGGGGTGAAAATAAAAGTCATTAGAATAGACTGTAGAGTTCTAACTGAACAATAAATACAGTGTTATTTTTCTTAATGCAATTTTTTTATATTTACAGAAAGAAAGAATTGGCAAAACAGTAAGTAACAATGTCAAACAATTTTTTTAATGCCGTTATTTCTCACTATTGTGTCGGATAAAATGCACAAAAAGTGGGATGGACCTAAACAAAGTAAATCACAAATTTAATGACCAGAAATCTTTTAAGTTTTTTCCTGGCAAAAAACCAATTGTGGTTATCATCGCCAATAAACAACTAAATATTTTAGATAAAACAATATATATATATATATATATATATATATATATATATATATATATATATATATTGTAAAGTTATTTTTATAACACACAACACAACTCAGGCATTTGTAATTTAAATTCTTTATTACAATTATTTATTAATTCAACAAGTAAACAATTAACACAATAAACAGAACAAAAATAAACTTAACAAGTTTTAACAAAATATATTAACTCTTATTTTCTTTTAATTTTAGAGTTACACAATTTTAATACCCTTGGCTAGTTTAAGATCTCTTGATATCTCGGGGTTATAGCATGGGCTATATTAACTCTTTTGTTAATTAAATAAATTTTGAAAAACAATATTAAATTTTGAAATAAGTTTAATAAATATTTTCCTGATGGAAAAACTTAAATTTTGAATATGCAAAAAAGCTAAACTATTTGAACTGGATTATTTCTTATTACTTACTATTAATTAACTACAAGATATTCTATTGTACAAAATTAAACTTCCTTATTATCTTAATGTCCATTAAAATTGATTTTTATAGCGCTAATAACTTATCAAATATCGAAATTTCAGTTAGCTTACGTAAGATTCCGTTCTCTCCAAATTTGACTTTTTACACACTTAAATTCGTTTTATTTACTTCACTTTATATTAACACAGTATTACATTTTGTAATTCACTTCTCCTTCATTTAGTTTGGCCAATCTTCTTAACAAAACGGTATAATTTAGACGAACTCTTTCCAAATAAATAGAATTTTGACTGCACAGCAAGGTCTGCTTCCTCTAGTAGCGTCACCCACGCTAGAATGCTCTACTAACGCGTCCTTAGATTTCTAAAATTGTTTAAAATATGGCCGCCTTTCTTCTTAAAAAAAAACACATATGGGTTATAATTTAGTTCGATTTCTTTCCACTAGACTTTCATACATGTTAATGTCAACGAACTATTTTCACCGTTTTACAGCTGATGCGTCCACAACGAGCTTGTTTAGAATGGCGTTTTAACTTGGTTAAACCTGGTTGAAACTTACTGTTTCAATTTTCCGATTCTTAATAAAGTTTCCAGTGTTTCTTTAATTACTATTATTATTAGTGTGTGAAGTGTCTTTGTGTTTTACTTTTGAAATAGTTCTGAATTGTGTGTGTTTTGCTTGGTCTTTCATAAACATAACCTTTCAATTTTCTTTTGTTTACAAACATGTTCACTTTCTCCTTCAAGTAATTACTTAGGCCCTATGTTACTACAGTTTACAAATTTGTTTACACATAACCATTATTAGATTATCTTATTTTAATTTATGTGTTAGGTTATTTGATATAACAAATTTCCTAATACATTTCCAGTTCAAAAACCTTGTTTACAATTCTATGCTTTTACCTAAATTTAGTTTTCATTTAACCTAACCAATATCTTAATGAATTTCTTTCTAAATTTTGAGTGAGTTATTTCTCATCTATTTTCCAATTCTTAAATAATATTATATAGCCCATTCTATAAATGTTACAATGTCCCCTAATTTAATTAAAATAAAAAAATATTACTAATCTCTACATTACACATTCTTTACATTTTACAAGCTTGATTAAATATACATATTTTTTTTTTTAAATTAAATTTAAATTAACATTTATACTTTAAATTGTCCATTTATACTTAATTCCTACGACACAATTTTATCTTAATTCTTTAACAATCAAATACTGAGCTGAACACTTCAAGCTACATATTACTTAACATATCTTCTAACAATACAATATACTTATAACTAACATTCAATCGACAATTCTTTAACAATTCTAACGTATAGTAACAACAAATCATGTTCTGGTATTTACAATTCCTTCCATAATTATATATATATATTTTTTTTTTTAAATATTTTTTACAATTGGAACCCTTCCAATCATAAGTCTGATTCAATATTTATTTAACATAATATATATTCTCTGATACCATGTCTTTAAATCCCAGCCTATCCGAGTCATAGTATGTCTAGATTTGGTCAAATTGGTTATAACATTTCTCTTTCCCTTATTTCTGTTTATTCCTTGTTTATTATTTATCTCATATTTATTTTGCTTTTAGCTTCATCTAACTCTCAGTTCTAAGTTAGTATTTTATCTCCCCTTCCAATCTCACATCCAGCTCAATTATTTTCTTATATCATCTCAGTTTATTTTGTATGAAGTTTAACATCTAATATTTTTAAAGGTTGCAATTTCATATCCTCTATTTGATCATATCTGCAGTTCCTTCGATTACACTATCCCTATATCAACGAATATAAATTTTGTTTTAATACTTATTTATCAACGCAGATTCTCCCTTACAATACGACGAAGTTTAAATACACAATTACCATATTTTTATTACAACGATGCTTTAATATTTATTATCATAGATTCATATTTCTTTTATAATATATGATATATACGACGAAGTTCCATTATTTATCAACGCAGATTCTCCCTTACAATACGACGAAGTTTAAATATACCTAATTTTATCTTTATTCATTATTCGACGAAGTTTCTAATAAATTATCATAGATATAGTTACCATCCCTTAAAACGTATCTCCTGCCAACGTTTTCATATACACATAATCACCTAGAGTTTATTCATATTGCTTCCTTCACCTATATTTAATATCTCCCTTCCTATTTTATTTTTATTTTCCTATATCCAGTTCTCCTTGATACATGTCATTTTACTGCCTGTGTCTATTAATGCCTGTAAACTTGTTTCCTCTATTTTAATTTCTATTTCTGGGTTTCTGATTGTCTTAGTTTTCCGACTGACTGTGGGCACCATTCTCTTTTCTTGTCCCCACGCCTGTCCTTGCCTTGACACCGTTTACATCTCCATTGTATCTCTCATCTGCTTCATAAGTTCTATTTTCTCTGTTATTCTCATATTTAAATTCCATCTCCCATTTTCCAAACTCGAGTTGTGCCTCCACATCCATTAACATATCCGTACCTCTGATAAATTTTCTCAATAAGCCTTGTACCACTAAGCCTTGAGACGGATATTTAACTCCTCCTATTTCTCCTATTACCATTTTCATTTGATTAAGCTTTTCAATCTCCTTATTAGTTGCGGTTTGAATTGTTAAATTTTTTATTTGCAGTACCTCCATCTTTCCTACTTCATTTCTTAATTTTAACTCTCCTAACTCTTCTGTGTTTTTCTTTGTTATATATTCGACTTTCTCTATCTCTTTTTTATTAATTTCTATCTCATCAGCTATTATTTCTTTTGTTTCCTCAAAATTTTCCTTAATCTCCTCCTCTAATTCTCTATCTTTCTCCTCTAAGTCTCTTCTCACATCCTCTACTACAGCATTATTCTCTGTCCTCCACTGTCGCCTCATATCCTCTATCATTTTCCTATTGTCCTCCCTAATTTCATCTTTTATTAATTTTAGATCCTCCTTCATCTCTCTCATTTCGTCTCTATTTTCCTCTAATTTTTTGTTTATTTCCCTCATATCCTCACTCATATCTTTCATTTCCCCTTTTATTTCATCTATCTTATCTAATTTTCTATTTATATCCTCTCTCCCTTTATTTATGCTTACTCTCATTTCCATGAGAGTTCTCATTATCTCCCTTAAATCTTCATTCTCATTATTTCCCCGTTTTTGTTGTTGGGTTTGCATAGGTGGTAGTCCCCTAGCCTCATCTACTTGGGTTTCCACCTCACTCTCTTCTATAGGCATATCTGTGCCTTCCATTTCTATTTCTTTCATTTCCAAATTTGTCCCTTTTTCCTGGTCCCCTACAACTACCAGTTCGCCTATAATATTTTCTTCTTTTTTTTTTTTTTATCTGTAAGTAACTTATTATACAAACATAAACAATTTTTATATATACTATAAACCTAGCCTTGATTCTATTCAACTCAGTGTTTAATTTTACAAAATTTTGTCTAAATCTATTTCCAGTTCAAATGTTTTTCATATAAAAAGTTCTAAATTAATTTTATTTCAAAATCTCTCTAAATAAATTTTATTGAGCTCCCACGTTGTTGCGCCAAATGTAAAGTTATTTTTATAACACACAACACAACTCAGGCATTTGTAATTTAAATTCTTTATTACAATTATTTATTAATTCAACAAGTAAACAATTAACACAATAAACAGAACAAAAATAAACTTAACAAGTTTTAACAAAATATATTAACTCTTATTTTCTTTTAATTTTAGAGTTACACAATTTTAATACCCTTGGCTAGTTTAAGATCTCTTGATATCTCGGGGTTATAGCATGGGCTATATTAACTCTTTTGTTAATTAAATAAATTTTGAAAAACAATATTAAATTTTGAAATAAGTTTAATAAATATTTTCCTGATGGAAAAACTTAAATTTTGAATATAAAAAAAAGCTAAACTATTTGAACTGGATTATTTCTTATTACTTACTATTAATTAACTACAAGATATTCTATTGTACAAAATTAAACTTCCTTATTATCTTAATGTCCATTAAAATTGATTTTTATAGCGCTAATAACTTATCAAATATCGAAATTTCAGTTAGCTTACGTAAGATTCCGTTCTCTCCAAATTTGACTTTTTACACACTTAAATTCGTTTTATTTACTTCACTTTATATTAACACAGTATTACATTTTGTAATTCACTTCTCCTTAATTTAGTTTGGCCAATCTTCTTAACAAAACGGTATAATTTAGACGAACTCTTTCCAAATAAATAGAATTTTGACTGCACAGCAAGGTCTGCTTCCTCTAGTAGCGTCACCCACGCTAGAATGCTCTACTAACGCGTCCTTAGATTTCTAAAATTGTTTAAAATATGGCCGCCTTTCTTCTTAAAAAAAAACACATATGGGTTATAATTTAGTTCGATTTCTTTCCACTAGACTTTCACACATGTTAATGTCAACGAACTATTTTCACCGTTTTACAGCTGATGCGTCCACAACGAGCTTGTTTAGAATGGCGTTTTAACTTGGTTAAACCTGGTTGAAACTTACTGTTTCAATTTTCCGATTCTTAATAAAGTTTCCAGTGTTTCTTTAATTACTATTATTATTAGTGTGTGAAGTGTCTTTGTGTTTTACTTTTGAAATAGTTCTGAATTGTGTGTGTTTTGCTTGGTCTTTCATAAACATAACCTTTCAATTTTCTTTTGTTTACAAACGTGTTCACTTTCTCCTTCAAGTAATTACTTAGGCCCTATGTTACTACAGTTTACAAATTTGTTTACACATAACCATTATTAGATTATCTTATTTTAATTTATGTGTTAGGTTATTTGATATAACAAATTTCCTAATACATTTCCAGTTCAAAAACCTTGTTTACAATTCTATGCTTTTACCTAAATTTAGTTTTCATTTAACCTAACCAATATCTTAATGAATTTCTTTCTAAATTTTGAGTGAGTTATTTCTCATCTATTTTCCAATTCTTAAATAATATTATATAGCCCATTCTATAAATGTTACAATATATATATATATATATATATATATATATATATATATATATATATATATAATATAAATAAAACAAAAATTACAAATCAAACAAAACTTAAACATAACAGTAATTTTATAAAATTAAATATGTAACAATAAATATATAACAAAAAGAGAAACCTAACAATAAATAACAATAAATCTATAACAATATAATAAAAACACTAAATGTAGAAAATAAATAGAGATATTCAAAAATTAACAATAAAAAATATTAAATAATAACAATAAGCAATATAACAGTAAATAAATAATAACAATATTTAAAACATAACAATAGGTAACAATTTAACAATAAATAAACCTTAGTAGCACAATAACAAGAACATAAAATATATTAAATTAAAATAAATTTTTAAAAAACCTATACATAAAACACACACAAAGAAATATATGTATAAATATAACAGCATATATTTTTAAATATTAAATTTTAATAAAATATGTTCAAGTTGAAACGGCCAAAAAACCGTCTCAAAGCAAAAGATTGTGGCTAGCCCAAAATCTTTTGAAACAGTGTCATAAGAAAAATGTAATAAATTGTAAATTAGATTGAATAACAAAAGTATAAAATTTTTAAGAAATGAACCACCGAAGCTCAAATATAAAATTAAATAAAAGATACTTGTATTAAAAGCAAAATAAATGAAAATAATATATAAAATTATGTAAGAATAGAGAAAAATAAAGAAAGAGTGTGAAATTGCCCCAAAAACAATAAACTGTCGAGGGGAGAAGAAATATGTCAAAAGTATGGCAACTAACGAACGGAAAGGGTTAGAAACGTCAATCAAGTTTGTAGCAGCATCTCAAATCATGATAGTGGACCATGGTTTAAGAAATTATCAAAAATTGCACCGAAAGGAACACTTAAGATGCCTGGCTAAAAAACGAACCCAAAACAAAAAGAGAAAGTATAATAGACAACCACCCTTGCAGGTCTGAACTGGCTTGCCTAAAGTAAACAGAAGCCCCATTTTTAACTTTAACCATAATCAGGGAGGTATTCACACTTTATACTATTAAAGCTTATAGATGTAAAATAGTAGCTCAAACTTGAATATTTCTTTATTTATAAAATAATTAAATTTTATTATATAAAGCAGTGTTCATAAAACTCTATAGTGCTTTTATTAAATTGTTGATATATCAATCATCAATGCTTTATAGCAGAAAATACATAAGAAATAATTTTAAAAAAATACATTTAAATGAAATAATCCACTAGTTTTAAATACCTAAGAATAAAATCATTAGTAATCGTCATACACAGATTTTGAAACCATTCTAAAAAATTTTAAGGGCGAACCTACAAAAATTTTATAATTTTTCTGATTTAGAGAATTAAGAAGTAAACATTACAACATTACCAAAATGATCTGATGGCCATGTTAAAAATAAAGGAATTCTCTCCACTTCTTTGAATTTTTCTAATTTTGCAATTCCTCCAAGTTCTTTCTTCACCACCTCAATTTGTTGTACTATGTCTTTCTAAAAAATAAATTAACAAGTCATTATAACTTCTACTCACATATCTATAAGTTTTTAACTATAATGATCCCATTAAATTTTGTAATGAATTTATTTATGTTCAGAAGTAATACAGGTAAGGCATGATCTTATTTGCTTACTAATTTGCAGAAGTAGTAAGCAATTGAAATCTCATGGTAGTTTTTAATTAACAAAACTAACTTTTGTTGTTGAAACAGAAAATACTTAGTTATATGAATAAATTTGTCCTAAATAGTTAATAAAATTCCTAACAAGATATGAAATATGGAAGGTATTAAATATCAGATATGAGCCTCTTTAATTAAAATATAATTTATTTGTCTACTTCAATCTCAGAACTCTGGAGCCAATAGTTTTCCTTCTTAGCTCAACTAGGTAGCCATTAGTTAAGTACTCAGAATACAGGCACTGACACTTGTACACCCCTAACCATAGGCGAAGGAGGCTGACGGTCTAGTAGTTAAGGTTACGACTTCAGCAGAGCATGCCAACAGCATCCCAGATAAGAGTTTGACAAGCTTTGACCCTTTCAGTACTCCCAACACACAATAATTAACACAAATCCTTATGAGGAGATATAAGTGTTCATTTGCATAAAGATTGTGTTAATTAAACTGGAGTACCACGAGGGATATCACAGTTCTCTTAGTAGGTGCAGATATGTCATACCTCAATTAATTAAATCAAAAATCTATGTACCTATATGTTATCCAAAGTGGGATCTGCCCCCTAAATTTTGGCTAAGCATGGTTTTATTGTATTTTTCAATACACAACAACATTTTAATATCTTAGTAGTATGGTTTTTTGTATATAACAATAGAATAACATGACTGTCATGTTTGAGGAACGAACTTTGTTGTTACCCTATGCATTTGTAATTCTTCTGTGAAAATATTTTACAAGAACTCCAAGAAACGTTAGTTAAATCAACAAGCTCGTCAATTGTACTTTGCCAGTCGAGCATAATCAACTCACGAACTTTTGAAACATTCTCCTCAGTCTTTAAGGTTGTTGTCTAAATTGAAGGATGTTCAGTGCGAGGGAAGTCTGCAACCGACATGCCACAATTTTTAAATTATGAAATCCCCTCATGGATTTGTGTTTTGCTTATATTGCCTTGGTTGTAAGCTAATTTTAATAAAACAACAGTTTCTGCTGCAGCTTTCCCTAAGAGAAAACAAAACTTCACTGATGAACGTTGTTCTTGAAGACCACCATCTTAAAAACTGTCTAACTATTAGCGCCTTCAAATAAAAGCTTGCACAACCAAACACAGCCTCTCATGGCGATGTCTGCTGTGCTGGCAGAGTGACTAATCAAGGTCACTTCTACTCCCTGCTAGCGCTTGAAGTCACAACTGCGACCAGAGAGCTCATAGCTACACAATTCAAGTTATTTTTAGGCCCCCCCTCATGTAACACAAGAAAAAGAAATGATAAACATAAGTTTACATATAATATTGTAAAATTTAAGAAATAAGTTACTTAAAACATTCCAATTATTTCAATGTAGAGATCTACTCATTGCTTCCTGTACTTTTTACACAATAATTTTCTATGGAAAACTATATAGAAATCTTATTAATCACCATTAAAACAACATTTTAATCAAATGTAACTTCTCACAAGCAAATAACACGCAGTAACCTTCCATATAACACTTCTGAAACATCAATTCCATAAGGAAATCATCATAAAGTGCAGTGCAGAATTTTTTTACAAGTCTTTTGTGAGTACATTAGTCATATAATCTTGAGGTTATTTATTTCTCACAGTCTTATCACTAAAAATTGTCCCGTATGAATGAGACTTTACCATTTTTTCTAAATAACTTAAATAGTGATTGTCGACAATAATAATTTTTAAGACTACTGGTACACTCACAAAATAAGATTAATAATAAAAACATCTAAAATATAAACCTAATTAATAAATATAAGGAAAACTACAAGATTAAAAGAGCAAAGAGCATTGGTATAATCAAATGCACATTTCAGGTCTATATGATACAAATCTGTAACATTTGTTGCACTAAAGCTCAAAAGGTAACCTATGGATTTTACAATAATGAAGACAATAAAAATCACACTTTACCCTTTGAACAAATCGTCCTTATTGATAGGATTAAACTTACATACCATTGGGTGTATTTTTACCTAGTCAGTTTCATTTTAAATATTCTCACTAATTTATAAATTATTTTGAATATCAATTTAACACTAATGCTTGTTGATCATTACCAGTTTGGAGCAAGAAGACTCTAGTTGGTCACAAAGCAATTGTAAGCCAGGTGAGTATAATGATTTATCTTCATTATTGTCTTGAGTAGGGCTAACCTCTCTACGTGTCCATGGAAAACAAAATGTAAAAATGAAAAACAATTCTTACTTCCACATCTATTAGGAACAAAAGACAATAAACATTATATTTTAAAAAGTAATTCAAATTTACAAAAGCTTGTATGAAAATTTTAACTTTATTATTTTTCTGATGAAAAACTGAATTTGGTTATCATCACCAAATAAGGTTAGTGAGAGACAAAAAAAAATCACTAAAATAAATAATTTCAACTTCAATGTCCATGCAAACCCAATTACTTAATTTCATTATAAATATTTACTTTTGAACTGTTCTGTATGATCCAAGACTTTTTACATAATTAGTATAAACGTACTTTCTGGTGGTCCTGTACATGACTATTGTTTAAACATTCATTGAGATAGATGACAGTGGGGAGCTTGAACAATCATCTACCTTTCTTTAACTTATATACTAATGATCAGTACTAGTATAGCAGTTGAGTGATAAACAGTATGATTTAAAAAATGTTTTTAGTAAAAGTGTAATCATTTCGGAGAATTGTAACCCCCCCCCCATATTTTGCAAATGGTAGTAGTGTGATTTAATTTATTTAAAAAAAAAAACTCTAATTACCTTTATTCTTTATACCTGCAGAGACTCGCTGGGTCAAATTGGTTGTCTTAACAATTGTATCTTACGACTAACTCAGGCAGACTGGCTGTCTGTTTAATCATTCTAACTAAGGCAGTTTACGTTAAAATTCGTTTGTGTTTACAAAAAAAAATTTAATTTAGAAACAATTTAAATAGTCAAAATATTACACTTTAAATACAATTAGCTTTTTAAAAGTTTTTACTTCACAAATTAAAAAACAGAAATTATTAATATACTCATCTTCATTAACTGTATGAAGCAACTGTGGCGTAGTGTTTATTTTTAAATAAATAAAACCTCTAAACCACATATAACCTTTATTTAAACTTTATGTACATTTCAATTGCCCAGCAATCATCTTCAGAGGTATTTAAAAAATATAACTGTACAACATAAAAAATACAACATCTTCATTTCTGTTAGGCATATTTCTATATGTTTGACTACAGTTTTCTGCCATTCCTAACGTTACAATATTCTCCTCTGTTGACGTGTTTCATAATAACTTCTTTTTCAAAACTTCAATTGGAGCCTGATTTAAGTTTTTAAAATGGAGTTACTCCGCAACACGTCAACAGAGGAGAATATTGAAACGTTAGTAATGGCAGAAAACTGTACTCAAACATATAAAATACAAAAGTTTACATCTTTTAAAAATGTTTTGAGACAAAGCTAGGTTAATGCACGCTGGTATCCTATATTTACTATTTGATTGAACTGAAAAATATCAAAAAATTAAATTTAAAAACATACCTTCACAATCACTTAAACTTACATGGCTTTGTTAGGACATATAATAATTTACACAGGCTAATTTTTATAACAGATTTAATTTATAAAAATAATAAACCAAACGTAACAAAGCCACTAATAAAACATTTCCCTGTTATTAAATTTTGAAAATTACATTATTAAAACTTTAACACAAATTTTAACGACTACAAGCTCATGTGATACTCTGTCTACCATGTGTCCTGCGAGAATGAAACACTTTTTTCCACGGTAACCTAGCACAAGATTCGAAATATCACCATGCTTGTATATACAGAAAAAGGCCTTGCATGGTTCACATAATTATTAACATAGCGTCATTTTGACTAGCGTAGTCAAAAAACATTTTTATAAACAAAAATTTCTTTTAAACAAGACCGATTTTATATTAATTAAACAACAAATATTTATGCATCATACTGAATTGTAACTAAAAATTATCCAATATGTTAGAGAATAATTGTTATCATCCAAACAAACTCTGTTTCTTATAGTGTTTTAAAAATTTATATTGTAATTTGCACATAATTATTATTTTTACAAAAAAATTATACTGGAAAGCAATGAAGAACAATTATTATACTAGCTAAATGAGACTGAAAATTTTGATATTGATGTAGATAATCACAAGGATTCTTATAAAGTAGATGCTAGATTTTTTAAGGTTCATTCCAATTGTGATTGAAGAAGACTTTAAACAAAATATTTTAGAAAACCAGTATCTTATCAGTTTCAGAAGAAACTATTGAAAAAATTGTCTTTCTGTTTCTGAAGAACAAATAAATCTTCTTATATTAGGCCTGTACTTGAAATATTTTAATTAAGTAAAATATTTTGTAAGTCATATATATATATTCTTGAATTTTGATACTTGATACAAATCACACATACTCTTTGATACTATTGATACCCTTCCTTTAAAACCGGCCCAGCTTGACCCAACATCTCCAAGCAGAAGACACTGATAAAGATTGGCACATGGCGATCGAAATGTTCTGTCTCAGTAAGTTTTAACAAATTTACTAAATTTAAAGTTTGGATAGTCATAAACTATTGTTTAAGTGATTAATATATATATATATATATATATATATATATATATATATATATATATATGAGCTGAATTCTCTCTTCGCTCATGTTGGGCTGCTGATATGATCTTCTAATAATTTTCAATTTCTGGACTCTTATTCTCTTCAAGGATGATTATGCCTCAATCAAATATTTAAGACTGTAGTGGTTTATGCATTTAGGGTGGCATATGAAAGTTTTGAGGAAGTCTAATTGAGTTTCGAAGTTACATCGTATTTTATCATCTTTATTATTTACCTTTATTGTAAGGCATGGTATGTGATATAGTTTTCTGTAGATATTAACAGTCTGGAAACAACAGCTAGTGTCATCTTTCAATGAGTTCTTTAAATACTGAAATTTGGGCACCTGTTCAATAGACAAATTGTTATGTATTAACTCATCAAATATTCCAATAAAATGTACCTAATATTCTGTATGTTCAGAAAATGAAGGTATTTGGAGATTGGAAAGCTTATAGAGTTAAAAGTAGTATATTGACTTCTTCTCATTTGGTTAATTTAAAACACCTTATTACAATTTGTTGAATATAACAAATCATCAAATTTACTTTAATTGGGTAAAGTTTATCGACCGTATTTTGATTTGCATCAATGGAGGCGTTTTCTAGAGAATGATAGAGTTGAAGCTAGCACATATATTTTGAATTTCAGGGGACCTAATCCATGGGATGTGATAACTGCTGAAGATGCTATTAATTTGCCCTAACTTGAGTAAATTAAATTTGTGAAATATTAGACTGTGCCAGGGTTGAAATTTGAAATGAATTAACACTTGATTAACAATAATATGAGTAAAAAATGTAAAAAGTCAATATTATGAAATGGTTTAAAATATATAGGGTCTAAATTTTTTCTAACTCAAATTAATCTGGTTAGCTAAAGAACTATATAAAAAAACAAAGAACTTAAATTATTATTAATGGAGTACTACCTTACAAAATATGAGCCATCTATGGTTTGCTTCAATAAGTAAAGAATACAGTTTTGTACAGTTTATTGCTAATTCGCTTGGCATTTACCTGGATTACAGTGTGTATTGATAGTAAACTACATGTGATGAGATCTTGTAAAGATGGTAAAGGCCTGTAAATCATAGTCTTACTTGTAGATAATCTTGAGAATATTTAGCACTCAAACCTATTAGGAAACATTCCACAAATTACCATAATTATTTAGACAAAAAGTAAGTGCTACTACAGGCAAATGTTTACATTTTATTGTATGTTTAAATTTGTTATAGCCCAGTTCTTTTATCAAAATAAGTTTCCATATGAAGCAATAGAGGTGGTGCCCTAACAATTCTTTTCTCCTTCAGTTTAGTTGTATTTTTCTGACTGTGGTAACTGTGTTAGAGAAATGTAAATCATGTTTCTGCAGTGAAGTACTAATACTTACAAGGAAGGTACTTTTATATCACTTATATTCCTCAGAATTGTTGCACCCACAATATGATAAGCATTCCATTCTTGGATTAGGTTATATAAATCTGCTACACAATCTCGAACTTTACGGGCATTTCCTGTCAGATTGTTTGCTTTGTTTACAGGGCTTTCTCGAACTACAAAAAATAATCAATAATTACAGAAATTATAAGCATATATATTTATTACACATTTCAAATTCTTGTATTTTATAGTCCATTACGTTCGGTTGATCTTATTAATCACTTAAACAATAGTTTATGACTATACGAACTTTGAATTTAGTAAATTTGTTAAAACTTACTGAGACAGAACGTTTTCGATTGCTATGTGCCGATCTTCATCAGTGTCTTCTGCTTGGAGATGCTAGGTCAAACAGTGACGGTTTTAAAGGTAGGTTTTCGATAGTACACAAGCAGAACACTAACTCAACCATCTTACAACCACATAAAAGATACAGGACACAAATACACAGACCTTTACCAAAACCTAGAAATCCTACACATCAACAAAAAAGGACCACATCTCAACACACTAGAACAATATGAAATTTACAGACACACAAAAACACAAAGTACAAACATATTAAACGAACAAACACAATACAAATCACACATACTCTTTGATACTATCAAAAACCTACCTTTAAAACCGTCACTGTTTGACCTAGCATCTTCAAGCAGAAGACACTGATGAAGATCGGCACATAGCGATAGAAAACGTTCTGTCTCAGTAAGTTTTAACAAATTTACTAAATTCAAAGTTCGGATAGTCATAAACTATTGTTTAAGTGATTAATAACATTTCAAATATTTTGAAAATAAATCAAATTTTAAAAATTGTGATAAGAGTAGAAATTTTAGTAAGTAGCAAGAAAAATAATATAAGAAATAATATTGTTATGGTTTATTGCTGTGCCATTATATCTTTAAATTTAGTTACCTCAAAATGAATTTACAATATAGTTGCAAAAAGTAAGAGTAAAAAAAACAATGTATTTGAAAACTTATACAAAAATAATAAATCCATTTGAAGTCCTCTCACAAACACATCTAATATATGTTATAAACATTTACTCTGTTGTGGATTTTGTTGTTGATCACATTTGGAAAATCTTTTGAGTTCAAACTTTATATCACAACTTAATCAAACTTATATTTAAGCAGGGGCGGCTCGTCCATAGGTTCACTGGTTCAGTGAACCCCCAAGAATAATATTAAACTCTGTGAAAATAATAAACTTTGACAAAAAACTAAAGTAGTTTACAATAGAAATAGTGAATTTCGGCGCTAATTTAGATCGAAGCAGCCTGAACACTTGGCTGGTTCACTTCTTGATGTGAACCCCATTCTGTTGGCGTGCGAGTAGGGTTATGTGGTGGGGGGCCTGTTAATTTAAGTGAGAAAGGAGCTAACGACTAGAACTAGCGCGTAGCCGAGCTCTGGCAAAGTTACCCGGTGGAAGCCGAAAGCGACAGCTGAAGCAACTCCCACTTCCTTTGGCGTTGGCACGCAGTACACACGTCGGCGGTTGGTCAAGCATTGTGCTATCTGGTCCTTGAATGTCGAGTTACGTTGTTGTGAATTGTGGCCCAGTGGTGATAAATATTTAAGATAAAATTAATAAAGTTCAGTACTTATTAATTAACAACTTTTCATCGTTAACAATAGAAGAAAAATGCTCAATAAAAGAGCTTGGAATACCAAAACCAGTACTAAATTTATCATAAAAACAAAAAGTCAAAGGACGTGAGTATTGCCTGTCATTTAATGATAAGTTGTACGAAAGGAATTCTTGAATTTGTGGTTGTGATAGTTTGAACAAGTTTTTTTGTTTTCCTTGTCTTTTGTTTGCGAAAGGTAAAGACAATAGCTGGACGAAAACTGGAGTTGCTGATTTGGGACATTTGTCTCAAAAAATTAAAAAACATGAACAATCTATTTCTCACGGTAATGCATGTCTTGATCTTTCCATATTAGGACGAACAGAAATCAGGCAATAACTAAGCGAGGCTTTCAGAGAAAACATTGAAAAGCAAAATGGTTAAGTTAGAAAAAATAGGTATGTCTTGTCAAAAGTAATCGATTGTATTAGATTTTGTGATGAATTTGAACTAGCAGTGCGAGGTCATGATGAGAAGTTAGACTCTGAAAACCGTGGAATTTTTAAGGGTTTAGTAAATTTTTCTGCTAGCCTTGATAACATTCTGAAGGAACACCTTCAAACTGCTACTGTATTTAAGGGGACCTCTAAAGAAATACAAAATGATCTTTTAGAGTGTATGTTTTATGTTTGTCAACAAAACATACTACAGGAGATTCGTAGTGCAGACTATGTATCCATAATTGCAGACGAGACTACTGATGTTTCAAGAAAAGCCCAAATGGTTGTACTTTTCCGTTATGCTCTTGAGAACGGGCTTCCAGTGGAATGCTTTTGGACATTTCTCAATCCTTCAAACACAAAAGCAGAAACTCTGTCTGCTTGTATTAAAACTGTTCTAATTGATGTGATTGGTGAAAATAAGGAAAAGTTAATTTCCCAGAGTTATGATGGTGCTAATACCATGAGCGGTCAATACTCAGGTGTTCAAGCATGAGTGAAAATGGAGTACACAAATGCACACTTTGTGCACTGTTATGCGCATCAACTTAACTTAATTATGTCGAGAGCTGCTAAACAAAACAGAGAAGTAAGAATTTTTTTTTGCCAACCTACAAGAGATAAACAATTTCTTCTGTCATTCCTCTCAAAGGACTGGTATTTTAGAGGAAATTGTGAAGAACAGGCTTCCTTCGGGTTCATCTACTAGATGGAATTATAATTCCAGATTAGTTCTTACTGTTCACGAAAATTTGGAAAGCTTAATTTTGCGCTTTGAAAAAATTGAAGAAACCCGTGTTCAAGTTGCCACAATTAATCAGGCACAAGGTTTGAGGTTAAAGCTGTTGCAATCACAGTTTGTGTTTTGGCTCAATTTTTTCGCTAAAGTTGTGCCTCATGTCCAGATTTTGTATGATTCATTTCAAAAAAGAAATATAGATCCCGTCTGGGCAAAACCAGCCATATATTTGTTTAAAGGAGAAATAGAAAAATTAAGAAATAGTGTAGATGAAATCCAAGTAGAACAAGGAGCAGAAACCACACCTAAAAGAGCTTGTTTAAATGAAAATCCACGTATGACAAGAAATATAGCAGCTAAAGAAGTATGTGACGCCATCGTCATACAAACAAAAGAGAGGTTTGAATTTACATGACACCTTGTAGCAGCAAACCTGTTTGACAATGTAAATATCGCCACATTTAAAAATAAGTTTCCAGAAAAACTATTATAAACTACCATAGAGTCATATCCGTTTATTGAGAAGGACAAATTAAAAACATAACTTCAAATTATCTACGGAAGAGAAGATTTTAAAAGTGTAAAGAAAGTTACTCACTTACTTGGATTTCTCCTTGAAAACAACTTAGCTGAGTGTTTTGGTGAAACTGTAAAATTATTAAAAGTTTTAATTACAATTCCAATGAATACAGCAGAAGCCGAATGCTGCTTTTCCTGCCTAAAAAGGGTAAACAACTTTTTAAGAAGTACTATGGACGGAGATCGGCTCTCAGCATTGGCAATGCTGACATTAGAAAAAGAAATGACAAGAAGAATAGCAGACTTCAATGAACGAGTAATTGAAAGATTTGCAACAAAGAAGGAAAGAAGAATGGACTTTTTGTACAAAAATGTGACAACTGCAGGAGTGGGCGATTTGGGAGTATAAATTATATTTGGCTCAGCTACTTGTCTGAATTGTAACTAATGTTTAACTTAACTTGAATTAAACTGTTGTGCCTAAAGTATGTGTCTGGGTTTTATTAATTTGTAGTACCAAAATAGTTTAAAAACAATAACTTAATGTTAAATATTTTAATTTTTTCCGGGGAGGTCCGAGGGCCCCCGTTTTGTTTGAAACATGGAATATTCCCAAACCCTCGGTAATTGTGAACCCCCAAAACTTTCACTCACGAGCCGCCACTGTATTTAAGTTATTTTTTTAAAAAAGTAACTGAAAAAATGTTTTAAAAGGATTATCAACTTGAGTAATGGTAGATCATGTTGGCTTCTCTAAATGTCAATGGATGATTTTTGTGTGTAGTTCTAGGTGAAGAGTGCATTAAAGGAATTCCAATAAAATAATTTATCCTCACTGGTAGCGATAAAAAAAGTAACTATCGATTGTTAGTTATAGAACTGTATAGGTGGAAAATGTTTGCATATCCTAACCCATTAATGATCTAATCACATGCGCGCTGCGGGCACTGTCAATTGAGTTGTATTTTGCTACAAAAATATTCTCACTTTTATAACACAAAATATTACTAAACACTTTTAAATGTTTTAAACTTGCCTATAGTAGCACTTACTTTGCTTGTTGAGGACGGTCGTTTCGGGAGATGTGTCCCTGAGTTGACAAAGGGACATATCTCCTGAAACAGCCGTCCTCAACAAGCAAAGTAAGTGCTACTATAGGCAAGTCTAAAACATTTAAAAGCGTTTAGTGATTACTAGTAGCTCATGGGAAGATGGAATCAACAAATGACAAAATATTACATCCTTTTATTTATTATTTGTTAATTGATTATTATGTGTAATCATAATTAGTATTGAACAATTTAAAAGTTACTTAAGGTTTCAAGTTCGAGGCTCCTACTATTATTGTTTATTTCGTATGAATACACAAAAGTACACTAATTATAGTTACTGACCTAAACCGAGTAAAATGTATACCGAGCTTCTCACTCTAGTTGTCATAAGAACTGCCGAGGCCTTCTATTATGTTTAGATGTCTGACAGAAAGTAAATGGGACATGAATATCTTTGTTTATTTATGTTGCAAGTTTTAAGAGTCCAAATGAATATCCCTTAGAAAACATAGACATCTAGTCTTGTGCATGACATATCAGAAAAGAAACTCTCTTGAAACAAACAAATCAATCAAACAATGATGACATTCATGAATACCTGGGCTAGTCTTTATACCCACTATTAATAAATTAATCACTTTAACAATTGCTTATGACTATCCAAACTTCAAATTTTGTAAATTTGTGAAAACTTACAGAGACAGAACATTTTCGATCCCTATGTGGCGATCTTCATCAGTGTGTTGATGTTGACACTGAAGTTGTGAAGACACTAATGAAGATCACCATATAGCGATCAAAAACGTTCTGTCTCAGTAACTTTTCACAAATTTACAAAATTTAAAGTTTAGATAGTCATAAACTATTGTTAAAGTGATTAATTAGGATTCACTGAACGTAATGGACTACAAAATTCAAGAACTAATAAATTGCCGTGACAAACTGACTAAGTCCATAAACAGCAATAAGTTATGACATAATTGGCAAAGTGGTTTAGAGAAAACATATTAACAAGACATTTGATACATGTAACAAATAAATAAATTGCATTTACACTTATTTATAATATTACTTGGCAAAAAATTCATTATTTACTGATTCTCAGCAGACATGTTTCACGCCTAGTCAGTGCATTGTTTAGTTGTTTGTTGAGGGTGTTGTGTGTGGAGTAGGATATTCTGTAATTATAATTACAAAATTTGTTTGTTGTATTATGAGTTTAGGGCGATCTGAACGGTATTGTTAAGTATTTTATCGGTTTGATATGTTTTGTATTTGTGTTTATTTTTCAGGCAGTTGTATAGTTTATCAATAATTGTTGTGTTGTACTCATTGGTTTGTGCTATATGTTTTATGGTGTTTAATTTTTGGTGGTGTTCCTTGCTTGTCTAAACGTGTTTTTAGTAGGTAATATATCATGGTGTGGTAAGGAGCTAATGAATGAGGTTTGAATAGTTGTGTTGGCGTTGGAGGGTATTCAGTATATGTTACATTTATGTATTTGTTTTGTTCTGTTTTGATGGTGTATGTTAGTTTTGGGTGTATGGAATTGAGATTTTTTTAAAATATATGTATTTGGTGTTTTATCCTTGTAAAATGCAATCATGTCATCAACATACCTATAACAGTAAGGCTATATGATGTTGTCTGAGTGTTTATTATTTTGTAAAATGTGATTGTGTACAATATGGTGTATGAATATTTCTGCCAAGATACTAGCTATAGGGGATCCAATAGGTAGGACATCATTTTGGGTGAAGAAAGTGTTGCTGTAGGTAAATTAGTTTTGTGATGCGATTAATTTTGTTACATTAATGATTTTTTTTTGATGTTTGTTTGTGGTGTATTTGTGTCTATTAACAAGTTTTGGAGGATGTTGATGGTTTCTAAAAGGAAATGTAGGTGCAGAGGTTTGAAATACAAAGGAAACTAAGGTGCAGTTGTGTGGAATATTTTCATTTTTTATTTTGTCGATAAAATTTAGGCTAGTTTTTATGGGACAATTCTTATTGAATTTTATGTGGTTTCAGATAATTCTGTCGAGATATTTAGCTAGGAGGTGGGATGTGGCATTGATTTGGTTACTTAATGGATGTATAGGGATATCTGTTTTGTGGAGTTTGGGGAGGGTATTTGTTTAGGAGCTATGGGTTTAATTTGCTTCAAATACTTTTTGATCTTATGTGAAATTATATGTTTTGTGTTATTGATTGGTTCTTTAGTCTAGGTGTTGTATTTTATGGTTGGGTCATTTTTTAGTGTAGTAACGTTATTGTTTTGGATAGAATTGTGCACTTTTTTTGTTAATGTCATTATTGTTAATTATTATTGTTATGTTACCTTTATCAACGTTAGTTATGGTCAAGTTGTTTTTTTAATTGGTTTTATTGATCCAAATTCATTAATTAAACATATAACACAAACCTAACCAAACTCAGTTGTAAGTTAGAGTTTGTAGTAGCAACACTCACTGATGATGATGATTACTTTATCATTGAAATGCGTATGAGTCAATAAATGATTAATTTGCGTATATCTTTTATTTGTTTTTAAACTAATATACGTTCAAATGTCTTTAGCGATAAATACCATTTTGGTACATAATTTTCCCAATAATTAAACTTTAATAAATAATAGTTTTATAATAATGTTATATTATATTAAATTGTATGTGGTGCGTAAAACCCTAACAATAGCTCAACACTGGAATTGTAGGGTGAGTATTTTAAGCATTGATAAGAACTATAAAGACTCTCAGTATTGAAGTTGCTTGATGTAATCATCTTGAATTCACTGATTAAACTCAATTTAAAAATACTTAACTAAGTGAATAAGTAATTGCTTACTTGCTGAAGCGTTTCAAAACATTCGTTCGTTTTACGAAGCTAACCCTCATGAAAAGGTTAGCTTTGTAAAAGAAACGAATGTTTTCAAACGCGTCAGCAAGTAAGCAATTACGTATTCACTTAGTTAAGTGTTTTTAAATTTAGTCTCTCAGTATTGTTTAGATTAGATGCCTACCTGAAATAGGAGAAAATTCACTTTTTTTAACACTGTCGCCCTTAGGAGTAGAAATCATGTTTTATATTAACTAAAATCATAACCTTCTTTAACAAACATGAGAATGTTCAACAAAAACAAATTTCATAAAAACAACAGCTGGTAGCTTGATAGTCACTCTAGTTTTTACAGCTAATCTATGATCAGTAGTTCCATGTCAAAATGTTATACGAAGAGTCTATACAAAATAATTTTCGTCAGTTCTAAAGAGAGAATATAGCAGACAGAATATTTTCCACCTACTTTTCCCAATATCTTTAGATTTTTTGTCATTTCCAGATGGATCCATTTTATCTCCAGATTGATATAATGTATATCCACTTCCTATTCTATATATTTTTTTACGTAATTTAATATAAGATGATAAATTGCTTGTAAAACAGGTTCTTAATGAATATCTTTTTCTAATTTCAACCGCGTTTTCTCATCTTACTTCTTTTTATATACTTCCTAAAAACCTAAAAATGTTTGCTTTACAAATAGTAATTTGAACGCTCTAACAATAAATTAATAAATCATATAAAACGGTATACATAACACATTATTTACTTAAATTCGAAAGCTTGTTACTGTTCATGATGAGCCGGTTGTTAATTACTTATTACACTCAGTGTAACAAAGTGTAATAAGACATTATTTACATTAAAGAAATATAATATAATAAAAGGAAATATATATATATATATATATATATATATATATATATATATATATATATATACACACCACACACACACACACACACATATATATATATATATATATATTTCAGCGATGAACCATTCTTATGGTTTTACGCATCAAATACAATAATTTATTATCAATATTATATTCACATTTGTTGATTCCATCTTCGCGTGAGCTATTAGTAATCACTTACAACTTAAGTAAATACAACGTAAGTAAATATTATATTATTATAAACTATTATTTATTATAGTTTAATTATTGGGAAAATTATGTACCAAAGTGGTATATATATATTTCAAAAACAAGAATACTTTTAATGAATATATTTATTCTTTTAATAAATATATTCATTATAAGTATTCTTGTTTTTGAAATATCTTTAATTTATTATATATATGCGTCTTTAAATATATAAAACTGAAAATAATAATATATTATACTTGAAACACAAGTTCAAAATGAAAACCAGATAAAAACCAAAATAAAAATAAATGTGGATCAACATTTTTGTAAAGATGGGTTCAGTTCCCATATATTAAAATTTACTCTAAAAATTGTAACATTAATACATTATATAATTTGAATCTCAATCGTTTTTATGTAGATCATTTTACAAAAACAGTATTGAAAGATATACTTGGTAATTACAGAGGAAAATTTTGAATAAATATCTATATCTATATAGCAATTACTATATATAATAATTTTTATGTTTTCTACACGTATTCTGTAAGTGTTAATTTTCATAAATATATGTAATGTTTTGTATATATTTTTAGCATGCCTTTAAAAGTTCTGTGCCAGTTTATATTATTAAAATAAAATGTTTTGAGGTTTTACATGTACCTTTTTGCCAGGTTATGTTTGAGAAACCAAACTTTTTATGGCAAAAGTGAAAAAAATTAGGCTGCACTCTGAATTTTTGTCTTTCTAAATCACCAGGCAGAAATTTTATCTTCTAATATTTTGTTTAGAAATAATATACCTGTTGTAATCATAACATTTGTTTGTAATGATATTAAAATGATATTGACAAATAGATGGCTGTGGTGTAACCATAGCAACAGTAAAGAAATACAATATGGTTTAGTAGTACTTTGAAAATATAACAGCTTATTATCTTATTAAACATATGTTTATGTATTTTGTTTATTATTAAAATAAATACAATGGTAAATAATAATGTATTAAAACCTCATTTATTTTATATTAACATATCGAAATCTTGTTGCTGTTCATCAAAGTAATAGCAAAAGTGTAATAAATTTATTTTAACATTAATTTGTTACAATAAAGATTTCCACTACTTTGTGGGTTTACTTAATATACTTTGCATAGCTGAACAATTTAGAATATTCAATTGCCTTATTGATGTTGACTAAAAATTTATTATTTTCTTTGACAGAGATTGGTACAATCATTGTAGCATGGTTTTACAGATAGCATGTACTTGTTGGCGTGGGCAGTTTGAAAAGATATCTCTGAATTTATTTATCATTGTTTGTATTCTTAGATTTTGGAGGTGTGTTATGTCTAGAGCATTTTTTGTCTTCAGATGGATGCAATCTAAGATTCAGTCTGATTTGATTATTGTGATAAAGTGGTTATTGTTCTTGTATAATGTCTTTGAGTTGACAGTGTATCTTTGCCAGTAATTTTGTATGAATATTTCATTGAGGATCTATGTATTTATTTTATATTTCGCTGAGGATCTGTTCGAATAATTTACTACTACGAGGAGAAAAAATCAATTACATTAAGACCACATAAGGTAGCTCAAAAACGAATTTAAAACAGATTACAATACAAAGTACACCACAACACAATCTAAAAACTTATTACACTTTTGCTAAAGTGTAGTAAGTAATTAACAACCAGCTCGTCATAAACAGCAACAAGATTTCGATATACAATCTAAAAAGATAAACTCAAACACAATATAAACACATATAATACTATAAAAACAGTATATAAACAAACTGAACTGCAAAGAATGTGTAATAAATTCTACATTAGGCAAACAGATTATAGTTTTCAATAAATATTTAAAGAGCACACACATTCGATTGAAAATAGCAATAACTCATCTTTTGCTGACCACAGTTACACAGATATCAACCATAACCTAGAACTTGCACTTATCAACAAAGAAGACCTCATCCTAAGGCACTAGATCAATATAAAACTTACAAATATAGCAGATGACAAAATGAAAACATTCAATGACAAACTCACAATCAGTTTGAACACATTATTGAACACCTGCCATTAAAACCAATAGTGTCCACTTCAACAACACATTTTTGCAGCCAATTTATAGTTTGATGATCCAAATGTTTAATGTATTTGAAAAAATTGTCTGTGTTAAAAAAAATTGTTATAGATATAGTTTTTGGTGACATAACTATTAATTTACATTTGTTGATTCCATGTTCGCGTGAGCTACTAGTAATCACTTACAACTTTTTTAAAAAATGTTTTAACTTGCCTATAGTAGCACTTACTTTTTTTGTTGAGGACGGCCGTTTCGGGAGATGTGTCCCTTTGTCAACTCAGACCGTAACTGATCTCAAGGTTTACGTAGGTTAGGGTGGGGGTGGGATATTTTGGTGGTGTGGGTGTCTTTTGTGTGTATTAGGAGTTATGATGTCAAAAAGTGTGTGTGAGTTGTAATGTAATTGTGTATTGAGTATGTGTGTAGGGTGTAGTTTGAAGTGCCTATATATTTCATATTGTTCGGTTGTGTAGCGTTGGTTATTTCTGTGTTGTTTATGAAGGATTTAGGTTTACGTAGGTTAGGGTGGGGGCGTATGTTACCAAGAACATATAAAAGCACTAAAAAACAATAACTACCAATCAAACTTCGCCGATCATCTCAACTCCACAAAACACGACTACACAGACATAACATCTAACTTACAAATCCTTCATAAACAACACAGAAATAACCAACGCTACACAACCGAACAATACGAAATATATAGGCACTTCAAACTACACCCTACACACATACTCAATACACAATTACATTACAACTCACACGCACTTTTTGATATCATAACTCCTAGTACACACAAAAGACACCCACACCACCAAAATATCCCACCCCCACCCTAACCTACGTAAACCTTGAGATCAGTTACGGTCTGAGTTGACAAAGGGACACATCTCCCGAAACGGCCGTCCTCAACAAAAAAAGTAAGTGCTACTATAGGCAAGTTAAAACATTTTTTAAAAAAGTTGTAAGGTATTAATTTACATGAGGTCTTGATGTAATTGTGAGAATGTCTTTTTCATCTGTTAAGTTTTTTTGTTGTTGTAGATGAGATTTCTTTCTTCCAATGCCAAATTAAGATTGACATATATATATATATATATATATATATATATATATATATATATATAAAAGATAATATTGTAAAACTAGAATAAAGTGATTTTAAATGTTATAAAACAAAACACTATTTTACATTATCTGCAATTAATATATAACTATTTTACAATGTAGCAACAAAGTATCCAAATAGGATCAATTTGGTTTTACAAACAATTATAACTTTGTTAAGTAATCAGATAGTTAAATTTTACAAAACTTACATATATAATATACAGTATAAATTTTTTATAGGGACCAAAAAAGAAAGGAAGTAAAACAAGCAAGGGTCCTAAAGGAACTGGAGGCATCATTGATGGAGTATCAACATCAGAGATGTCTCGAGAACAGCTAGAAGAATTTGCAATGCGAATTCGAGATGAACTTGAGAGAGAAAGAGAAGAAAGAAATTTTTTTCAGTTAGAAAGAGACAAATTGCATACATTTTGGGAGATTACAAGAGAACAGCTAGAAGAAAAGAATGCTGAAATAAGGTATTTAACATCGTTAGGTTTTAAATAAATTAAATTAGGAGCTAATTGTGTAGTTTTTCTGGGTTTTTACTTCAGTACATATTATTTATTAAGATTTTATTATATTAGAAATTATATGCATTAATTTATGCACCTAGTTTTTAATAATAACCTACAAAACACTTCATGGTAATTTATAATTTAAAAAATTGTTCTTTAAACTTAAAATTACAAAATGTATTAAAAAAATTAGAAAGTGTTTAAGTGTAACTTCTTATGACACAACAGATGAAAAAAATCTTGCAAGGGTATGGATTTGCAGAACTTGGTGTCAACACTTAGGAATTCACACAACAGTGTTTAACAATCCAGAGATCAAAGAATTTTGTTCTGAAAATATCTGAATACAAATGATGATGGTTAATGTTAACAGCTGTTTTTGTTTTCACTTATTCTTTGGAGATTAAATTCGTATCATTTATAGGTCATTAGGATTAGCTAGACCAGTGACTTTCAGATATGCAGAAGCACTTAATTTGATTAATGGGAAGGGGAGGACCTGTCTCTCTTGTAATGTTCAGGTAGTGTACAAGGTAGTGGATAGTATAGTCTACAATACTGTACTGTTATCCCTCCTGAAATATAAGTCCCCACTTGTGTTTATTAACCTTACCCTTCTTCATGTGTCATTGGTCACGATATTGGTACCTGACAACATGTTCAAATGAAATTTTTAATATTCAGTTCGGAAATATCATGTAAGCTATTTAATTAAGTAATCTGATAATGTATGATTTCATAGAAGAGCTGATTTTTAATAATCTTAGGGTTTATTACTGTCTGTAATCTCGCATTGCACAAAATTAAGTAGTAGTTTTTTAAGAAAATTATATTATTTTTCTAAGATAATTTAACAAAATTTATAATTATCTAATATAATGACTTTTTACTATTCAATATTTATTAGTTATGACTATTAACTATTTAATAAAATGTAATGTTATCACGGACTTCGGGCAGTTGGCTATTCGTGAAGCTGGATACCTTCTAATACCTTATAATAACAAGTTACAATACAAAATACAACACAACACCAACAACAAGCATAAACTACAAGCACCAGATGTAAATTGAACTGAATGTAACAAATTCTACATTGGACAAACAGGTTGCAGCTTTAAACAAAGAGTCGAAGAACACAAACTCAACATTTTACAACCACATAAAAGATACAGGACACAAATACACAGACATTTACCATAACCTAGAAATCCTACATATCAACAAAAAAGGACCATATCTCAACACACTAGAACAATATGAAAGTTACAGACACACAAATACACAAAGTACAAACATATTAACAACAAACACAATACAAATCACACATACTCTTTGATACTATGGAAAACCTACCTTTAAAACCCTCACCGCTTGACCCAACATCTCCAAACAGAAGACACTGATGAAGATCGGCACATAGCGATCGAAAACGTTCTGTCTTAGTAAGTTTTAATAAATTTACTAAATTCAAAGTTCGGATAGTCATAAACTATTGTTTAAGTGATTAATAACATTCACCAAACGTAATGGACTATAAAATTCAAGAATATTCTCTACTCTATAATCAGGTAATATGAGTTTATGGCTTGCATTTATTGTATACAAATTTATTTTATTTACTATCATTACTAATTAAAAAACGTTTTTCTCAATATATTTTTTTATTTTTACATTGTTTGGGCTTTTCTATTTGAGTAACTTTTAGTAATATCGTTATTCATATTTTAAGTATACGTTTAAATTTAAATCCACATTATAAATTTTTATTTAGTTAAACTGATGTCTCTATATAATGTTTATTTTTGATGTTTTGTTGAAAATAGTTGTTTCCTACAGTGTCCAATATAATGTATACTATTTAATAAAGTCTATCACTTAGAGTACTTGTATGATTAGCATCTGTGTCACAAACTGTTACTACGATATAATTAACTTAAACCCTTAACTCTTAGTACTATTACTATGGGATATCTTGAAGTCATATTTTTGGAAAATTCGTACAACTCAATGACTCATATTTAGAAGTTTAGACATCTGTGTTATAGTCAAGTTAAAAAATCGAATAAAATGTTAGATAATGTCAGCATGGTATAAGCTAACAAATACAAGATATTTATCACATTCTGATATTTATTATTCAATAATATAGCAGTCTTTAATTAGCAGCTATTGTAAAGTCTGTATGTATGTATTTAACATGAATTCTGAGAAACCATTAGACATTTGCTTTTGCTCAAGCATGCTATGCTTTTTTTTGCATTCTCTGTGTTTCGTTATCTGTATATTCAGACATCTGTTAAAATATTGTTATGAATGTAAAACATGAATCTAACCTCAAATAACTCCCAGAGAAATTTAAAATTGAACTAATTTAAATTTGAGTGGAGTTTTAATCCATTCAAAAATGGTTTTTACATTCTACTTTAGTGGTAAATAGTCTATTTTATATGCAGCATTCTAAGAGTTAACTTATATCATATGTCTATCCAAAGTATATAAATTTTAGGGTCCTTGACCCTCTCCGCCCCTAATGAACTTAAAATTGACTGTATCTTACATGGTCAGGGTTACACAATATTTGTTTTTTTAAATTAATATTTATGATGATACTAGGAGGCAGATCTACTTTCTTCTTGAGGTTTCTGTTCAGGGACGGGAAATACATTAAGAATTGTTCTCATAAAAACAAGACTTCAACTCAGTAATAAAAAAGTACTTATCCAATGTTATTATATTAATAATAATATTATATCCAATATTATTTTATTATCCAATATTTATCATGCCAAACATCATAGATATGAAAAATACAAACTTTTATTGTTTAATCTTGTTGGTTCTTCTATTAAACATTATACGTTTATAGATAACTTTATCCGAAATTTGATTCTGAAATTTGTGTACCATAAGTCTGGGACCCTGACCATTCTATACTAGCTCTTAGTACTTGACCCGGCAGAGGTCGGGTGAAAAATAAAACGTGAGGGGTCGCTCACTGTGGATTCGACCGGGTCATTTTATTAATACAAAAAAAAAAATACTGAACAATATTTTATTCTAAAAATACAAGTATCGTAATTAAGTATAATGTATTTACTTAAGTTCTATTAGTTGTAATTGTGGCAATAATGTACTAATGAAATTTAAATAATATTTTAAGATTTAACAAATTTATTGTTTGAAAGAAATACAAGACTTTAGATAAATTGTCATAACATACGGACTCTTTTACAAAGACTTATGTATAATAATATATTCTGAAAGAAAACTAATTTCTGAATAAGAAAATGTACTGGATGTTTACGATAGCTGTAATGTAAAAGAACCAATTTTGAAATAAAATGTGTCGAATGTTTTAAGTAAATTTATCATAATATTACAATTATAGTGATGAAATGCAACCCTACAAATTTATGATTTTAAACAAAAAGTTACATACAATTTGTCTAAGCACCTTGAGGGTTATAGCAATGAAATTCCTTGCAGTTCCTCATCCGATTGATGCCCTAGGTTGGTATTACAGCTGATTATCCCACCTTATACTAATCAACAACGTCTACTCCCCCTTTTGTTGAATTGTAAAATGTTTGGATATAGAGTTTATTTTTATCTCCAGCGTTGGAATCAATTTCATCAACGCTGAATATAATGTAATAACTATTATATTATATAATAGTGCTTATATAATAGTGCTTATATAATATAATAACTATTATATTATGAACAGTAACTTTTAATTCCCTCTAAACCCAAAAATGTTTGAGGTTACAGGTCGATATTTTGTACCAATGAATTCCGTTGGAATGTGTAATTCTTCTTCGTCTCCTGAATACTCTGATTCCTCTTGAACTTCAACATGATCTTGTTGTTCATCATCTGAATCCGGTTCTTCAACGAGTTCAACAGTAGGCATGTCACGAGAAAGTTATCTTCGAACACTACCAGGATTTTCAATCCTTTCCACGCTATCTAACAGTCTGGCAGATCTTTCTTCCTCTGCTCAATTCATATTGTGTAGTAACACGATAAATATAACACTCAATACACTAAACGATCAATAACACAAAAGTGAAATTAAAAATTATGTCACACTTTAGCCCATGCGAGGGGTCGCGCATGGTGGTTTCCACACTGGCTTTTCTCTAGGCTGCTGCACTAAGACACATGTAGGTGATAACGAAAATACAAACACAGAATTCGACAGCGGACGAGTCTAATTGAAGGTGCTGAGGGGGTGGAAGCTTGCAAAAATCGACAGTTCGAGTTATTAAGAAAACAGTGAAGGCCCGGTGGAAAAGACCGTGACGTGACCCCTGCCGGGTTAAAAGGACAGATCAACCCCTTCAATGGTAATAACAACAATAGTGAAAATCAATGTTTGAAACAATCCTTCCGATAGAGGAGAGACATGTTTATTTGATATATGAAAATATAAATTTAAATATTTTAATATAAATAAATCTATATATATATATATATATATATATATATATATATATATATATATATATATATATTATATATGTATTATATATGTATATCTGAATTCCTTCACATATGGAAACAGATATTATCTGGTACAGATAGTACTCGCTCTTCAACTGTTGTTGGGTTTACTTTGTCAATGCTAATTGAGATTCTAGCAAAATGTCTAAACTGCGATTTTATTCACTGCAGAATGAACGGATATTAACCTTTCATCATGTATAGTAAAGTCTATTGGGATCTAAAAACAATTTATCAGTAATAATTTTATCCTTAAAAATTCTCATGTGTCTCAGAGTTGTGTCACCAAAAAAGATCTCATTATTAACCATGTTTAGCCTCACAGATATTATTGTTTAAATAAATATGGTTGTTTTGCGAGTCAGGTACAAGTATTTATTCAATTGGCCAATATTTTGACAATGGCTGCATTATTAGACCTTTTTTTAAGCACCAAAAGAAAAACCGATTAATTATTATTAATTAAAACAATATTTGGTGCCCTAAGCAAAGGCTTGATGATGATAGCATAGCCTTTATCAAAACGTTACCTAATTGAATAAATATTTGTACCTGATTAGCAAATTAACCATATTTATTTAAACAATATCATTATGTAATGGTTAAATATATAGGATCTTTGTATTTATCTGCCTCAAGCTATTAGCTGCTTGTGAAGTGACTAAATTTTTTTGGGACTGCTTTTTTTAGAGTATTTAAAAAATACAATAAATTTATTTTTAATGTCATATTATATTAGAAAAACAATAGTACAAACTGTTTTACCAATTAACTTGTTTTTATTTTTCATCAATCATTTTGTTAAAACACATACTTTGTAATATCACAAATAATCTTGCACTATTTTATATATTTTTTATTTTATAAAAATACACTGATTTATTATTTTTTATAAACATTTATAAATATAAGTTTACATCACTTGTTCAGTTTGAAATGCAATACTCAAATTTACTAAATAAAAATATTAAAAAAAAATAATATAGTATAACAAAATTTTCTAAAAAAACATTGCACTTATATTTCTATAAATTTACCTACATTTTTTAAGGAATAAGGAGAGGGCTATAGAAGAAGCATCAGAAAAGCATGAGATGGAAATTAAAATCTTTAAGCAGAAAGTCAAACATATACTTTATGAACACCAAAACAATTTGTCTGAATTAAAGGTAATTAATGAGTTTAAGAATAATTACTCTTCTTAATATTAGTAGTACAAGTTTAAATTAGAAATACATAACATCTTAAATGTCTTCAACAGTTCTGTTACTTTCAATGTAATTTTAAATGTCATATCTTTCAGTATATAGAAATTAGTTTCAGATAATTTCTTGTGTAAATTATGTTTAATTTGTGTAAATTATTCTTACACGTTTAGTTTTTAAATATTTGTCTTTTCAATCTCTGAAAGAGGCGAGTAATTATTTTTTCTTTGGAGTCATATTTGGTTTAAATTTTTATGCAATTATAGAGTTGTGAGTCAAGTTTTAAGAGTTAGGAATTCAAGTTTGAAATAATTAATTTATAGACAAGACTTTACTTATACTGTACAGTTGACTTTCTGTAATTTGAAACACCATTAGTCAAAATTTTCAAATACTTGAGGATTTTTATACTTCCAGCACAATCACTATTTATTTGGAATAAAGTGTATTTAAATAATATTAAATAATACTAAAAAAAATCTAACCACAATTATTTTATTTTTTCCTGATGTACATTTCAGTTACCAAATAATCTCGGTTGTAATGCTTTTGAGGATGGTTACTTGGTAACCGAAATGTACATTAAATAAAAATATTTGTGGTTAGAAGATTTTTGAATATTTCTTACCCCCTGCCAAGCTATGTGTTCTTGTATGAAAGTATAATTCCTATAAAAAACTTGCAGTTTTTGTGTTTTACATCCTGAGGTTTTTATAAAAATTACACTTGTTTGTATTATTTTGGCAAAAAACCACTACTTACTGATTTATTCAGCAGACACGTTTTGCATCTACATTACATCAATAAAAGCAAAAAAACTTAACACAGAAGAAAACTATGAGATACATAAACACCATAAATACTATCCACAACACATTCTAAATGACAAAACACACTCCCAATCAAACATTAAATTTGAGCACATAATTAACAATTACCCTATGAACAATAACACACCACAGACTCCCACTAACACAACACACCTGAGCAACAGTCTTGTCAGTAATCACAGCATTGAAAAATACGCTGACCTAGCGCAAAACACATGTGCTGAATAAATCAGTAACAGTAAATAGTTTGTTTTTTTGCCAAGATAATACAAACAAGTGTAATTCCTATAACTTTAATTTCATATTCTATAAGTCAAACTGAAAATTATGTTCTTGTTACTTTCTCAGGAGACTAATATCAGTGTAGTTTTAACAACAATAGTAAGAAATATTAAAAATATTTTTTTACAATCTTTTATTGCTGTTACAGCTGAGCAAGATTTTTTAAACAGGGAAGATTTATTGTGAACGATTTACCTTGCTTTGAAAATACATGGTAGATTTGTTAATATTTTGTGATGTGTATCTGGAAGTGAACTAAGGAAACAGAATAAGAAATATATAACGGTATCAAAAGAATTCGTAATTTATAAAAATCGTGATATGATTTTAAAACACAGCTTCTAAATTGCATGCCTTAAGAGATTCAAGAAAAATACCTGGAAAACACAATCATTAGACGTTATGACAGACTATGATGAATCAAACATTTTCAACCCTGATGGTTCTGTTCTATTCTGCAAATGATTACCAGACAAAACTCTAGCTTTTAAAGGTGATAGATGTTATAGGAATAAGCAAAAAAAGGCCATTTTACAGTCCTTTTGGATTCAAACATGCCAGGGAAAGAAAAATTGCCACCGGTTTTAAATGGTAAATCAAGGAAGCCACAATGTTTTGCTAATGTTAAGTCATTACCTATTGATTACCAAGTAAACAAAAAGCTTGGATTACTAAAAAATCTTTTTTAAAATGGCTATTTAAAGATCACTATTAAATAGCCATCTGGTGGCCATATGACCATATGTTTGATCAGTATTTGTATTGTTATTTTTGGATAACAACAGAAAAATGTGTTGGTAGAGATATAACTTAGACAAATGACATGATTCCTGAAATTCATGTAATGATAGCTATCACTTCACATATTATTTAACAAATTACATACATAATAAGAAAACAAATTTTATCATGTATGTAATTTGTCAAATAAAAAGTGTAATTTTTAACCATGGATTCCATTTGTCTGTGTTGAGATCCCTTCCCCCACCACTACATTGGAAAATTTAGGCTCTACTGTGTAAACAAGTAATATTAAAAAAAATTAAGTGAACTCCTACTGAGGTTAACAAAGAAAAAGTTTATTTTAGTTACCCTAGAGTTACTATTTATGATATTGTAACCATGGCAAAAGTTTAAGGTTGTACAGAGGAGGTTTTGACAACTACCAGATGGGGGGGAAAATTCATATACATCTTTGGGAAATTTATTTCTAGGTATTGGAAAGTTAGTGCCAAGGCATGCTAGACTTCGAACATGAAGATTCTCAATTCAAATCCGACTGGACCCTACAAATTTTATAATTTAATTATTGAATAAATATTAGAAAAAACTGTATTATCATCAATTGTTATCCACTATAGGTTAAAAAAATGTATTTGAACTTGATTGGATGAATAAAAACATATTTTACTAACAATTGAAAATTTGTACAAGATATATATATATATATTCTTGATATTTTACGTTATCCATTGTTTTTCCGTTGCACTGACTTTATGAAGTTAATATATTACTATTGTAAGTAATTTTATCCACCATTAAGTGCAATAACATCTACACCAGAAAAATATCAGTGGTTCGACAATGGTCAAGTGACCGAAAGGTGCCTCATCACTCAAGGTAAAATTATTGCACTTAATGGTGGATAAAATTACTTACATAGTAATATATTAACTTCATAAAGTCAGTGCAACGGAAAAACAATGGATAACGTTAAATATCAAGAATATATATATATATATATATATATATATATAAGGAGTGTGAGCTAATAGAAGGAATTAAAAAAGAATGAAATGAAGAACTACCTCCTGATCTTTATAAAACATGTCATTAATTGTACATAACTTATTGTTTTAGCTATATAAATTTGATTTTAAAAAAAAGTTATAATTTTAATATTCTTCAGGCAGAAAATATGGTTACCCTTAAAATGGCAGAGAGCGATCATAATGAACAAGAATTAGAGCTGTACAAAGATAAAATGGTTTTGAAGGAACAGCTGGTTGAACTTGAACTTGCCCATCAAGAGGAAATAAAAGCATTGCGTCTTGTAAGTATTTGAATAAACAGTTTATTATGTATACAATATCAAGAGCACAGTGGTATAATATATTACAATGAAAATATTGGATAGAACCCTAATACCACAAAAATAACTAATAAAACAAGTTACTTAAGTTTAAACCCTTATGTACATTTCGATGACCATGTCATCATCATCAAAATTACAATCTATATCAAAATTACAATCTAGCAAACAAGAAGTTACAAAGTGGAGTGACACTCTAGAGGTCACTATAGTTTGTAACTTCTTGTTTGCTAGATTGTAGTTTTGTATGAGACCCTTTGATAATGACGACATGGTCATCGAAATGTACATAAAGTTTTTATCTTAAGTAACTTGTTTTATTTGTTATTTTCTATTATTTTTGTGGTATTGGGGTTCTTTCCAACATTTTCATTGTAGTTTAGTACGTATTTTAACAAAAAATGTTTGTTTAAAAAGTGATACAACACCTATCACGTGATTGATCAATAGCTCAAGCATTTTCCTCAGACATGATCATAAGCAATAGCACAGTATGATTCAACTATAGCTCTTGTTTTTTCAATGTAAATATTGGGAGTATTGCCTACATTCCAAATATGAATAAAAAGTCCTAATAATTTAGAAATCAATATTAACGAACATATCCATAGCATTTTGTTGCTATAATTGTTTATACAGTAAAGCTGCACTTATGTTCTGAGTTATTCCACCCTCAGCTTCAGAAACATAATCTAAAACTAGAAAAAATATCAAGACAATACATTTTTTGTTTTTGGCCAGGGTTTTTTCTGCCCAAATAATTATTTCTTTCCTATCTATACACATTTTTAACAGTTTCTGTTTTTTACTGATTTTTATTTGCACAGTATTTTTTCTACATCATCCACAGGTTTTAGAAATATTTTTGATTCTGCACTACTTATAGCAATCAAAATCATAGAGTTAATAAGCTTCTTCCATGAGTTTCTCTTTGCAGAAAGGAATTTTTTCTGAATAAATCATTCCAATTATCATAGGATTTTTGGTGTACAGTAGAGTCTTGATAATTTAAGGTAGGTGGCAACGAGACCCCCTCGAACTAACAAAAACTCAGATTACACGGAAATACCTTCCTGTATATTAGAAAAAAATAGTTTTAATGAACCCTGATACTATAATTAAAAATGCACTAAATAAGTTTATAGAACTTTACATGACAATCTCTTGGAAAATCGACTAATTTCCTTTGCATACCGTATGGCTAAAAACATTTCTTGGAAGCCCGGCTTATTTCCTTTGCATTCCGTATAGCTATAAACATTTCTTGGAAGAGCGACTCATCATTTTCTTTCAAATAGATAAAATAGTCTCAAGTTGAAATAGCCTTGAATTTAACGGAAACTCGAAATATCGGGACTCTACTGCAAGTGAGCAGTATGTACATTTCATTTTCCACTTTCTCCTTGTATTTTAATTTTTTTAAATTTGTAAGTCTCATTCTTGGTTCTATTTCGAATTTATATATATTATTATTTTAAAACTTTTCTTCTTAGGAATTGATTGAGCCACTGCCTTAAAGTATTTCCCCACGCATATCTTTCAGAGAACAATTTCTGAGAGACAGGTTCTATCTTTATATTGGTTTAGTGGAATTTGGCAATATTTATGAATGTACTTAATCAGGATTTCATACCAATAAAAACACATTTCATCTAGTGATGGTATATAATACGGATTAAATAAAATCAGAAGTACTTCCCTAAGGAATCTACTTGTTCATTTCTATGTTCTGAAGCAGAGTTTTATGTTGTATGCTCATTATTAAAATCTCCCATAAAATAGTTTCAGGAATCTGGGACAAATCTCTTGAATTCTTTAACTTGGAATTTACACCTTATCAAAGTAACGCTTTTATTATTTGTAGATTACTAAAAGTTATTTCACAGTCTTTAATATCAATTCATGGGACACAGTAGTCTGTTTAACACATTTCAGTTTTCTTGCTGCAAGCAAACATAATAAAGTCATTTTAGATTAATCATATTATTTCTTGGAAATGATAATTCCAGTTTAATCAATTCTCCTCTTATTTAAATGTCAATGTGTTTAATCAATTTTTTATTTTCAGAAATATGACATTCCAATGTAACACCAATTCCTCATTTCAATCGGGCTATGTATTTCTGTTTCAATCGGCCTTAATGAGGTTACAGTAGGTTTAAAATTGAGTTTTTTCCAATAACTCTAAATGGCTGAAGGTCTGATAGAGTTCAAATTAATTTTTTAAAACTAAACCTACTTGTATATATATGTTACACTTGCTATAATTATTGAGGACTGCCATTCCGGGAGATATGCCCCATTGTCAACTCAGATGATTACGGTTTCATATTCTCTGCAAAGACAAGCTAAATAGGGTTCTTAAGGGTCAAATTAGTTATCATTATTTTAATTATTACATTATTGCATTTCAAAAATTGTATTGATTCTAAATAGAACTTTAAGCAAATGTGATAAGTGTCAAGTTATACATTGTAGTATACAATGTAAAACTACATTTAAAAAAATGAAACATATTGTTTTTTTACTAACTACAACTTGATTAAGTTTTTAGTAATATGAGAAATTATTAGTATTGTATTAATATTACTATAAAAAGTCAATACTTTATCTTTTAGGAGCACAGTAAGGGTTTAAGTGAGCTGCGAGAACAGTTTGGCCGCGAATATGACATGATGGAAGGGAAGATGGACAAACGTTTAACAGCCCTACGGAACCAATTAACCTTAAAACACAAAATGGAACTGACAGAAATAGAAGAAAGAAAGAATTCTCAGATATCTCTTCTTGTGGATAACCACCAACAAGCTTTTACTGATCTTAAATCCTATTATAATGACATCACACTTAATAACTTGGCATTGATATCAAGCCTCAAGGTACTTTCTTATTTATTTTCCCATTTATATGCATGGGTTGCTATTTATATTTCAGGTCTTGGTAATTTGACTTCAATCATAAAATTTTATCATTTGAGTGCTACAGTGTTGTTTACAGTAAAATAAAAAATTAATCTTGGGGAAAAATCTGTTCAACTTATTTTTAATAACCTCCAATATGGATCAACACGATATGAATCCACTGAATTGTTTTTTATATGGCAATGAAGTGACATCGTACAGTATAATGACTTTAATTATGGCCAACGCTCAGTCTCTAAGAGAAACCATCTGAAATTCATTAGTACAGTGGAGTCCTGATAATCCGAACTTCGGTAATCCAAAAGTCCAATTAATCTGAAACCGAAATTAGGATATTTTTATGAATAAAAAAACTAAGAAAGAATAGTGAATAAGTATAGATCAAAATTATACAGGGTTAAAAAAGTCTGTTATATTTTTGTGTCGAAGAGAAGGAGACCTCTCTTTTGAAGCAAAATTACACTAACACCAACAGTCTAGGTGGACAGTTGTTCTACATATCACTACATCAAAGGCAGTTGCACCATCCGAATGGAATACCATATGCTCGCTGTCATCGTCTTCTTTACCTTCATTCTTGTCTGAGATATTGTACGGTTCTTTCAAAAAAATTTCTTAATCGTTGAAGAAATTCAAAACTGTTCAATCATTGATCAGTTTTTTTCCAGTCGGTGAACGTGGAATTCCCCTATCAAACACAATGGCCAATTTTGAAATTGTTGAGTACAATTTGTTGTTACAATTAAAATATTGTTTTATTTATCGTGTCACAATAAAAAAAGGAAATTTACATAAAATAGCAACTAATGCAAATGATAAAATACTGTATGATAAATAATAAAACTCAATCAAAAAGACAGAAAAAGATAATTTACATAAAAATCTAAAGTACCTATTACTAAAGTATACTACATACTAAAATTAACCACTCTACATTTAACTCGGATCAAAAAGTTAACTTGGAATGGTCGGATTTAAAAACGACTCTGGCACAACGTTCTCCAATCTTTTCTGAAGCACTGACATAAAAATCAAACCTTTATACAAACACTTATCGACACTAGAAAAGTTTTAATTAGACTGGGAGTGAGCGTGCCGGTGCACTCGCCGTTCCTCAGAAGAAAAGCGGTGAACACACCGGCATGTTCTCAGTGCCTCGCAAAAGAACCCAGAGTGAGCCGGTATGCTAGCCGTGCTGAGCGTGTTAAGGAAGCACTTGTTGGATTAAAAATGCATGTCAGAGGAATTTTAGTCGTATTTGAAAATGGGTTTTGAAAATTGGTCGCCATTGAAGCTATAAAGAAAAATAGTTTTGACCGAGTTGGAGAATATTTTGGAAAACAGGAAAACAAACTTTTATTCATAAATATTTGTTTTGTTAGGCCAGAAATAAAAATAGTGACCCTTGTGTATTTGTATATATAAACATTTCCAAAATAAGAATATCTTTTAAGTGTACACTGATCTAACCTTTTTGGCAAACAACATTGTTTTTGAATGAGTAATGTTTTGTCGCTCAATATATTAACATTCTGCCGCAATTTCTTCCAATGTATATAATGTATAGTAATAGTACTACCCGCAGAACTATTATCGATATTACTCCACCCATGAACTTGAGCTAATGTGTAGAGCATAGAGGAATGAAGCCACTGTATTAGCAGTGGATTGGAAACTGTTCAACAGAAAGCACAGTATATATTATGGTTAGCAAAGTTTAATTTCTAACAATTTAAACCCAACAACAAAAGTGATGACATTTATTGTCAGTGACAATAGGACTGAAATTTACAATGGGACACATCTCCCAAAACGGCCGTCCTCAACAAATATAAGCAAGTGCTACTATAGGCAAGTTTGTAAACCTTTACAAGTGTTAAGTGAAAACTAGTAGCTCACATGAAGATGGAATCAACAAATATTTAATTTTTAATTAGTTATAAATGTTCAATGAACTTTTGAACATGTTCATAGCAGTGATTCCTCTCATACCAACATCATTAGAAGATAGTTTAAGTAGTTTAAAAAAACTGGAAGGATTAACATAAAATAGCCATCCAGATTTCCTGCAACAAATGACAAAGTGGAGTGGTCAAGCATATATGCCATGATTGTGTAAGAAACCATAAAAATTCAATTGCTAAGTGGAGTTTGCAATTAGAAATTCCAAAACAACAATTCAAAATGTATTACACAGCCACTTATGTTTTCATGCTCATCCAACTTAAATATGAAATTAAATTACCATGGATTAAAAAATTATTTCAACTATAAATAAATCAAATCTTTTAATCACATTAACTTTTTATTTAAATTCTGATGTACATTTCGATTGTAAAACCATCATCTTCAAAGAGAATTACTACAAGACTAACTCCTGGGGGTTATTCAGAGGAGTTAATCTAGTAGTAATTTCCTCTGAAGATGATTGCTTTACAATCAAAATCTGCATCAGAATTTAACTTAAAACTTTATGTAGTTAAGAGGTTTTACTTATTTATACTAACAAAAATTACACCTCAGTTGCTCCAAGCTATTAAAGCATTATTAATTTGCAGTTACATTCTCAATAATGATGACAATGATGAAAGTTATACATTTTATTTATACGTTAATGTAATTTCTAATTTAAAAATTTATTTGCCTAATACATAGTAATTAATACTGTTTGTCTATAAATAAATTTTATGTACAACATCAGATGTAAAATTATCAACTTTTTAAAACACTTTAATGTATATTATAGTCATTAAAAATTATGTGTTACTTACTTTAAAGGAACAAATGACTGAGGTTAAGAAAAATGAAGATAGAATGGAAAAGAAGTTAAGAGAAGTTCTGAATGAAAACAAAAAGCTAGTTCAGCCCTTAAAAGATGCACAAGAGCAAGTGGCTGAATTACAGCGACAGCTAGCTAATTATGAGAAAGATAAAGTGTCATTGAATGTAAGTAATTATTCTAAGATTGCTTGATTATTTGTTTCTGTTAATAGGATGAAATCATTAGCAAACCTGTTAATCGGATACATGTGGCAAACCTGTTTAAAATCACGTTTTACTTTTTGTTTAAAGTAATAATTTGATTATTATTAACCCTATATCTGGCAGACAGTGAAAACTATAAAGTCTCTTGTCTGGAAAGTGTTTTATAGTAGTAACATATGCTCGGTAACTTATTTATTTTTTCTGTAAAATAATATATATATACATATTGCATATTACATATATATTGTAATATTTTTTATTTTATAATTTTGAATAATTTAAATATATTTCTTTATAATAACACGAAATTTAATAATACTAAGCTTTAGAAAATAATAAATTGCTGGGCGCCAGTTAGAATTACAAAATAATTGTAACCCTAACAGTAAAATTTAGATTCCTATTACTTTTATTTTTTATTACTTACCATTTATAGTAATAAATAAAACACTTTCTTATAATTCGATTAATTTTTGTTTAATTTAGTTTTTTTAAATCTTATTCTAGTTACAATATTTTTTTTTTAATACATTTTCTCTATTTTCTAATTTAGTTAAACATCACAAGACTCTTTCTTTCGGGTTATTCGGTGGGTGTTATGACAAATTGAAATTTAGTTTATGCAATTAATGTTGTAATAAATTTTATTAAAGAAACGCTTAGGCCTAAAGTTATTAATTTTGAATTTACAATATAATAATTTACAATCGATCTTAAATTTAATTACTTATCCGAAGTTTAATGTTTTTGTCCAAATTTCTAGCCTTTTACATTTATTTCTATAAACAAATCTTTCACCACTATGTTTTTGTATGCTTGAATTCTTCCTTTAAATAAAATTTTGGTCAACTAAGTTTTTGCTTCCAGTTCCAATGCAAGCTTCTCTAACAATGAATTTTTTCTAATTGAAATTTCTAGAGAAAAAAATAAAACTTTGTCAATTGTTGAAACATTTGTTATTTAACCCATTGATTATTTGATCTTCATGTCCTTACCTGGACAGTTAAGTTTTATCCTCTATGCAATAATTTTTTAGGTCTTGTACATTTCTACATTTGGAAAACATCAGCTGTTTCATAATTATACTAGCTGCCATCTTGGTTTTAATATTTTATGATAATTTTTTTAGGTTATGGCTCCATTGTTTACATTTTCTTTTTTTTCATCCCTTTTTAATTTACTTCTATTATATTCTGAATTATTGTTATTTATTACTTTTGTGTTTTTATGTAAAAACATTACAGTATATATGAACTTTTACAACTTTTTTAAAAAAATGTTTTAACTTGCCTATAGTAGCACTTACTTTTTTTGTGTTGAGGACGGCCGTTTCGGGAGATGTGTCCCTTTGTCAACTCAGACCGTAACTGATCTCAAGGTTTACGTAGGTTAGGGTGGGGGTGGGATATTTTGGTGGTGTGGGTGTATTTTGTGTGTATTAGGAGTTATGATGTCAAAAAGTGCGTGTGAGTTGTAATGTAATTGTGTATTGAGTATGTGTGTAGGGTGTAGTTTGAAGTGCCTATATATTTCGTATTGTTCGGTTGTGTAGCGTTGGTTATTTCTGTGTTGTTTATGAAGAATTTGTAAGTTAGATGTTATGTCTGTGTAGTCGTGTTTTGTGGAGTTGAGGTGATCAGCGAAGTTTGATTGGTAGTTATTGTTTTTTAGTGCTTTTATATGTTCTTGGTAACGTGTGTGAAATGACCTCCCTGTCTGGCCTATGTAAAAACTGGGGCATGAACTGCAAGTTAGTTTGTAAACTCCAGTGGTGTTGTAAATGTCGTTGATTTTGCTGTTGGGTTTAAATTGTTTGTTGAGAGTGTTGTGTGTGGAGTAAGCTATTTTGTAGTTGTATTTTCGTAATGTGTTGGTTAGATTGTGGGTTTTGGATGATCTGTAAGGTATTGATAAGTATTTTATGGGATTGTCATCTTGTGTGTTTGTATTTGGGTTATTATGTTTATTTTTTAGGCGGTTGTATAATTTGTCTATCATTGTTGGGTTGTATCCGTTTGTTTGTGCTATATATTTTATGGTGTTTAACTCCTGGTAGTGTTCATCTTTGTCTAGTGGTGTTTTAAGGAGGCGGTATATCATGGTATTGTCAGGTAACAATACCATGGTATTGTTATATCATGGTATTGTCATGGTATATAACAATTTTAACACACACTTTTTGACATCATAACTCCTAATACACACAAAATACACCCACACCACCAAAATATCCCACCCCCACCCTAACCTACGTAAACCTTGAGATCAGTTACGGTCTGAGTTGACAAAGGGACACATCTCCCGAAACGGCCGTCCTCAACACAAAAAAAGTAAGTGCTACTATAGGCAAGTTAAAACATTTTTTTAAAAAAGTTGTAAGTGATTATTAGTAGCTCACGCGAAGATGGAATCAACAAATGTATATATGAAGTTATTATTACTACTTGTAAATGACTTTTTCCACCACTAAGTGCAATAATTGTACTTTATGTGATGAGGCACATTGTCTATCCACCATTGTCGGATCACTGAATTAATTTTCTCTATTTTTCTGGTGTGGATGTTCGGTCCGTGATGTCGCTATTTGTTGACGTCATACATATTTCTTCTTGAGCGGCGTGTATAATGTTTTTGAATAGTATGTCGTCTGCATATGTTGTCTGTAGGTTCATTAAATTGTTGTGTATATTTTTTAAAAAAATATCACGATATATATATACGGTAATACATCGAGTTACTCTACCCCGTCTTACACGATTCCCAAGTTATGTGGTTTTTAATCATGGTGTTTGAGTTATGCAGAAACTAGCCTGTTCTGGAAGAAAATGCCTAAAAGAACTTTCATAGTGCATGAAGAGAAAATATTTCTAGGTTTTAAGGCCGCCAAAGACCGATTGACAGTGAAGGTTGGTACAGCTGGTGACTGTAAGTGGCAACCTCTCATAGTTTATCGCTCAGAAAATCCAGCCGCATTAAAAAATATTTCTTAAACTAGCTTGCTCATGAATTGGAAGTCAAATTGTAAGGCTTGGGTGACAGCTTCCCTTTTTGAGGACTGGTTCGGTCATCATTTTATACCTCAAGTCAAACGTTATTGTCGGTCTAAACAAATTCTTTTTAAAGTAATTCATATTAATTGACAATGCACCTGGTTATTCTTCTACTTTAACTAATTTCTACACACACGTGAAAATGATATTTTTGTCACCAAACACAACTAGTTTGCTTCAACCGATGGATCTGGGGGTCATCAAAACATTTAAAGCTTATTACACAAGAAGATTATTTGCACATCTGCATAAAGCTATGAGGCAAAACAACCAGCTATCTGTTGAAGATTTTTTTAAACAATTCAATGTTTTAGTTCTTTGAGAATCATTGGACAGTCTTGGAATGAAATTTCAAATACAAATATAATCAAAACACGATAAATTATTTAACCTAATAGACAAAATTAACTCCAAGACAAATTAAAAAGATTCCCACAGTGCAGTGAATCCGAAAACAGAACAATAACGGTATACTATGTGACAAAGGAAATTCCACACACCTGACAATCTACTACAACACCCAGTTCAGTTGATGCTCGACAATAAAGATACTATCAATCTTTGAAAGTTAACTCGCATAGATACCAAGTAAGATTCTTGTTTTTTAAGTACATATAGTGAAAGTGATATATATAGATATATATCGTGATATTTCACGTTGTCAATTATTTATCCATTGCACTGACTTTATAAAGTTATTATTGATAATTGTAAACAATTATTCCACCACTAAGGGTAATTATTTTTACCTTATGTGATGAGGCACCTTTCTGTCACTTGACCTTTGCTTATGGATTCAACAATGGTCAAGTGACCGAAATGTGACTCATTACATAAGGTAAAACTAATTGCACTTAGTGGTGGAATAATTGTTTACAATTAACAATAATAACTTTATATATATATATATATATATATATATATATATATATATATATATATATATATATATAAAGAACTAAGTCAAAATACAAATACAAGAATTATAATTGAATTTACAATTCAAAGCTTTTCGTTGGCTAACAGTACCAACATCATCAGGAATATTAAACAACAATATTAAACAAGTTGTTTAATATTCCTGATGATGTTGGTACTGTTAGCCAACAAAAAGCTTTGAATTGTAAATTCAATTATAATTCTTGAATTTGTATTTTGACTTAGTTCTTTATTAATACACAAGAATACATATTGCAATATATATATATATATATATATATATATATATATATATATATATATATATATATATTTTTTTTTTTTTTTTTTTTTTTTTTTTTTTTTTATCCAAATAGCCTTATCTCTTTTCCCCTGACAGACTTATATAATTAAGTCTGTATATTATATATTTAATTAAAATAATTAAATCACTCCCCCCTGATTGCAATCCCTCAGAACTGAGAAGGTGGGAACTATCATACCAGTGGTATACCAAGTCCAGAGAATCCCCTAACCTCAACATCAGATAAATCCATTCATTTTTTTTTTTTTTTTTTTTTTTTTTTTTTTCAAATAGCCTTATCTCTTTTCCCCTGACAGACTTATATAAACTATAATCACTCATATGTTCATGGAAACAATATATATATCTTTAATCTGTGCATCTGTGACATCTGATTTCTACTCTATACAATCTGTGATTACAATTATTTTATTTCATTCTCTCATATTTCTTTTTGTGTTTTCTCTTCGATTGACAAAGACCACTGTGTGGTTGAAATATATCATTGTTTAAGTGCTTTTATGTGTTTCTATTTCAAGACTACAGAGTGGACTCTTACCAAGGTAAGTCTGTCAGTCTCCTAGTCCAAAAAATCTCTCTCTCTCTCTCTCTCTCTCTCTCTCTCTCTCTCTCTCTCTATATATATATATATATATATATATATATATATATATATATATATATATATATATATATATAGAGAGAGAGAGAGAGAGAGAGAGAGAGAGAGAGGATGAAAGTGAGTATGTGAAATACAATAGTAAAGTGTGTATAATACAATAGTATAATAAATGTAAATGTATTTTCCAAAACGTTTTTTATATATACTAATAAATTTTAATAGTTATCTATATGAAACGAGCAAATATTACTGTAACATTTTCATAGAGTGTAATAGAATATTTAGGTACCACCTATTTTAAATTTTACTTAAATCAACTTTAAACTTAGCTACCTTTATTCTTCAGTAAACTTATTAATAAATATAAAATAAAACTATGTAATACATATAAACTAAATAACAAACTATTCTTTTGGGGTCATACAAACTCTTAATAACCTTTTGAGACAATTTAAAAAATTTTACTACTTAGATAAAATTCACTGGAAATTAAAATCATATGTATTTGTGTTACAAACAAAAGTTTTAAATGTCTTTTTATGAATAAAATTTTAAAAAGTAACTTTTGAATTTTAATAAACATTAATTAGTTTAACTCTTAGTTTGTGTTACATACTTTTTTATACTTGAAAATGTTTCTTTTAATGTAACACATAAGGCATACAAACCTCTTAAATTTGACACCGATTAAAAAAATTTGATGGGCCGTTGTTGAACCTTAAGTATTAATGGCGGGTAAAAAGTTAGGAAGAATGTAATAGCTACTAGAAAAAACAGAACGGCAAATTTAAGAAGGAAAATATTAGCTATAGTTCTTGGGTCGATATTGTTTTTGTAACTTTATTGTTATAAAAAAACAACTAAATCTTGAATTTGACTCAACACCTGAGAACAATTAGATGTATTATGGAAGAATGTCTTTATCAGATATGGGACTCCCTACACCTACTTATAAGGTTTTGGTACCATTTGTATTCTGTAATCAAACACATCTCTATTGGCACCACCAACTTTTCACATACACTGCATTTACATATGTATATCATTACACATTATCAATAATTTTCCTAATTAAAACTTGCAGTTTTTGTGTTGTATTGACAGGGATTCACAGCATTGAACAATGGACTGATCTAGTAAAAAAACACATCTGCTGAAAAATATCAGTTAGTAGTGTTTTATTTTTGTCAAGTGATATCAAGAAAACAATTCTTAATTAACATCATTTTCGCTTGCATACAAGTAGACATACATCTAGTCTTACAAAATTTGTTGACTGATCAGGACTGTGGCAATCAAAGAATGCTGAACACTGCTGGTGTGAGTTTGTTCTACCAAAGATGTGATCTGGTACTTTAGTACTTAGTAAGGGAGTACCTCCAAGTCAATTAGCGTCAGAGTCTTGCACACTATTATGAGTTTTTAACTGATAATCATCCAGGTAAAGAAAATAAAAACTATGGGATTTAGAGTTATGGAGGTTGAAAATTATTGATAGGAAGAATGGGTGTCACCCATTCCTTTACTCCAGCCTGTAATGCTTAACACAACAGTTGTAATGCATGTAGTGTTACAACATCTCAGTGTAACAAGAAGGAAATAGTTGGGGTAAAAGATGATTATTGGGCAAAAATGATATTGGAACAGAGATAAAAAAAGAATTAAAACAGGCAGAGGTAGACCACCAACCTACTGCAGAAAAGATATCAGAAAAATATTCACAAAATATTTTTACAATGAATGTAATTGACTGTATAGAGAAAGATAGTGCTTACTAAAACTGGTGTTTAATTTGACCTCAGAATCCTTTAATATTGAAAACAAAATTACCAGGAGATGCAAACAATTCTAAGGTATTGTTATTGTAAAACAATAATAATAATAATAACAAATATTTTTACAGTGGGTTCAATATAAATTACCCAAAACTAATAAAACCAATCAGATATATAGAAAGGCATATTAGGTCACTTTATTTTATAAGTTGTAATGTTTTCTTTCTAAAAAGGGAAATGAAATTATAAAAAAAGTAAACAATAGACCTATAACATCTTGTACATAAGGAAGCTAGGCTAAATATATGCCACCAAAATGTGAATAGATAATCAATTAATGTTGTTATGTGAAGTAATGGTTGAACTAAAAATAGTTAAATTTAAATATTAACTAAAAATGCTTGTAAATATGTTATACTTGCCTATAGTAGCACTTACTTTTATAATTATTGCGGATGACTGTTTCAGGAGATGTCTCTCATTGTCAACTCAGACAGTAACAGTTACGATTTGAATTGACAATGTGACACCTCTCCCAAAATGGCCGTCCTCAACAATTATAAAAATAAGTGCTACTATAGGTATAGTGCTACTAAATCAAGTAATAATAATTTAAACAAACTAATTTATATTAAAAGTTGAAAGTTCAATAAGATTAAAATACTCAAACTTGTTTTTATTTAATATAAAACATTAGATACAAAATTAAAAGTTTACATGAGAGTGCTACATGACTAAAAGACCTCAACACATACGAGGAATCTGGACATAGTGAAAATAGTTTCATCATTAAAATTAAATATTACAATAATTGTAATAGCTTACACTGTGAGTATGAATAAATGGTATAATGCATCAGAAACTGACATTTTTTAATGACAAATGATCACATGGTTAGGTTAACGAATATTTAAAGTGAAAAACTACATAACTAAAAGAGGCACATCATAACTTTGTGTAAAAAGAAGAAAAAAATGAGGAAATTAATCTGAAAAAAGTTATGGTAAAGTTTGAATTGTTAAAATGATTTGCTAGGCTTTCACTTGCGTATTGGCTGCATCATTCCACTAAGCTAATACAAATTGTATCATTTTAACTGGTTTAAATAATAGTAAGGATTGAAAACTTCAATTGCTCATAGAGAGACAAACCTGAAAATCTAAAGAAATAAAAATCACCACCACATTAGTGCAATTTTCTTACATATTACAGAAACACAAGCAAACCATCATGTAACATATAGACATAAATAAAATGGTCAATTATGAAATAACCTTTTAATGTATATAGTATTTTAATACTATAATGACATGTTATACTATAATACTTTAATTGACATGTTATAAAAACATTTAATGTAAATTTAGAGCAATTTTACCATTCTATTAATAAATATTGTCATTTATTAATTCTCGTCTCATATTTTGTCATTTTCATTCAACTTAGGCCATAGTAAAGCCTGTGTTTCAATTCATCATTAATTCTCCTTTGTACAATTTTCCACAAAAATACTTCTAATTTTTATCTTGAAAAATGCCCACAGCCCAAGTTAAGAATTTTATTGATAGTTTATCGATTTTGATACAAAGCTGAGCTTTATATTTATTGTTATATAAAACAAAGTATATTCAATATTTCATTGGAATATAAACACAACAAGCATGCAAATTTACGTTAGGTTTTTATGTAAGTATTTAAGTTTTAACAAATTTACAAAATTTAAAGTTCGGATAGTCATAAACAAATGTAAATGTGATTCATTTATTTTAAGTAGAAAATTTATAGAAGTAAAATGTACAAAAAATTTAAAATCAATAATAGATTCTAATATAATTTATGCTGTAATAAATAATTTAGAATACAAAATAAAACTTATTAACTAGTTTATTTCTACTGGCATTTTAACCATTATTGACAGACCTTTTGGAATTTTACAGGTTTATTGAGTTTTTACAGGAGTAAATTTTAATAAATTTACTAAATTTAAAGTTTGGATAGTCATAAACTATTGTTTAAGTGATTAATAAGATTCACCAAATGTAATGGACAACAAAATTCAAGAATTTATTGAGTTTTTGTAAATTTTTGTTATTTTTATTTTTTTTTAATGAAAAAAATGTATTTTGTGATTTCAGACAACAAATTACTAATATAATTTTAATTGTTTTAATATTTTACTCTTATTGTTTTGTTTATATAAATAAACTATTTGAAATAGTTTCTATTTTTCTAGTTTTGATAATAGCAAAGGTATTGTGTAAATGGTTAGGAAAATCAATTAAAATCTAAAATAACAGTTAGTTATTTAACTTTTGTTTTGTGCTGTTCATCTTAGAATGTAACATTTATTTAGTAATTTTAAAACAATATTAAGAGTTCTTTCATAGGGTGTATCATTTATGTATGTAAGACTGATGTTGTCTTCATCTTCTTTAATATTAAAAAAACAATTATATAAAAAATAATTTAAAAAAATAAACATTGTTATGTGTTTTTTTAACAATGACTTAAAATATGTACTAAATAAATTTAAGTGATTTATTTCAGAATACAAAAAAACATTTGTCAGCCATTACAAAACAGTTTGAAGACTTGACCGCAGAACATGATGTGTTGGAGTTAACTTTAGAAAAGGTACGTAATGTATATAAATCAATTTTCTGGAAACTATCTTATAGTTAATCTATAAATAAACATTTTTAAAATTATAAATGTTGTTTTTAAACTGTTCAAAAATTAAAACACAAACAAAATTAAAATATATTTTATCTAAAATAATGAACTGTTTAAAACCTATTTTCCCAGTAATTTTGTAATTTTATAATTAAAATCAGAGTTTTCCTCAATTCAATTTCTAAAAGGTGTTTTCCAATTTAATACCATGTTAACCAAATTTCATCGTTTATGATAGGTTGCAATAGGCCATTCTATGCAACATTTGTGTGTGTGTAAATGTTTTTTCAGGAAGAAATCAAACGATTGTAGAATAGATTTTAAAGATAGAGATAAAGAAATGAGTTTGTTTAAACACAGATAGGAAATACTTCTTTTTTAGTCATGGCTAGTGAAAGATTTAACTTGAAATTTTGTACACAATATGCACAAACTGAAAATAAAACAATTTTAATTACACTATGAAATTATTATCACTGCCTGACCACCAGAATATATTGTTTCGGTGAGTGACATTAGTTTTAATGACAGTTGATAAATGTGTTGTCAAATAATCTGCATATGTTTTTGCGTTTTTTCATTTAAAATGTTTTTATTTTGTAGTAAGCTTGTAATCTACCATTTGCTGTAGAGGGTTGAAGTATAAACAACATCTTTTTGTTAGTGTGAAACATTTCTAGCTGTGACTGATGTTTATGAAACTGTGACTTATGTTTATGTTTATTGTGTATTGAGTTTTATATTGTAGTTTGTTACTTGTATAATACTTGTACCCTTTCTTTAGAGCTTTTATATAATCCTATTTGACTTATTGTTTGTGAATTTGAGAGTGGTGTGTTATTTCCTCACTTGTTATGTTGTTTTTGTACCACTGATTTCACAGTAAGTGTAGTATTTAGCAATTATTTAACTGTGCTGATTTTTTTTGTAGATGCTGTCAGTGACCATTGGTATATTTTTTAGTCTATGTAGCATGGATCTGAAAAATATCAAGTTTATACTGGTGTGATAGGTTATATACAAGTGTGTCTGACGTTAGTTGTATGAAGATTTTGAAGATATGTTTTTATTTAGTTTTTTTATTACTATTTTTTGTTAGATTCAACAATTTTATGACACAGCTGGATCAATGGCAGTATCAAATTATACAGGAGCTGTACTGCAATGGGCTAAAATATCACATTTTACCATTGCAAGTACAATTGTAAATTTCATAAATTTTAAAACGCAGTCAAAATAGCGAAGCCAAAACAAAATAAAAATGCCTTTGGTAATTTTAATTTAACAAGTTTAAGGGATAGAATTAAAGCCAATTTCGGGATAAGGGGATTTTTACATATTTGAAAGAGGGGGAAAAGTTAAAACCCTCAACATTTGAGGGAACGCAAAATGAAGAACGAAGAACAAAGTGAAGAGACAAAAAACCAGATACGGAGCCTCACAAAAGAGTTAAATTAAAATTAAAAAATTTGTGGATATTTCATTAACAGGCGGAGAGATTATGGGAATTCGCAAGCCAGACGTAAGCTAGACAAAGCGTCCGGTCACACCATGATTTGGTAACACGTTTTTGGTCTAACGCAGCCGGGAGGAGTTGACAACGCCTGACAATTTCCAAAATATTGTTAGCTTTACTTAGGACTTTGAAGAGAGCAGTCGTGTGCGAGTGTGATCCGTTTTTTCCAACTCTTACAGTGTTTCAAACCAGGGGCGTATCCAAGGGGGGGCGATGGGGCGAGAACTTTGGGTTAAAAATCGACAATATATTATTAAATTAGGACTTTCTATTAAATTAGACTTTTACTTAAGTTAATTCGTCTTTTATTGTAAATAAAAAATAAAATTTTAATTTTTAATTTCAAAATGTGACGCGTTCGCTCGGCATACCCTCGTAAACGTCTAAACGTTTTAACAACAGATAGCGCTAGTGAAGCTTAGTCTTGAACATATGATTTTCAATACGTAATTTTGCAAGCGTAATATTCGAAGTTGACTCCAGAATTGTTCGTGTTGGAAGAATAACTACTTATATTAATTAATAAACCATTTTTATAATAATAGCTTATTATGAAATTAATAATATTCTCTAGCCATTAGTGTTATCGAAACTGGAATAATTATTTATTAAAAAGTCTAATTTGCTACGAATCTTTATCACGTTACCGATTTCTAACGCAAGCGTAGAAAGAACTTTTTCTGTTCTATATTTCTACATACACACACGTGCGCACACACACACACACACACACATATTATATATATATATATAATGCATCGATCGCCCCCCAAAGCAAGTCGCTGGGTATGCGCCTGGTTTCAAACCGATAAGTTAATTGAAAAAATGCAGGGCTAAGAGCGAGAGTTATATTGCTGAGATGTAGTGCCGTGTTTTTTAGAACCCTTTTGGAGAAGAAACTCTCCAAAAGTGGTTTTCGTCGTTTAACAGAAATGGTGTAGCGTCCTTGAGAAAATTTGTTGTAGAAAAGTTCAAATAAAAACTTGAGTCAGTACTATTATAAAAAATGAAAAGTGCCTAAAATTAAAATGTGTAAACAATTTAGAGTTAAAAGTAACTAAATTCACTGAAATTTCAACTAAAATTTTATTTTGAACAGTGTAATGTAAAACAAAGAGTAGATCAAAACCGGGAGTAAAATTAATTTCGAAAAGTTTAGAGACAGTGTTAAAGGAGTATTAAAAGACTAGGGGATCCAGGAGTTTAAATTATAAATATAAATAAAGATGTATAATTTCGCACGAAAAAGCATATCGTTTGTTTCGGTCAAACGGCAACAAGGAAAGCGAGGAACGATGGTGCCGCCGAGTTGGACGAGTCCAAGATTCAAGATGGCCAGCTTAGATGAAGCGAAAAAGCAAACAGCTTGCAGAGCGATGACGAAAGGTTCCAGGAGGGAAGTCGCTGATGGTCAGGTTTTAGCTTCTCTCTTTCTCTCTCTCAAATGAATTAAAATTTTCTTTTGAATTTTTGGGGAACTTTAAAATTTTATGGTTAAAATTAAAATGAATTTTGCAAAAGTTGAAAATGGTTTTAAGAGGAGTGGCTTTGTTTCAGAAAGAAAGTGGAGGGGATAGCGTTAGTTGGTGGTAGCTACCTCAAACTAAAATGGCGAACCCTCCCTTTGTAGATTAAAAAGGTACAAATCGAAATGTTTGGAAATAAATTTTTGAAAGTGTATTAATGTAAAGACAGTTTTAAACATAAAATAAATGAATAAAAATTTAAAAGTTAATGTAGTTAAATGCAAATAAATAATTAGTAGAAAAAGAGATTTTAAATTTTTAGTCAAATAAGTTCGAAATGATTGAACCATGAAACCACTTTGTAGTGGTTGACCCGGGAAAACGGGTGTATGAAAGAAAATAATTAGTTTTCAAAATTATTTAAGAATTTTATATAGATTTTAAAATAGAAAAAGCATTACAAAAATGACACTGAATTTTTCAATTACAAAAACTGCAAAGTAAATTATGTTGAGTTTTGAAAGAAAGATTTAAAATAAGAAAGTAAAATTTTGTAAAAAGAATATGTGGATCTGGTGAAGTAAATTTAAGTCATAAAAAATGTTTAAATAAATTTCAGGTATAGAAATAAGACATGGCTTATTACAGTGAGAAATTTAAATTGTTCTCATGTAGGTTTAAAATTAATTGTAAAATTTCAAGAAAGATAGATATAAACTATTTCAAAGGGTTTTTAAAATGTCTGTTGTTTTTATATTTGGTTTAAGATACCAAAGTACAATGAAAGGGTTGTGTAAATAAGTTAAATTAAAATGAAGTCTTGGAAAACAAAGTAAAATCTTGCACAGAAAAGTAAAGTAAGATTTTTGTAAATTAAATTAGAAGTTTTAAATTGAAGAAACCATTAAGTAATAAATTTTGAGTTTTAAATATTAACAAAGAAATGATTAATTTTTATTTTAAATTAAATTTTAGTAAATTTTAGAATGAAGATAAGAAAAGGTGATATAAACCTTGTTTGTTTACAAAAGAAGTTACAAAGTTTATAATGAAAGAAAAGAATTTTGTTTTGTAAATGTCTGTTGTTTTTTATAACTTTGGTTTTATAACCAAAGTCAAATGAAAGGATTGATTAAATAAATAAATTGAAATGAAGTTTGGAAAATAAATCAAAATCTTATAGAGCACATTAAAGTAAATTTTTGAAATTAAACTAGAAATTTTGTATTGAAGAAACCATAAGTTTTTAGTATTAACCTAGAAAGGATAAATATTGATCTTAAAGTAAGTATAAAATATCTTCATTTTTAAAAAAGAAGTAAGATAAGAAGGAGGTGATATAAGAATTATTTGTTTACTAAAGAGGTTAGTAAATAAATACAACAGGTTTATATATTTACAGAAGGTTAAAGAAATGTTAGATGATTAAGTAGAGTTTTAGAGATATAAAAATAATTACAATCTGTGCTGTATTATGAATTAAATTTAAAAAAACCTAAGTTTTTTACTAACTTGCAACAAAAAAGTGATTATATTTATTTAAACAAATTTGTTACACAATCCTAAACCAAAATGGACAGTTAGTCATAATATGCCTTCAAATGAACTCATTCCCCGGGTACAAATACCAAAAGGGTTGAATCTCAGCGAGTTAGGTTTTTAAATAAAATCCAGTGACTGGTTCTCTGGCAGATTTTGGCAAGCATTGCACAGGGTTCTGGCTGTTGGCCAGGCCGGCTCGTTTCAAAATTTTTACCTAGCAGCGTAAGGATGGACTGGCGGTGGCAAAAGGGTTGCGGCCGTTGAGTCGTTGTGCCGGTCCGTTACAGTACTTATCAGTGCTAAGCTCTTGTAACTCACCTAAATAAAATTCACCAAAAAACCCTATGCTTTAACAGAACCTCCCAATAGACTGACCATTACATTTCCTCAATCTCACTATAAAAAAGAGATCTACACAAAAAATTTCTTCAAAATCTACAAAAAACCTCTCATATCAAGAGCCTCCGATATCCAGAAGTAATATGAAAATTAAGTAAGCGTCTTTATTCAGCAAGGCGCCTTACCGTTGGGTCAGTCTCTGGTGCCAGCAGTTGACTCTGTTCTTACTCGACTTATTCAGTTGTTTTTGAGTCTCTGTATCATTCAGTACACTAGTGCTCTACAGATTGGTGTATTACCCAAATTAATCAGTTGTGTTTGAATGTCCATACCAGTTATGTGTAGGTGTCTGACATAAGATCAATGGGTCATAAATATCTTATTTTCATTTATGCTGTAAATAAATAAGTTTTGAGAGTTGATAAATATGCCTTATAAAAAACAGACGTCTAGTCTTGTGAGTAGCTAATCAGAAAATAAACTCTCTTGAAGCAAACAAATCAGTCAAACAATGACAACATTCCTGATTAGCTGGGCTAGTCTTTATACCCTGCTACTAATAAATTATCGTGACTAGCTGACCTAGCACGTAAATCGCAATGAGTTAAGAAACTATACATAAGCCATGTAACTAAATTGTACCTACAGTCGTATATTGCTAATAAAATATAATTACACTCATTCAATAAGTGTAACTTACTTACTTGAAAGAATCATACAGCTACTTCGAATTGGAAAGGTTTGATTATGTAGTACAAACATACATCATTACATAATACCCCCATATTCGGATTTTTTGTACTCTGGATCTGGCTGTCCAGATCCCCATTGATTTGGATATGAGAGGTTTTACTGTATTTCATCATTGCTTTTATGTGTATTTAGAATAGGTTAAAAAAAATACCAAGGTCCACTAACAGCACCCTCAAAGAAGTTTACTATTTCCAAAAATATCAACAAGTATTAGTAAGAATTAACCAAGCATAATTGAACATTACGCTGAACTGTAATTATAAGATAAATTTGTAACAAATTAAAGCATTAAAGCTTTCAGAAGTTCCCACTTGCTTTTAAGGGGATGATAGAGAATTGTTTCAAGTGGAACAGTTGATGACCATATAAACAAGGCAAATTTGTGTATTTAGTTTTTAGTTCTAGAGTTATTCATGATCAAAAGTCATACTAAACAATTAAAATCATAGAAATCTCTTTTAAATAGACAGTAAATATAATTTTAAAGTTATAAAATGTTAACATATTGTTTTCTTACAATATCTGTTTTTTATGCACACTGCATATGTCTTTTCTTTTGAATTTCACAACTACTGTTTATTTATTTTTTATTGGTTTTATTTAGGTAGTTTAAAATTTTACAGCACAATCTTGTTGGAAGAAGTTCATTTCAATAAATTTATAAAAAATGTTATTTTAATGAAAAGGTGAAGTGTTCTTTATCTTGTTATTTTTAACTTTCATTAAATAAGTTTGTAATTGCCAGGTAAAGAGTGAACGTGATGAATTACATGATAGATTTGTCATGTCCATAATGGATTTACAACAGAAGTCTAGCTTAAAGAATATAATTTTGGAGAAAAGGTTATCAGCATTAAACTCAGCATTAGAGCAAAGAGATGCCCAGATTGCTGAAGTTATGACAGCAAGTAACGTGGATCCTAAAGTTATGCATGGTGTTAATAGAAAGCTAGAAGTAAGTATATTTAGGAAAATAAGAATGTTTTAACTTTTGAAAATGTATTTTTTTTTCTTAACACATTGATTGTACTAGAGATGAGCCTGCTCCATGGATCCTACAGTTGCTTGCTTGGTAAAACGATTTTCATTCAGTATTGCTAGTAATAACTGTTTTAGAAATTCCCATTATTTATTTTGTTTAGCTTTCCCATAGTGATTTTTATTTTTAAGAATTGTTGTAGTGTTTCTAAGCATAAAGTGACAAATAGCGTCTTAAGAAAAATGTTCTTGTCACTGTTTAATTCTTTTTCCCAAGTGCAATTATATTTTAAAATTAAAGCGAATATCTACTAGTTAGTTTAGTGATTATAATTTGTCTCTCAAGATATATTTGTCCCAACTGTTAGAGTTACAATCCAAAACTGCTAAAAATTTTTATTTTGTATCATAAAACCTTATGTTGTGTTAATTACAACAAACCTAACTAAGATAAATTTTTCTAGTTGAAAAAAAATGCAATATTTGTGGTACCTCATCAACTCTGGTCTGATTTGAAAGTTTTTAGGTACTATATTATTCAAATAAAATTAAATGAAAAATTAAAGGTACAATAAACTCCCAATTATCCGTGGAATACGGTGGCCCAGCAAACGACGGATAACCGAATTCCCCGGATAATCCGCTATGAACAAAGAATACGTAAAACGATCGATAATCGATTATTATACCATAAGTTACACAACTAATGACCCTGGTTAATGCAATTCACAAATAATCTTCAGAGGACAAAATAGATACAGAAAATAATTTAAAATGTCGATGTATTTGACGGATTATAACATGTACATTTATATGTCTAACTATTTACAATACGTACATAAGTATATGTTAAAAGTAAGTATGTATGTACATATGCAAATTCCTTTACACATAATACAAAAAAATCTGTCACTTTCGTCTTTTTTTGTGAGCATTGATTTAGCTTTAATGTGCGATCTAAGTTTCTTCAGAACCATTTTGTCGCATAGTGTCTACTTGTGTCACAAAGCCATAAAGATCGATAATGTATATGAGAGACATGGATAATGCATATGTCACGTCCTAGACTATTTATAGCCGAGATTAGCTGACATTTGTTTACAATCTTATGATACACATTAGGTTTTCGGGCGTCCAAGCATTTCGTCATTTTCTTTTATATACAGTAGTCTGCTCGCCCCTTTTATTTCGCTGGCCCGCATCGGGATGCTTCCCTTTCAATGTAAAAATTAGTACATACATATTTACATATCTATTCCCTTCATCTTAACTTCTATTAAGCCTTATATGTATTTACGTCGTAATTCACCGTTTGGAAATTTAAACACATGAATCTGATTGGAATAAAAATTGGATATTTGTAAAACAATGACAGACCCTGGATAATCCACAAACCGGTTAAACCGCCCGCGGATAATCGAGAGTTTACTGTATTTTATAAAAATAATATAGATTTTCACATTTTAGAATTATTAAAACGTATTTTAATTCTAATAATACATATATTAAAGTTGCTTGTTGTAATCATCTTGAATTAACTGTTTAAACTATAACTAATTAATATATAACTAAGTGAATACTTGAGAGGTCACTAGCAGACGCGTTTTTGAAATTCCGTAACAATCATTAGCTTTATAAAAGAAACAACTGTTTCGAAACGAGTCAGCAAGTAAGCTCTTAAGTATTCACTTAGTTATGTATTAATTAATTATATATTATAAGTATTATTATATTTATGTACAAGCAAATAATTAGCTGCACACTGACTCACAAATTAATATACTTTATTATATTATACAACTAGAGTTTATTATATTTATGTACAAGCAAATAATTAGCTGCACACTGACTCACAAATTAATATACTTTATTATATTATACAACTAGAGTTGGAGTTTTAAATTTTTAGTAGTGTCACTGATGATGATGATGACATAAGTCATTGAAACCCATATGATAATAAAGTTTAATAATTTGAGAGTTCGTGCGCAGTTATTTATTTGTATATAACCTTAACTCACAAGCAAGCTCAATTATTACTTATTACTTTGTGTACTGTTATATTTTATGAGAGTTGATAGAAAAAACAAAACAAAGTAAAATCCATTGGCAAAAATGTTGGATAATCTCAAGACTCTACTTGAGCTCTTGTGAGAAGCCATTAAAATAAAAGAATTAAATGTCAAAAACCAGTTGTCACTAAACACATGGAAATGACTTTACATGATGACACACTGTTGTCACCTGCAATCAATATGGTTATATTACACACAATATTTTTATTTGTGTATACAGTAGAATCTCATTATAATGGACTATTTGATGCTGAGTTTATCAATTTTAATAAAAAGTCCATTATGAGGCAACAAATTCTTATAATGCAAAGAAAATACTGTACAAAAAGTAATAGAGAGAAGTAAACTGACAAAGCAAGTGAAAGTTTCATTTAAAGTGATTATAAAAATCAACATATTTGCTGCTTTTTTATACTTGCAATTAGGAAGTCTCCATACCGATGTCAAAAGCATTTTGAGGTTGTTTTAATAAACAGAAGTCATGTTTGAGGCGGGGACATTTTGAGTGTAACACACTTTAGACGGTGTTACATATTAAATTTGCAATTTCAGAAAATAAACGAGAATAAATTCCAAATTGTAATAATGTATAACTATGTAAAAAAAATTGTTATGTATGATAAATATTTTTAATGAGTTCTCTGGCTGATAGTGACATCTATCGAGAAAAATTTAAAATAATAAGTAACCTAGCTATGCATGCGCCCCGTGGATGCGCGGTAAGTAGGAAGGCTGCTTGCTTTTAATTTATCTGTCTCATTAGGCCAGGATGTAACCAGGGAAGGACGTCTCCAAATGGCAAGAAGATGTATTTAGTTTCCTTTTATTTTAATTAATATAAAGTATTTCTTTTTTTAAATCATGGCATAGAAGGCGGCTTACAATACCAGATACAAGATGGGTTGCAGACTTATTCATGGTTTTCCCGACGTTTATTCACGAAGATGAGAGCAGGCTTTACCGAGATTTACCCCGAGATGGAAGGGAAGTTGCGACAAGTTAACACAGCTAAGTGGGCGATTTTAAAACTTTTAAAACTTAATTTCAAAATTTAAAACATTTCGAAGCAGAATTTCTAAATTATGAACATTGAACTTTTTAATTAATAAGCATAATTATAATTACGCACCTTTTGGTGCTAATATGTTCACATTAAATTATTAAACTTGATTATACAAGAAAAGCAAGTAAACTCGAATATATGTTCATTTTCAGCCATTGATAAATTTTATTAATTGAAGGATTGCTATCCTTAAAAATTTATAAGTAATGTAAAAAAAAAAAAAAAAGAGGTTTCATAATCTGTAACTGAGTGTTAAAGAAATTTATGTGTCATGATTTTAATTTATTTCATCTGTCTATTTTAAAATAAAGTTTATGATTTGCTTTAATTGAATTTAAATGTCATTATTTTACCACCGCACAAATACCTTGCATTTCAAGTAAATAAACCTTAAGTATTAATTCAAGAATATTCTGCTAATTTTAATTGTTTAACTTGGTAATTTAAAATACTTTAACTGTAACGGATTTATAACTTCTATTGCGTTACAGACAGACGTATCTTTACGCCTCAACTGTAAGCTAGAAGGGAATATTAAATGTTTTAAGAGTTATAACTAAATAAAATCCAATTTGTAAAATTATAAACCGTTACACAATTTGCGCGACTCTGCTGTATAAATTTGAAATGTAAATTTGTGTGTTGGCAAAAAGAAAATTTAAAAATGGTTGAAAATAACCGAATTCATTAAATATATTCAAAACGTAAATTCACAGTGTAAAATTTTGTAAAATGTATAAATTGAAAGTAAAAGGATGTAGCTTGTGTAAACAGCATGGTAAAGTTAGGGGAGAAAACCAGTTTTGACCAGTTTTTACTTGTAATATAGTCAAGGTCAGAGACTCTTATTGTTCAAAACATTTTGTCATGTCTATGCGTAGCAAGTTCTAGATTTTTAAAAAGTTTGTGCATGGCCTTGAAAGCTAATTGTAGAGTACCAGTGTTTACACAGTTGCGAGCCTGTTTAAATATTTCGAGTTTGCTTGACTTTCTGTTTAAGAATAGATTCTCGTGGATTTTCTGAAAATAATCCTATTAAACGAAATGGCTTTAAAAATAGACCTTCTGTCAAAGGAGGAATTAGAATATGAATTAAATTTAAGAAATGTCAATTTTAGAAGTGATTCAGTTGCATCTGACGTAAGAAAAATTTTAAGAAAAGTTATAAAAGATGTTAATATAGTGGCTAATCCTATTCATTTGAAAGATAAATTAAATGTAAACAATGAATTTGCAGTTATTAGTGAAAAATTTAAAACTTTGATGAAAAGTGTTAATGATTTAAAAGACGATCCTAGAGTTATTGATACAGTCAGATCAGAAACTAAAGTAATTCATTTAACGACTAGATGTAATGTCTTGCTAAAATTTAAGATCGAACAACAGATGAGGGATGAACTTAATGATATTTTAAAAAAGTTAAATGATTTAAACAAAGCAATAACTGAATTGAATGTTGATGTAAGTTTAAAGACAGAAGTAGTAAGAAAATTATCCGAAGAAAATATGTCGGAAGAAAATTTACAAGAAGTGTTCTTAAGTACCCATGAAGCTTCAATAACATCCAATGTAGATAAAGTCTGTACTAATGTAAGACCCCAGAATGCTGTGTTCGATTTCAGATTGTATAATAAGCTAACAAATCCATTAGAGAGATATCTCAAATTGTTCATTACAACAGATGGTTTAGAATCTAAAAAATTGTTAAATTTTATTAAAGTGGTATTGAAATTGAAAAATGAGGTAAAGCTTTCCGATAATCAAATATTAGAACTAAGTATGAATTATGCAACCGGTCCATTATTGGATAAATTGTTGTCAGCTTTAGAACAAAACAGTAATTTAAAGGAATTTCACCAGAATGTCTTAAAAACATTTGTACCCATTAATCTTAGGGAAAATTTAAAAAGAGATTTGATTAATAGACCTCAAGGTATTGGCGAACCCCTGCCTCTTTATGTACAATCTTTGAAAGAGCATAATGAATTATTGTTAGGTGAATATTCTGAAAATGATTTAGTTGAACTAATTAAATTAGGGATGAATCCAGAAACCAGGAATAAGTTGTCATTTATTAGAAACCCTACATGCTTAAATGATTTCAACGAAATGTCTGTGCAAATTCAAAACATTACATATAATGATCATGTTAGAAATAGAAATAGTGAGCAACAGTTCAGGGCATGTCAGAAGTCCAATATGTATGGTAATTCTAGCAATAGTAACTATAACAATAATAATTCTAACCATGGTAATAGTAACAATCGCTATCAAAGACCACCTCAATATCAAAATTATAACCATAAACCAATTAAATGTTTTAAGTGTGGTAAATTGGGTCACAAGGCTAATGTGTGCAGAACAAATTAAAAAAACTAATTAAGAGGGAGGCATTCATCAGGAATACCTCCCGCAATTTTGTAAAAAATATGTTTTTGGCTAAGCATAAAGGTAACTCACAAGTAAATTTCGATACAAATGATAAAAAGAATAACAAATGTAATCAGGTCAATTATTGCCAAAATGTAAATAAGAAAAATGTCAATTATAAAAAGCATATTTTTAATAAAAATAATAAAGATAAAAACAAATGCCTAAGGGTTTTGAAAATGGTAAAAAATAGGAAGTGGATGAAAATCCAACCTAAAATAATTATGTTACCAACAATAGATATAAAAATAAATAAAATAAGCAATAAAAGTAAAGCCCTTATTGACACTGGAAGCTCAATCAATTTAATTAATGAAAAATATATTCAAGAGAATAAATTGCTGAACAAAATAACAATGTATAAGTCAGATATGGAAACTATTGTAGCTGCTAATAATGCTGAAATTAAAGTGAAAGGTTTTTGCATTCAAAAAATAAAAATAAAACACTTTAGCTGGTATGTAAAATTTTATATTGTAAATAATGTAACTTGGCCCCTGATATTAGGAACTCCATTCATCCATGAAACAGGTTTAATAATAGACATATCAAAACAAGAATGTTATTTTAATTTTGATCCTACAGTAAAAATAAAGATTAATAATTTTAAATCCTTAAGCAATAACAATATAACGAGTAATAGTAAAATACAAATTGGTAGTCCAGAAGGAATTAAAGAAATAGAAGCAATAGTAAGACAATTTCCTAATGTATTTACAGACAAGATTGGCAAAGCCTTAAATTTTAAATTTGATTTAAAAGTAAAATCTGAAGAAATTGTAAAAGTTAAACCATATCCCATCAGTCCACCTAAAATGACTATTCTAAAAGGAATAATAGATGATTTACTAGCACAAGGAATAATTGAGCATTCCACTAGCCCATATTTGAGTCCTTCATTTTTAGTGTCAAAGGGTGATAAACATAGACTTGTAGTGAATTATGGCAAAATGAACCAATTGATAGAAAGAGTTTCACATCCTATTGGCGACATGGCCGATTGTTATCAATATCTGGGTAATGCTAAGTATTTTAGTTGTATTGATCTTTGTAACAGTTTCCACCAGATACCGCTTACCGAAAATAGCAAAAAATATACCGCGTTTTCAACACCTTTTAGTCAATACAATTATACGAGAATTCCATATGGTTTGCATGTAGGCAGTGGAATATTAAGCTCGTATATAGAAAGAATTTTTAGCGATATTAAGTTTAAATACATGTTAAACTTTGTTGATGACATCCTTATATATAGTAATAGTTTAGAAGAACATCTGAAACATGTTAGAGAGGTAATTAGTAGATTGAGTAAAAATAACTTAACTGTAAATTTGAGCAAGGCAAAATTTGTGTGTAAAGAGATTAATTTCTTGGGCAATAAAGTGAGCCATAATCAAATTAAAATCGATCCAGAAAGAACAAATTCAATAAAAAATTTTCCTAGACCAAAAAATGCTAAGGAAGTGTCTAGATTTATCGGCATGGTGTCATTTTTCAGTAGTTTTATTAAAGATTATGCCAAAATTGCTAGTGTATTGAACGAGTTAAGGAAGAAAAGAGTTAAATTCCAGTGGACGGAAGACTGTGAGAAAAGTTTTAACACCTTAAAAAATTGTATATCTAATCCTCCCTGTTTAGCAATAGCAGATTACAACAAGCCTTTCTATCTGATGACAGATGCCAGTGAGCATGGCGTTGGTGCATGCTTGTTACAGAAAAATGAAGCCGATCAAAAGAAACCAGTAGCCTACTTTTCAAAGAAATTCACAGATTCAGAGAGAGCTCTTTCAGTATACGAAAAAGAAACTTTAGCCATTGTTCTTAGCATCGAAAAATTTTATAAATTCTTAGAGGTACAACCCTTTTACTTGCTTACAGATAATCAAGCTTTATCATGGTCTCTTACACATTTCCGAAAGTTAGGCAAATTGGGAAGATGGTTAGAGAGAATTGTAAGTCTACCTTTCAAAATATTTCACATAAAAGGGCAACAGAATGTCGTAGCCGATGCTCTTAGTAGGATCCACAATAATGGGGAAGGTATTGATATCGAAATAGTGGAGATAGAGTCGAAGGACGAAATCTTTAAAAAAGATAAACAGGGAAAGAAATTCCAATCTATTAACAACAACAAATGTCCTAATCTTCAAGCTAATGTAATTTCGCAAATACCTTTAGGTTACCTAGATTTGAAAGTACATCAAAAAACCGATCCTGAAATAACAAAAATTGTAGAAAGTATTAAATCTAAAACTAACAATAAAAAATTTTGTATGAGCAAAGGCCTATTAATGTTTAAAGATAAAAACAAATTAAAAATTTATTTGCCTGTTAATTTGAAAGACATGATGTTCGAATACTATCATACTTCATTTCTTGGTGGACATCTTAGTCAATTAAAAACAATGTCAAAGATTAACCAATATTTCTATAGACCTAATTTGTGTAATTTTATAAAACAAAAAATTAAAGATTGTCAAATATGTGCTACTTGTAAACAAGCACCAAAAATTTATAATGGGAAACTTGTAAGTTTTGTATCAAACAATCCCATGCAAAAACTGTATGTAGATATAATGGGACCATTAGTAAGGAGTAAGAAAGGTCATAATCATTTGTTGATTGCAGTAGATGATTTAAGTAGATTCTGTTATATAATGCCTTTAAGAAATGCCAAAGCTGTAAATGTCATCAACAAGTTGAGAGATGTAGTTTTTGCTAATTTTGGTATGCCTCGTTTCTTGGTGTCTGATAATGGAGCATGTTTTAAAGCCATTGAGTTTAAGAATTTTATGTTTAATAATGGAATAAAACATATCAAAACCCTACCGTACATACCTAGAGCCAATAAGGCTGAGAGATATATTAAAAATATTAAGGTTTTGTTAAGGAGCTTTTTTCATGATAAACAAACAATGTGGGATGAAGGACTTCATTATTTGCAAATTTGTCTAAATTCAGCCTTCAATGAATCCACTGGCCATTCAGCCTTTGAGTTAATGTTTAATTTTAAACCAAATGATTTATTAACAAATTTGTGGAGTTTGAACGACATTGTAGAAAATAAAATTACTAAAAGAGAAATAGCAAGCAGACTTAACAAAGCCATAAAAAATATTAAAATGTCAATTGAGAAAAATAAAAAGTATGGTATCTATAAAGGTGATAATGTACATCCTTTCAAAATAGGAGATAAGGTGTATGTAAAGCATCAGTCATTATAAAAAAAGATAGATAAATATCAAGCTAAGCTAGATGTAAAATATAAAGGTCCATACAAATTATTGTATTTCTTAAACCCTGTAAGTGTTTTGATACAAGGGGTAGAAAATTTAAATGAGATACGCAAGGTGCATATCTCGCAATTAAAAAGAGGGTAGGAAATCCCCGACCGCTGCAATTGTTCGTAATGCGAATAAAAGGTTATTAATTTAGACTTAGACTACACAATTACACAAGGGGTAAGACTATTTGGTCCCAGACTCATGACGTGGACCACACGTACAAGACGGACTGACTTTACAAAACAAACTACCTTAAATTAAACAATACATAATTAATAACACTTTAACAAGCAAAAAACTGAACAATTTGCAACAACTTTTAAATGATGTTTATGAAAGATACGGGAGTAATGAATCATGTAATTAGGTATAAATTTATATGTAAACTTCGTATTTAAAGACAATGGTGCGCACCGAATAAATAAAAACACTATTGAAGTGAGTTGATGTTATTTATGATCAGTTGATAAAAGTGTTTTAAAGAAGTAAAGGCAGTAAGGAACATTATGTGAAATTTTAAGAGTATGTGTCTATACAATGTTTTAAAAATGTAAAAGAAGAAATGATTATGGATTTATTTGTAATAAAAAAAAAAGGTTTAATTTTGTTTGAAAGGATACTAAATCCGAGAAATAATTTGTTTGTATTGTGTTAATGTAATAAAAAAAAAGATTTTATTTTTGTTGGTTAAACTAAGCTTGTTCTAGTTACGGACATGCAAGTTATGTTAGAGGGTTTATGATATGTTTTCCCAAAGAAAATAATTTGATTGTTAACTTAAGAGTTGTTCGTAAATCGTTACATTTAATAAAAAAAAAAAGGGAGAAATGAAATGACACAATTTTTTTTTCAAGAGGGGGGAAAAATATGTAACACACTTTAGACGGTGTTACATATTAAATTTGCAATTTCAGAAAATAAACGAGAATAAATTCCAAATTGTAATAATGTATAACTATGTAAAAAAAATTGTTATGTATGATAAATATTTTTAATGAGATCTCTGGCTGATAGTGACATCTATCGAGAAAAATTTAAAATAATAAGTAACCTAGCTATGCATGCGCCCCGTGGATGCGCGGTAAGTAGGAAGGCTGCTTGCTTTTAATTTATCTGTCTCATTAGGCCAGGATGTAACCAGGGAAGGACGTCTCCAAATGGCAAGAAGATGTATTTAGTTTCCTTTTATTTTAATTAATATAAAGTATTTCTTTTTTTAAATCATGGCATAGAAGGCGGCTTACAATACCAGATACAAGATGGGTTGCAGACTTATTCATGGTTTTCCCGACGTTTATTCACGAAGATGAGAGCAGGCTTTACCGAGATTTACCCCGAGATGGAAGGGAAGTTGCGACAAGTTAACACAGCTAAGTGGGCGATTTTAAAACTTTTAAAACTTAATTTCAAAATTTAAAACATTTCGAAGCAGAATTTCTAAATTATGAACATTGAACTTTTTAATTAATAAGCATAATTATAATTACGCACCTTTTGGTGCTAATATGTTCACATTAAATTATTAAACTTGATTATACAAGAAAAGCAAGTAAACTCGAATATATGTTCATTTTCAGCCATTGATAAATTTTATTAATTGAAGGATTGCTATCCTTAAAAATTTATAAGTAATGTAAAAAAAAAAAAAAAAGAGGTTTCATAATCTGTAACTGAGTGTTAAAGAAATTTATGTGTCATGATTTTAATTTATTTCATCTGTCTATTTTAAAATAAAGTTTATGATTTGCTTTAATTGAATTTAAATGTCATTATTTTACCACCGCACAAATACCTTGCATTTCAAGTAAATAAACCTTAAGTATTAATTCAAGAATATTCTGCTAATTTTAATTGTTTAACTTGGTAATTTAAAATACTTTAACTGTAACGGATTTATAACTTCTATTGCGTTACAGACAGACGTATCTTTACGCCTCAACTGTAAGCTAGAAGGGAATATTAAATGTTTTAAGAGTTATAACTAAATAAAATCCAATTTGTAAAATTATAAACCGTTACATGAGTAGGGCAGTGTTTGATTAGAAAACATTTGCCAACACTTGATAAGTTAAGATTATAAATATTGCTGATATGTCTACATAATTTTTATAGTGCCCTAGCATAATTTGTTGCCTTTAGCAGTGCCTTTTGGGTACAACTGAGCTACCATGGGGATTGTAAAGTTTTTGTTTATGGATGTTGCATGGAGAACAAAACATTAATAAAATGGGGGAACAAACCATTTATAAACATTCCATAAATTAGTATTATAATTATTAAAAATACATCTACCATATATTAGAACCTATATTACAAGCTTCCTTTTAGAAGGAATGCCACTTGTCAGCAAGTATAAGCAAACTATATATGGGATATATTTACCCATGTTGTTAGGCGCCTATATACATAGCTGGTGGATGGCGTGATTTATTTTCTGTGTATAGTCCGTTTTATGAGACGTTTGCTGTAATATGGTTCGTTATAATGTGGTTCTTTTGTAAATTAATAGGTACTTGCGAAAACTAGCTGTGGCATAGTTTGACACTTGTTATACAGATTATTTCAACAAATAATAAATAAAATTTATTGTTGTAGGATTTACTGGGAGCAAAAAATAGTCAGATCCAAGAACTGCAGTTAGAAGTTGCACGTGTCAGTAAAGCGCATGATGACATGGTAGAGAAATGGCAAAACAAGCTTGAGATGTTGGGAGTACCTAAAGAACAATTTCAAGTTACACCTTTATATACCAAAGGTCTTCGTACATCATAACCCTATTTAATATTTCATATATATATATATATATATATATATATATTTATATAAGTTACGTGTTATATTAAGTACGAAAGGTTTTTAAAAAATGATTTTATTTTTACAAACCTTTGTTGAATTTAATAAACAATTAATTTGGAAAAACTTTTACATAAATTATACTTAATAAAACAATTCAAATACAACTGATGTACATACAGTTGGAGCGGAAAACGTCTGTGCGATACAGAGGCGACTTACACACTGCCGGGGCTCTGTTCTCACCACCTATATAATACAAAAGCTGCGTAAGCAGGAATATTCCTAGCACGCATTTAATTATGAAATGTTCACATAAATTGTTCATATAACTTATATATATATATGTGTGTGTGTGTGTGTTTGTTTAAATATATAATCAAAATGTAGCTGTCGGTAATTTTTTTAAAATATTTTAAATAATGTTTTTATTTTATGTATACAATTTTCAACTTCTTGAAGGTTTTTTTAAAATGTGGAAATAAATATGTTTTAAGTAAATGAAGTTTGTAACAATTTTATTAATTGTTTGGTGTTGAACTATACCTTGAAAATCATAATGTTGAAATCTTGTTGCTGTTCATAACTTGCCTGGTTGTAAATTAACAATTTAATAACCTTTAGTTAACAAAAAGTCTGGTTGTAAGTAAAAGCAAAAGTGTAATAAGAAATTACATAATGTTTAAGGTAATAAATGATTAGGTTTACATTTTATGTTTTGCAAAGGCTCCTACCATATTAAATCTATACTTACTGGGCAACCTTCTAGTTGTCTCAATTCCAGATAAGTCTCATTTTAGTGAAAAATGATATTAAATTTCTTCGATTAGCTCAGAATCTCCTTAATAAATAAATGAATATATATATATATATATATATACCTACTCACACCTATTATTCACGAAAAAACACAACAAATTATAATAAAACATAAAACAAACACAATAAACAGACAAAACAGAAAAATCAAAAATTTATCAAAACAACAACATAACCTAAAAAAGAGCCTAGAACCAATCCACACATCAAAACAACAACAGCCTAAAAAATAGCCTAGAACCAATCCACACCTCTAACAACAATAAATTAATAAACTTAACTAAAACACAATTTACTGAAAAAGAAAAAATAATAATAACAAATTCCTTCAAATATAACCTACCTAATTTCAACAAAAAACAAATAATAAAAAACCTAATAGTTGACACAGAATCTAACATCCACAAAATTACCCACCAAAATACTGAACACATAAGAAACAATATTAATAATAAAATTAACCTAATAAAAACGGAAAAAAACGGAACAATATATAAATAAAAAAGAAATTATAAAACTCAGAGAAAAACTAGAAAACAACGACTACTTAATATTAAAATCAGATAAAACAAATACACCAGTAATAATAGAAAATACCAAATACATCGATTCAATGACTAACTACATAAAAGAAAATAAATACGAACAAATCCCAGACCCAACTAGCAAATACCTTATTACAATAAAAAACTTAATAGTCACTCACCGAAATACCCTAAACTATAACAATAAATTAAAATACCACACAAGACTATACCCATTCAAACCATGTGCACCAATATTATCAGGGATACCTAAAATCCACAAACCCAACACACCATTTAGACCACTATTAAATTTCACAATAGCACCATCTTACATAATCGCAAAAATAGACAAAATCATAAGATCTAAAATACATATCAACAACACATACAATATAAAAAATGGATACGAATTAATTAATAAAATAAAAACGATAAAAACAAACAGCAACACAAAAATAATAAGTTATGACATAACTAACATGTACCCTAGTATCCCAATAGAAGAAACCATAGAAATAATAAAAAACAAACTAATACACAATAACGAAAAAAGAAACATAATAGATAGTATCATTACGCTAACCAAACACATATGTAACCAAAATTACTTCCAATTTAACAATAAATATTATAAACAAACAACTGGACTCCCCATGGGTTCACCCATATCATCTGTCATGTCAGAAATATATTTACAACACTTTGAACAAATAATAATTAAACCTATACTAAACACACACAATATTTCACTATGGACAAGGTATGTAGACGATATACTTGTAATATACCAACCTACCATTCACAACGAACACATCATAATATTAAACAAACTAAATACATACAACGAAAACATACAATTCACCGTTGAAACAGAAACAAATAGAACAATCAACTATCTCGACATCACTTTAAATATAAATGATAATAAAATAGAAACTACAGTATACAGGAAACCTACTTCCAACAACACCACAATACACTACAAATCTAACCACCCCTGGACACACAAAATTAACACTTACAGTAACATGATAAATAAAGCAATAAAATACACACAGGATAACAAACAAAAATTAAATGAAGAATTAGATAACATTACAAAAATAGCAATAGAAAATGGATACAATAAACACATTATAAAAAATATATACAATAAATTCACAAAAAAACCTAACCTCAACACAACACTACAACTGGAACATAAAAATAATGAAAATAAAAAAATCTACCTAAAATATAAATACACCAATAACAAAATAGAAAAAATAACAAACATATACAACAAAGAATACTACACTCCAACATACAAACCAAACAACAAAATAATAAAATATCTTAATAACACAAACCACAAAACAAATTCAGAAAAACATAACCTATCAGGAATTTACAAAATTACATGCAACAACTGTAACGCTTTTTACATAGGAAAAACAACCAGATTATTTAAAATAAGATTTGAAGAACATTATAGAGCATTCAAAAACAAAAATTCAAAAGTATCAAATGTTGCAGCACACCTAATATCACATAAACATGAAATAACAAATTACGAAAATAACCTAACCATACTTGAAATAAATAATAACCCAATAGAACTAAACTCACTAGAAAAATACCACATTTATAAAAACATACACAACAATTTAATGAATCTACAAACAACATATACAGAAGACATACTATATAAAAACATCATACACACAGATCAAGAGAAAGTGCGTGTAACGTCAACAAATACCAATATCACGGACCGAACATCTACACCAGAAAAATATCAGTGATTCGACAATGGTCAAGTGACCGAAAGGTGCCTCATCACTCAAGGTAAAATTATTGCACTTAATGGTGGATAAAATTACTTACAATAGTAATATATTAACTTCATATATATATATATATATATATATATATATTTATATATATATATATATATATATATATATATATATTTTTTTTTTTTTTTTTTTTTTTTTTTTGGACTGGGAGACTGACAGACTTACCTTGGTAAAAGTCCACTCTGTAGTCTTGAAATAGAAACACATAAAAGCACTTAACCAATGATATATTTCAACCACACAGTGGTCTTTGTCAATTAAAGAGAAAACACAAAAAGAAATATGAGAGAATAAAATAAAATAAATATAAGTTGTAATCACAGATTGTGTAGAAATCAGATGTCACAGATTAAAGATATATGTATTGTACCATGAACATATGAGTATTTATAGTTTATATAAGTCTGTCAGGGAAAAAGTCTGATGAGGCTATTACGAAAAAAAAAGTGAATGGATTTATCTGATGTTGAGGTTAGGGGATTCTCTGGACTTGGTATACCACTGGTATGATAGTTCCCATCTTCTCAGTTCTGAGGGATTGCAATCAGGGGGGGGGAGTAATTTAATTATTTTTGTGGTATAGCAGTCACCAAAAGTTGTGATCTTATCCCCTGACAGACTTATATAAACTATAATCACTTATATGCTCATGGAAACAATACATATATCTTTAATCTGTGCATCTGTGACATCTGATTTCTACACAATCTGTGATTACAACTTATATTTATTTTATTTCATTCTCTCATATTTCTTTTTGTGTTTTCTCTTTGATTGACAAAGACCACTGTGTGGTTGAAATATATCATTGGTTAAGTGCTTTTATGCGTTTCTATTTCAAGACTACAGAGTGGACTCTTACCAAGGTAAGTCTGTCAGTCTCCTAATCCAAACAATCTAAATAATCTTTACCAACCAAAACTATCCTAATATATATATATATATATATATATATATATATATATATATATATATATATATATATATATATATATGAATAGTTACTATCTGGAGTACATCCGTTCATGCCGTAGTTCATAAATTCGCAGTTCCGACGTTTCGCTAGAATCTCATCCAGCATTGACGAGGTGAACCCAACAACAGTAGAAGAGCGAGTGGCTTTTCAAAGCCAGTGAAAAGCTTTGAATAATATATGCAATAAAAGTATTCTTGTTTTTGAAATATTTTAAATTTATTAATTACATATATATATATATATATATATATATATATATATATATATATGAAGTTAATAAATTACCAATTTTGAGTAATTTTTCCACCATTAAGTGCAATAATTTTACCTTGAGTGATGAGGCACCTTTCGGTCTTTGACCATTGTCGAATCACTCTGTCAGTGAATCAGAGTGATTCGACAATGGTCAAAGACCGAAAGGTGCCTCATCACTCAAGGTAAAATTATTGCACTTAATGGTGGAAAAATTACTCAAAATTGGTAATTTATTAACTTCATAAAGTCAGTGCAACGGAAAAACAATGGATAATATTAAATATCAGGAATATATATATATATATATATATATGTGTGTGTGTGTGTGTGACTTATGAACGCCTAAACCGCTGAACATAAGTTAATGAAATTTGGAGGAATTATTTATCATATTCCCAGGATTTTTCGTGTTAAGTTTGGTGTAGATCCATCCACAGGGCTCCTCCACAGAAGCTTAGGATTGTACAAAAACTGATGTATATATGTATGTATCTCATGGACGCCTACAGAAGTTGATGAAATTTAAAGGGTTTGTTTAACATACTCTCAGGATGGTGCGTGTGAAGTTTGGAGTAGATCCATCCACAGGGCTCTGCACCATAGGTTTGGGATTGTTCAAAAAACGATGTATGTATATATGTGTGTATATAATGTCTTATGAACGCTTAAACTGCTGAACAGAAGTTAATGCGATTTGGAAGGACTGTTTTAACATATTCCCAGGATGGTTCGTGTGAGGTTTGGTGTAAATCCATCCACAGGGCTCTGCCCCAGAGGCTTAGGATGGTTCAGTGTACAGCCTTCCATAAGTCTAATGTTAAAATGTATATCTATACTAGCGTTACTAAAATTAGTTTAAAAAAAATATAAACATTGCATAAGAATAAAAATACATTATTAATTATTCAAACTGTTTTTTATTGCTAAATTATATGTACAATTATTGCTATCACGCTCATTTATTGATATTAAAAGTAGGATCGCCGATAATATTCTTGAGAAATTTGCATCAACCAAAGCTGTGCAACAGTACTAAAATAACCTCAAAAAAAAAAAAAACTGACACCTAACTTGATACAGGCAAAAATCAGAGAAGGCAAATTCCAAGGAGAGATGGTCTCAATTCCATAAATACCGATTATATCTCCAGATCTACCTTTTGATTTCAAATGACTAAAATTTCCTTTGCGACTTGCATTTTCAATAACCATAACAAGGCAGAAGGACAATCAATGACCATGACTGGATTAAATTTGGAACATTCTAGCTTTTACCATGGATAATTAATAATATGTTCTTTTCACGTGTTGCGACACCTAAAATTTAAAGGATGTTTATACGCCTAATGAAATGAAGAAAAACATTGACTATCCTCTAGCATTGCACTAAATAAAATATAATTTTATTTAGATGTTTGATTTGCATTTCTTATTGCAAAACTTATGATTTCCAGCGCAGCAACGTGCGCCGGTTAAAGCTAGTCAAGAAGGTTATTAATCAATTAAAATTTACCCCATCCTGAAAAGCCGCTCATACTGGCCACTGTACACATGACAAAGGCTGTACAAAGCAGCTGGATGCCTGTTAGAATTATTTATATACAAAGCCCGTCCAATAAATACACGAATTGAGGCCATAAAAGCTTTATATTACATAACTTTTGTTTTTTTTAAACTACTTTCAATTTGTTGCTAAGCCCTTCTCCAATATTTTCTTTTCCTTTGCTCAAAACAGCCCTCAGTAGTTATGTTTCTTAGTTTTCTTGTTTCCACATCTTCCCAGTGCTGTCCCTTTTCAACATTTTGGGGGAAAAGTAGCTCTGGGCAAGATCTATGAATAAAATGGATGATCAAAGATGGTGATGGTATTTTCTTCTAGACACTTGTAAACGATTAATACTGAATGTGGAGTTGCATTGTCAAGGTAGAACCACCTAAAAGTATTCTGTTTTTGGCTGCTTGGTAAAATTTGGGGAGTATGGCACCATTTAACCATTTATATAGTCATGTATACTGTCTGTAATTTGAAAAAAAACAAGTTTTAATGCATGATGAAGTGATGTATTTTCTACCAAAAGTTAATTTCTTTTGCATTTTTACAATAAAATATTTGTCACTCCTTCTAGTGAAATTGTGCAAATTTACAATGGAAAAATGAAGAGGAACACTTGAGTTTATAAAGTTTTTGCGGGGATGTTAATTTCGGGTTTTTATTAATTTAATTTTGGTAAAATTTGTATTACCGTATCATTTATGCCTACTAATTTCTTGATTACACTATTTTTAAATTTAAAAAAAAAAATATGTATAAATAACATACTGTAATTTTTCAGCAGATCCATTTCACAATAGAATAGTGCCAAAAAAGTACAGCTAGTAGAATTTTTAGATGAGTTTTATTTAAATGTAAATAAAGTTTCAATAATGAAAACATTAAAAACCAATAATTGATATTGTTGAATTAGTAAAGTTACAATTACATAAACCTAATTTACATTGAGCTTATTGTTTTACCATTCAATTGCAGGCTTAACTAACATGGAAAAACTAAAAACCTCATTTTGACAATTGTTACAGTAAACTGAATCAAGACATTATCTCTACTGTTACCTTTAATACTTACCCTTTACAAGCATCTCCAAAAAGCTTTCTTACAGAAAAATGTATATATTATTTCCTACAAATACTGCTGGCATATCTTTGAGTTGGGTCTAAAGGCACAATATTTTTGTTTGAACATCCTCTAAAATGTGTTCATGTTCAAACATCAAAATAAAGTCATGTCCATCAAGTATCCCTTTTCCTTCGGGCCCAGTTCTTTGACATTTTAGGTATTTTTAACCTTTGTTTTCTCTATTCAGAACGATAAATAAAACCCTGATAATCATGCTCAGAACTACTTCTTCTTTCACCTTCAATAATTTTCATTGATCGATCTAAATTTAAAACTAAAATATATCGTAGTGTATGTTACATTTAGAGGTGACTGAAATAAACATAAACACTAACCTCCACTTTATTCATGTTTAACTTTGGTCACAGAAAATTCATTTAACTTTAGCACTTATTACAGATTAATCAGTGTCCCCAGATTCGAATATTTCAAATATTAATAACAATTATGAATATGACTTTCATTAGATAGTCCAACCCCAATGGCTTTTTATTTTCACACACAAAAATAATTAAAACCTTATATTATTAAACTGCACAAACAAAACTTTTCCATAGAATATGCTGGGTTAGGATGAAGACTAAGCAATGATTTACTTCTTCTTCTTCTCCTCCACAAAATAGATAATAAATTTGGTAGATTCACTGTGAGCATTTAATATTCAGGGATTATCTTTTATCTACAAATTTTATAAAATGTGAAGATTTTGATTCTTGTATATAATTTACATGCTTTGTATATCTTTCAAGAATAAGAACTTAAAATTTGCAAATTCCTATTCTTATTACAAAAGTGATACAATGATTTACACAAAATCCATAAAAAATAATATAAAGATAATAAACAGACAACAACAATGTAGCACAGCTAGTTTAAAGCAATTAATACTGAGACACATTAAGATTATCTATTTTTCAAGTAAGCTAAAATCTAGTAAATATTCTATACTTCACTTGACTTGGAATGAATGAATTGCCAGTCTTAATTTGTATTTATCTTCCTGAGCTATTTAGTTAATAGTGATCATTTGCATTTTACATACAGTGTTATTTTTATAATTTATTATTAGGGTTAGCGATCATAAATATTGTATCTGTACTTTAAAAATTTGCTTGAAGTTTTAAAAATGTAAGATACACAAGAAAATGCTTCTAACCTGTGAGTTTAGTTTGGTTAATAGAAACCCTTCGTTTCAAAATTGAAAGACATCATAACAATCATGAACAGTCTTACACTTCATTCAAAAAATGTTCTAAATCATTTAACACATTGAGTGTGGTGGGAGTGCATGAATGCCCTTACCCTACTGGCGCCCATGTACGCCCCATGTCCACTCTCATTGGTTCAGTGTGATGTTAGCCATTGTCGGAAAACACTGTATCGCTTATCGGTTACTGTGCCAGTCTTTGTGAACATTTTGGCGTGTTTCATTTTTTGTTCCACCATTGCTGTCGGATTGGGGACTGTATTGGTGTTACTTGAAGTGTGTTATAGTTGTGTTTAATATATTTTGTACAATAAATATGGATAATGAGGTTGAATTATTGGAGAATGTCTACTCTAACAACAAAAATGGCTCCGAGGATAGCTATGACAGCTCCACGATACACTGTCACTGGCAGGTGCCACTGGCATGATAGATGTATCTTTCACAGGAGATTCTGGACTTAGAGTGCCAATTCCCCGTAACAATACTCCAAATGATTGGTTTAATTTATTGATAGACGTTATTTTCTTAGAGACAATTGTTGCTGAGACACACATAGAAGTTGCCGATATAACAAAATAACTACTTCATCCTGACTATAATAAAAATAACAATAAATAATGTAAATCTGTACATCAGAAACTTTCAGGGAAATTCTTCTAAAGCATTTTTATTCTTGTGTGTGACTAAAGGAAGACACATTATTATTATGAAGTCAGATATCTTATATACAAAACATTATTGTATACGATTTATTAAAACACAACTTTATTATGAAATATATCAATTACAGTAACTACACTAAATGTTTTGTTATAGATCCTAACTCTTTTGTAGAGTGCTCTTGGAGTATTATCAGATCTTAGGTAAGGGAAAATGGTTTTATGCTTATTTATATCGTTACCGATTTTCCTCTGACTGTTCAAAATTAATGTGTACTAGGGCTGTAGCGGCGGTTTACTTTATTATTTTTAATGAGAAGCTTATCACCTTTTTAAAAAAATAAATAGAATAAATTAACACAACATCATCTCTAAACAAGAAGAATAGAACTGTCAAATTTATTAACAATATTCTCTTACTGGTGGGATATTCGACAGATTTCGTACTCTTATTGTCAGCCATTCCTAGCTTCGTCAGAATCTCCATACTTAAAACATTCCAGACTGCTTCCATCTACTTGAAGTATTGTACTATTTACTACTGGGGTACTGTAACATTCTTCAAGTAAATGAGAGCACCTCAAAAAGAATCCAGTAAGATGCTGACGAAGATAAAAATGGCTGAAAATAATACTAGGAAATACTTAGAACTGTTAGACCTAAACAAATGAACAAACTTCATTCAACTAGACAATTCTTATTACTAACAACCAGGGTGTTAAAGATGCAGTGACAATAGACTCTGTATACGCTGTACTCTAGAAGAAAACTACAAATTGTTGGAGAAATTTCAAATGAAACTTTATTTATTTAGTACACAGTTTTAATAAATAAAAGACACCAAATAAAATTTTTTTTATAGAAAGAAATATTTGTAAATGACAATTTCTCTGAGTGATTTTGAGATTTATAGACAAGAAAATTAATATCCTGTTTACAGTTATTACTTAAAATTTATTATAGATTTTAGAATACAAAAATAATAAATCACACTTCCAGTTGGTTTCATCATCAAAATCTGTAACTAGACCTGAAATAATTTATAAGGAAACATACCACAATCGCAATATTTTTTTGAAATTGCTTAGGTGTAATCTAAAACTAACAACTGATGATGCAGTAGTCCTACTGCAATAATTTATAATATTTTGCTAAATATGTGTTGAATAAAAACTATAAAATCTAAAACGGAAAAAAACAATTCACAGTCAGTCAATGGGTAAAAGAAACAGATTGGATGAATTTGAATTTTCCAGAAATACCACACAGATAGATTTAAAAGGCAGATCTGTGAGCTGTCACAGAAATAAATGTACAACATAAGTTATTAGTGTTAGAATATTGTTTAAAGTCACTGAACTTAATAGTCACTAATTAATTGCACTGTAACATGTTTAATGATAAAATAGTCCTACCATGCAGATTTATTGTTTTGAAATTGACGTATGGTGATGCACTTGTGCTATATAAATGTTTACTAAATACTTGAAATAAATATTGAAATGTTCAGTAGCAAATGAGATTATAAGGTGCAGTTTCATTTGCAATTACAGAAAATTATAATTTTCATACAGAACAAGAGAATGTGCTAAATTTTCCATTAGGTTAGCTTAAGCATCTTCAAGTTAAAATCATAAAATAACTTAAATGTGCAGTTAAAATGGTTGCTAAAATTAAGTAAAAGTGAATGAAAAGAATTGAAAAGATCTTAATACTTATATAAATAAGAAATTAGATATGAACACAGATAAACCCTAGATGTAAAGAATTGCAAATAAGGTGAAAACCAGAAGAGATTGTAATTATGTGTGTAACTTGTCTAGCTGAGTTATGGCGGGAACAGCTAGAAAAGGTTAGGTTCTGTACTAAACAGTCATGTTTAATATATTATATTTATACACGTGTGTTATATTTGATTATTATATATACTATAAGAAATAAATTATTATAATAAAATATTAAATAATTATACAAGTTACCATGAGCCTTGAGCGATTGGTGGCAGTAGCGGGTCGGCTTCGTCAATGAAACGATTGTTTTAAAACTTGTCAGGAAGTAAGTTAAAAGTATTCACTCAGTTATGTAATAATTATTTACAATTTAATCAGTGAATTCAAGATGATTACAACAAGCACCTACAATTATTATATCACACAACATACACATACACCACAATGGAGATCCAGTCCCGTTTGAACCCAGGGCAGTGATCACCACCCAGATTAGCTCCCTACCTTGTACATTTGTGTGTACTTTTTACAGCAATTACTATAAAATAGGTGATTCTTTCTTGACCCAGAACTACGGTTCAGAATCTGTATCTCAAGAATTAAATTCCTTCCAGGGAAACCAATTCATGAACTAAAAAACAGCTAATTATCTATGACTATGTGACCAGGCGCACACCCACGTTGGGGGAGGGGGGCTAAAGGGGCTGTAGCCCCCTCAAGAAAAAAAATTATATTACATTCTATTTTTAAATCCGCCAATAGTAGACACATCGCATACTGAATACTGGTTTACGAGAGTTACATTTCACTACAACTACGAAATAAATAGCTGCATTCCAAACTCCACAAAGGAACGTTTCATGCGCGCGCTTACTTTTTTTGTAGTGGCGGGTGGGAGAAAACAGGTTTCTCCTTTCCACAACCCACCAGCAGCAAGCCTCGCCCACTCGCTTTCTGATGTGTGTTCGGCTCATGCTCTTTGTTCGCGTTAGCGTAAAGTAATTTGTTGAGTTTTATTATAATAAGTTGAGTTTTATTATAGTGACAGAAGTTACAAGTGCAAGTGCTTTGTGTCAACTCTTATGTTTCACTATGAAACGGCTTTTGACGGACTATTTTGGCAAAAATGAGAGTGTTACCAGCGGTGCAAAGGTAAGTGTAAATGTTATATTTATATCCACCACGAATGTTATATATTCACCATTGATACCACGGATGTACTAGCATTTAGCCGGCACGCCTTGCCGTGTCCAAATAAGATGGGTTTTTATTGAAAAATTAGTAAATTGAATAATGTTACTATAGATAGATAAAATATGTAAATAAAATTGACAATAATTTTGTTTATTTATCTATCGAGGAGATTAATAACGGTACCTGAAAACTAAAATGACAATAAAACAACATTAGAACGGGTGTCGGGCTGTTTCCACTACCAGGTTGTTGAGTATGTTTATTAATGGTTAATTCCATGTAAATACATACCACAAGTGAACAAAGTGAAAAAATTTATTCACAGTTGTTCTTTTCATATTTGTTTAAGAATAATCTGAAGTGTATTACTTTAAATTAAATTTAGCATGGTAATGAAATGACGACTTCTTTTCATGTAGAGTAAGTCACATGATGACAAATTTAGGATTTGTTAGAAAGCCATAACTTGTGTAAAGCTTTTTAAATGTTGCTAAAAATAGAGCATGCTTAACTGTAATCTGATATACTAAAAGTTTTTTGTTTAACCGTAAGCTAATTAGTACTTGAGTAATTAGCATTTGCATAATTCTCTGATGTAGAGTAAGTCACGCATGGGAATGACCTAATATTAATTTGCTTAAATTATTTTGGGTTAGATTGGAGAGCCTGATCGGAAGAAATTGGCCAGTCCTGCTCTTGATGAACCTGGTACTTTAGCCTCAAGCTACAGTCATACATCGGACAATGTCAACATAGAATGCAGCAGTAAAATAGACATTTCTTTGTACAAAAATAAGTGGCTCTCAGGCACAGAGAAGTTACATGTTTTGGAAAACTTGTGGGCTCCATCTTCCAACTACAAGTTTCCAGCGACGACTCATGGAAAGCAGGAGAGGAAGTTTTTGTATTCTTGGTTGCAAAAGTATAAGTGGTTGTCATACTCTGAGATAGAAAAGCGGGCTTACTGCACTTATTGTGTACTCTTTGCTCCAACTGAAGTGGGTATGAGATCATCCCAGAAAACAGGCCAGCTTGTCCAAGAAGGATTCCAAAATTGGAAAAAGGCTATTGACAAATTTGAGTCACAATCTCATTTACAATACCACAAACATTCCATGATCGATCTCAACAATTTGAAAACAGTAATGGGAGGGACGATGAATCCCATAGACAGATCTTTGGATGTAGGCAAAGCCAATCAGGCGAAAGAAACTGCGGAGAGGTTAAAACCCATAATAGAAACGATAATTTTTTGTGGACGACAGGGAAGAGCTCTTTGAGGCCACAGAGACTATGGAGACTTCAACTTAGATGCAATGCCAGATGATAATGAGGGGAATTTCAGAGCCCTGTTGCGGATGCGTATTGAAGCAGGTGATGAAAAATTAAGAGACCATTTCAACTCATGTGGTAAAAATGCCACTTATATAAGCTGGAACATGCAAAACCAAATCATTGATGCTTGTGACAAAGTAATAAAAAGTCGCATAGTCAAAGATGTTAAAGATGCTACTTTTTTCAGACGTGTCGACTCAAGAACAGTTTTCATTGTCTGTGAGGTATGTCTCTCATAACACGAAGGATGGTTATAAGATTAATGAAAAGTTTTTGCAGTTTGTGCCTCTAGAGTTAATGACTGGCAAGGTGCTTGGAGAAACACTGTTGAAAGGGCTTGAAGAGTGCAATCTTGAAATAAAAGATCTGAGAGGACAAGGATATGATGGCGCATCAGCCATGGGCGGAAAGGTCAAAGGTGCTCATGCTGTTGTGCAGAAACGTTGCCGAAGGCAGTATATGTACACTGCGCGTCACACAGCCTTAACTTAGCCATTACAAATGCTGCAGAGGTCAGATCTATCAGGAATTGTTTTGGCACTACTGAAAAAGTATGGTCTTTTTTTAACACACCAAAGAGGCAAAATGTTCTCCAGGGAAAAATTGAAACCCTAGCACCAAAAACTAAGAAACAAAAACTCAAACAGCTATGCCCAACCAGATGGGTTCAAAGGCATGATGCTGTCCTCGTCATGAAGGAGCTGTACAGCCCTATCATTTCATCCTTAGAAGAAATCAAGTGTTGGGATGATAAGGACACATCTTCAGTGCCAGCTATATGTCAATCAGAGTATATTGTAGATCTAGTATCAGCTGAAAAGCTACTCAGATACACTTTGATATTGTGTCAAAAGCTACAGTCAAGTGATGCGGGTCTCTGGGCTGCTTTGAACTATGCTGACTATGTACTTCAGAGTCTGAAGTCACTAAGAGAAAAAGTCGATGAAGAGTTTTCAGTCTTGTTTCAAGAGGCACACAAAATGGCCGAATTGAATGAAACTGCAATTAGTGTTCCAAGGATTGTTGGGAGGCAGACACACAGAAACAATGTCTCAGCCGAAAGCACAGAACAATTTTATAGAATTAACGTATTCATCCCCTGGATTGAAAGTTTTATTTCCTGCATCGAAGAACGCCTCTTAAAGCACAAAAACATTTTGAAAGGGTTTCACTGCTTGCTTCATACTTATTCAGAGCATAGTGAAGAAAGTAAAGAGATGAAAGAGGCGTTTTTGAAGTTGATTGAAGTTTATGAAGAAGATTTGGAAAACAACACAATTATATGGCTTAGCCAATCTTAATATCCACAGGGAAATTCCAGTTGACACAGACAGTGTATTATCCATACTGAAGAAGGCCCAAAAAAGACTCAATTTTGTTTTATAAGACAGCTGATATAACAAGATTTTGTCAAAATAAAACCTAAAATCTTATTTTATCTGCTGGGTTATATCATTCATTTCTATAGTCCCTACTCAAAACTTGCACTCAAAGAGCTAAAATAAACTTAAAGTAATGCCTTAAAATACCGGTTATTCTTAGGAATTTTTAGAAAGTTTTCCGTTGGTTGGCCCAAGGTCCCCCGGTCAGCCCCCCCATAATTATTTTCTGAGTGCGCCACTGTATGTGATCATCTTCGGATAGTGAGTTTCAGATATCTTGACTTCAGACTGTGGCTAATATGATTTTGTGTGAAATTTATTTACTCAAACGGTTTGGTAATAATAACTCTATCTGGCTAATTGGAAAAAAACATACAATATTTTTAAAAAAATCTGCTCACTTATATATTATAAGGTTTTGTATGATATAACAAAACATCTATATATATATATATATATATATATATATAATTTTACATTACTAACTATTTATTTATATCGATTTTATCCTTTTTTTGATCTGTGATCATAAATAATGTCAAATACTACAAAATTCACATTAATTTTGCAACTCGTTCAATTTAAATAATCAAGATATTAAAAATTTTAACATCAAGATTCAAAATTTTACAATATTCAATTTGGACATAAACACATTATTGAAAGAAATTATTTATACATAATTTAAAAAAAAAAACAACAGTACAATTGCTATTGAAGGTTAAATAATTTGATTACAAGTACATCAAAAGCAAATTCCCTCACAGAATTTATACCTCTTAATAATATTATTATTTATTTTTTATCCAAATTTGTCTCTAGCGACCAATGTTCATGTTTTTTTTTATTTAAAAGTATTTATGGGCAAAGTGTTGTGATGAAAGCTTAATAATGACTTTTGGTTTTAATTGATTCACAATGTATTTTTGGTTTGGCTTAAAGTCACTGTGTGTGAGGTATCTGGTGCTTGGGAAACAAAAAATCCCATCAATGCAACAGTAAGTAATGAATGATAATAATGAAGAATTTCATCTGAATTTCCTTCTTTTATATTTAATTTTACAAGACATAAAATCTTTTTTTTTAAGTTGTTATAGTTATTTTGCAATTGTTCTTACATTCTTTATGAAACTGCTACCCTCTTTTTAATATACCATCTCTGTTTTGATAACCAATAATATTATACAATAAGTTATGTTTTTAAAAAATATTTATTAATAATAATTGGATTTGAAATGGAATAGTATTTTATGTAATTCTGTTTCGCGTTGAAACTATTACATGCTAAAACTACTTCACATACAATGCTACACTCAAAACAAAGACCTTTCCTTGGGTTCTCCTATATCAATCTTAGCATAAGAATTCAATACACACCCTCAAAGAAAAACACATCATAAATAACTACAAATACGCCAATAAAATAATATACTGGTACAAATACGTAGATGACATCCTAATCGTATACAAAGGCAATGAAAGACAGATAAACACCTTAAACAAATACATAAACAAAATACACAATTACTTCCACAAATATATAAACAAAATAGACAATAATATAAACTTAACACAGGAAATAGAACAATAAACCACAATCAAACAACTTCCTACACTTCACAACTACAAAACAAAACAACAAACAAGACATAAAATACACAGAAAGCTCATCCCCACAAACAGAGTTAAAAAACAATACACTGAATGCCTCCATACTACACAAACATGATGCCTTCCACTCCACGATACACAGACTAATTAGCATATTCATGAACAACAAAGACAGAATAAACAAAACCAACATTATAAAATACATTGTACATAGAAACGGATATCCTGATAGACAACCTAATATGCAATAAAACCAACATACACAACACAACACATACAACAAAAAACAATAATACATAAAAACAAAAGTACAAAACAAATATATCACGGGAACACATCGCAAAAATAGCATCTTCATTCCGTAAACTCAAATTCAAAGTCGCCTTTAAAACATCTAACACGACCAAAAACATCCTATACAACACAAAAAACACTCCAGAACAAACCACAGGAGTGTATACAAGACCACGAATGCCCAAAATTCTACTTAGTGCCGGCAAAAAGTTTAGGGACAGGCGAAAAAAGTACAACTTTTAGCTTTAAGTCAGTTCATTTATACAAAAAATTAAAGTCAAATTGAAAATTTGAGAAAAAAACAAGAAACTATGAACTTAATAGTCTATTGCCCGCCTTTGGCCTTGTAGCAGCTTTTTACACGGTCTGGCATCGTGTCAATGAGCTTTCTGCACTCTTCCTTGCTGATGTCTTTCCAGAGTTGAGCGATCATTAGCTTGAGCTCGTTCTTGTTGGTAGGCTTCTTTTTGGCCAACCGCATACCCATAGTATTCCATATGTTTTCAATGGGATTTAAATCAGGGCTTTGGGCTGGCCAAGGGAGAATTTCTACATCTTGATCGCGAAACCATGCCATGGTTTAACGGGATTTATGGCAGGGGGCATTGTCTTGCTGAAAAATGAAATTTTCACCAAGCAACCTTGCAGCTGAGGGAAGCATTACTTCTTCCATGATCTTGCAGTAAGATGTGCTGTTGACTGAGCCTTCAACAGCTGCTATTAAACAGCTTGCGATCTTGGCGAGGTGTCGTCTTACGGGGAAGTCCGCTTCTAGGCGCATCGATGACAGTACCCGTCATCTTAAATTTATTCACAGTGTTCTCAACAGAAGTCTTAGAAACGTTCAATGCATGTCCAATTGCTCTGTACGTCATGCCGGTCTTATGCATAACTACAATTTGCCACCTAACTTCAACAGTCACAGATGAACGACCCATGTTTTTGGGAATCAACCCTAGAAAAGCGCACTGAACAAGTAGGGTTATGTCAGCACAACTGAGGAACGTCTGAACAACAACAGATTCACGCGCACATGTCCCCCCGCCCCGCCATGCCGCGAGGAACACAACGGTACAGTCAGTTCCACTCCAAGTGGCTCCGTTCACTAGATATTCACTATTGAAATGTGAGAATTTTATGCTGAAAAGTCTGAAAATCTAAAGCAAAGTTAACCTGGTACCAAATGAGAGGTGATTTTTTGTAAATAATAAATAATGCATATTTACATTCTAAATGTTATGCTAAACATGTGTACAAGGTAGCATTTGAATCAGATGTGTATTTTTTTTATTATACATTTTTAATTGGAAAAAAACAGAGGTTTCCTCAAAAATTTTAAAATGGGAAAAACATTTATAATTTGCCAACCCTTACTTATTAATGAATGAAAATTTCAGGAAAATCGTAACTTTTCATGCCCAATTCATTGATAAGTTACTAATATATGATTGGCAGAAAGTTTTAGGACAATAGCAAAAACATATAAATGTAGGGGTGTCCCTAAACCTTTTGCCGGCACTGTAGGCCAAACAGGGAAAAACTTCACCACACGATACAAGTAACACATAAAAGACATAAGAAACACAACCCAAATGAAATTTCGTTATTCATATACAGAACACGCTATAATTATGCACCAACACTGACACAAATCTAAAAGTTCTACATTTCATCAATAAAACAATAAACTAAACACAACAGAAAACTTTGATATATAGAAACACCCCAAAAGTCATCCACAATACATTCTAAACAACAAACACACACATTCAAATCAAATACAATATTCGAACAACTACTCTATGAACAATGACACACCACAAAACACCAAAATACCACAGATTCACAATATTACCTGAGCAACAGTCTTGTTCTTGATGCCGTGCACAGCATTAAACACAGTCTTGTCGGTGCATAGCAATGAACAATGCACTGATTTAGTGTGAATAATAAGAAATATGTGGTGCTTTTAGTAAGTGATTTCAATAAGAACATTTTCATAAAAATAGCCTCAAGATGTACAACACAAAAAAGTAATGAAATAATGATACCCTACATGTTAAAGTTTAATTCCTTAAAACTGAAACACATACAATTCCAATCTTGCAACAAATATTTGCATGGCGTGGTGAATTAATACTACAAATATTTATAACTTTATTACCACAATTAAAGGATACGCACTTCATACGCCCAGATTTGACGGCTTCCTCTGAATTCATCTATTCTTCCATAAGCAAAAATTGAGTCACCTAATTTGAATGGTGTTACCATAGATAAGTAAGATGAATATTTTTCTTTTATCCAGTTAATCACCTGCAAAAGAAAACCATAAGTACAGTTGATGTTTATGAAAAGTTAGTAAACAATTTTTTTCCACATTATGAAAAATTTTCAAATATTCTGGTGATATGCAAAAATAATAAATTTTGTTGACATGTTGATATAAGTTTTATCAAATGTTTAAAAAATATTTAGATTAATTATGTTATTATATGTAAAATAGATAAATAACCATTTGACCTGATTAGAATTTCCATACTAAAATGAGTCTGGAGAATTTTTGCTTTTTATTTTTCTCTTAAAAACTCAAAAAATTTAAAATGTTTAATAACTTTGAAGAGAAAATTCAAAAGATTTTACCTAATTTCTTAACTCATTTGATCAATTGCTGAAAAAGGTGTACTTCTGTTATTCAGTGTGACTGTATCAATATGGACAAGTAAAATATAATTTTATATTTTATTACATTCTGTGTTTCAAATTGTAATGTAATAAGAGCATATAGAAATGGAAACAGAAAAGAAAAGGGTGAGTTGATTTTAAGTTGTTCAATGTTGTTACACAGTCAACTATTTTAAATTCCGAAATGTTTTAAGAAGTGTTCACCTGTGATATTCCTTGGATTTATTGTTGGTCCCTGTTTTTGCGCAACCTTCTAGCTATACCTTTTATTTATATAAAGCTTTCACTGATTGTCACGGAATACAAAATCCATAACTTAATTTTACCTTGTAGCTACAATTTTGTAGATATAGTTTAAAAGTAACAGTTTAAAATTAACAGTTTTTAATAACATAACTCAAACCTAGTATAAAGAGCTTTGGAAAAAACTCTGAAGCATGTTTCCCAACTTGTTCTGGAGAAAGCTTGATAGCCTACTCTGTGAAAAGGTTTGTTTGATTCTTTAAATTGTAAAAATATTAAACTCTGGTGTTGGCTGGTGCCAATGTATAAATCTGTATTAAAAAGTAATAAATAATTTCCCTCCATTTATAAAATTCCTATTTAAAGATTGTCTTAGTTTCTTTTCTTAGCTCTTCATAAATTCTATGGCCAGACAAGTTATATCCCTTACACAATGTTGCTATAATTCCCTCTAATATTGTTTCTATCTTACTCAATACTATTGTAGACTTTCAACATTAAAATAAGTTTTTATTAAAGTTTCTTGATGTAATCATCTTGAATTCACTGATTAAACTAATTTTACAATACTTAACTAAATGAATACGTACTTGCTTACACGTTTCAAAACGATCGTTCCTTTTACGAAGCTAACCTTCTACGTAGAGTAAAAGGAACGATCGTATTGAAACGCGTCAGCAAGTAAGCAATTACGTATTCACTTAGTTAAGTAGTGTAAAATAAGTTTTTATTGTTAATTGTAAATCTTGTCAATATTTCTGTCAACTTTGACTTTTCTGAAGAATTATCTTTTTAAATTTTCAAATCTGTTATTACATTTTTAATTATGGTTCAAGTTTCCTTTCATTGCAGTAGTATAGGTTTTGTTACAGTTTTTAAATTTGTTATTTTTCTTTTTCATTTAATGTTCAATTTTTTAGTCCTTATTTAACAAAATTTGGAACTTTGTAATTTCATTGTCAATTGCTTTATATCATGTACACAGACTTAAAAAACTATTATCTGTTATAACATTTACCTAAGATTAAACAAAACTAAATTTCAAATATTGATGTAAAGCTTTAAGAAGTAAAGTTGTTCATTAAGTGAAGTGAATGGAGCAACCGCCTTAGCCCCTCCTATAATATTTTTAGAGTAAATAGTTTTTAGTTAGTAAAGTGGTTATTGTGACCAATAATATTTGAGTTGTTCTTATTTTTTAATTGCCCTGGGTTAAGATGTGATTGATACAATGCAAACCAGGTTCTGCGCTACATGAAGGAAAGCTACATAAGTATCAGAGAACAGTTGATTGTATCTTATTGGAGTGTGTGCATAGTGTGGAAGTACATAATGCTTTTATTGTATCACTAATGATCCCAAAACTAAAAGTGAAGCTATTTCACTTGCAAATGAAAAAAGCAGATTGATATTCTGTATAGTGTCCTTTTAGCTGTAAATAGTATAAAAATAAAACATGCAGGCAGAAAGTTTGCACAGTGGCATAACCTCACAGTTAATCGAGGATTGCTAAATTTTTTTGAGCGATTTAGAGTTGAAAGTTTTGTTCCAGCAATAATATTTGGAAGGGAAATGAGGACAATAATGGACACAGAGCCAAAGTTTCAGGAAATTAGTCAAGAAAGAAAAGGAGAATGTTTGAGTATGAAGGAGAAAACAGACATGTTTTAGAATCTGCTGAACAAACCTTTAAAGTGGAATATTTTTTATTCCACTGTAGATGGGGCACCCATAGTCTCTTACAAAAAGGTTTGAACACAGGGCCAGTTATGATACTACTTTTGTAGTTATTATATAGTGTAAAAAGAACTAAAATCTATAAAACTAAATAAGCTATTGGAAAAGTACAAAGCCTTAGGAGGCTTCTTTGAGTTTTCAATATCAGAAGGATATGAATGGAAATGCACTGTTTATAGAACTGAAAGTCCTTCATGAAATGTTTCCTGCTGAAGTTGAAACAACTGCTGGGGTTTGAATCCCTGTAACAGTTGCTAGTGCAGATAGGAGTTTTTCTTTCCTAAAGTTAATAAAGACATACTTAAGATCATCCATGAGCCAGAAAGGTTAATATCTTTGGCAACACTATCCATTGAAGCTTATTCTAAAGCCAGCTAGAGTTTTGATGACTTCACTCGAATTAACGCAAGAAAAACTTCGTATCGTATAGGAGGAAAACTTATAGAGGAAGTACTTATAAAAACTGTTTGTACTTATACAAATTATACTAAAATTTGAGATTTATTAATCTCAAATTACAGCATTACATGTAACCTCCAAACAGTAACCAATGATAAAAACATAAACAAATGTACATGGAGTATTTTAAACTGTCAATATTTATTATATTATATGATTCTGATAAAATTAAAACACAATTAAAAATATATTATATGTCTGTGTTTTGTGACCTTTTTTTCAATTTTGTTTCTTTAATTGAAAAATAGGTTGGTACCTTAAAACAGTTCCTTAAAAATACAAAAACTGAAGATTTAAAATTTTTTCTAAACTACTGCTTGAGCCTGAGAAAAAACTGTAAATAATTCACTTTTTGTAGTAAAATTTACAACAAAAAATTATATATTAGTTTATTCAGATTAAATATAATTAATCTAAGATATCTAACTGTTGTGTGTTGTAATAAAGAAATATTTAGTAACTGCAATCTAGCTATGTAAACTGCATATACTTATTTTTAATTGAAGAAACATTGTAAGATTGAGGAGTCGATGAGGTTGAATTACATCTGATTGTATATTAAAAGAAACAATTTTAAATTCATCTATACAAATCCATGTATGGTAGATAGGTTTATCCATATAAAATCCAGCTCCTTTATACAGTAAGAGAAGATGATTGTCATTGATATATCCAATATTGTTTCTTTCTTCCCTCTTCCAGCAGGCGTCCAGCTTCAATTGTAGCCAATGATGTCCATGATAAATTGTCATCGCAGAGTTCCAATAATTTTTGTTTGTTAGTAAGATATTGATGTTCAAACCTTCTGCCCTTAAAAGGTCCCTGGCCAGATTTGGATACCAGAATGAGGATGTGCTCCAGGTCTTCTTCTCCACTTTGGCATAGGGCGCATTCTGGTGATGCCGCTAAATTGAACCGGTAAAGATAGGCCTGGGTTAAAATGTGTCCAGTTGGAGCTCTAGCCGCAAAAGTACATAGACTTCTCTCGATTCCTCTATACATGTCTCCTTTTGCCAGTTCATTTCGAAGGTTAAATAGGTATCGACCAACAGGACATCGTGACCACTCCTCAGTCCACTTTCTCCTGAAAAATCGCTCTGCAGACCATTGACAATATAAGAGGGAGTATATCTCTCGGTCAGCAGGTTGCATTGCTGAGGCCAATTTCGCTACTTCATCAGCTTCTTGGTTCCCTCTCAACCCGCAATGGCCAGAGACTCACTGGAAGACTATCTTTTTGCCCTCATCGTGCAACATCACAATAAACCTCCTCAATTCAGCAACTCTAAAGGAGCATACATAGTGTATGGCAACGCCAGAACTTGGATATTTTTAAATATATGGAAAAATGTTGATAATTAATTCAATCAGTAAATGACATTCCAGATTTATGAAATTTGAATATATAACACTTTAAATTCTATATAATGTCTAAATTCTATTAATTAAAAAAGAATTCTTACATCTTTTTCTAGTGCTTTATAGTCTTTTTTCTCACTTAATGAATCATCTAAAACTTCTGAAACATTATCAATCTCCTCAACTTCTGGTGAATCCGTTGTACTTAACCTTTTAAGCTTTTCTTCTCTCTTCAAACAGTTTGCATGGTTATACACGCAATATATCTCTCCAGTGCCATCATCCACTGAAAACAAAATATTTTAAAATAATTTTAATTATTATTCTAATATATTTTATTTAATACAAAGTAAAAACATTGTTTTAGTATTAAAGGTATAAAGAAAGTAGTCATAAAAAAAAGTACTTAGGGACAAAATGACCCAAAATTAATGAATAAAAAACATACACATTCAATTCATGAAAAAACAGTCATTTTAAGATACCATAGACAATCTAGTGTTAGTTCTTGTAATGATCTTAATTTGACTAAATAAATTATAATTAATTATTTAAAGAGCTAAGTGAAAACTATTAACTTACTGTGGAGTTTTGTTCCGAAACAGTTTTTTCATTGAAGCCTATCCTGCTAGTGCTAGTTTTCACTCAAGGTTGCAGGTATGTGAAGGAGGGATGTTGGATAGGCGGGTTGTGTTCTATGTATTGAAAAAGGGTGTTAAATTTGAAGTGTATGTGTGTGAAGTTGTTTAAAATTTGTTGTTTTAGTGTTATGTGGTGTTTATATATTTCAAAATTTTTGTTAGTGGTTTGTTTTTTGCAATGGTTTAGTCATGGAACACATTTAAATTAGTCTGGATTTTTGTGTTGTGTTGTATGCATGCTGGATTTCGGTTTTATAAAAGAATGGCAAATTTACACTTATTGACAATATACAGAAGAAAATTAAAAATAAGCAATACCTTCAAACATCCACACTTTTGAGCCACAAAACAAACAATAAATAAATCTCCATCACTTACTACTACAAACTCACAAAATTGCTTTTTATTTACAAAAAACTCAATTACCTAATATCATAAAAAACAACAAACATTCATAAAAAGCACAAATAAAATATGTCCGGCACATACAAAATAACATGTGACATACATATGATAGAATCTCAAAATTAAGTGCTAAGATAGAAAGCTAATTTCCTTGCAATTTTCCTCTCTATACAGTATGGTGTTTTACTATTATTTTTGTTTGTTACTATTTATTTGCTTTCTTGTTTTTTGTTTCTAATTTATAAAGCTAATTGGTGGTATATAATTTCTCATTATATTCATCTCTTGTATGCTTCACTATTGCGAGAAACCTTTCTCTAATGATTTCATATATATAATTAAGTTCAGTAAACTCCCGATTATCCGTGGGCGGATTAACCGGTTTGCGGATTATCCGGGGTCTGCCATTGTTTTACAAATATTAAATTTTTATTCCAATCATATTCATGTGTTTAAATTTCCAAACGGTGAAGTACGATGTAAATACATATAAGGCTTAATAGAAGTTAAGATGAAGGGAATAGATATGTAAATATGTACGTACTAATTTTTACATTGAAAGGGAAGCATCCCGACGCGGGCCAGCGAAATAAAAGGGGCGATCAGACTACTGTATATAAGAGACAATGACAAAATGCTTGGACGCCCGAAAACCTAATGTGTATCATAAGATTGTAAACAAATGTCAGCTAATCTCTGCTATAAATAGTCTAGGATGTGACATACGCATTAACCATGTCTGTCATATACATTATCGATCTTTATGGCTTTGTGACACAAGTAGACACTGTGCGACAAAATGGTTCTCAAGAAACTTAGATGGCCCATTAAAAACTAAATCAATGCTCACAAAAAAACAGACGAAAGTGACAGATTTTTTTGTTAAAAAGTGAAAGTATTATGTGTAAAGGAAATTACATATGTACATACATACTTACTTTTGACATATACTTATGTACGTATTGTAAATAGTTAGACATATAAATGTACATGTTATAATCCGTCAAATACATCGACATTTTAAATTATTTTCTGTATTTATTTTGTCCTCTGAAGATTATATATGTGAATTGCATTAACCGGGGTCATTATGTGTGTAACTTATGGTATAATAATCGATTATCGATCGTTTTGCGTATTCTTTGTTCATAGCGGATTTTCCGGGGAATTCGTTATTCGGCGTTGCCGGGCCACCCTATTCCACGGATAATCGGGAGTTTACTGTAATTGCTTACATTCTTAAGTAACACAAAATACTATTAACACATCAAATACATAAAAAATAGAAACCAAATCCAGCAACACAACACATATACACAAACATCCAGACTAATTTAAACATCCTCCACATACACCACAGCAAAAAAATGTGAAATATACTAACAACACATAACACAAAAACAACCTATTTTATATGGCCACATACACTTTGAATACATAATACATACCTTTTCCAATACATAGGCCTAATACTCAACCTACCTATCCCATGCCCCCCCCCCCCAATATCAAAAATATTGAGTGAATACCTTGCAATTTCGAGTGAAAAGCTCCCAGTACCAGGTTAGGTTTTGTCAATGAAACAACGGTTTCACAACGTGTCAACACAGAAAGTTAATAATTTACACTTAGTTCTTTAAATAATTACTTATGACCTAGATCTTCTTCAACTGTGCACATATAAATTGCAATTTTCTTGAAAATCACATAAGTAATACTTGATAGTCATATATCATGTGATATATTCATATATGACTATTTTTTATCAAGTGATGATATAAAATTCAAACAATTTCTATATTTACCTGTATACAACATTTTATTTCGAAGAACTTTAGTTTCAGTTATAACACCAGCCACATATACATATTGAAATGGACGACCTCGAAATATATAACACTGATCTAATTCAGGATGATGTTGCACATTAAGAATATCCACAATGAAAAGTTTAAACGAATGTCTGACATTTTCCAACTTCTTTCTTTCCAATTTTTCTTTCTCTAAATAAAAAAAAATCAGAATTAAAAACTTTGTTACTGTAAAAAAGAGGACTAATTTTATAACTAGTTATAAAGGCTGCAATGGAGAAACTTCCTTTTTCAACAAGATGTAATAAAACAAACAATTAAAAACTATATATTTTTTCAATGAAATATTACATATAAAGTTTACAACTAAATGGTTTTCAGAATCCTACCAGCTAAGTCGTAATACTACAGTCAATACATTCATGTCACAGATTTCAGAAGCTTCAGGAAGCTGGTTCCAGAATTCGCATTTCTTTGCAGCCTATCTCATGACGAGCATTGTAAAGTTCCAGCGCCCTGGGTCAATCATTATAAATAAGGAATTTAAGGTAGCACTATAGAAAAAAATCACAAAGGGCTAAATCTGGGAGTTTTTCTGGCCATGGAATGCTACCTCTGTTGTAAATTACCTATCCAGGGAAAATTTCCCTCAAAACATCCATAGAGACCAGTGATGTGTGGGCCGTGACTTCATCCTACTGTATCAAACTTCAAAATATTTAGATTTTGAAAAGATGAAAAAAGAAGTTATCTAACATGTCCAAATAATATACTAAATTCCCACCCACAGCTTGATTGTTTCGATAAAGAAAATAAGGCCCAATGATGCCTACTTTTGGTAATACAGTCGGCGCCAGAAGCACATATTTATTGTGATCATATTTGTCAGAAGCATATTTCATAACAATAACCGAACGCTTAATCACGATGTAGTCTACATCCGTACTGCATTGAACTCACTGTATTATTGCCACAACTGTTTGTTCTGAACGATATATAAGCCTATAATTACATTAAGTAATTCTAATTCTGTAACACTATAACTAAACTGTACTTACCAAATTTTGATGCTATTCTGGACAGTTTTATGTACAGTAGTAGAATTTCTGTAATTTAGTTTTCTACTTGTTAAAATTAGTGGGCATATTTCATGTCAGTTTATTTTATTCCACTGTAGATTTTTTTTAACACTGAATCTAGCATAATTGAAAAAAATATATAGAACTACGTAAAACATTTTAACACATAAAACTTCATTATTAAACACTTCAATCTTATTTACACTTCAAATTTACATTTACTTTTTCTCGAAGAATTCCTCTATATGTGACTGTCTGTAGTCTTCTCGTAAAATATTGTTTATAAATTGTTCATATTCATAATGTTTGTTGAAATTTTCTGCTTTTTGTTGAACAAACTGCCTTAGATCTTTGCGATACACATTTATCATTTTCGTCATCATCGGTGCCTTCTTCTTCTTCAGTAACTTTTGATGTTGAAGCAACTACCTCACAAATATCGTCTTCAGTCATTTCCGCTGCTGTTTCAATACTATCGTCAACTATCATCCACTCAGTATATTCTTTTAAGGACAAATCGAAAGGCTTCAAGTTCTCTTCAGAGTCTTCCTTAGATGTAGCTTGCTCTTGATTTTCTTCAACAAAAAAACCACCTTTTCTAAAGCAATTTTTCACAGTTTTTTCAGAAACTTCATTCCAAGATTTTGCTATCAGATGAATAGCATCGAGTAAAGAAGTTTTTTTAGCCAATTCATTTGAGGCAAGGGTTTGAAATTCATCCATATTTTCTATAATTCTAGCACACATCTCTCGTCAATAAAAACTTTTGAGATTTTTAATTATGCCTTGGTCACATGGCTGAATAATTGATGTAGTATTGGCCGGAAAGTAAATCACTTTGATGTGTTTTAGCGTAGTGCTTATGTCATTATGTGCAGTGTAGTTGTCTAGTAGAAGGACAATGTTGCGTTTGAGGCTGGTATCCCATTTAGTCAGCCATTCATTAAAAATGTTTGATGTCATCCAAGCATTGGAGTTTGAATGATATTCAACCGGTAGCTTTTTGATACCTTGAAAACAACGTGGATTTTTAGATTTACCGATAATTAAGAGTTTTTCTTTATGACCAACCATGTTAACACAACACAAAACAGTTATTCTTTGTTTACATATTTTACAGCCGTTAGCAATTTCATTTTTAAATAAGTAAGTATGTTCGGGTAAAACACGATAATAAAGTCTTGTTTCATCTGCATTGTATATGCAGCTAGGAGAATACTCGGCCAAAATCTTTGGCCATTCGTATTGTAACCAGTCCTCAGCTCCAACAAAATCAGCATTTCTTTTTTCACCACACGTTTTCTTCTAAACAATGTTTTCCCTTTTCTTCCATCAATTGAACCATCCATCTGTGGCTTTAAAATCCTGTTTTCCTATTTTTTTGGCGAACATTTTTAAACCACAATTTCAAAGCTGATTCCACTTGCGGATCCTTCCCAGAACGATGTCTTTTGTTGTCAACATTTGCATTACACTTCGATAATGACAAGATTTTTTCTTTGTTGTTCAATATTTTACATAAGAGAGGTTGAGAAACGCCAAGTTGAGAAGCAGCATTTCTTTGACTCATTTTTGGTAATTTACTGTACCTATCTAGAATATCAAGTTTTTGTTTAAAACTTAAATCGCGTTGTTTCTTTTGAGATTCGGACATCTTGCTATACTGTCCTTTGAAACTTCAAGTGACACTAAACTCTACAAAACAAACGAAAAAGATCTTTAAAAATTAAGTTATGTAAAATCACACTGAAATACTGTCATAAACGTTCATAAAAATTCACTGTTAAAAAATACAGTAGGACTGTACTGTAAATGGTTCAGTAGTAACATCAACTAATGTTAACAAACAACTAAAGTCGACTCAGCGAGGCTAGGGTGTTTGCGTAGACAAAGAGTAAGGCAGACATTCTGAGAACTGTGCTGAAACCGTTATAAAGTATTTCTGTCATTCTAAAAATAAACATTCTATGAATTGGGCGTCATTGTGTGTTGCACATGCTGTTTACACTACTTTGTAGATATTTTTACTTGGTCTATGCTAGTATACGCTGACGCATATGATTTTGAATGGCAAATTAAATGATAATAATAAGCGAACAGATGATTACAATAAGCGGCCTAATTACAATGTATTAATATACGTCCGTGTTTGTTTTTCAATGAAACGATAACAATAACCGAATGATAACATTAACCGTGATCACAATAAGCGGCGCCGACTGTATCACTCTAGTAAATATTTTGTTGGTTAATACACCCAAAAAGACAAAAGTGCGTTTCTTTGTTGAAAAACACTATTGCATCTGGAGGTAAAATTTCAAACACTGATTTCTCAAGCTGCCTGATGCAAAGAAAAATCTCCTTCAGAAAGTTCCAGTACTATAACAATTTTATATAAATTTCTCACTGTGTAGAGCTTGCCAAAATAAATAGTCTGACATCTGTAGAGAAGATACAAGTTTAGGAGAGGACCATCTAAGCTATTGCATAATTGATATATGAATTTAGAACAAACTGCCTTTATGTTTTATTGTATTCTAACCAATAATCTTTCTCCTGGTTTCCTTCGGATTACACTTCCAATGGTCCTAAAAGACAAGAAACTGATTCATGGTCTGAAACAGCATACAGAGGAGGAAGTCACAGAATACATGCTGCACCTTGACAGTGGAATGACTACGGATAAAATACCTTTTCAATGAAAATGCCTGATGCTCCCTTGACCACAACATAATAGTGACTGAAGTGGAGAAACTAACTACCTAGCACTATGCTCCTATGCAATCACTCCCCCTCCACAACCATCTCTTCATACAACGATTACCTAGAAGAAGAAAGATTATCTGCTGCACCATTTATATTATATTTTGCTATTCATCAGAGTGCTGTTACTACATAAGGGTAGTGATAAAATATTCAACATTTTTTTGTAATAATCATAAAGGCAATAGTTATTACTTTGTTTTAAGTTCGTAGTAATACATAAAAATAGTTTTTTCCTTGTTCCAAGAAGGCTGACAAAGGAGGTCTGAATGTTCAACAGTACATACTCTGTGCTGTTTTTATTAATGGTTCCACACACATTTTAAAACTTAGTGGTTGCCTCCATTTATACTAATAAGTAGGCTTTGAGAACAATTTGATAGTGGTGGCTCAGTAATTGAGAGTAAGCATGGGGCGCCTTCAACTGTTATTATTTGCAGAATTTTGAAGTTGTCAGGGCAGCATTACTTAAAAGCCCAGTAAACAAGAAAAACAGCAGTAGAACTTGAAATATCTAGGCAATCTGTGCAGCAAAATTTAAAAGTGATTTTCATTAACCTTTAAAAAATAACAGTTTAACCAAAACAAATGGTTAAAAACAATCCAATAGTATTTGATGAATCGGCAGTGAAACAAAATATATTGTTGAACAATGTTTGGTTCTCAGAATGGGCACTTAAAACCTCAATGAGTTTCTTAATAAACAAAATGTGCAGTTTTGGGATTCAAAAAACCTACAAGTACTCCAAGGAAATGTATGCCATGCTCTGAGAATTTTGCTATGGGCCGCTATCTTATGTCATGCCATAGTAAGGCCATTTTTTTTTTTTTAAACAGACAGTGAACGCTTACCCAACAGGTGATGTCTAAAGAGTTTAGCCATCAAAAACTTCCTTCGTGGACTTTGGCAGCTTGAGACACATCAGGCAGTGCAAAAACACTAAAGGCCGTGGAGTTTAAAGCTGTCAATAACTCAGACACCAGACCCAGATTTGTGTTGTATATACGGAGATAGCAACAACCTGCATGATGGAGAAGATAGTAAAGAAGGCGTTATTTGCTTTAAAAATCCAGAAGAAAGAAATTCGCTGTTAGAACTACGGGGAACTAGAGCATCCTAGGAGTGAAATGCCAGTCCGGGCAGCCGAAGAAAGGAAAACTAAGAGAGTTGACGGGAAGGGGCATCTGTTTACCCACTATCAGAAGGCCTCAGATGCATTTGGGTTGCATCTCTTATAGGAAACTCGAATACCCTATATGTAAATGGTAGGGGGATGAACAATCAAAAAGACCATGTGAAGACAATAGCAAGCATTGTGTCCATCGTGAAATCATAGAGGCTTCTATGAAAAGGATATCTGTGATTGATAGCTATTGGCAAAATTCTTTTGGTCTACTTTTTTATGTAGAGACCAAAAGAGTGACCCTAATTCAAAACAACTGATAATCTGGAAGTCAGAAGGAAGGAAGGATGACCAAGTATGAGTGGCTAACCTGTTGAGAAATGTGAAGCATTCGGTGGGATTCCATCATGATGGATTGTTTCCTGTAAAAGCGGGTAATGGAAAATGCTTAGCTAGATCAATGGTGACTACAGCTCCTGGCTCTGAAGAAAAGGACACCCGAGATACTGAAGCAACTGAGACACTGATAGTGTGTTAGGTGGCCAACTAGGAATTCACAAGAGCTTGGAAAGGTTCATTAATAATTCAACTGGGTGAATCTGAAGGAAGAATTGGTGCAGAAATTGTAGCATCTGTGCAAGAGATGACTGTACAAGCAAAAGATGGAAAGTTACAATAAGTTGGTGTTCTAAGCAAAATTATTGACATGGCTAGACCATTTCCTATGATCGAGGAACGTATCAAGTTTATTTTAGTTTATATGGACTACTTCAGTAAGTGGGTAGAATCCTGTGTTATGCTGAATCAAGAAGCTCAACTCATAGCATATGTATTGATAAAGCAACTTGTTAACTGATTTGAGGTGCATTGTGATCAGAGAAGAAACTTCGAGTCAATGCTCTTTTCTAAGATGTGGCAAATTCTTGACATTAAAAAAAAGACAACTGTAATCGACATTCAGACAGAATTGTGGAGCAAACAAACAGGATGGGAAAATATTTGTCAAAAGTTATTTCTGATTACCAGCGAGTTTGGGACAAATATTTATATCTCTTTTTGTTGGTTTATCGGCCTTTCATTAGTGAAACTACTAAAAAGACACTTGCTAATGTACTATTTGGTAGAGAACTCTGTGATCTACGATCTGCAATTAAAACAGACTCTGCTGGGAAGGATTACAGCACCTATCTCCAGAAGGAGTTCGATGAAATCTATGATAGAGCTCACTTCAACATCAAGAAGTCCAGCAACAGGAGAAAGGACCACTGATGTGAAGGGGAGGAAGGGGTTATAGGTCAGGAGATCTCTTTTGGCTATATGACTCTCGAAGAGACCATAGATTTTCTCCCAAGCTGCAAAGGTCATGGAAGGCCCATATTAAGGTTCTAACAAGAATAAGCTATGTCATCTACAGAGCAAGGAAATATGCAAAAGGCAAATAAAAAATTATACATTTTAGCCAGCTCGGTTTCTTACAAGGGGGACAGTAAATAATCTTCAGGAAGAGCAACAAGTTCAAAACCATTACAGCATTGAGGGACCATCATGCTCAAGAGAACAGATGGCAAGGAGCGGTTTGATATGGAAGAGAGAAGCAATGGTTGTGACAGCAGTCCACAACAATTACCTTAGGACCATATGCCCAGGCACGCTGTGTAAGTTCAAACTGAAGGACGTCGATTTTCAGGAATGTTTTTCGCTGAACTGGTTTGAAGAACTGTTTGATTAAGATCACAGCATTGGAAAAGCTCAAAATGAAAATCAATATCTATTACACTTGGTAATGAAGGACTTGTCTCAGCAAAAATCGACATATTAAGCTTTGTGAGAAAGCCTGGTGCACCTACAGGATCATTTTCTTCGGTCGGCTATCAAGAAGCTTGCTACTTCAAGACTAGACTATGTATTTGATGGGTTAGATTGGTAGATACAATAGCTAAACCATCTGGTAAAGCCTAGATCCTTCTAAGTAGTGCGTGGCTAGAAACTACAATAAATTGCTAGAAGTGGCATGCCCTTTAAGTACACTTAGTGAATCTAGAGTAAGTATAAGAGAAACTTGGAGCTGCTAACCTGAAGTCCTAAAAAATGTAATTTGTTTCAAGTTTGCAAGTTCAAAGTTTAGACTCTTGGCTATGTTGTACCTGATAAAGATGCCTTTATCACTTATAAAGGTGTCCATAGGATTAGTGTAGTCGTGAAGTGGCCAGTTCCTCATTGTAAATATGAAATATCTAGCTTCCTTGGACTGTACACTAATTATAGATGTGTTGTGCAATAATTTGCAAACGTGGCTAACCCCCTTATTATGCTCTCAAAGGAAAAATGGGTTTTCAACTGAGAAGCCCTCAGGAAGTATTTGAGGAACTAAAAAAAGTCTTATGCAGTGCTAAAATCTTGACTTATTTAAAACCTGAAGGCAAGCCTATATTTGACATGGATGGCAGTAATACAGCCATCGGAGGTGTTCTGCCTCAATTTCTGTTATTTATTTTAATGCTAACAACCAGTTGTTTAAACATGAAATACAATTAAATAATAGTTTATGACCATCCGAACTTTGAATTTAGTAAATTTGTTAAAACTTACTGAGACAGAACGTTTTCGATCACTACGTGCCGATCTTCATCAGTGTCTTCTGCTTGGAGACGTTGGGTAAAGCGGTGACCATTTTAAAGGTAGGTTTTCGATAGTATCAAAGAGTATGTGTGATTTGTATTGTGTTTGATCGTTTAATATGTTTGTACTTTGTGTTTTTGTGTGTCTGTAAATTTCATATTGTTCTAGTGTGTTGAGATGTGGTCCTTTTTTGTTGATGTGTAGGATTTCTAGGTTATGGTAAATGTGTATTTGTGTCCTGTATCTTTTATGTGGTTGTAAAATGTTGAGTTTGTGTTCTTCGACTCGTTGTTTAAATCTGCAACCTGTTTGTCCAATGTAGAATTTGTTACATTCGTCGCCGTTCAGTTTGTATACGCCTGGTGCTTGTAGTTTATCCTTGTTGTTGGTGTTGTGTTGTATTTTGTATTGTAACTTGTTATTAGTTTTGTATGCTATTTTGTATCCTATTTTTTGAAATTTGCGGGCTATTTTGTTTGTTGTTTTGTTTATGAATGGTAATGTGATGTATCTGTTTTCCGTGTCTGTAGTGCTAATTTTAGTGTTTTTTTGTATTTTGTACCATAATTTGTCTATTATTGTGGTGTTGTATCCATTTGTGTATGCTCAATATTTAATTGTGTCTAGCAGGGTGTCTAGTGAAATAGCTTGAAGAAATTCCCTGAGTTTTCCCTGACTTTTCTAAATTGTATTTACACTATATTTATAACACTTAGAATATAAACAAATTTATACAACTGTCTTGTCTTAGCTTTTTTGCTTTAGTTTTTCAATCTCTTCAGATATAAGTTCTATTTCTTTTGTAGCAACTGACATCACTTTTGCTTTTTTAGCTTCCAGTTCCTTCAGCTGAATATTATTTTTCCTCTTCTCAGCTGCTCTTCTATCTTTCTCGGACATTTTCTGTAATTAAAACGCTTTGTAGTTTACATGATATTAGTTTATGGTGCTACAAGCAAACAAATTATAACAGGATTTTTCCTTGGTATAAACTTATTTCAAATTAACAAATAATAATAGTATGTTTAATATAATAATATGTTTTAAAATAATATATGTTTACCTACCCTCTTTCTGGCATCCTCTGCTTCTTTGAATCTGTTGTGTGCATTTCTCATGCAAAGAATCATTTTTTTGGGCATTGGTTCAGAAAATAATTTCATAAGTCCGCCAGCATCAGTTACCGCATCGTATATTACTCTTTGAGCAGTAAGTGACTCCTCTTTTAAATTTTCAACTAACATTTCTTTGTTAATTGAGAATCCTCTCTCTAATGTGGTATTGCCTTGTGATAGAATTAACATTTTTTTAATAACATCTTTCAAATTTTCTTCTGAGCCAACTCTCAACATCCAAAACTTGTCCAGCCTGGTTTCTGTCCTTTTATAATTTGCACATTTCATTTTGAATGTAGGCCTTGCCAACAGCTCCTTAAATTCTGTGTCAGCTCTATCAGCTACAGTAGATGAAATGACATAGTTTTGAACGAAAATTTCTAGTGTTTTACCCATGTTCTGACAGGCTTTCTCTTCATATGTAGCAATATTTGATGGATCCAAGAATCACAGATATTTTGTTAATTCATATTTTAGAGGTGACCTTTCTTGAATTTTAAAAACAAAATGTTGAAAACAACTCCTAATATCTTTTCTCAAACCCATAACCTCTTTATCCTTTTTAGATTCACATTGTCTCAAGGCAGCTCTCGTTCCATAACCTATATCAATGTCTCTGACTTTAAGCAGATTTTTGAATAATCTTTCTTCTTCATCAAACACATTTACCTTGAAAAAATCTGAGTTTTGCATAATTTCTACTTTCACAAATCTGTGCATAACTCTCTTAACAAGGTTGAGAAGAGTGTCATACAAAAATGGCACCATCTGGGGCATCAGATTGAAATTCAGTTAAAAATGGCTCCAATGCTTCGGCAAAACACTGGAAAAAAGCCAGTTTAGCACAAAGGAATTTATCATTTAAACAATGTTCAACTACCTTAAAACTATTACATTTGGGCTCTTTGTCGGTTCCTTTCACACAATCCACATATTTTCTAAGTGCCAGTAGCAAATCTTGAGCTTTTTTTGCTACTCTTGAGTTTTCTACCCAACGAACCATGCAAAATGGAAGAGGGAATAACGACGATCCTGTTACCTGTGTAAATTGACCTCTTCTAACTGGAACCATCTTAAACAAATTGTGGATAGCCCTCAAAAATTCTATCAAGTTCCAACCAGTTTTATTAATTCATGATTTTAAAAGCTCCATTCACAATATGCAGTCCACAAGAACCCAATTCTAAAAGTTTTGGCGCTTTTTCCCCATGGATGGTATTGATTTCCTCTTTTAGATGTCTATAGAAAGCCCAGTTTACATGGGCCCATCCATTGATATCTGAAGGATCTTGGATAAATCCAGACTTTGAACAAACACCTTTTAAGAACAAATCGAGTAACTCTTTTGCTTTTGTGTCTGTAAGGAACACAGAACCAAAATATCGAGCTTTCACTTCATCCGTCTCTGTATCCCAATACCTAACACTCAAATCCATTTGGGCTCTTTGTGATATTTTGTTTAAACTTTTATCAAAGCCAATTACATAGTTAGAATTTGAATTTAATGATGTCAGTAACAGGTCTTTAAAATAATTTGATAAACCGAATACAACACTATAGGAAATTTTATCTTTCCGCAATCTCATGTTCTGTGCAATGGTGCTATCAGGGAACATCCTTGGAAAGAGGCACACACTACCTTCTTGCATTGCGTAAAGAATTGTGTTGCATTACTAAATTCACGCACCATATAATCTCTGCTTCGGTCACTTCATCTTTTAGTTTATATTTATCCAAAGTTGTTAATCTACTAGTAGGTGTACTTGGTAATGAAGGTTGGTCGTTTAAATCAATTTTCATTATCTCATTTGAATGAGAACAATTTTTCAGTGTTTTATTCCCACTGTTTTCAAATGATTCTGAGGACTTTGTCGACGTGAATGCCTTTATTGGTGCACTCTGGCAAGCAGCATTTAACAATTGAATGTGTTTTGTACTGCCCATGTGGCTGCTTAAAGCTCTACGTCCCATGTTGCTTAAATTAAATTTTTTTTTGACAAAGCTTGCACCTCGCTGAATATGGATCATTTACTATTTTCTCAAGTCATTGAGAAAATTGAGACGCTTGCAGCCAACTCAATCGGAATGACGACTTATTTTTACTCATCTTAAAATCTGAAAAATACACAATACTGCTGTATGTTTGTAGCATAATTATACATATAGTAAACTCCCGATTAACCGGTTTGTGGATTATCCGGGGTTTGCCATTGTTTTACAAATATCCAATTTTTATTCCAATCACATTCATTATTGTTTTTTTTTAACCACTCAACGCGGCACAATATCCAGTAAAAAAACGATCATAAAAATAAACTAAGCTATCTCAAATAACGCACGGATAAACGATAACTGTCTGAATGAACCAACTCGAGTTGGGAACAGACTACTGTATATAAGAGACAATGACAAAATGCTTGAACGCCTGAAAACCTAATGTGTATCATAAGATTGTAAACAAATGTCAGCTAATCTCGGCTATAAATAGTCTAGGACGTGACATACGCATTATCCATGTCTGTCAAATACATTATCGATCTTTATTGGCTTTGTGACACAAGTAGAAACAAACATTCCGAGTTGAACGTTAAGTGGTTATTATACTAAAATAAGTAGTAGGTAGTTTGAATTTGTATGCGTTATTTTTATTTCTCTGTCTTTTTTATTTAATTTTATTTTTTGTCATGCAGTATTTTATCATTTGTATTAGTTGATATTTTATGTAAATTTCCTTTTTTTTTGTTGTAAACCGATAAATAAAACAACATTTTAATGTCTAATACACTGTTTTAATGTCCCAAATAAACCTGTATATGGTAGAAATAAAATTTTTGAGATGAAAACAACGGACACAATAATTAGAGCAAGACGACTCTTCACTGTGCGACAAAATGGTTCTCAAGGAACTTTGATCGCACATTAAAGCTAAATCAATGCTCACAAAAAAAGAGACGAAAGTGACAGATTTTTTTGTTAAAAAGTGAAAGTATTATGTGTAAAGGAAATTACATATATACATACATACTTACTTTTGACATATACTTATGTACGTATTGTAAATAGTTAGATATATAAATTTACATGTTATAATCCGTCAAATACATCGACATTTTAAATTATTTTCTGTATTTCTTTTGTCCTCTGAAGATTATTTGTGAATTGCATTAACCGGGGTCATTATTTGTGTAACTTATGGTATAATAATCGATTATCGATCGTTTTGCGTATTCTTTGTTCATAGCGGATTATCCGGGGAATTCGTTATCCGGCGTTGCCGGGCCACCCTATTACACGAATAATCGGGAGTTTACTGTATTATAATGTTATTGACAGATCAAATGTCAATATACTTCAAATTAGAAATGTATGACAACTATTTACAACAATAACTTTGAATAACTTACCTATGAGTTTTCCAGAAAGAAAAAACGTCACAACACCACTATTCAAACAAATGAACAAACTGAAATTACAAAACCAGAATTGAAGAATGAACTGCTTTAACACAAGAGGCCTGTTGATGTGTTCATACTTCCTCCAGTTCTGAGTACTGACCAGCGAACACGTACAGCTGGGAAGATTTAGCGTGGACCGTGGCCGGCGCGTGAGGGGCAGTTGGTAGGCCTCGCTGAGACCGAGAAGGGAAGGAGGGTAGGTAATGACGACATCTGCATGACGCGATTGCCCGCTACGGCAATGAAAACCGGAACCTTTCATGTTGAAATAAACAGTGTAAAAATAATCACCGTCAAATAAAACACATACTATCACGAGTCTAGACAAATAGCTGGCTACGAATGTTTACACAGCGTTATGTGTGGTCAGAAACATACTAAGTTATCTGTTATCCCCCCCCGTCCATATGATAACAGAACCACTGTGCACCCCAAGGCCACGGTCCAGGCTAAAACCTTCCAGCTGTACCGACTCCACACATTTATTATTTATTGACATAAGTCCTGAAGTCATAGCAACGGGCTTATCAAATAAATAATGGGCATCTAAATAAAGAAGTGTTATTTCCTGACTGCCCTGCCCCTAAACCAGCCTGCTGGCTTACAATACCAAATATTCGAGAGCAATGGCCACTAGTTTTGTTTCTAATCAAAATTAATATTTTCCCGATTTTTTAAAATTTCCCCTGACTTTTCCCTGAATTTTCCAGAATCTTAAAATTCCCTGACTTTTCCAGGTTTTCCCTGTCGCTAGACACCCTGTCTAGTTCTTTGTTTGTTTTCTGTGGTTATTGGGACTTCTTTAAGTCTATGGAGCATCGATCTGAAGGCAGCGTGTTTGTGTTGGATAGGGTGGTTTGAGGTGTTGTGGATAAGTGTGTACTGTCGTTATGGGTTTCCTGTAAATGTTGACACTGTGTTTTTGTGTGTGGCTTTTTGTTATGGTTAGGTCGAGGAAGTTAAGGGATCGGTTGGTTTCAATTTCTGAAGTGAAGTGGAGTTGTGGGTGTATTTTATTAGTGTAGGTGAGGAGTTTTTCGCATTGACGAGAGTTGCCTCTGTATAGTGTCCACACAATTCAACACTACTATCACTCGACAAAACAAATATATACACCAACATACCCATACCCGAAACGCTCAACATCCTAGAAACCCAATTAATACAGAACAACATACCTAAAACCCACGTTACCGAAATCATAAACATCCTCTAAATCATTACCAAACAAAACTATTTCACTCCACTTCACTTCAGAAATTGAAACCAAACGATCCCTAAACTTCCTCGACCTAACCATAACAAAAAGACACACACAAAAACACGGTTTCAACATTTACCGGAAACCCATAACGACAGACACACTTATCCACAATACCTCAAACACGCTGCCTTCAGATCCATCAAAATAGCATACAAAACTAATAACAAGTTACAATACAAAATACAACACAACACCAACAACAAGGATAAACTACAAGCACCAGGCATATACAAACTGAACTGCGACGAATGTAGCAAATTCTACATTGGACAAACAGGTTGCCGTTTTACACAAAGAGTCGAAGAACACAAACTGAACACAAACTCAACATTTTACAACCACATAAAAGATACAGGACACAAATACACAGACATTTACCATAACCTAGAAATCCTACACATCAACAAAAAAGGACCACATCTCAACACACTAGAACAATATGAAATTTACAGACACACAAAAACACAAAGTACAAACATATTAAACGAACAAACATAATACAAATCACACATACTCTTCGATACTGTCGAAAACCTACCTTTAAAACTGTCACCGCTTGACCCAACATCTCCAAGCAGAAGACACTGATGAAGATCGGCACATAGCGATCGAAAACATTCTGTCTCGGTAAGTTTTAACAAATTTACTAAATTCAAAGTTCGGATAGTCATAAACTATTATTTAATTGTATTTCATGTTTAAACAACTGGTTATTAGCATTAAAATAAATAACAGAAATTCAATGGAATTCAAGTGAAAAATGTAAAAAGGGTTAAAATTATTATAACTATCCTGTGGTAAATCAACTAATAAAATTTCTGAAATTTTCCAACCAGCAAGAAGAGTAAAATTAAATAATTCAATTAAACTACCAAAAATACTCTTTATAAAATAGTCTTGAAATAGAAAAGTAATAGATAAATTTACAGTTAAACAAGAATTTATAAGATACAAATTATCACATAAATGAGTTTGAACATTTTGGTTGGTTTTTTAAACATAATCTAGGGATTTATCCACTGGCAGATCACGCTCGACACACCACAGGTATCAAGATCTGGTAAGTCGAGAGGGATCATATTTTGACCACGGTTGAACTGGCGTGTTTCATCCCCACAGTGTCCATCATCACCAGCTACAGCTTAAGCGTAAATATGGTCACGTTGTTGGTAGGGTGTGGAACGCGAAAATCGGGGATTTACTCCCTGAGAGAGTGCAAAAGGTTTGGCCACGGCAGTATGTGTGTTGTTTGATTACTGAATTACTGGAAACAGTACACAAAAATGTTTAAATTGAACACATGCTTCACTTACTATGTCTACATATTAGCCTTTAAGCCCAATAAATATTCAACAGGTAAAATTCACAGTTATTAAATCATGTTTGAAGTGGAAAATTCATAAAATTCTTGAATGATTATTACTAGTATCTCTATTTCTATATACCTCCTATTATCCAGAATGATGATAAAAATATGTTTTACAATATTGTTTCGAAAAATTTTAGGGATTGCAAGACTAATGGATTAACATAAAACTAATAAAATTACAAATGTAAATACAAATTAAACTTACCTTTCCTTATAAGTTCAAAATGTGTTGTAACCTTGAAAGATTTGTCCATGGATGTTAATAAATTTTTAGGACAAAAATATTTACTGCAAATCTAAAACATAGAAGAAAATATTGTCAATATATTTTTAAAAACTAAAAGTTATAAAATAAAATGCAGTATTATAAAAATGTCCACATAATGTTGAAGACCTACCGGATTTGTATATTTTGAGCAAACATTTAATGGCTGGATTGTTGAATAATGACAAGTTATCTTTTTTGATGTAGAAAATCATAAGGTTAATGGGTAAAATACACAATGTTACACAATTTATTTATATCCTGGAAAGTCTCAAAATGAGCTGTGACAACCGTTTACATCCTGATATTCCCAAAATAATTTTCACAGGTAATATTTGGGAACTCTGTAATCATGGGTTACTCAATACAGAAGTAATTCAATTTCTTCAAATATTTTTGGCAGACAACTTGTTAATTCAAAATATTTCAGTAACAAGTATGGACAAATTTACTGAAAATGAATATACAGTCCAATTCCAGTAATCCGAATTCCGGTAGTCCGAAACTCCCACTAATCCGAAACCATTTTCAAAAATAGCAAAAGGAGAAAGAAATAAATGGCTATAAGGGAGGCTCAAAGAAGAAAGGCAAAACTGTTTTTTTTACTTTGCAATGACCTCAGTGTATCGATCCCTTTAAATTGGTCAGCCTACAGCAGTTCAGTTTCAACATTTACGGCAAGCAGACAGTAGAACAGTTTTGTCATCCCAGTGTCTTAAACTTTAATTTTTATAATGGCACCTTCTTCTCTTAAAAGAAAAAACAAAACACTTTTATTGTCAGATAAGTGCGCATTCTAAAACGACTTGATGCTGGGGTACATGCTAAAAATATAGCAGAAGATTTCGGGACTAGAATTTCAACAATCAGTAACAAATAAAAAATTGTTCTTTGTGTCTTCTATGGAGCAAGGTAGTAGTGCTCGGAAAACGGTAAAAATGAGTGAATACGCTTTGGTAGAAACTGCTCTATACAAACAGTTTTTGCAAGATTGATTGCGAAACAACCCTATATCTGACCCTTTATTGAAGTAAAAGGAGAGATTCTTTTTTCTAACTCTACCCCTAAGAGTTTAAAGCCAGTGATGATTTTCTTGACAATTTTAAAAAGAGACATGGTATTCGCTTCTTTTTATCACGGGAGAAAAATTGACTAATAATCCATATGCTATAGAATCTTTCCGTCAAAAATTTGTGGACAAAATTAGAGAGTTAAATTTATGTTCTGATCAGGTTTACATTTCAGATGGAAGTGGCTTATTTTGGAAAACTTTATCAAAGAAAACTTTAGTTCACAGGTAAGATTTTGCACCAGGGTGAAAAATAAGCAAAGATCGATTAACATTTATGCTTTGCTCAAACAGCTCTGGAAACCACAAATTACGTCTACTGCTCGGCATAGAGCAAACATTTTAGCCGACTAATTTTGTTTAATAATCAATGTTTTAAAAAATTGGTTAATATTCCCTTTCTTAATGAAATTAATATTATTAAAAAACACTATAAACCTGGCAATACAGAAAGCCTTTAAAAATATGTGAAAAAAAAATTTGGTGGTGTATATTGCCTAAACAATTATACTACATGATGTAGAAAGGAACATGAAAAAAATTAATAAAACCTGGTGGTGATTACCAAAAAATGTTAAATTTTGATAAAAGACAAATAACTTCTCAAAACCCAAAAAACTTTTTAAATCATGTTTTTTTTTTTAAACAGGTTGTACATTATGTTATACTTCAGTATAATATAGTGACAAAGTAACCATTTAAAAAAAAACAAATAACATCTGCTATTAGATATATTTGTTCAAAAAAATCTACCCTAACTAGATACTTTGTAGCTATTCTATAATTTAGAAGTTTGTAAGAAAGTATTTTTATTGAAAAACATATGAATTTGAAATGTTTTGTTTGCATGAAGTTGTTTTATGGTATATTAACATTTTAAATTTGAATCCGGAATCACAAGTGCCGGGGCTACTCAGGGTCACTCCTTTTGCCACACAATCAACCTGGCACACGGCGCACGGTGAATCCATGGAATGCTAAGAAGTTCGTCTCTCTTGCAGTGTTACCACCAAGTTTTATTACTTTTTCCAACTTTCTGCATCACCAAGGTATATTTTTCTTGCCAATAAGCATTACATGTAGAAAGACATAATTACCGAACAGCTTGTGTGTATGGTGTAGTGAAGTTATTTTAATCTTTTTTTAAAATTGTTGGAGTGTTCCCAGCAAGTTTGATTTTTTCAATGTTTCCGACAAGTTTCTGGGGTATTTATTTCCTTTCACTATATACCTGATATTGGCAAAAGAAATTATACTGGGTAAAGTATAAAGTCATCAGGAACATAGAAAAAATAAAAACTTCCCCTCACACCTCAAAAGTTACAGAAATAAAAATATACATCACAAGTATTTGGCAAGGTTTGTAAGGTTCTAGATGTGCCATGGATGAAATAGTTTACCGTTAGTCCACCATCATTCATTTTTATTAGAAAGATACATTAAAATAAAGCTAATTTAATAATAAAAAAACAGGAAGTAATCATTAGCAACAGAAAGGAATTTATTAACTAACAAATTGGCAAAAAGTTAAGCATGGAACAATAAGACAGAGTTTCAAACAAGGCGTGAATTTACATCATAGGTGGATAATTATTTTTGGGTAAAATACAAACGAATCTTAATTATGTACTTTATACTCATATTCTAACGTCGCTATATTGCAACGTAGTCCTGTTTTACAAGAAAGAAATTGATTTTATATACCCATAAATCTTACCCTGGACTTGTAGTGATATTTATTTTTCAAAATTTGTAATATTTAGGCATGAACGGAAATTTTGGTTATTTTTTCATGTTCCTAATGGCCTTTTGCATCGCCAGGTATAATTATATTTTGCCAAAATTGATTACATGCAAATGAGAAATAAAACCCTTTCTGATATAATTTTTTTTGTCAATTTTGATTATATGTAAAAGAATTGAGAAATTAAAAAGGAACTTATGTATATGTGCATGTGACTATTTGTTTTTCCTTCCCATGTAATCAATTTTAGCCAAAAAAAATTATACCAGGGGATGTAATTATACCAGGAATACAACAAAAAAAATATAAAAACTTCTGCTCAAGCCCTAAAAATTAAAAATGTTGAACAGCAATTACCCCTTCATGGCACACTTAAAATGTTACTGATTTAACATTTTGGCTTTATTATTTCAACATAATAACTTGCAAAATACCTCAAAATGTAATTAAAATTGATTTTGACACTTAAAAAAATCCAATTTTTGAAAAAAAATCAATTTTAACACTTCAACTTCACACTGCTTTGCGCAGAAAGTTTTATCGTTTTGGGAACAAAGTTAGAAATAAAAGGTATGTAAATGTTCGAAGCAATGTTTTCTAATTTGTGCAATAAATAGTGTCTGTTTGTTTCATCCTTTTGCGATTATCGCAAAAAAAGGATGTGTGTGAGAGGGTTATATAATTATATAAAGTTTGTGTGCCGGGTGAAATATGGTGCTAATAGTGCCCTGTTTAAGTTGATTTTTTTCAAAATTTGTAATTTTTTTAGAGTCAACAGCAAGTTTATTTACATATTGAGTTATTTTGCAAGTTACTACATCAAAAATAAAGCCAAAATGTAGAATTAGTAACGTTTTACATGTGCGGTGGAGAGAAGGAAATTGATATTTTCAAAATTTTAATTTTTGGTGTGTAAAAAAGTTTTTATAATGGTTTTTGTATTCCTGATGACTTTCTGTATCGCCCGGTACAATTTTTTTTGCTAAAATCGATCCACCTTATGTTTTTCTAAGAGTCATTAATAATAAAAATAAAGATAGCAGTAGGCAACATATAGCCTAACCTCTCTCATTAATAAGTTAATTTTACGCGTTTTGTTTAAATTAAATAATTTCAAGTTATACAAATTTTTGTATAATTATTCAGGCTGAAATGTAACAAGGCATAGCCATATATATGTACAATGTATATGCTCCTTTATTGAGCTGCAATATTAAGCTTTTTGTATGTGTCACTAATTCTGTTATTTACTTTATTGAACTGGTTAGAGTATTGTCTTCAAAATTTAGAATTCTAGAAGTGTAATGTTCTGAGTTTTTTGCAATTTATGGAGTGACATAAAATTAATACGTTGTAGTTTAAATGTATATTAAAATTCATACAGTTTGCTTTTTTTTAATAGTAGTAGTAATATGTTATTGAGTTCTGTCATAACTTTCTTATTGCTGTAGTGAATTGAAATATAACCCATGGCTTATAGCATTATAAAGAGTAATAAATATTCACAATTAATACGAAACTTAGGTTAAAATGCAAAAATCTATCCTGGATACTTTATAGGTATATTTCAATATTGTTATATAAAATTAACCTTCTGTGCCATTAACAAAAATAATAATTATCAATATAGCTTCAGCACATGTTTTTAAATAATTTCATACTTTTTTCTCATGTGGTGGGCAACTATACTTTTACCGAATGTGTACGATACAAAATTTTAGTGAAGAAACTTTTCAATATAATTTCAAAAATTTGCAACAGCTCCTTATTTTGGTATATCCCTACAAGTGATAGATACAGAAATACTAAAGAACACAGAAAAATTAAAACTGAACGAAATTAGTTGAAATACATACATCCTAACCTCCTAATGCACACAACTCTTTTAGATGATCAGAAGTTATAGTAATTACAACAAAATATTTATTTCCAGAACATTTGCTGCATAATATACTTCTGAAACAATTCTTAGAGAGTCACTAAAATCACAGTGTCTCTGATTCATTAAAAACAATGAATATTTCATTTAAATAAAGTTAATTTTCTTAACTTTATTTCAAATGATGTTCCTCGGTCGTTTTTGTCTTACATTTAATTGCAGGATGGCGTCAAAACAATAACAGACGTTAAGTCAGTACTAAATATAAATAATCAGCTACGCCAGGGAATAAACCAACAGAGCACAGATTTGGAATAACGCGCATGTCCCTTTCTGAACAGGCTCAACACTAACCCCTTATTAAATCAGAAGTTAAAGTAATGCAATTTGTCAGTATATAGGCCTATAACACAACAAAATTAGAAGTCAAATAAATCAACCATTTATTTAATATATTTTCATTTAATTTTAAGTAAACCATCAATTAGGAAGTTTTCAAAAGTTCTCAAAAAATACCTGCAAAATCTATTAAGTCGCCGTTGGGCGAGACAAAACTTGTCCATGACGAACAGCATTGAAACGATGCACTGAACGACTACAAGAGGGGTATTCTATAAAATATCAGTAAGTACTCTATATAAATAGTATGTATTTTGCTAAGTGATACCAATAGTAGTGTAGGAAGCGGATATTGGCGGGGCGTGGCTTATATAGCTAACAATATCTAATTAAACTAATTTTAAAAATAAAGTGAATACGTAATTGCTTACGCGTTTCAAAACATTTGTTCTTTTTACGAAGCTAAGCCTCTACTAGCGGCATCGGTTGTGTGTAAAAACTCTAGCGGCAATGGATTTATGACTGTAGGATGGAGTGGGTTGTTTGAGTTGTGTGTCATATAATGGAAAAGACTGTTGGCTTCAAAGTATGAGTGATCATTTAATACGTTTTCTCTATCTGTTGCCTAGTGTTTGTAGATTTCATATTTTTCTAAGGTTGTTGTTTTAATGTGTGTAGAACATTTAAATTAGTGTGTATGTCGGTGTGTGTTGGGTGTTTTTTTAGGTGTTTTGCGTAGCTGGATTTAGGGTTTGTTTGTTTTTTTTGGGTAATGTGTTCTTCGAAGCCTGTATAGAATGACCTGCCGGTTTGGCCGATGTAATAGTTGGGACAATCGCTACAAGTTAATTTATAAACACTTGAGAGTTTGTATTTGTCAGTTTCTTTTTGAAAAGGTTGTATGTGCTGTCTTCCCGGATAGCTGGCCTGAGAAACCGGGCGGGTCCACAGGTGGCGGATAGTGGAACGGCCTACAGATATGTAGGTTACTTGTGAATAAGGATTCCGGAAGGTTTCTGAATAAGCAGGCCCGGACCAAGGCAATGGTTCAAAGGTGAGGAATTATCCCTCCTCGTCAGTCAACCAGTTGGGAGTGGTAGAAATAACTGCTCTGACTGGGGTAGTTGGGAATCAAGTCCTCACAATGCTACTCTCACCTCCCAGGTGAACCAAGGGCAATGCGGCTGTGAAGTATGGGTGGGAAACTACCCTAACGACACAGTTGTAACAAAAGAGAGTAAAGCAGGCTGTTCGCTCCATGAGCAACAGTTAATAATGTCCTGAACTTTGGGTGTGCTTCAAGGTCAGTGACTGAATACCCAATCCAAGGTGGAAGGCATCGTGCCGATGGATGAATGGCTGCAGGGTATAAAATGCAGTAGCACACGATCCCCTTGAGGAACCAGACAAAACCTCATTGTATGTTGTCTTGCCAGGGCAGTGGGGGTTCTGCTCTGGTTGACCGTTCTTTCCCCCATACTTGGGAAGCTAATGGACCAAGTAAATACACAAATTGATGTTGAGTCTGCACAGACAGCGGGAGCCAATGAGACGGCAAACAGTGAGTCTGTAGCAAATGTGTCAACGGCAACCACCACTGGGGGTGCGGGGGCTGCTACCAAGCTGCTGACTGCAGAAACCAGTGAAATGGTTGTAGAGTTGAGCACGCTTTCTCTATGGAGAAAGCGTATGAGTTGAGCGGCCAGAAGGCAGCTCCGAAGAGATCAGGCGAGAGCAGCGGGAGGGCCAATAATCTTGAGCACACAACTCAGGGGAGGCCAAAACCGAGCCGAGCATGTTAACGTCTAGGGCTTGGATGTTGTGAGGGGTGAGGTGCAACAGGTGGGAAGCAATCAACCACAAGCACCAAACCCCAGCATGGAGATTGCATATTTGAACAACTGGGCTAATCTCCCAGATGTTTCGGGATATATGAGTATCGAGTTCGTGGTCAAAGAACCTGTCTTAGAGATGGGCAGTGACCACCTTTCTCGGACGTTTGTACCTGATCAGGCCTACCAAACTATGATGGAATGGTCAGGGTCAGTAACATCGGGAGCTCAGATCTGGTACACAGATGGCTCCAAGATGGACTTCGGCTCTGGAGCGGGGGTGTATTGTAAAAACCCAAAAGTAAAACTAGTTTTTTCCTTGGGGAGGATACTTCTGTCTTTCAGGCCGAAATATATGCTATAAATGCCTGTCTGGGAGAGATAGTGAGAAGGGAAATACACAGGACCCGGATTGCTATTTTCTCTGACAGTCAGGCAGCAATTAAGGCATTAAACGGACATGTGGTCACCTCGGCCATAGTTAGGGAGTGCCTAAATAACCTAGAAGCCCTGGCAAGGCACAATCAAATCAAGATAGGTTGGTTGCCAGGGCATAGGGGAATATTTGGAAATGAAGCCGCAGATGCGCTGGCCAGAGAGGGGTCTTCAACTCCTCTAATTGGACCAGAGCCGGCGGTAGGTATTTCCAAATCCATGGTCAAGATTGCAGTGCGAAGGTGGATGGCTGAAAGACACTGTGAGCACTGGGTCAGGGCTGAAGGAATGAGACACAGTAAGCTAACCCTTAGGAACCCTTCCTTGGGGCTGCAGGAGAGTCTCATCTATCTGTCTATGCAGGAATTGAGGATAGCCACAGGTCTACTCACGGGACACTGTGGACTAAGGAAACATCTGCATAATACGGGTATCTTCAAAGATGAACCCGTGTGCAGATTATGCGGGCAAGAACTGGAGACCGCCACACACATCATTTATAAATGTGAAGCACTTGCCGAGAGGCACTTCAACCTCTGGTGATAGCACAGCTCTGGAAGAGGATGCTGAAGGTAAAACACTAGTCAGGAAACTTCTAAACCTGGTAAGAGGGAAGGGGCTCTTTGACTAGATCAGGGAGGTAAGTACAATATACCTAAGGTAGCGGTGCTTCGGGCAGTGTAAACCCGCTCCCAAGTTAATAAAAAAAAATAAATGTACTGTCTTAAAGAGTTTGTCGTTTTGTAGAATATTTGGTAATGGAGTTTTTTTGAATGTGGAGGCTATTTTGTGTGTGTTTTTGTTGTGGTAGGTGAGGGATATGTATTTGTTGTTGCTTGTGTGGCTTGTCTGAGTGGCCGTTTGATGGTGTTTATGTTTAATTTTCCTGAGTATGTTGTCTATGAGTGTGTGTTGGTAGCCGTTTTGTTGAGCGATGTATTTTATGGTATTAAGTTCTTTGTCATAGTCTTTCTGTAGCATTGGTATATTGATTAAGGGTGTAACATATGATTAAAAGCAGCGTGTTTGTGTTGTCTGGGGTATTATGTACGACAATATCGGTAGTTGTTGGTTTTCTGTATATCTTGAAATTATGTCTGGTGTTGTGTTTGGTAATAGTAAGATATAGAAAGTTTATTTTATTGTTTTCTTATAATTCGAGGGTAAATGTGAGGTTTTGGTGTATGGTATTAATGTATTTGTGTAGTTGTTTGATTTGCCATTGTATAATATTAAAATGTAATCTACATATCTATGGTAATAAATTATTTTATGTGTGTGATTATTGTTCTGTAGAATGTATTGTTGTTCGATATGGTGTAGGAATATTTCTGCTAAGATGCCTGAGATAGGGGAACCCATAGAAAGGCCAAACTCATCACATCACAAAACTACTTCACATACCAACACAAATACTACACATAGAAAGATGGACTTATTGCATAACATGTATTTTGAAATCTGAAATGATTATTTTACATATTTAATTTTCTAGATTTAATTATCATAATTGGATTCTTTTTTTTCACTTTGATTTTTAATTTGTTGTAAATTGTTTAAACGAATATGGTTTTTTCAATATAACTATTGGTATTCATATATTTAATAATCCTTTGACATTACTATCTACGCGAAATTATTATTTCAGAGGTTTATAATTTGACCATAAATAAAAAATAACAAATAGCACTTACAATCCGTGCAAATTCCAAGATGTGGAACCAAAGTACTTTTTATTCTTTTAGAATGTCTTGCGAAAAAAGGCATAAGAAAGTATCGTTGGTTATTTCTGTGTTGTTTATGAAGAATTTGTAGGTTAGATGTTATGTCTATGTAGTCATGTTTTGTGGAGTTGAGTTGATCGGCGAAGTTTGATTGGTAATTATTGTTTTTTAGTGCTTTTATATGTTCTTGGTAACGTGTGTAGAAGGACCTCCCTGTCTGGCCTATGTAAAAACTGGGGCACGAACTGCAAATCAGTTTGTAAACTCCAGTGTTGTTGTAAATGTCGTCGATTTTGTTGTTGGGTTTAAATTGTTTATTGAGAGTGTTGTGTGTGGAGTAAGCTATTTTGTAGTTGTATTTTCGTAGTGTGTTGGTTTTGGATGATCTGTATGGTATTGATAAGTATTTTATGAGATTGTCCTGTTGTGTGTCTTATTATTATTACTGCCTAGAAAATAAACCTAATAACCTAAATACAAACACGACAATCCCATAAAATACTTATCAATACCATACAGATCATCCAAAACCCACAATTTAACCAACACACTACGAAAATACAGCTACAAAATAGCTTACTCCACACACAACACTCTCAATAAACAATTTAAACCCAACAACAAAATCGACGACATTTACAACACCACTGGAGTTTACAAACTAACTTGCAGTTTGTGCCCCAGTTTTTAGACAGGCCAGACGAGGAGGTCCTTTTACACACGTTACCAAGAACATATAAAAGCACTAAAAAACAGTAATTACCAATCAAACTTCGCCGATCAGCTCAACTCCACAAAACATGACTACATAGACATAACATCTAACCTACACATTCTTCATAAACAACACAGAAATAACCAACGCTACACAACCGAACAATACGAAATATACAGACACTTCAAACTACACCCTACACACATACTCAATACACAATTACATTACAACTCACACGCATTTTTTGACATCATAACTTCTAATACACACAAAATACACCCACACCACCATAATATCCCACCCCCACCCTAACCTACGTAAACCTTGAGATCAGTTACGGTCTGAGTTGACAATGGGACACGTCTCCCGAAACGGCCGTCCTAAACAAACAAAGTAAGTGCTACTATAGGCAAGTTTTTAAACATTTAAAAGTGTTTATTAGGTGTTTTAATTCATCAAATTGGCTATGCTTTTGGTATCCGGCTTCCGTAATGTATCCATATTATCAAGAACCAAAAGTTCCTTGTCAGTCAATAAAATATTAACAAACTTTGTGTGACCAAGAAAGTACATTATTAGTAGCAACAACAACAAAAACTACTTACTACTACTTGTACTGACTAAAACTACTACGGCTACAACGACTACGTCATTAACAACGAGGGGACCTTTAAAATCTACTATGAAATGCGTAAAATTAGTGGAAGGGTATATGTACCGAATTTATGTGATTTGAAAAGTTAAAATTCTTGTTTAGTTGTTTGTCATAAATTATATATTTTTTAAAAATGGTTTTGGTGAGTTGATTTACAAGATAACAATTTTTAGCAAAACACAATAATTACAGAGAGGTTTTTTAACAGTCAAATTCACAAATTTTGTTATTGATTTGAGACCATGTGACCAAATTATCTTTTCACTGAACAATATATTTGACTATCCAGTTCATATTTTAATTTTAGGTGAGATATCGTCAATTTGCACAGTGTTGTAAATATTTATAGAGGAAATACATATACTTTCTTTAATTTTATTTATTATATGTTGCTTGATGAGTGTAATTTTCAAATTAGTAGTTATGGTCTTCTGGTAGTAGTAGAAGTATTTTCTAGTACTTTTTCATTTATCCATCTAACATGGAATCTGTCTTTAGATACACAAACGGTTTGTTAAATTGTTTCAACACTTTTTACACTACAGTGTATTTTTAAACGCAATTGTTAAAGTACAGATAAATGTATCGAGATTTTTGGTATTGAAAGTACAAAGTTAAATTGTAACAATGCAGTTATGTTGAACAAGCTGAAGAAATTCTTATTAAAATTAAAGTAGTATATTTAATTATTTTTAATCAATTTGAATAATGTTAGCAATTACTGTCTAATAAAGAGTTTTGAATAAAGATTATTTGGCTCATCTTTTACTGATCTAGCCACCTCATTTACTTGATTGAGTTTAATTTATGGATTCAGACTAGAGACGAGAGAGATAGTTTGTTTTGAAAATTACTTCTGAGGATGATTGCTGTACAATAGAAATGTGCATAGGGTGTTAAATTATATAAAGTGTTAATTGTGGTAAATAGGTTTTATGTATTTGAATTAAACATGCACCACAGTTAATTTGTGTAGTTACTGACTAGAGATGTTAACTCTGATAAAATTTCTCATGGATATCTACTATGCAGTTTTTCATTGTTTTATATTATGGGGAAGTTGGCTTAGTGGCAAAGCGTGCCACTTTCGAATAAGAAGGTTTATTGTTTTATAAGCTATGGAATTATTGCTTGAGGCGAAGCCTATAAACATAATCTTGATATACTTCAAAAATTAAAAAACAAGATTCTGAATATTATAAGAACGAAACACAAAGAACCTATAAATATACCATTAAACTTTACATAATTCATTGCTCTTAAAGCATTATTATATGATTATGAAAATTTGAGAAAGGAGTCAGCCCCACTGCCCTTGAAAACTCCCTTAACATTCAATTATCTACTCCATTATATTTTTGGCTTAATCAGTTGATAGTAAATGTTTGTTGTTATTCATCTTTCGAGGTAAGTTATACTTTACAAATATCATGTTACAAGCAGCTTTACCTTCTCTTGGTTTTTCAAGACAATAATTGGTAGATTTATAGTTTGATATATTCATTGTGATTTAATATCAGTAAATTAAATTCCACCCAAATTAAATCATTACAAATATACGTCAACCCTGTATGAAGGACGGGTACTCTGTCGTTATAATAAAGGTAAATATTCAAGACATTTATTTTTAAATGAATGATTTTATTAACCAAAAATTGGCCAAACATTACATAATACAGTTCCCCACAGCAAAATACAGGCTTACAAACCTTTTTTTACAAAAAAGCTTATGTAAATAACAAAAATCTTTGGAAATTTTTCAAGAATATAACTTAATCTCAATAGGGGACCGAATGAATTAGCAAAATAACAATCATAACAAAAAACACCATTCATTATTAGAAGGTTTAATTCTATGTTTTGCAACAAAAATTAACTATAAAAATACAGTAAAATTGTTCAAAAGAGGAAGTATACAATATCTATATATATACACAATACTATAGAATGTTCTTATAAAAATAGAACTATCCTTCTATTAATACAACCATAATGCACCAAGGTTAATGAATTTATTGCAACTTCATTCTTTCATTATAATTTACAAGCTAGTAGTTTTAAAAGTACTTATTTACATTGAAACAAAGGTATGAAATTTTGTTTCGTTTCTTTGTGTAAGAGCTTCAAATAATAATGATACAGATGCCAATTTTCATCATACTATTATAATGAATCGCCCAAAATGAAAATTTATACTAAAGCTTTACAGAAACATTTATATTGTCTATGAATTATAAGCAAATTATAATGCAATATCTAATTAGTTTTAGTATGTTTAAAATAAAACTTTATTTCAATTTCATTATAAAAATCTTCATGGGCTGGTTTTAGTTGGATCATTTAATTTGGGTTTTTACAAACCAGTACATGAAACATGTTAAACTTGAGAGGTGTTAAACAAATTATGCAATTATAATTATGTATTCTTGTGATAAAAATAAAGATAAATCTAATAATATTTAGACCATATTTGTGGTATTCTGAATATTATAACAAATTTAAATAAATGTAATATATTAAAGTGAACATACAGGATAAAGTTTACCTTAAACTGAATAAGATTTGATTATTGGTTTTCATTGTTACAGTAGAAAAATTCACATTAGTTCAGGAAGAGGCTATATGTAGAAAGTAGTTATGCAGCTGTATTTAAGAAGACAATTTAAAAAAAATAGTTATCCCACTGCAGATACGTTTTTGGCTACTTGAGACTTAATGTATTGAAACACTAAAAGAAGAAGCTGTAGCCAGAAATATTGTCCATGTTACAAAAAATTTGACAGTGTTTGGACTCACAATAAAAGATCTATTCTTCAAAATATATCTTCGTTCATTGTGGAATACAACATACATAAGAAAAAAGGTAAGAATATTAAACATATTTCTATACACAGGATAACCAAAAAAACAAGACTTTTTAAAATTACCATTACTCATTTGTTTTCATGTTGATTAGAATTTTGATTACATTAAAATTGTTGTAAGTTTTTAACAGCTCAAATCTGATGACATTGGGACAAGATATCACTGAAACTCGATATGAGCCATCCTGGGAACGTGTCGCACCACGGTCATTGCATTTTGAGAAGTGTGTGCAGTGGTACAATCTTGATGGAAATAAACATTATTTTTGTTGAATAAACAGGACCATTTAAATGAAAATGAGCAACATCAGGCATGATGATTATTATATCCTCTAGTTGGCTTCAATGTTTTGAAGCGTCGCAGCAGACTTATTTCAACCATAAGACTTCTTTTTTAGAATACTTCCCATTCACAGAGAAGAATTGTATCACAGCTGAGAACGATATCATGGTGCCCAAGATGAAAGTGAGCGTGAAAAAGCTGTTATATATAGGTATGATATGTACTATTTCACACATACGCACAGTAAGCAAACATACTGTTGTACCGTCCACTGCTCCATGAATAATGAAATGGCATCATGCGCAGAGGTAGCAATCACAGTCCCCCCTACAAACAATGATTACAGCAAGTGTAATAGCCATTTTATAAATGTCCGGTTTTTTTTTCGGTCACCTGTACAATCATAAATACTATAATAAAGAAAAATTTATTGAAATTGTACAATTTCTGTACTGACAGGAAGAAAATGAGTGTTTATGATTACATGCACTTATTATCAGTTTATTTCTGGTCCAAACCGTTAAACTAGTGCACACAGCAAGTACATAATTGTGATGGTTGGTGAATGGCTGAGAAAAGATGCAGTTTTTTGTGTGATTTTTAGGCCATTAATTCTATAATCATTCTAGTACTTTCATCACTTAAAGGATAAGAAAGGATTGTGAATAGAGTATGAATTTTAATATACCCGATGATGTAAGAAGGGTTATCATATAGCATGTGTACAGCAGCATATCTGAAAAGAGAAAATGTAGGTAGACAATTTATTTTAGAAGTCCATTATATAATGAATACATTTTTATATTTCTCAATTTTTATTTTTAATGTGGCAAAGGACTTTAAATTTTTTTTGTCAAACAAATCCACTGACGAGTTTATAATTGTGGTCATATGAGTCACTTAAGGATATACATATCCCTTTAAAATTGCCCCACATTTCACACGTTTATTTACACACCATTTGTTTGTGTAAAGCTACTCAGGTAATCATATTTGAATCCAAAATATCAGTTTCTCTAGTTTTATGTTCTTCAGTGTCTCTCCTTTTAGTGTTAATTATTGTGTAGTATAGTTATATAGTTCTACTTCAGGGAATTTAAAATATGTAACCGAATGTCAGATAAAATTCATATATTAAACTATTATTTGAATCCCTAAAGAGTGCAAACCATATACAATGTAGGTCAAAAGAATGTAATGCTGTGTCTTTGGAATATATGTTCATAACAACCAGAGGGACTGACTTTAATTTGATTATAATTTTGAGTTACAACATAATCATTTCTATAAGTAAGAAGTTTAAAACGGAAATAGTTTTATTGAAATTACAAAACATATCAATTTTTATCTAGGTTTATAAATGTTAATAAGATAGAATTATGTTGTCACTATGGTGGCATAGACAGTGCTATGTCATTAAGTCATCACAGTGGCAATATAATTTTTTATAATCCCACCATATTGGGCTACAATGAAGATAGGCTTTACTAAATATCACCCATCAGTAAATGTGTTGACCTTTGAGAAAATCAACAAAGTATACAAAATTGTTTCACAACTAAGATTTTGAGGAATTATAATCACTGTTTATATTTTTGAGTTAACATTATATATAGGAGCAGACAAATTTGACAAGTTTGTTTTAACAATTTTATAGGCAAAGAAATATGACAATGAAAACAACATAACAATGTAGTAAAAGTAAGTTTCAATTAACCCCAAAATTGAGAAATATTTTTGTTTAAAAAAGCAAAAAATGTCCTTATATTTTAAGAGATGTTAACTGTGAAAAATAAATATTGTATTAATATCTTACTGTACATTAAAACCACTTATCACTAATTTTACAACAAAATCCAACTTACATTACATTGTATTAAAAACAAAATATAATTTCAAAAAACTTTAAAAAGTTCTTACACCATATGAAATTTATTAATACAGCATTATTTGAATCAGAGTACAAAAAGAAATCATAGAAGAAAACAAAATTTTTATTACTAATATTTTTCATAACAAAAATATAATTTATAATAAGTAAATTATCATACAAGTTTACATTCTATATATTAGATAAGTCATATTTTACATTAAAAAATTGCAATACAATATTTAGAATTTCATAAACAAACTTTATTCAAAAAATTTAATCTTTTACACAAAATCCAATTAAACGCTTAGATGGTTCAATGGGATAATTGTGTTCATATTATAACACCATTCACTGATAGCGTGATTAAATTGTAAGCACAAAATAAACTAGAAATACTTATAAATATATATATATATATATATATATATATATATATATATATATATATATATATATATGTTATAAAGTTATTATCGTTACAATTATTCCACCACTAAGTGCAATTAACTTTTACCTTATGTGATAGGGAACCTTTCGGTCACTTGTCCATTGTCAATTCAGTGAATTATTTTTCTCTATTTTCTGGTGTCTTTATTCGGTCCGTGATGTTGGTACTTGTTGATGTCTTATATGTGTTGTCTTGTGCCGCATGCATGATCTTTTTGAAACGTATGTAATCTGCATATGTTGCCTGTTGGTTCATTAAATTCTTGTGTATGTTTTTATAGATGTGGTATTTTCTAGTGAGTTTAATTCTATTGGGTTATCATTTATTTCAAGTATGGTGCCTTATCACATAAGGTAAAAATTAATTGCACTTAGTGGTGGGATAATTGTAACAATTAACAATAATAAGTCAGTGCAACGGACAAATAATGGAGAACGTGAATATATATATTAGGAATGGGCCGATTCCGATTCTAGGTGGTATCGAGGAATCGTCGATACTCGATTCTTCATCATAAAAGTGTCGATTCCGATTCCTATTTTGTTACCTATTAAAATATGTGTGTGGAGTAATTTATTGGAAAAATAATTAATTACCAACTATGTCTTATTTATGTATTAGTTGATTTCAATGAATTAAATGATAAAAGTAAACGAAAATATTATTATTTATGAAGCAACAGTAATCAAGATCGTAACCATTTCTGGTCTGACTAGAGCGGGTTCGATACTCTCTCTCTCTCCCCCACGTGTCTTACTGCCACTGATTTATAGATATCAGAACAAAACACACAAAAAGTACAGTAAAAACTCGATTAACCGTGGCCATGATGGTTGAGCGAATAGACGGATAACAGAAACACTGTATTATTCCTCCAAAACTTAACCTCAATAAATTATATTATAGACAGATATCACTCTAACAGTAATGTAATATATTTGGGAGCGAAAAGAAAATAAACACGATTGTAATAGCAAATAAAACTATTTATTACATGATAAACAGATCCGCACAGTAGCTACAAATGTAGTAAAATAATGTACAGTAATATAAACTTACAGGTGAAATAGTTCATGTAGTTTAACAAACAAAGCGAACGCGTCACTGCACCTTAATACTTTAGCTGCCGGCCACAATATCGGCGTTTTCATAGAGAATTGCCAAAATATTATAAGCTCATTTTTAAATAATGTGTTCCCTTATCATACTTTGTTCCCCTATCATATCTAAGTATGAATATACGTTTCTTATCATAATATTTATAAAAATACGTGTCGGACCAACTGGCCCAAAATAGTTTTTTCCTACCGTAAATGAAACGTAAATAAACTCCGTCGGACCAATTGACCCGACATTGTTTTTTATTTAATTAAATTTTATTATCTGTGCAACACTGTTTTGATATTTTTTGCGTTTTGTGTTAGCAAGAAACAACAAAACCATAATTTCATGTCTCGGTTACCCAAATAATAATCTGACTGGTGATAAAAGTGTTTTGGCGCCTATCACTAAGACACGTAAACGTGTCACATGCGATTGATTTGTGAGTTTATAAATATTTTGAATATAGAACTAAAGTGTAATATATTCTCTCTCTGATAAGTAATGCTACAGGTCTAGTAAATACTATCCAAGATTCATATTAAGTAAAAGTTTTAACACCAAATAATTTACTTGTTAAGGAATTTACGTTATAATTTACTTCCTAGTAAGAATGAGATTATCTAAGTGTATCAATGTTTGTACTTATCTTTCCCAAAGTCCGTTTTTAAGGATTATTTTACAACTAAATATTTAGTCAATATTTCCGACTTACTTTTAAGGTTTTGTGAAATTTTGAAAACAGTAGTGAAAATCATTACAATACGTTATAACAAATATGTGTGTCGGCCCGTAACTACGGACAAAAAGCTCTTAGAATAACATCATGTTTTTAATCCCGTCGGCGTTTATCTATCAAACAAAAACCATCGTAATTACGTCTGTAAGTAGTGTGAAGCTTGTTGTTAAATACCGTGTCTTAATTTTTCCAAAAGTAGCAACACCAGCTGAGTAGTACTAATAAACATAAAGCGTTAAGAGGCCCGACGGTATTCCGTTCAGGGTACTGGCCGTCGCGACAATTCGATGACGGTTAACAGAAACTGACGGTGGAAAACCACATAATATATCAAATATGAAAAAGCACTTAACAACATTCATTTTGCCCAAATTTATCAACAATAAAGATCTATACTTGAAGAAACTTTATCCTCAGACACAGGACCTACAAGTGATAGTCGGTTAAAAATCAACTGGGATTGAGTAATAAATACAAAATAAGCCTGAATCAGTTGCACTTGTTCTAGATACCTGCAGAAAAAAGGTCCCACCAGATGTAGAGAAGGTATGCCCCACTAATCCAGAATGTTGAGGAAGAAGGTACCCCAGGGGAATTGACAGTAGAAGAAGAAGTAAACAATTATCTGGGGGAACCATTAGCCAGTCCAGATTGTGATGTTGGGAAGTATTGGGCAGTACAAAGTGCCAAATACCCTCATTTGAGTGCAATGGCAATAAAAGTCTGCCCACCCGCAACAGTGTTTTCTGAAATTTTTCCTCAACTTCAGGAGTTATATATGACAAGCGATGAAACTAGCTTGACCCACAACGTGTTCAAATGCTTGTGTTTTTGAACAGAAATGTACATTACCTGCCAAACTTTTAAATATTAAAAACTATCCTATTTGTATTAATTTTTTACTTTTTATGTTGTTCGTTTGTTTTTAATGGTTGTTTTGTTTTGAGAGACAATGTAAATAGACTTAGGTATTTTTTCAAAAATCATAAAATAGTGTAAAGTTCACATTTTTAACTTGAAAATAAGTCATTACTTTTATGTGATATGTTTTTATGCTTTTAAAATTCCTATTGATAAATCAAGGTTGAAGGTTTTGTGTAGCCTATTACATTAAAACAGAACTTTTTGCATTATGACCAAGATGTTAACTAAATTAATTATTAGAGAACTAGCATGTAAGCTAATATAACTTGAAAGAGTCGAGAATCGATTAAAGAATCGAGAATCGAACAGAAAATTTTAGAATCGAAATCGGAATTGAAAATTTTAGGAATCGGCTCATCCCTAATATATATATATATATATATATTCTTGATATTTAACGTTATCCATTGTTTTTCCGTTGCACTGACTTTATGAAGTTAATATATTACTATTGTAAGTAATTTTTGCGCGTAACGTCAACAAACACCAACTTCACAGACCGAACATCTACAACAGAAAAACATCAGTGATTCGACAATGGTCAATTGACCGAAAGGTGCCTCATCACTCAAGGTAAAATTATTGCACTTAATGGTGGATAAAATTACTTACAATAGTAATATATTAACTTCATATATATATATATATATATATATATATATATATATATATATATATATATATATATATATATATATATAGATTTTTTGGACTAGGAGACTGACAGACTTACCTTGGTAAGAGTCCACTCTGTAGTCTTGAAATAGTAACACATAAAGGCACTTAAACAATGATATATTTCGACCACACAGTGGTCTTTATCAATCGAAGAGAAAACACAAAAAGAAATATGAGAGAATGAAATAAAATAATTGTCAGGGTACTGGTAAATACCAGGTAAATAAATATCGACAATTATTTTATTTCATTCTCTCATATTTCTTTTTGTGTTTTCTCTTCGATTGATAAAGACCACTGTGTGGTCGAAATATATCATTGTTTAAGTGCCTTTATGTGTTACTATTTCAAGACTACAGAGTGGACTCTTACCAAGGTAAGTCTGTCAGTCTCCTAGTCCAAAAAATCTAAATAATCTTTACCAACCAAAACTAACCTAAATATATATATATATATATATATATATATATATATATATATATATATATATATATATATATATATATATATATATATATATATATATATATTTAGATTTGCTTCAATTTATGTTAGTATATAAATTTTAACTTTTATGGGTAGAAATTTGAAAAAATAGTACTGTTTACAAAAACGACTTTCTCTTTAGTACCCTATAGCTAATTTGTGTTTATTAAATTCCTTAATATTGTGGTTATTGCTCAACTGTGAATAAGGTATTGTTGATTCATCACTAATCCTTTTAATTTCCATATAAAAGAAGGAATAGTTTTCTAACATCCTGAACAATCATAAATTAGTTTTTCTCTAATGAGTTTAATCATGTAAAGTACTATTTACGATATTTATTTTTAATGCACACAAGCAATTACATTATTTCTCGTACAGACTAATTTAAAATATTTGTAAATGTTTAAATCATAGTTGTAAAACTACAAGAAAGTAGTTTTCTACAAATATTTAGTGCGAAATAAATATTTTCTACTAAATAAATTTTGTTAGAGAAAATTTACAAATATAAAATCTAGTTGATCAAATTGTTATTTTATTCTATTAATAGAAAATATATTTCCTTCTACACCAAAATTTTAACATATTTACTTCATCAATTACACCATTTAATGATCTTTGGTCTTTAGTCAAATGTCTAAACTGTTCTTGTTATATATAGGTTTTTAATCATTAAAAAAAAAAAAAATTTAAAACAATAATAAAACACTTCAGCAACTACTGACAGAATCTGGCTGAGAACTATTATTTTACTAGGTACTTTCAGAGATTGGAGTTGACCATTCAAAATCACCACTGGCAATGTGTTGCCGTGAGAAATCAAACAGACTTGAAGGAGAGTTTTAACTTGTCCACTGAAAGGGAAATAACTGTTGATTCAATAATGGTGTTGTTATTTATTAACAAGTTTAACCATGACATGGGATTTCGTACTCGTTATATATAGGCTAGTGAACTGAAAATCTATAATATTGTTTCCCCGAAACGAGCTTCATTCTAAATCTGATTGTTGATAACCTTGCATGTAGGTCATAAAACCATAAATGTATTTTACTAATCAGAGGCACTTCCTAGAGTTTATAAATTAAAAACATTAAAAAAATAGGTATATACAGTAGAGCTTCAATAATTTGAACTGTGACAATCTGAACAGCTTTCAGATTATCAGAAAAAAAAATTAAGAAGAAAACGCACTATATGATTTCATAAATATTGATTCTGTCTACATGTATTATCTAGCTTTTCTCCACAAAGCTATTAGGTGCAGTACAAACAGTTTGGTATATAGATATATAGCAGTTATGTATAGTTGGCTGTCATCTGTTGCAAGGTGGCTGGCCCGGCTTGACTTTCACTATTAGTTTTGTTTAGTCCGTCAAAGCATCCCGAGACTTTTACCTGATACGCTTTCGTTTAGGTTAGTTGCTTTGTTTGTAATAAAACGAGTTGTCTTATTGTTAGAGGCTAAATTAACTATAGGTCAATAAGACACATTTTTACAAGTAAACAGTTAGCTGAGGTGTACCATCAACGATTTCAGACTTTAAAAGGAGCAAACCTACACTTTTAACTTTGTGTCAGTCCTTAAAAATGAAAATTTTAATGTCTAAGAAAATCAATGAAAGCAGCAAAATGAAGATGCTACTTTCAAGTGGTTGTTGCAACAATGTTCTATGGGAAACCCAATTTCAGGAAACCCTTTGGGTAAAAGCTAGAATCTTGGCTCGGAAGCTTAGAATAAAATATAAAACTATACGTAAGAAAATATAGCCCCCCCCCAGTTGCAATACAATTACCAGTAATTAATTAAAATTGACCTTTTTCGAAAAAATCCAATTATTTGAATAGAGACCAGCCCCAATTTATTTAGATAATAATTTTAGTTCTTCTGTAATCAACTGTTTCACATTACTGCGGTCACATTAGAGAATTTAAGTTTGTGACCTAGATAAAGTAAAAAGAGTGTATGCACAGAAGTACAAGTAAATTTGTTCAACTAAAATTAAGAAATTATCCTTTAGATATAATTATTGAATTAAAAGTAATTATAACATAAGTACTTATAATAACATTGTCTAAATAAAGGCTACACCATATTTACATAGAAACATACACTCGCACACAAGTTAAAACATATTTATGAAATAATATTGTACAATAATTTATAAACAAGATGAATACAAAACTGATTTTTAAATAAATATTATTGCTTGGTATGATTACTGTAATACAAAAATAAAGCTATGTACATTAAAACAATTATCAGTATATAATTTTAAACAATATAAGTACAAAGTAAAGAAAGGAATTTAGGAGAATAATCATAATAAATAAACATTATTTAATGATTACTATATTATTTAGTTATACTTGAAAGGCTTAACAGTTAATTTTCAACTCATTATAGCACATAAAAAATTCCAGTTGGTTGCAATACACTAATTTGTGCCATGAAAGTTTTAGTTTTACCAGTATAAACAACCAGTTTTGTAAATTATGCTTATTGGTGATAAAGGCAGGTTATACATAAAGTGTAGCGTGAAACAAATATTCTTTGAAATTTACAAAAAGATGAAAAATAAGACAATAAAAAATCAGAGAAGCACGTTAATAAGGGATTTAAAAGAGTAAAAAGGGGTAAAAATAACACACCATCCACCGTTGTCTAATAAAATTAGAAAATCTCTAAGAAAATATAGTAATTTGAATGTTACAATTGTCACTGCAAATAACCTAAAGAAGGTGTTAGGGAACCATAAAGATGCTACACCTAATGAAGAAAAGTCAGGAATTTACTGCCTGAAATGTAATGAGTGTCCTCTGAAATATATAGGCCAAACAAAAAGAAATATTAAAACTAGGGCTAAAGAACATTTTTCCCACATTAAATATAAGCATTGTTTAGAGGAAGAGCACGAATTTAAAGTAGACGATGTAACCCTGTTAAAAAACGTTGTTAAGTGTAGTAAATTGGATGCATGGGAAACTTTGTACATTAATAGGAATAAAAATAATATTGTAAACGAGTCAGGCCCTATACCAAATTCTATATTATTGTAATTAGCGTAACAAAAAGGGGGGAAAAATAAAATTTATTGTAACTTTTAGGTTAAATATTTTGACATAATAATAATGTGTAATATTAATTATCTATTTTGTTTATATGTAATTATGTTGTATGTTACAAATTTTATTGTAATTATTGAGTTAAGTACAAAATTTCTATTTGTTGTATCATGTTTAAAGTAGGGTTCCTAACTGTTGTTTTGACAAGTGGGCGTGGCAACGCCTACTGTATAAATACGGAAGTGTAACCTTACTTTCACCCTAGTTGTAAGTTAGAGTTTGTAGTAGTAAAACTCACTGAAGTTGATGACTTGGTCATTGAAACGAGTATGAGTAAATAAATGAATAATTTGTGAGTTTTGTGTATGTTTTTATTTGTTTTTTGTAGCGTGAAAGTTAAAGAGTTTAATCAAGGCCTAGAGAACATTAATTTTAACAGTTCAATTTCAAACAAATTCTTTTATTTTAATGAAACTAATGATTGTTTTTCATAAACTAAGATTAATATCTAACTTCCTATATAACAATTTATTTTAGAATTGTGTGTAAAGGAGATATCACATTTAAAATTCAGACCTGCAGTAATCATTGAACAAAACGTTAAACAGAGGAGTTGAGAATCAAGTATGGCGGCACAAACATATAGAATAGCATTCTTAGAATCCAGATTACACAATTGGATAGTGGCAATATAATAGACAACTGATGAATTATTTGTTTGTTGGAGCACCATTATTTACAAGTTGCAACAGAAATGTTCAAATAACTGATTTTTGAGCCACACAAAGAGCAAAGAATAAGTAGATGAGAATTTTTAAACTGCCATCAACAAGATGCACATGATAGCATTGTTTTCTCACTATGAGTGATAAGATGCTCGTATCCTATACCAACACAGAATTAGTGCAACTAATTCACCATAAGTGAAAACAATCTTGCTAGAGTTAAAAAACTTTGGCCACCATTTTATGAGTCATTCTTTTCATTGATTCAACACTGAAGTGGTGAATTTCTATGCAGTGCGATTAAACAAGTTGGGTGCATTATTACTAAAAGCACTTGGTGTACTTTGAAATTAAAATTTTTCTAATAAACATATATCGCTTCGATGTGTTGTACACCTTTATATTTTGAACAAGTTCTGTAATATGAAATAAAGATGGATATGATAAAAATATTTTTAAACTAATGTTCAAATGAGGTAATTGAACCTATAATTTTTTATTAATTGAAAAGTTTTGTTAAAATTTTAAGGAATACACGTAAGAATGTAAGACTGAATACGCTGATTAAAAGATCCATATGTTTCAGAAATTGAATAAAAACAACCTGTTTAATGTTTGCTGAATTTAGAAACTATAGTCCCTAATGGTTAATTTCATAAAAATTATAATAAAGAGGTATTACAAGAAACATTATGTTCATATTATCTATCCTATTATATACAAATCTAATGGTGTCTGTGTGTTACTCAATCACGTAAAAACTACTAGACCTATTTAGCTGAAATTTTACATGTAAATTGTTAGGGTGTCTGGTTAACAGATAGGCCTATTTTTATTTGGAAATTTTATCAGGGCGGTGGCCCCACTGGCCTTGAAAACTCCCCCAACACTCAATTACCTATACTTAATTATATACTTGGCTTAGTCAGCAGATAGTAAATGTTTGTTGTTATTCATTTTTCAAGGTTAGTTATACTTTAAAAATGTCATAGCATAATACAAATATACTTCAACCCTGTACGAAGGAAGGATGGGTACTCTGCTAGTACGTTATAAATAAATAAGACTATCAGGTAATTTTATTTCTGAAAACAATTCATATAACATTTTTTATATGTATTTACGTTAGATTGCATAGCAGCTGTTCTAATGCGTAAGAAGTGGCCATATTTCTTTAGAAAAAATAAATACACGGTTGTAATTAATTTCTTTTTAAAATTTAAAAGATGATTCATTTCGAGAGATGTAATTATCCAAAAGCACTGAAATAAATAAATAGAATTAAAACCACACTTTGAAATGTTTCTCCAACGTAAATAAATTGTTTTCAATAAAAATGATATAATTTAAATTAATTTCTCTCATAATAGTTTTCTTCAGATGTCACAACAATGCTCGAAGGGTAAATATATAAAACTTTTAACGAAAGCATTTTTTTTTCACACAATATAATAGACTTAAAAAATCAGCAGTAGCTAACATTGTGTGGATGGAAAGCATACTTTTTAAGGTAAATATGTATCTCTTTTGAAAAATGTAACTAAATTTAGTGAACTACATGTTCGAAAAATGTTTTCAATAAATAGAAATAAAAATTTAATAATGAATTAGATTCTATCAAATTCTATATTACTGTTGAAAATAATAATGTAAAATATGTTTATAGTAAGTAAACCCTAGAAATTGTAGATGCTAAAAGGGGTGGCTTAAAACCAGTTAAGAATTCTCACTGGAATAGGTGATTGATATGTTAGATTTAAAAAACGTCCTAGTAATATTCTGACATTTAAATCCGTCTCAGGGTAAGTTGAGGCAAGCCAGTTAGCTGGGAGATCAAGAATTGCTCGGCCGATGAATAGACGAGTACATCCCATTAGAGACGCATCACCAATTACTCCACTTAAAAAACGTTTATCTAATAATTATGCATTATATGAGAAAAACGTTGATATGGGAAAAACAATTGTATGTTTGTCTCGTGTTACAATAATTCAACTAGTGAAAAATTTTAAATTACATGTAAACCTTTTTTTTATAAAACTTTAGTTTGAAACACTTTTTCTTCCCTCCCTTTAATGGCTCACGCCTTTTTACCTCTCCTACTTGAGCTCTATTGACAATTTGTTTGTTTATTATACTTCAATATTATTCAAGTGATTTCAAATGCTAAAGAAGATTCCTTTTTTACTTTGTTCCATGTTACTATAGCTTAGTATCATTTTTACTTTGGACCTCAAAAAGTCTGTGTTTATACTGTAGAGTGATGAATTTTTTAAGAATAAGGATTTTGAAAATTATAACTCTTATTAAGTATTACATGGAAACATGATATTTAAATTTAACACAATTTTCTCAAATATCGTTTTGCTTAAAAGAACTAAGAGCTACAAAAAATTATATAATAATTGTTAAGGTAATTAGAACATAAACATCTTTCCAAAATTATCTATTTGTTACTTTTAGAACTTTATTGGTTGGGTGAAACAGGAATAGACCAGCTCCTAATAATTAAGCCAGCTTTAAATGAAATTCAAAATTTCATTTAAAGCTGTAACAGTATAAAACTAACTTCAAAGTAAACTATAAGGGAAAGCTGTACAAATTCTTTTTTATACAGCTCAACTAATTTAGATACTCAGAAATTAACTCCAGTTAAGAATTTTAAAAATTCCAAAATACAGAACTTTACATACAAATTTCAAATTTGTATAACAAAAATTTATGGATACTGAAATATTTTCTAATAGTATTTATACTATAATAAATATACATTTAAATTATAATTAAAACAACATAAATTTGTTGTTTAAAATGTCAGATATACCATTATCTTATTATTTAAATATGCTATAAAAGTGGGAGAGTAGAACTGTATTCAATATTGACTGTGTTAGTTTCTGTGATTGTTAGTATACTCCTGGAATGTTTACATTACAATTTACATTAATGTAAATGATGAAGATTAATTATATGTGATTAAAAAATATATAACAATACCCATGTGTGTTTCACATGTAAACACATACACAAACATATACATATATTTACTGAATATAAATTTTTACATAAACAAGTATTTAAAATTAATATGAGATTTATAAAGCTCTTTGTGAACTAAGTGGTATCTGGATCTCTGGTTACATGCAATATCCATGAGCTATTATTAATACTTCATTGTATATATATGTATATGTGTGCATGTGCGTAGGCGTGTATGACATATATTTTCATAATAACAGATACAAATTTTTTATTGCTTTATATTTAATAGAATAAAACTTAGCAAACACACTACTTACTCATATTTGAACCATTCACATTTAGCAAAATTTATTCAACTAGTATTTACCTCCTTTATATTGCTTTAACCAACCCCTAACATATATTCAATATTTACGTAAGACACTTAAGGATCTTCATTCTTTAAAAAAATCCATAGTAAAGAAAATACATTAACAAGTTTTAATATTACCATTTACTAACTATAAATTCTTATTACACTTTTGCTATTACTTGCGACCAGACTTATTGTTAACTAAAAGTTGTTAAATTGTTAACTTACACCAAGTTGTACTTACAAACCAAACAACTTACATAAGTTGTAAGTTAACAATTTAACAACTTTTAGTTAACAAAAAGTCTGGTAGCAAGTAATAGCAAAAGTGTAATAAGAATTAACAACCAGCTTGTCAAGAACAGCAACAAGATTTCGATGACTATAAATTCGTTAGAAAAACTAAGAACTCGAATCGAATTATGAATATTGCCAAAAGAATGTGGAAAATTTCAAGCGGTAATAGAATTGTTTCCCTTCTAATTAAATTTGAACAGCGGGTAAAGATTTTTAGCAAATTCAAAGATCGGATAATCATAAACTATTGTTAAAGTAATTAATTAAGGCTCACCAAACGTAATGGACAACAAACTTCAAAAGTTTTAACAGGTTTGTTAACAATTACAGGAATTTTTTAAGCATACCCTACCCATGCACTTTCATGTCAGAAACTATGTAGGACCCCCCCCCCCCCCCCCCCCGGCTTAAACATGACCTAAAACACTGTGGAAACCGATTCTTAAGCTAATAAATAAATTGATTACACTGGTAAATTTATGTGCGATGTCTTTTTATAGCAATTTTTCTAATAATGTATAAATATAAAATAGGATATATCCAAATTGTTAAACATGTGAAGAAACAGTACATAAAAACTATATTAAACTACAAAACCATAAAAACACACAATCACAATACTTTCAAATTAATTACATTTCATAGTTAGGCTAATCTAATGTATGAGAGTATACAAAATTTTTAGTTTCTTTTGGCTTTATTTAAGGTTGTCAAAGAGTACATCTAGCAAGGGCTTCCTTAACAGTGATATTTTAGGAAAGATTATAAATTTCAAATGTAAAAACTATTGTTACCAACTTTGTGGAACAAAGAGTACAACATGAAGACTAATGGGTTGATGTAAATCAATATAAAGCAACAGTAAAAAACCAAGTAAAAAAAATTATAATGAATAAGAATGAAATACTTTAAAAGAAAATAGTGATTGTGTTTGTTACACTTATCACTAAGATAATGGGTTTGTTAATTTTAACCTGAGCGATGCTAGTTTGTAGTAACAACTGGTATTAAATATATTGACAAACCCAATTTGGGATATTTATGTGTTCATGGTAGCAACATGTTAAATTAATGAAGCTAAAATGTATTAAAGAGAAAATAAATTTCAGAATCAGATTTTTACAGAAAACCCATGAGAATTCATGTTTTTATTCTACCTTATTAGTAGGACTACAGTGTCAATTTTAACTACAGTGATAATAAATAATTTACTCCTTTTTAAATGAGAGTTTCATTATGATTGCCTCCTAATTGTATTTAAATGTTTCAATATTTTGCTAAAATAAACACTTGGTGTATCTGCATGATAAAATAATTTTTAATATCTCGAAAAAAAATTCAACTCCAGAAAAAATGTCATTTAAAAACTTGTCCTGAGAACAAAGAGTTTTTGTTTGGTTATGTAATTAATAAGTACAGGAAATATGAGGGTTAGTGTTTAGAATGTAGTTTATGGCAAAAAACGGTCAAAGTGTATAATATATTATTTTATATATAATGTATATAAACATTATTTTCACATGAACTGGAGGCATAATCATTGCAATTAGTAATTGAAACAAATACTAGTTGTTGCTAGACTTAATTACTTAAAAATATTTAACAGTTAGAAAAACATACTACAGTACAGTCTCGCTAATCCGGTCTCCGATGATCCGGACGTCCGGCTAATCCGGACGGCCCAAACTTTTGTTTAGTTATAGTATTTTACAGTGCACAATCAGTCTGCCGTCCACAAAAATATTTATTTTTATACGTATATATTTGTTTTTTTTCAAAGGGGTTTTTCTACTCTAATAGACATATAATATAATTTATTTATTAAAATATGAATTTACCATATTATTTGTTTCTTTTGCCTATTAAAGTAGAAAAAACGTCTTTGAAAAAATATATTCACATTAGATCTCCCAACACTACAACGCACGTGACATCAGAGACATCTTGCGATAAACGAAAGATAAAGGACCGCTGACTAAACGGATAGACAGTCTATCCGTCTGCGTCAGGTCAGTTGTGTTGTCGGACGGATACCACCTTTACTGCTTCTCGCAAGATTTCTGCTCAGTTGTCATTTAATTCTAGTGCGATATTGATCTGTGTTTTTTATTTACGTCTCGTTCAATGATCAGTGAAAATGGCGACTAAACGTAAGTCAGTGACAGTGACAATGGAATAAAAACTCCAAGCTTTATTTCGTATTGATGGAGGTGAATCGCTTACTAAAATTGCAAAAGAGTTAGGCGTGGGAAAACAAACTGTTTCCGATTGGAGAAACAACAATGTTTAGGCGGCAGAAGCACTTTAAAAAAACCAAAAAACCAAACCTTAGATGATGCTTTGTATGTTTGGTTTTGCCAACGGGAACAGGGTGTTCCATTATCGGGTGTAAATTTGCAAACGATCGCGCTGAAACTGAATGAAAAGTTAAAAGGAGGCCCTAATTTTACTGCCAGTGTGGGTTGACTGTCACGGTGGAAGGAACGACACGGCATCCGTCTACTCGGAATAAGTGGTGAACTTTTGTCAGGTGACTGTGATGCCAGTGAAAAATTCAAAGACAAATTTGGCAAGTTTCTCAGAGATGAAAACTTACAACCTTGTCAGGTGTTCAACGTTGACCAAACCGGATTAAATTATAAAATGTTCCCAAAAAAAACTTTAGCTTCCAAATTAGATTCAGTAGCAAAAGGCCATAAAGTTAAGAAAGAACGTATGACTTTGCTGCCCTGCAGTAAATCGCTTCTGGCGATCTAAAATTTTCACTTTTGGTGATAGGAAAATCCGTAAAGTCTAGGGTTTTTAAAAATGTAAATTTAAGAGTTCTACCGGCCCAATACAAGTTCCAAAAATCAGCGTGGATGAACAGTCAAATTATTAAGGACTGACGTTTTTTGAAAACTTTGTTCCAACAACAGAAAAGTTTTTAAAAGAGAAAAAAACTCCCTCGAAAAGGGGTTTTACTAATTGATAATGCCTCATGCTACCCAAATGAAGAATTGCGTCATGGTGATATTTTTGTTAAATTTCTCCCTCCTAACGTCACGGCTCTCATTCAGCCGATGGACCAAGGCGTGATAGAGGCGATAAAACGGCGATATAGGAAAAAGTTAATTTTATCGCTTTTGTAACCACAAGAAGCAGATCCAGCTAATTCTTAAAAAAGTGACTTTATTTGGCATTTATAAGTCATTTATATGGATGCAGAATCGTGGGAGGAAATTCAACCGTCTACACTCCAAAAGAGCTGGAAAAAATTGTGGCCTGAAATGCCGCAGGAAAGTGAAAAAACCGACAGTCAACCTACTAATGACGACGCGGAATTTGTTCAGATTTTTCAACAATTGGAGGGTTGGGCCGAGTTGAAAGACACTGATATTTCCGAGTGGATTATTAATGATAATGGCATTGGTTATCAAGTGCTCAATCGTCACGGTGTGCACTGCAAACGCAGAAAAGGTCAGCTCGGAAGAGGAAGACTACACAGACGAACCGGTCAGCCCAACTCATGATGGGGCGGCTGCAATGCTGGAGGGGTTGATGACCTACTTTGAGAAACAAACTGATACGTCAACTGCGGAGCTACTGACCTTGAAACGCCTACGAGATCGTACTGTGAAACGACGTCATTCATAGTTAAAACAAAAGAACATTACGGACTTTTTTCACTAAGTTTTTTAAAGTTTATTTTTGTTTCGGTTTCATTTTTGTTTGAGTTTTTTGTGCGTTTATACAGTATAGTGTAAATAACTTTATGTGAATACATTTATTCAACGAGAAAGATGCGTTGATATTTATTCATGTCATACCTTTTCTGTTACAATTACAGGATTTTTGCTAAATAAGCTATGAAATACTGTACTGTATAGCTATATTTAGGGCTCAATTTCACTAAAACTACAATTACAATATGTTTCCCAGCCTAAAACACATATTGTATGCATTTGTTTGGCTTTTTCCGTCTAATCCGGACTTTCGTTGATCCGGACAGGGTCCGGTCCCATCAAGTCCGGATTAGTGAGACTGTACTGTACTTCCAAAATATAAAGTTACTTTCTTGTTAAATATACAAACATGATGATTTCTTTAAAAATAGAAAAAAGTTTATAAAAACCTCTATTTATATTAATGTAAAATTCTATTAGCATAAATTAATAACTTATTGCTATGATAAAATTTAGTTTAAAGTAAATTTAAGAGAAAGTAAAAGCTTTATAAATCTTGTTGAAATGTATTAACTCAACCAACTGTATAAACTGACATTTACATAATTCAATGAATAGCTGATAAAAATTTAAACTAATGTTATGTATTGTTTCATGTACAAAATACTTATTATACAAGAAGATAGTGCCAATACATACAATGATATGTAAACATAGATGTCTATAATTTTCTGCATTTCAATACTTCTAACCTCATAATTATATTCATAAACTAGTCATGTAACGTTAAAATACCAACTTTGAATGAAACAAAAGATGATTTAACATGTTCATTGCCAATCACGCGATATCAGTTCTTACCGGACAACCGACCACGGGTTATCGCATGGCCGTTGCTATCCAAATTCTAAGTGAATTATTATAGCAGCCATAGCGAAATTGTGTGTAATACTTATATTGGGCACTAGGGAAGGGTTTGACCTTTTTGTAGCGGGGATGGCCACCAGCCATTTTGTTTCGTTCTTATCAGCCAGTGCACACAGTAGTGCGTTCGGATAAGGTAACATCCTAATAATTTTGTTGAGATATTCGTTGATTTAGCATTTTGAAGTTCGGTTTTTATTTATCTGAGTGTTGATTTTTAATTATGAGTGACCAACCAGGACCTTCGAAAAGGCTCAGTGAAATGCCAGTTCGTCCAAAAAAACATTTCTTTTTAATTACAGAGGTGGAAAAGTTATTACTAGATTCTGAACCACCAACAACACAGAAGACATGAGGAGACCGAGTCCAACACAAGCTAACTAAAATTGAAAAAGCCAAACCGAGAAGTCTCAGCACCGGCAAAACAGTAAATGCAATTTCTAGAAAAGATTGCAGAAATTGCTAGAAAAATAAAAAAAAGGATAAACACCACAACTGAGTGTAAAAACTGTTCAGGAGCTCCACCATTATGTTTTGACTGTTTTTTTAATTGTATAGTTGCAATGCTAAATAGTTTTATATTTTAAAACAGTTTTGTAAATTTTGAATGTATCAGTGAATTTTTCAAATTTTGGCTGATTATAAATGTCAGCTAATTAAAGTCATTACAATTATTACGTTCAAATGGCTGTTATTTGTAAACTATGTACCCTTTTTGGCCGAATTATATATCACGCGATATCGCGTTTTCTGGCCATATGGGCAAAAATTGCATTATGTATTTCCAATCACGATATATCGTGTGATGGAAATTAGAGACCATAATTTCTAAGTACATAATAATAAAAGTTTGTAAATATTACTTATTTTGAGCACTATATTACTAGATAGAACAATAAAAAAAATTTGGCCACCACACAAAATTCCAATTTCCAGCTTGGCAATGAACATGTTAATGAGAACAAAAATAATGAAAGACTGCTGTCTTTTGATTTATCTAGTTGCATACAAGCAGAAACTTCTGATTGTTTTACTATTTGTGAAAAATTATAACTAGGAAAGTAAGTAATTTGAGTTGAGTTTAATTTAAGAAATAATTTCAATTCACAAATGTAACATCCCATTTGTACAAGTATATGTTAGAATCATGTTGTAATCATTAGCTCTGACAAAAATAATCTACCTGCTATATTATTAAAAAAAAATGATAAACTTTATTTGCTACATTTTTTTTTTTTGATATAATTGAGTAAATTGAAAAGAGCTAAATAGTATAAAAATGTATAACTTGTATAACGTATCTTTATGAAGGCCAGATGAATTTATTTATGTAAAATAGTTTTATGTGAGACCTAAACACAGCAAAGAGCTGATGACTACTTAAATCTGAATTTTATAAATACACATTTATAAAAAATATTAAAAAATTACGGCACTTAATTGTTTTATAGAATAAAAATATTCCTTAGAAAATATATGTATGTGTGTATATATATTCTTTTTAACGAGGCACATATTTTCAGTCAACTACAACATGTTGCGAAATAAATAAATAGTTTTCTTATTAATGTATTACCAATAAATAAACATGTGAACACAAATTTGCAGGCTTAAAAATATGAATAACTTAAAAGAAATATAATAATAACTGTCAAACAATATTTAATTCAGTAAAGGTACAAAACTAAATAATTCATTATTAAAACTATCCATGCATAAAATATTATCAGTATCAGTAATTGATTAAGTAAGTATTTTATAACAAACTGATTAAAATGTACAACATATCGCGTCTAGTAGATAATTGTGAGTTTTTTAAATATCACTGACGTATAAATCACATGACAAACAATGTTTGCCTACTGTGTAAGTCAAGTTGTAAACATCAATATGATGTTCCTTAATTAAATAGCAACTTGCAAATACTGTATCACACAAGTTATAAAATATATCAAGGTAGTTCATTTCACCAATTCTGTAAAATTATGATTATTTGTACATTGTAAAATATCTTAAATGTTTATAGATTTAAAAATATATTGAATCACTAATTTATATAGCGTCACTCATTAATTATGGAGTTATACCTGTTGCTCTGAACTAATCTATCAAACATTACCATTCGGAGTGGGTTCTCTGAAAACGCTAATAGAAGGTTTTTCTGGACACAACACAGCAACAGGCTTTGAAGTAGGATTTGTTGCTTTCTCAATTGTTAATGAAGTATTGCGAAGTAATAAAGAAGGAGTCGGTTGTACAATCTGAGTAACAGTCAAAGCTTTTGGGATTTTTGGTAAAATATGCGGAAGATGCCTAGTTTGTTGTTGGTAACTGTTTTTGAAACTTTCATTCCAACTGCCGCTAGAAGTTGCTAATGACCTGACATCAGAAATCAGTGGAACAAAAGTACTTTGTGGTGATGGACTAGGTGTTGACCTGTGTGAGCTGTTAGACTGTACAGATTCGTCAGGCTGTTTTTGAGCGAACATATTTTCATTTTGCATTGCTTTCTGCATTTGTAATTTCTTTAGTTGTTGGAATGTTACAGGTCCTGGGGATCGCAAAAACGGTCTACCAACTCCTCTTCCGGTCCCTACATTAGTTTTTCGTGGGCGAGGTCCAACAGCTGCACTTGTTTTATTAACAACAGGAAATCTCTGAATTCCGACAGGACGTACAATCTGTGTTGTCGGTACTATAAAGTTCTGTGGCCATGACTCTGGTAATTTCATTAATGGAGGAGGTTGTGTAGTGGGAAGACTTATTGAAGTGGACGCTGCTGGTGGTGTAACAATTGGCGATGCTATATTTAAAGGTATAGCAGGAGGAGGAGGGGGAATGTTTGCTTTACAACTACCTCCTTCATAAGCCTGAACTCTATTCTGAACGCTTGTTATGTATTTAACTGCTCGAGGATCAGGTTTTTCAGAATACACTAAAGATCCAGCTCTCCAATGTTTCTCTAGAATTAATAAATGTCTTAAAAAGCTCGATTGATTTCCATAAGGTCTTTGTAGATCCTGCCATAACTTTTTTGTTTCACCGTCAAACTGAATTGTTGATGTACATCTTTCCCAATTTATATTAGGGGATTGAAGACCTTGAAAATCAAATTCGGCAGCTAATTTTAGATCCCTTTCTCCAGGTAAGTAGGCGGGCCGATCGGAATTGGCTGGTTGACATCTGGCCTCATTTCCTTGTCTGGTGTCTTGACCAATGTTAAGATTACTTAGTTTCCCGATATTCAAATTTCCAAACTTGACTTGAATCCTAGTTGGCTTGACATCAATTCTGGATCTATTTTGACTTTCAGATGAAGGATAGACAGTACCTTGACCTCCTTCTAAAGGACTTAATAATGATGCAATATTGTCAAACCCTACGACACACTCTTGTCCCTCATAAGCAGCTAAGGCACTATAATCTACTGTTGATGTTTCAGGCATTTCTCGATTCATTCCTAAAGTTTCTAAATAACTATAATCTATCATCTGCGAATCTGATGATTTTTCAGGATCCCCAGTTTCCTGTTTATCATCTGCAGATTTATCTTCATTCTGTTTTTTCTCCTCTTGTTCATCAATACTTTTTGACTTGGATTTTTTCTTCTTCGGTTTTGAAACATCTGACAGCGATTTTGAATCTTCTCCAGGTACAGATTTTCCATCTTCTTCACTGTCACTGACTGGTACATCATGGTACTGTAGAATTCTGAAAAATAAAAATTTTCATTAGCCTAATTCAAAAGTTATTATTTTTTTTGTATATATTGCTACAATGACACTAGTTATTGCATTATATATCTGAATAAGACATGTGTTCTATTGGAAAGTCAAAATTTGGAAATATCCTATGTGCAAATTTTTAATGCATGAATGTTTAACTCACATAATGACATTAATTTTTCTTGTGTAACAGAAAATATTTTGTTCAAAAATTTTAGTGTAAAATTAATTACATTTATGACTTTTTAATGAATGAGACGTGTACCATTATAATGAATGAAGTAGGAAATTATTTGCAATGAATACAGAAACGAAGTATAAAGCCTGATTTAAAGTAATCAGATCATCATTCACAGCAACATTTTATTTATAAGATTTCATTTTGTTCTGTGCACAAAAGTTTGATTCAGTTGATCTGTTACTTAAAATGCACAAAGAATAATAAGAAATTAAACCAAATAAAATTAAATTCTAGTTAGTAATTTTTCTACCATAAAACAAGACAAATATTTAGTATTTTTAACTACTTAACTTACTAACCCAAGTTAACTCGGAATGTTTTTTTTCTTCTTTTATGATGTATTTCACAACTTGACAGACTGATAATGTAAACACAGGCATAGAGAAAGCTTTATGTCACGTCTCAGACTATTTATTGCTGTGATTATACGACAATTGTATACAATATTATGATGACACTATATTTTCAGACGTCCAAGAATGGACTGTGCCGCATTTCCAAATTTCTTTCGTCTTTTTCAAGCCTATATGTCCTAGGTTAACCCCACACCCCTTAGGTTAACAGAGCATAACTTTTCAGAGAGACTAACACAAACTGCCAAAAAAACAAATCCAACAAAACAAAGTGTAGTTTGTGCTCAACCACCTGATGCAAATGACAAAAAAATAAGGAGAGAATCCAGATATTTCTACCCTGACTTTGTGTTACACTATGTTAAAAAATTTACCATACTCTCGCAAATATATTCAACCATTTTTACACATTTTTTGTACATTTATGTAGATATTTATTGATGAAAGTGTACATATTTAACACATATTTTTGTGTCTAATTGAATTAAATTTTTTATGAGTGTCAAAGTGAAATACTCACCATGTTACTGTCAAACTACATTCAAAAGAAGCAATATTTGCAAACATATGTTAAATTTTGTTGTTGTACAATCACTTCAAAGTTCTAACCTATATGCATAACATTTTATTATATAAGATGGTAGTTTAATAACTGTTCCATGTTATGTATCATTTATTAAGGCATGTTTGTCAATTTCCGAATTAACTTGATTTAATAATTAAGTGATATTTATGAGGGATATTTCAACCTTTATTATAAAAAAAAAAACAGTTTCTCAATGAAGGCAGTCCTAATGACATATCGAGACGATTAAAAATTCACAATAAAAAAAATGATTTTTTAAAGGAGGAAATGTGAAAAAAATCAGTATGGTTAATACCTTGCCAATGTTTTGATTATGATTGAGGGCAATAGGGTTTAACTAGGCAATAAATTAAAAGGTTATTTAATTCTTGCCTTGGTGAGGATCACTGGATTTCACAACTATGAATGAAAGGTTGGCAAGATATTAACGATAATAAGAGGTATATTTGTATTTGGTTTGTTTGAAACATTACAACTATCATTATATACAAGTTAGGCTCATATATTATTGTAAATATAATTTTGCCTATAGTATTCTACATGTAGACTAACAATAGCCAACAAAAGAACTCATCACAAACTTAATAAGAGTATTGCCATTATTTATGTTTAACTAACAAGAAGAATCATATTTCATATAATATACAGGGTGCGGTAGAAAAGTAATGAGACTGGCCGCCTCGCTGCGCCCCAGTCGCTCGCAGTGCGATCTCCACTGGCAGACATGATGGTGGGGGATCTGAGCTAACAACAGAACCGGTTCACAGTCGTGTCGAAGGTCTGGCGCAGTGAGGATCGACCTTCGCGTATACGTTGTTTGCGTGCCCGTGACACTTGTGAAAATGCTGAAGATGGATCGCTCGATAGAACAGCGGTGTGAAATCAAATTTTGCTTTCGCTTGGAAATTTTCTTTTTCTAAAGAAGGAAATGTGAAAAAAATCAGTATGGTTAATACCTTGCCAATGTTTTGATTATGATTGAGGGCAATAGGGTTTAACTAGGCAATAAATTAAAAGGTTATTTAATTCTTGCCTTGGTGAGGATCACTGGATTTCACAACTATGAATGAAAGGTTGGCAAGATATTAACGATAATAAGAGGTATATTTGTATTTGGTTTGTTTGAAACATTACAACTATCATTATATACAAGTTAGGCTCATATATTATTGTAAATATAATTTTGCCTATAGTATTCTACATGGAGACTAACAATAGCCAACAAAAGAACTCATCACAAACTTAATAAGAGTATTGCCATTATTTATGTTTAATTAACAAGAAGAATCATATTTCATATAATATACAGGGTGCGGTAGAAAAGTAATGAGACTGGGCGCCTCGCTGCGCCCCAGTCGCTCGCAGTATTAAAACCAATATTAAAATCAATATACAATAAATATGCTTTATACACTAATGGAATACATTTATACAGGTTTTTTCACAGGTGATTAAAATCAAATTAACTAATTCCTTTAAAACCTCAAAAATATAAAATAAATAAATGTTTTTTCTCAACAGACGCAAAGTTTTAGAAGTTAAAAGTTTACTGTGGATTATTTTCTTATTTATAATATAAGATTATTTAAATTTAATAAAATATAATCTTACTTACTTCTTCCTATATCCCTGGAAAAAAAACTTGTGATTAGGCGTCATCTGTGAAGGATCTCTGTATTTCAGTCTCAAAGAGCTGTAGTAACGGCATAGCTTACACAGAAATAGCTTATCAGACAATCTCACTGGTATTCCATCTTCAGTCAGTATAATGTTTAAATCTTCTGCTTCTGGCCCCAAAGCGTACATATGGTTACGAGTCAAACGCTTCTTACAAATTCCACAAACAGTAAAATAATCCACCTGAAATTAACAATAAAAAAATATAATTTAAAAGAGGTGAAAAAAACATTGTATAAACTGTCACAAATAGAAAATATTGATACTGTACAAATGCACAAAATAATATTAATTTTCTACTATATCATATAATTTTATAGAAAATCAAAATTTTTTTAGAGAAAGGAAACAAATTTATGGTGTTTTTGAACAAAGTTTTGAAACAATTAAATGAATCTGAATAGGAAGAAACTTACAGCATATTTAGATTTAATAAGTTCACTGGTTTATCTATTTACACAAGCTCCTGATTACGCATTAGGAAGTAATAATTCTTTAGTACAGTATATATTTTTTAAGAACTTGACACAAACTTTGTCAAACACAATAGAGTCAAACACGGAAATACGTTCCTGTGAATTAGAAAAAATAGGAGTTTAATAAACTCTAAAAATATAGTTAAAAATGCACTAAATAAGTGTATAAAACTTTATATAAACATATCTTGGAAGCCCGACTCATTTCCTTTGCATACCGCATGGTTACAAACATATCTTGGAAGCCAGACTCATTTCCTTTTTCATACCATATGGCTATAAATATTTCTTGGAAGACCGACTCATTTCCTTCAAATACCGTACTGATATAAACATACCTTGGAAGCACGACTCATTTCCTTTGCATACCGTATTGATATAAACATATTTTGGAAGCCCAACTCATTTCATTTAGATACCATATTGATATAAACATATCTTGGAAGCCTGACTCATTTTCTCTGCATACTGTATGGCTATAATCATTACTTGAAACTGAGTCTCATCATTTCCCTTCAAATAAATAGAATAGGCTCAAATTTAAAGGAAGCTCGAAATATTGGGACTCGGAATTTCAAGACTATTGAGCCTCTCCAGAATTGAGAAGATGGGAGTTGTCATACCAGTGGTACACCAAATCTAGAGAACCTCCTAACCTCAACATCAGATAAAACTCCTTTTACCTTTCCCCTAACTCTTACAATTTTTAACAACTCCATTTACCTTCATTCTGACAGACTATTAATATCTGGTTTCAATTAATCAATATTTATACAAATAACATATAAACTATATCATAATAAACTATAAATTTTTGACATTTGGATATTTATACACATCTGTAGTTCACTTCAGTTTTTTCTTTTTTGATTGATAAAGATCATAGTATGATTGAAATATTTCAATAATGTGATATTTTTTTATATGTGTCTATTTAATGATTTCCAAGAGATTGCAGTTCTGGACTATTGCCACTAGGTAAGTCTGTCAGTCTCCTATCCAGTGTGTGGTGTGTGTGTGTTATAACGGTTCAAATAAGTGGAAACGTATAAGAGAAATTAAAAATTTTAAAAATCTTAATTTTGAATAATTACTAGAAAAAATAATAATGTGAAAAGTTTTTTCTCAACTTAAAACCTAAAAGTAAAGTCATTTTGAAAGAGAAGATATATGTAATTTCCCAGTGACAAAGGCCGTGTTTAATTATGTCAAATGCCAATTTTCATGCTAAAACACCATCGACATTTTATTTTGATCAGCGAAAGAATTCTGAGAGAAGTTAAAGATATGAAAAAATCGTTCAAAACGCACCAAAACAAAGTTCGAGGAATTGTAATGAAAATAGATAATTTGTTCATAAACATGAAGTGAGAGAGAGATGTGGGATGCCAGCAAGTGCAGAGTCAGCAATATCAAAAGACGAGCTGAGAGAATGGTCACCAAGGCGGAGGTCAGTCTCGAAACAACACGGAAGAAAGTACGATGTCGGGCTCGGAATTGTTTTTGAACTGTGAGTGTTGAATAGAAAATGTGCGGCTAAAGGCAAGTGGTGACGCCGAAATGTAGACTCATGTTTTCCCGGAGTAAGTTTTAGGGGTATATCCCTCTAAAACCGAACATAATAACATCAGTCTTCAAAGTGCATTTTGTTTTCCAAATTATAATCTTACATGTCGCGCTTTGTTACGTGAATAGTAAGTGACGAAAATAAGTTTGAACGCAAAATGAACTATAAGGCGTAAAGTGATTTTGTAATGCCGAAATAAATATAAAAAATAGTTAAATCAAGATTAAAAGTTAAATGAAGCTTAGCGTAGGAAACTTTAAAAATGATTAAGATAAAAATTAGGCGAGAATAACAAGCGTAAACAACAGATATTTTCAAATATTACAAAAATACGATTAAATTAAAACCAAACTATCAAGACAAAGAAGACATCCTGTGCGGCCAAACAAAAAGGGACCTACACGGAGCAAGAGCGAGGAGCTAAGGAGGAGAGAGGGCGAGGCAAACCTCGGACCAAGGACAGACCGGATTGAGGACTAAAGCAGCGGATCAAGGGCTGTTCAAAAGAAAGGATTCCTGTGGGTAAGGACTTGGCAAACAAGTTAGCTCTGTCTTTGGTTGTCTTTAAATTTTGATTAATTAAATTTATTTGAAATTTAAAAAATGTTTTCCTTAATTTATATTTTTATTAATTTTGAAGTAAATTTAAATTAAATGAGAGGTAGTCTAAACGACTAGAAAATTTAAATTGATGTTAAACTTTTTAAATAACTTCAATAGAGCGAGATTTGCATAGTAAATATAAATTTTCAAAATGGCTTTAACTATACTTACTACAGGAATAAGTTGAAATTTATAACAATAAGTAAATAATTTCTCAGTTGATATATGAATATGTTTTTGATTTATAAGTCTGTTAGTTTTAGCAAATGGTTATATTTCATGTCTTTTTATATAAAATTTGTGGTTTTTACAAAGGATTTTTGTTTCTGGGAAATACACAATATCAAGAGCACAGTGGTACAACATATTACAATGAAAATATTGGAAAGAGCCCCAATACCACAAAAATAATCAAAAATAACAAATAAAACAAGTTACTTAAGATTAAACCCTTATGTACATTTCGATGACCATGTCATCATCATCAGAAGGTCTTATTACAAAATTACAATCTAGCAAACAAGAAGTTACAAACTAGAGTGATATCAATTGTTCTCTGCGGTCGCTATATATAGGCGTGAGGTAAGCTCCGCCCCCTCTCCGCCCTCGACCGGCAAATAACGATCGGCCATCTTGAATCAAAATAGGTTAAGTCAAAATATACATATGTAATAAAAACTACAGCAATAACAATAAAAAAAATAAAAGTAATTAAATTAATGCGTCATATTTGAAGAAAGCTATTTAAGTAAAGTATATAATGGTGAGTTAGGGATAGGTCCTTTATATGCATTCATTAATTTACAATTTGATTTGACTATAAAAACACTTTCATAGCTACTAAGTAACTTTTTTGAGTTGATACATTTAGCTAAAATTACATTTTTATCTAAATCATTCTGATTACTAAGGACATGTTCTGCTACACTTGATTTTTCCGGTCTATCATATTTAATTACAACAAGAGTTAAATTTATTTTTCACTAAACAATTTCTTAAATAATTCTACAATCTGGTCATTAAGCTTTGTGGTGCCTTTAAATAAAATTTTCCTCGAGATATAGTGACTCAAAGAGTTAAAAATCAGTAAGTTAGGTTTTTAAAATCTAAGTCCAGTGACTGGTTCTCTGGCAGAATTTGGCAAGCAGCGGGACAGGTTCTGGCTTGTGTCAGACCTGCGTCGGCGGTCTACAGGCAAGGTGGATCCAGAGGAAAACAATGGCCAAGAGGTAGAATCTGTGTGCGCAGGGTACGGTAGACCATCTCAGTGAGTGTGTGTGATATTTAACACTGTCCATTATTATTCTGTTACACTGACTTTATAGAGTTATTAAATATTATTGTAACTATTGTAAACAATTGTTCCAATTAAGTGTAATTAATGTTTACCTTATGATGAGGCATCTTTCGGTACACTTGATCATTGTCGAATCACTGAATTATTATATACATATAAATTCTAAAATTCAGTTATATGGACCTTCCTAACCAAATTAGGACCTGCATTCAATGGGTTATTTTGAAGTTGAACTTTGAATTATTCATAATTTTTACTTTGATTGCATATGAAATTCAAGGGACTGATCCAAAGCATCCAACTAACGACCTTTTCAATTTAAAAATATTATTTATCAAAGCCTTACTGTATTTGCACTTTTTAGGCTTATTTCTGGCAAAAATTTATATATATAGGAATATTTGGACTAGATAGGAGACTGACAGACTTACCTAATGCCAATAGTCCAAAACAGCAAATATGTGTTTGGTTAGTGTAATGGTACTATTTATTGTGTTTTCTTTTTCGTTATTGTGTATATAGTTTGTTTTTTATTATTTCTAACGGTTTCTTCTATTGGGATACTAGGGTACATGTTAGTTATGTCATAACTTATTATTTTTGTGTTGTTTGTTTCTATGTTTTTTATTTTATTAATTAATTTGTATCAATTTTTTATATTGTATGTGTTGTTGATTTGTATTTTAGATCTTATTATTTTGTCTAGTATTTTTGCGATTATGTAAGATGGTGCTGTTTTGAAATTTATTAGTGGTCTAAATGGTGTGTCAGGTTTGTGGATTTTAGGTATGCCTGTTAATATTGGTGCACATGGTTTGAATGGGTAAAGTCTTGTGTGATATTATAATTTATTGTTATAGTTTAGGGTATTTCTGTGTGTGACTATTAGGTTTTTTATTGTATTACGGTATTTGTTAGTTGGGTCTGGGATTTGTTCGAATTTATTTTCTTTTATGTGGTTGTTCATTGTATTGATGTATTTGGTATTTTCTATTATTACTGGTGTGTTTGTTTTATCTGATTTTAATATTAAGTAGTCGTTGTTTTCTAGTTTTTCTTTGAGTTTTATAATTTATTTTTTATTTATATATTGTTTGGTTTTTTTCTTTTTTCTGTTTTTATTAGGTTAGTTTTATTATTAATGTTGTTTCTTATGTGTTCAGTGTTTTGGTTGGTAATTTTATGGATGTTAGATTCTGTGTCAACTATTAGGTTTTTTATTATGTGGTTTTTGTTAAAATTGGGTAGGTTATATTTGAAAGCATTTGTTATAATTTTTTTTCTATTTCAATGAATTGGGTTTTAGTTAAGTTTATGAATTTTTTGTTTTTAGAAGTGTGGTTTGGGTGTTAGGCTATTTTTTGGGTTATGTTGTTTTATTAAATTTTTGATTTTTTTGTTATGTATTGTATTTATTTTGTGTTTTATTATGACATGTTGTATTTTTTCGTGTATAATAGGTGTGTATTATAGGGTAAAGTTTTCATTATTTCTAAATTGGTTGCCTAAAGTCATAAGTTGATTTGACTTTTTAATGGTAGGCAGATCTAATGTTTTCTTTTTTAATTATGTGTAATTCGGCTATTTTTGTTGCTTTATTGATGGTTGTATTTTTTTTATTTCTTAAGTGTAATTTAGCGTATTTTGGTGTGATATTAAGTGTTATGTATTATTTATTAAAATTTATTCTGTTTATGCAATTCTGGAGTTTGATTTTGAGATTAAGATATTTCCAGTAGAGTTGTTTACCTTATTAAGTAGATTTTAATCTTGATATTTTACATTGCACTGACTTTATGAAGTTAATATATTATTATTGTAAATACTTTTATTTACCACTAAGTGCAATAATTTTAGGTGCCTCATCAATTTCAATTATTTTTACCAGTGCCTTATTCTCAAGTTATTGAGAAAATCATTGGAAAAAAAGCAAAGTTCAAAAATTTATTCCTTTCTAGCAGCAAGACTGGAAGGTTTTCAAAGTTACTAAAATAAGAATAGCAAATTGTTTAAAAAAAGCTGAATTTGTTAAGACATTTGATCAACATCCAAGTAGTTTTTTTAGAAGATGTACCCCTTCAACCTGTTCGATGGGGAGAGAATATGGACATCACGATTAAGAAGTATGTTAATTTGAATGAAATAGTAGAAGGAGTACTTTCTGATTAAAACATATTAGCAGAAAAGAAAAATAATGCTAAATTGTTAGATTTAGAAGAGTAAGCCAAAGTTGAACTCTACAATGTTAATTTTTCATTGTGCGTACAATGTTTTTTTTTTTCTGTAATCATATTTGAAGATATTGTAAACCTTAAAAGAATTATTTCTGCAAAACAGTATTTTTCACAGTCTTTTGTTGTTTAATGATTACTACTGTTTAAACAGAGCTTCAAAAACTTCTTATTTGCGATAACATTTATATACCGATTGTAATATTACTATTTCAAACCTTTTAAAACAGCTTAAAACATTAAACAAATTTAAATTAAATAATTCGAAATCTTCAATTATATTTTGCTTGGCTCCAAATTATCAAAGTTCTATTGCATGGAAGTATTTTAAAAGTAACTGCAACAGAAATAATTATTCAAAAAATTATTTAATAAGTGACTGACGACATTTAGTTAGCGATATTCAGGGCATTATCACAGATTCTATTCAGTCGTACATTTTTAATGATTACAGACAACTCATAGATTTTTAGGTCACAAGCTAGTGGGCAAGGCCATAGTCGACATATTGGATCAGTTCATGTATTTACTAAACAGACCTCTTATCTACTTAATATAGTGAACCTAAATATTAATATGCTCAGCCATATTAAATATTTATGTATTTAACCTTTGAAGAATGTTTAGAGCATTCAAAACTCTAGGTGAATACTATTATAATAACCTTATAGAAGTACAGAGCGATCTTGGCAATCCGAACTAATTGCTGCAGGGGATTGTTCGGATTACAGAAAGTACCTACGTATGTATTAAGAAAAAATGCTGAAAAAAATAGTGACGCGAAAGTTCCTGTAAAAACCACTTATAAATAGCATCCTAAAGAGAGTCGATAACTGATGCATATGAAAGACATTTTGTATGATTTTTTTTTCAAATCAGTTCGTCTTAACAAAATTAAACTCAAGGGCCAGATTGGAAGACGTTTCTCCCTTATCGAGATGTAATAAGATGTGCATTTGACACTCAAAAATACTATTTCATGTTTTCTTTTTCACTCATTATAACACACCACTGAACACATGAAAAGAAAAAATACGACTGACTAAATTTCCCACCCATTGATAGATATCCCACCCTACTTATTTAATAGAAGGGGATTCATCTGAAAACTACGAAAGAGAACAACAGAAAACAATTGTGGGAAATCCACTTGCGCAAAAGCATGTTTTTTCATAGAACTCCTTCCTTTCTTTCTTTCCATTCATAGAACTTCTTTCTCCCTCCGTCTTTTCCCTAACCTCAGGCACTATTTCTAACATAGCTTTTTTTGACTGTTTGGTTTATATTGTTGGAGTGTTCGAAACATTGAAGTTCAGATCGTTCATTTATTTTTGTAAGTTTATGAGTTTTTGTTTATACAGAAGAGTCTTGAAAATCTGAGTCCCGATATTTTGAGCTTCCATATAATTCGAGTTTATTTTATCTATTTGAAAGGAAATGAGTTGACCAAGAAATGTTTATAGCCATAAAAAAAATGCATTGGGCGTTCAGGAAATATTTATATCAATAAGACATGCAAAAGAAATGATTCAGGTTTCCCCATTCTGTTGTTGTTGTTATGCTGTCGCTTATGCGTTTGAATGTCCATATCAGTTATGTTTAGATGACAGAAGGTCAATAGGTCATTAATATCTTTCTTTATTTAAGCTGTAAGTTTTGACAGTTATCAATAATCCCTGAACAAATTTCTAGTATTGTGCATGACATCAGAAAATAAGCAAATCAATCAAACAATGCCGACACTCATGATTAGCTGGACTTGTCTTTATTCCCTCTATTAATAAATCATTTTACAGCTGCCACATAGATCAGGATATGAGGGGTTCTACTGTATTAGGGTTCATTACAAGTCCTATTTTTTCTAATGCTTAGGAACGTTTTCCATGTAATCAGATGGGGTCTCGGTCCCATTTACCTAGAATTATCAAGACTGTGGTGTATATGTTTAATGTGTTCATGTCTGTACTGTATTGAACATTGAAATAGATTTAATTTATTTTTCATTAGCATTTTTATGACTTTGAACTTACAAGGTTTATGTAATTGTTATTTTTATTATGAGGATAGTTTCATTTGAAAATTAAATTGTAATTAAATTTATTATATTTATAGAATTTATATTGTTAGTACATTTTATAAATATGAAGAGAGCCATTGGGTTTTATACCATTAAATGATTGAAATAATAATTGCAATTGATTACTTTGTAAAGAAATTTACTATGTACAGTTTACATTATAAATAAATTTTTAGTCTTGAGTTTCCTTAAACCATTCTAAACTTAGAAATTATTACAAAATGTTAGTAAGACATATTCTACGAGGGTGGTCCTCGTAAAGTAACCTCCGCTTTGAAATAAAAAATAAACCAGTTGAGATACAAAAATTTTATTATATACATGTTAAAACTTCAGCATTTCTCTACTTTTCTACATATTCACCATACAAATTCAAGCACATCATATCTTTCAACAGTTTTTGAAATTCTGTCTTTAAACAAATCTGCCACCTGAGAACGTAGCCAGCCTGTCATAGCGCTTTGAAGCTCTTCATCACTCGCAAACCTCTGAGATGCAAGCCACCGCTTCATGTACAGGAAAAGATGGAAATCACTGGGAGCCAAGTCTGGGCTGTAGGGGGGGAGGGGGGTCAAAAACGTCCCATTTGAACTTTTCCAAAAGTTCAGTTGTTTTTTGAGCTATGTGAGGGTGGGCATTGTCATGGACAAACACAACTCCAGATGTCAGAAGACCCTGACACTTGTTTTAAATCGCTCGTTGTAGCCGTTTTAAGGTTTCACAATAAGCTGTGGCTGTAATGGTCGTACCACGCTCCATAAATTCAACGAGCAAGATGCCCTGAGCATCCCAAAAAACTGTAGCCATCAATTTTCTCGCTGAAAAGGATTGGCGAGCTTTCTTTGGCTTGCTTGGCGAAGCGGTATGACCCCATTGCATTGACTGTTGTTTTGTTTCGGCATTCACATTGGCTACCCAAGTATCATCTCCTGTAACGATCCTGTTAAAAAAGGTTTCTCCTTCAACGTCATACCGAGTAAGAAAGTCTATGGCAGAACTCTTTCTTTTTATTTTGTGATCATCGGTGAGCACTTTTGGAATCCAACGAGCACAAAACTTGTGATAGCCTAGTTTTTCTGTCACTATCACATGCACAAGACTTCGAGAAATTTCAGGAAAATGATCTGAAAGTTCCGAGATTGTGAAGCGACGGTTCTCGCGAATTTTCTCATCCACTTTGTTCACCAAGTCATCACTGACGAGAGATGGCCTACCACTCCGGTCTTCATCGTGAACGTTCGTTCTCCCAGTTTTAAAAAAACGAACCCATTGACGGACTACACCTTCGCTCATAATGTTTGGGCCATACACCGCACTCAAGTCACGATGAATTTCAGCTGCTGTGTAACTATTCGACCACAGAAATCTTATTACAACTCGCACTTCACACTTGGCGGGATTTTCTATCGCGGCGCTCATGTTTTTACGTTATAACAAAAAAACGCGCGATCGCACGATACTCTTCCTTGCACAGCTAGAGGCGTACTGAACGGCTGCGCACACCAAAGTGAGAATGGCGGCGCTACCCCCACTACTTATCGTGCCACGCCCAAACAGCGGTTACTTTGTGGACCACCCTCGTACAAATATTAATTTCTGATGAAACTATTTTTTACTTACCCAGTAATAGTGTTGAGAGCAGAGCGGAAACGGCAAGTGAGGGTTCTTGTCCATATCAATGACCAGCTGAAATAAAAAAAAAACATGGATTTTTCACTCACATTTACTGCTGCAAAAGTAGTCTGTAATTGAAGTTAATTTTCTATATCTTTATAAATGATTCATCTAAAATTCTATCCATAATCTATCTAAAATTATTCATTTCTATTATCTATTCAAATTTTGAACTACAGTAATTAGCACCTTAAATCATAACTGCTTTTCAACTGAAGGATTCAACTTAGCATGTCAAGGCCTATCATTAAAGTAGAGCCATAAAAAAACTAAGCTATTTTGGGCATTATTCTCATGGTAAGTTAGCAAATGAATCAACTCATTTATTGTGCTTCCCTTTTACGCTTTTCATAATTTATTAGGAATAAAATAAAAATGTAGTTAAGCAGAATAGATATGAGAATCAATTGTTAAAACTATTAATATACTCATCTTCATTTCTATTAGGAATATGTCTATATGTTTGGGTATAGTTTTCTGCCATTCTCTGTTGACACGTTTCGGAGTATCTCTTCATTTTCAAAACTTAAATCGTACTGATTTAAAGCAGTATGATTTAAGTTTTGAAAATTGAATTACTCCGAAACGCGTCAACAGAGGATGGCGGAAAACTGTACCCAAATATATAGAAATATTCCTAATAGAAATGAAGATGAGTATATTAATAATTTTAACGATTGATTCTCATATCTATTCTGCTTAACTACATTTTTATTTTATTCCTAATAAATTATGAAAAGCATAAAAGGGAAGCACAATAAATGAGTTGATCCATTTGCTAAATTACCATGAGAATAATGCCCAAAATAGCTTAGTTTTTTTATGGCTCTACTTTAATGATAGGCCTTGACAAGCTAAGTTGAATCCTTCAGTTGTAAAGCAGTTATAATTTAAGGTGCTAATTACTGTAGTTCAAATCTGAATAGATAATAGAAATGAATAATTTTAGATAGATCATCAGAATTTTAGATAGTTAGGAATATCAGAAAACTGTAGTCAAACATATAGAATCTATTGTTATCATCTAATATAAAATGGAAATTTGTTAAAGCAAGAAAATTAACAGGACTATGAACTTTAGCATAATCTTCTGAATCAGATCACTGTTGGTAGCACTCAGGTGAGCATTTCTCTTCATGACTGTTTGTTGTCCACTTAAAAGCAGTTGGCAACACTTCCACTCACTAAGCAAACTTCCACAAACTCTGCTAAGTTCAAGGTGGATGTCTGTTGCCTTAATACCTTTTAACTGGAGATCGAATAGCCTGGAGTAACCTCACCACTGGCATATTTTTTATAGCAAACAACAGTTTTGAATTGGTCTTACGGATAAATAGAAAGTCAAACAGGTTTCCTCTTACTGATTCATAGTTGCAGGTTGTACAAAGAGGTTACTTTCCAAATAACCCTCTTAGTTAAGTAGAAGTAGGCTACTATTTCAAGAGAAGAACAGGGTGGGTAAGATATTGAAAATGTAGTATTGGAAAAGATTAGGAGTATGTAAATAATATGCTAAATCTGTACACAGTCACTTAAAACTAGGCAAGAAATAAAAAATTACAAAGGTAGTAAGAATAAATAATGTATAAGTGGTTGAGTATAAGGCTTTAAATCTGTTTACCTTTTTAGCAATGCTTTTCTTCAACTTGACAAGCCATTTTCGTCTAACAGAATGTCTTGCTGACTGTGTACAACCTTGCACTGAACAACTGGTCCCACTAAGAGGCCCTCGTCGTTGACCTGGTTTCCTTGAATGCGACTTGCTTGTAGGACAGTTGGCTTTACGGTCAACATAGCGAAAGCAGCCATCACACAGACATGAATCAACTGCTAGGTGTGTTTCAGCTGAAAAAATGTCATAATTAAAGCTTTCAAAAGATTTTAAATATTTAGTGATGAAAAAAGTAACTGATTACAAACAATCTGAGCGTACACAGAGCATACAGACATCAGTTAAGAGTCATAATTCTCGTCATTGTTTGTCCTTCAAGTTATCAATTGCTTCAAGTTTATCGACACAGTTATTATCAAGTTTATTTTTTGATGTGTCACATATAAGAATAGACATCTATGCTTTCTAAGGGATATTTATTACTCTCAATGCATGCACCAAACATAAAGAAAAAGGCATAAAGTTGTCTTTTTATCAGACGATCTAGATATGATAGACCCGTCAACAGATTTTATGTCAAGTGAACTTTCTTGTTAAGTACAGTTCTTACTTGGTGTAGGTCTTGTAACGTTTTTTATATAAAACACTAAAACAATAAATAACAAACAAGAATTCGGAATATATTATAAGTGAATTAGAAATGGAAAACAGAAAATGTAAACACTTGAGCCATAACTTAAAAAAGGTTATGATACAATATTAAAACCACATTTAAAGAAGAAACAGGACTCAATTATAAATAAAACAACACAAGATTAAGAAAGAAATCTACCAGACATAAAATTATTGCATATAGTATCAAAACTTAACTGTTCATGAAAGGAGATGAAAAATCAAATAATCAGTGTGTTATTAACAGATGTTTCAACAATGAAAAAAAAAGTTTTATTCTTTTTCTCTAGTCTCAAATTAAAAAATTTCTTTATTAAGAAAAAAGAGAGCCTTGGTACTGAAAGCAAAAACCTAGTTGGTCCAGAAATTTTATTAGAGGAAGAAATTGAATATCAAGAAAGCTAGCCTAAATAAATGTTAATAGAAGCTAATGTTAGTGAAGTATAAAAAAATATAGTGGTGAAAGAAATTTGGTTATAAAATAAATTTAAAGGCTATAAATTTGAACAAGAACAATAAGTCTCAGCTAAGTACTAAATTAAGGAAAATTTGTAAATTAGTATTTAGGTTAATATTGTATAAGCAAAATTAGTTAATTAAATTCATTTAAAAACATTTTAATATTCTTTTCAAAACTAATAACTCCAGGCCTAGAAATTTCTCTTCTAAAATTTATTAAAGAATTAATTATATAAACCAATTTTATTTTGTAACCAGAAGTGCTCAATAGATTTATAATAATTAATACCTACTGAATAACCTGGGAGAAAAAGTCTTGTGCTATTTAATTAAATTAAATTAATAGAAAAAGTGTATTTAAAAAAAAATTGTAACTAGAGTAATCAAAGACTAAATTAAAACAAAGATTAATTGAATTAAAAGAAAGTGTTCATTATTTATTACTATAAATGGTAAGTAATAAAAAAAAAATCTAAATTTTACTGTTAGGGTTACAATCATTTTGTAATTCTAACTGGCGCCCAGCAACTTATTGTTCTCTAAGGATAATTAATAAATTTTGTTTTATTATAGAAAAAAAATTATTATTACAATTTGACTACCACAAGGTGGAGCAGTTGTATTAGGGAAATTATTAATATTTACCATAACTTATACGAATATTACAGTCTATAGCAGATGTTTGTTGTGGTGTACAGTGTGAACAGGAAAAATCGGTGGTTGTATACAAAATTTAGTGAAATTTTAAATTAAAAAAATACTTAGTCTAAATATATGTAAATATTTTTTTATAATTAGTGTATTTATATGTACATTTAAGTGAGCATAGAAGCAAAACTTTATACTGTAAGTAACTTTTAATTTGATTTGACTAATAATGATTACAAATAATAATCAATTAACATAGGGTACAATCAATAATAAACTAAGGTACAAAAAAATTAATAAAAAATTGCACCCATATAAAATATATATTTAGTGCTTTATAAATGAGAATATTTTCTCAAATGACATGAGGAAATAAATTTTTTAATTAATTCGTGCTTACTGGATTGAGACTTGTTTAAGCTGCATTAGGTTAAACATCTTATACCTGTACAAATATTTTACATAGTAAAATCATGGCTTGTGCAAGATTTTCATTCTAGGGAAGTTATATTCTTTTACATCTGGTTAACTAAAGAAAGTTAAATTTAATCAAAATGGATTTATTTATAGGCAGTATTAGAGTAAAAATAATATAATCGGTTTTGCTTTAAATTTCAAACAACTCTCATTCCTTAAACAAATGACTTTAGTAAGAATTACAGCTATTAAATTTGTTTAAAACACATCTCTCCCCGAACTCAGAAATAAGATAAATTTAAATAATTTTTATTTACACTAAATTCCAAATTAAAAATCTAAAACACTAATATAACAAATCAAAACACTTATAGTTTATTAGTTACAAATATACAAATTTAAGTAACTTAAATTACAAAATATACTTACTTGTTAAAATTTTATTCAAACGTTCTGCATTCTTTAACTGGGCCAAATGACAAGGTGTATCTAGGGAACCAAACTTTCCAAAACAGTAGCAACAAACATCTAAACATAATCGTCCAGGATGAATTGAAAATGATGAACTTTTCTCTGGAATTACAAGATTGGATTCTTTGGCTCTAAAAGAACAGAAGGCATATTTATTAACCTCTTACACTGTCTAAACATAGGTAAGTTGTACATAAAATGATAAGACCACTTGAAACAGGTTAGTATATACAGTTTAACCTACTTTTAGAGTTATAGACTAAATGAATGGAAAGAAACCTAAACACACAGAAAAACATTACTGATTAAACTATAAGTAATTATTGTGAAAATAAGTGATTTTTAAACTTACTGGCTGACTCATTTCAAAACTATCGTTTTATTTACAAATGTAATCAGTAGAGGGTCAACTTTGTAAATTAAACAATTGTTTCGAAACACATCAGCAAGTATGTTTAAAAGTATTCATTTAATTAAGCAATAATTCCTTATAGTAAATCAATTGATTGCATACAAAACACTTATTCAATAATACCTAATTACTTTGTAAAAAAATTAGATTAATTTTACTAAAATAGTATGACAAAAAATGAATTTATGAGAACAAACAAATTATGATAGTAACCAATTTAGAAATTAGAACTTTAGTGAAAAAAAAATAATAAACAGTAAGTAAAAAAAGGCACCTACAAGTTGAGGTATCAAATTATAAAGACATAAAAGAGGAACCAGAATGGGGCATCCCTATAATGGCCAAATGTTAAATAATAAATGCTATAGATTTGCCTGATTTTTAAAACCTATTTTATAACAAAGGAAACCAAAAAAGGTTTTGAATTTTAATAGTTTGATGGATATAGTTTTGTTATGAGAACATGATTTTAACCTTGCTCAGCCCTTTGCAGTAGGATAGCTTACTCCAAGACTGATACAGGCGCGTATCCAGCGACTTGCTTTGGGGGGCGCGATCGATGCGTTATATATATATAATATGTGTGTGTGTGCGCGTGCGTGTATGTAAAAACATAGAACAGAAAAAGTTCTTTCTACGCTTGCGTTAGAAATCCGTAACGTGATAAAGATTCGTAGCAAATTAGACTTTTTAATAAATAATTATTCCAGTTTCGATAACACTTATGGCTAGAGAATATTATTAATTCCATAATAAGGTATTATTATAAAAATGGTTTATTAATTAATATAAGTAGTTATTCTTCCAACACGAACAATTCCGGAGTCAACTGCGAATATTACGCTTGCAAAATTACGTATTGAAAATCATATGTTCGAGACTAAGCTTCACTAGCGCTATCTGTTGTTAAAACGTTTAGACGTTTATGAGGGTATGCCGAGGGAACGCGTCACATTTTCAAATTAAAATTTTATTTTTTATTTACAATAAAAGACGAATTATCTTAAGTAAAAGTCTAATTTAACAGAAAGTTCTAATTTAATAATATATTGTCGATTTTTAACCCAAAGTTCTTGAGGGTTGGGGAGACGATAGTCCCATCGCCCCCCCTTGGACACACGCCTGCTGATATGATTTGCCTTTCACCTGAAGAATGCTCAAGGTTTGTTAATTAAATTAAAAACTTTTAAAAATAAAAATTAGTTATTATAAGTAAATCAGTTTTAATGTTTGAGTCTCGGTCGTCTACCGTACCTTTTCAAATTTTATAAAATGAATGGAACACACCTGGTATATATTCTATTAATGACACTTAATCTATTATGACACTATACTTTTTTCTCTCTGATTATTCGAAGGGTGTTAGGAAATACTGTAGGTAGTAGTGCATTTGTAGTGTTTGTTCTGACATTTCTTTTCCTAATGTCTACTCTATTAAATGGGTATAATTTGACATATCCATAACAGTAGTCTAATAAGAATGGTGTGAGCACAACAATCTTGAGGCGATATTTCTTATTTTAATTCTATTTTAATAAAAATATTTTTCCCTTGGTTTTTTCCCAGTAAAAAAACAGAGTTCAGTCATCATCACAAATGTAACAAACACACACACAGACATATGTATATAAAATAACATCAATGACAATTAATTTAATACATATTAAATTATAAAAGAGATTAACAAATAATAAAATTCTATTAAAAAACATTTGTTTATCACAAGAATGCGTTGGCACAATCAATGGTCATAGCAACACCCTTCAGTACCACCTTAAAACACCCTTGAAGAAGAAAATACGTTTTTGAATGTTGGTTAAACCACCATATTTGACCAATATATCCCTGATTCTGATAGTAACTTTATATAACTGATATAATGGTGGAACTTCACAACAATTATGCATGGGTTAAAAAAAGGAATTGCCGACTCGAAGGCAAGAAGCCTCCAACTTATCTTTACATTTAAAAAAATACACAAAACTTCCATGGATGGACAGTATTCTTAATTTTCCTTCGTTTATTGTTGTAATTCAAATGGTAGTATATCGGAGACCACTATTAGTGCTTTAAAATAGACTGTTAATGCCAATGGCAAACAGGAGCATATTACTTTGTGGGATACTATTTTCTAGTTTATAGCTGTACACATTATGCCTCCAAGACATACCAGGAAAGACCTCGACAGAAAATTCTTGATAAATGCAAAAATGTTATAAATGCAATAACTTACTTATTGCTTCTTTGTTGTATCCACAATTATTTAGGAAAATTAGGGCAAGAAGAAATCAAATAAAAAGTCCCACAATGGAAATAGAGAGAAAGAAATGAGCTATATTTACATATACAGGAAAAGAGGTTTATAAATCAAAAAATCTTATCAAAAAATATAATATAGAAGTTGGAATGAAAACTAACAACACATTAAATAATAAATTAAAGTGTAATATAGAAAGTTTAAATAAGTTTAGTAAAAACAGAGTTTATAAAATGCAATGTAATTGCAATGCAACATACGTAGGACAAACAGGATGAAAGTTTGAAACCAGATATGAAAAGCACATAAAGTCGTTTAAATATGAGAAAAATGATTCGGATTATGCTACACATTTAATTGAAGAGGGTCATACACCGCAAGAAATGAAAAACACAATGAAAATTTTACATTATGTTAATAAAGGGAGATGTTTTAAATATTTTAGAAAATTCGGAAATTTATAAAGCAAAGTTAAAAAAGAAAAATGTAATAAACGAGCAAGTAAATACACAGTCGAACGTTATATTTAAAAGTTTAAAATTATTCAGTAGTTGGACGCAAGAAGCAAAAGTAGGCGTGCACCAATAGGAAGTGAGGTCTAGAAGTGGTGGACAACCACATTGGCATTGCTAACGGTATATAAAGATGTACTTGAAATCTGGGCGAACAGTACAATTGAAGTTTTGAAAATGGAGTTACTCCGAAACTCGTCAACAAAAGAGTATATTGTAACGTTAGGAATGGCAGAAAACTGTACCCAAACATATAGAAATATTCCTAACAGAAATGAAGATGAGTATATTAATAATTTCAAATTGATTGATTATTATTATTTTTACTAACTAAAACGATTCCATTCTATATGAAGATGACACCTGAGATATTCACTTATCTACTTGAAAATATTGCACTTACTAATTACTAAAATAGTGTGAATACTAAACTTAACTCGATACAGCACTACCAACGTTGACAGTCAAATTTCCCTTGCATGGTGTGATGTGGCGTGAAAGGGGTGGACAACCAGCTAGGCATCCTGGTAAACATCCATGTAAAATCAAATCAGTATGTTTTCAAAAAGCATCGATGTAAGCATCCTGCAAGCACCTCAACCTACCCCTGTTGTGTTCACCTCCATATGTTACAGTGCATTTGATTTACATGGATGTCGACATCGACCGCGACCCATTTGTACTGTTCGCACATTTAAAGTTAAACAAAAGTTTGATCCAAGAGAAAGGCATTTAGGGTAGCTGACTCTAACAAAACTTTTTGGTTAATGGACGAACATCTTTGCCTGAATCCTCACTGTTCCTTCCTAAGAAGTTTGCCAGTTTCTAGATATCAGAGAAGATGGAGGTTGACCATCTTCTCCAGTAGTTTGCCGAAATTGTGTTGTTAGAATGACAGGTCTGTAAGAAAAGTATTTAAAGAAGAATCTTCAAGGAATGTAAGGTATTAATTCTTCCTCAGGTGCATTCGTCAGGAATTTTTTTTTATAAGCAGGAGTAGAAGAAAATTTGAGGAGCATATATGATATTAACAGTATATGCATTAGCAATATTATTACTGCTTGTGATTAATCTTCCATCCGGTTGTTTCAGGCATATGAATGGCAATGGAGTGGAAGTACTATACACACTGGTCTTAATTTCCTTCATACAGTGGATGATGAAGTCGTTCTTGTAATTGTGCCCTTGTACCGAAGCCAAGAATCCTTTTCACTCTGCTTAAAGTTTCTTTGTGCTTTAGCACAAATAATAAATAATTTGGCCTTGATGAATTGGTCACTTGGACTGTCATTTTAAAAGATTTATTTTATCAGTTGCACAGTTTTAATTACATACTAGCAAACACCAACTCCGAATTAATAATTTACTCCTCAAGTGTGTTTTACATGACTAAGTGTCATCATTAATGAGAGTAGTTATAACTGTTTTATGGTTAACATTTTTAGTTATTTATTATTTGTGGCTATATCTGAAAGTTCTTTAAAGAAGTTATTATTAGATTTAGTAATAAAATTATTGAAATTGTACAATGATAGTAATAATTTTGATTATGATAATCAAATCACAATCTAACAAACCTCATAACAGTAAATTGCTTTGTAAAAATTAGAACAATAAAATTGGGATAAATAATCAAGACACTTTTATAATATTCAGTGTTTATTAAGCTATAAAATATTACTCACCCTGCTCCATCTTTTGATTCTGTCACAGCTACAGCTGTTTCACTTGGAGCACTTGTTTGTGCTCCAACAATATTTGGGCTGCTGCTTAGATCTGAAATTAAAATTAAAATGTTTTAAAACAATGCAATTAAAAAGTAATAATAATATAGATCAATAATTGTTCAGCTTTTATCAAATTAAATATACTATCCTCATATTCTTGGAAAGGCTATTTATACTAAAAATAATTACTAAAAATTGTAACGGTTTTTTTATATATTACCGGCAAACTAGTAGTTTATCGCCAAATACTTCTGAGAGCAAACAGCCTAACTGTCACCGCGAGAGACCGACAGCTGACTGATAGTACAATAGCTGAGCAGGCAAAGTTTAATATTTCCGGTATAGTTTTAATATGAAATAGGAGCAGTTGTTGAGAGAGACCCAGACTAGCGAGTTGAGAGAGAAGATTTCTGGCAACCAATAGTCTGCATCTGGCCGAATGCTAGCTTCCTGAGGGAACCAGTAAGAGGTAACACATAAGCCCTAGTATCGACTTACAACAGGTAAACCATTAATTTAATGTTCCCTTTTATATTGGTTAATAATTCTTACGTTTATTTGAACGCACTGCCCACGGCCCGTGGATGATTAATGTTCGTTAATTGTACTCAACGCTATTTTAGAATTAATATCGAAGATTTTCCATTTTAATTAATCCTCCGACGGCAGTAGCATTTTAAAATCTATAAGGATAAAGTTTTTAGTTAATAATATTTTGAAACGCACACCTTATTTGACAATACAGCAAACATGTTAGATAATCTATTCTTACTTAATGACTATTAAAAAAAAGTTTTTTCTATTCCAAACATTTGGTAGATTACAAGTGAATATCGTACAAAAAATATCTCAGTTAAAAAGAAGTTTTGTAATAGCCAGCAATAATATATGTTCATCAAAACATCAACTGTTCTTTTGCCTTTTGAAGTTAATGTATATCACTGCTGTAAAAAAAAAAACATTTAAATATTGGTAATCTCTCTGGAAGAAATGTCAAGTGGCCACCTTTATCACTATGTTTATTGTTCAGCAGCAATTACAAAAAAAAAAATTAGTCACATCTTGTTATTTTTTTCTGCACCGGTCATTTGTTAGTTTAAAACTAGGTTTGGAATTAACAACTTATACTGTAATTTGAAAAATAATAGTTAATTAATATTTCTTTTCACAACAAATCACACATTCTTTGTATAATAAATCACATATTAAAAAAAATTATTTGACTGATTATTACTACAACATTTGATTTGCAATATTCATTTCTAACTCTGAAGTACGAAAATGTTAATTTAAAAGAATCTGTAGAATATAGTTTTTAATCTTTAACTACAGGGTATTTTATAGATATTGCTGTTAGGATTAATGTATAATTTTTGTCTTACAATTAACTCTCATAAAATTTCTAGTGATACACATACCCTAGGTAATTGACATCACCCAAATATAAAAGATTCAGCATATTCTGTCACACAATTTTTATAGATAGAAAAGATCGTTTAAACACTCATACAAAATTACAATTTGCTTAAAAAATTTAAAAAAATAAAATTTGATTTTTCTCAATACTATAAGAAAATCATTCCACAAGTATCCTAATATAGCTTAAAAATCTCTCAAAGTTAATTGTTCAAAATCAAGTTCTGAACATTCAAAATGTTATAGAGCAAAATTGGTTTATCATTTGTTACAGAACACATATTGAATGGATTTTTTGCCTGGTTGATGAATTACGATTAAAGAATTGAATTATTTTGTTTGCTGATAAGTCTTGCCAAAAACTCAAATTAACAAAATATTCTCTAAATTTGCTTTTTTAATAGACAAGGGAAACTGTATATGGGAAGTATATTTCTTTTCTGAGAAAAATCAGTTACTGTTAAGTCCTAAATAACAGGAAACTAATAAAAAAAAACCACTATCCCAAATTTCATTGGTCTTTGGCTTTTTATTTACTTGTAATTACTATGAACATGATTGGTAACAGCATGTTTGGTATAATATGTAAGTCACTCACTTTTACTTTACTTACACTTCTTATCCTTTATGTAGAAAACATCACTTTTTTTATGGTAACCAAATCTATTCTAACCAGACAATTTGTCGCTATACATTAACCTAACTATTAGCAGTGTAATACTTTTTGAGTGCAGCAATTAGTAAAAAATTACTTGATAAAGTAGTGACTTTCAACAGTGAGGTAAAATTTTCATGATGATAACTAATGATAGTTTGTTTTTAATTATGTTATTGGAAAAGGACAGAGTCAGAGTGAGCTCAATTTTTATCAAGTATTACAAAATTGGTAAAATATAACTTCTTTACATTTATTTCTAACATATTATTTAACATAATCCTTTTACTAATCTATAAATAATTATTACTAACCAAACTGTGGCTTGGACGGTTTTATTGGTAATTTTTTGAGTGATGCAATATCTCCAAGATGGGTCAGTGGTATTCCTTCAGTTGATGCTTCTGGCTGTAAAAATATATAAACACAATAAGAAACAAATTAACCTAAAAATGTTTCATGGATAGTGATTAACTCTGATTGTAACAATATTGCATGCATGTCTATTTTTATTTAGTAGTATCTCTAAAATTGTACATTATACATAATGTAAAGAATACCAGTCTTTTAAATATGCAAAAAGAAACATAGTACAGGGTGCGGCAGCATAACTTCCTTTTTTTAAATGCTCGCCATTCAGTTAGTTGATGTCATAGCGGAGCGCTAGTGGTCTCGTTCAAGAGGGGGTACAGTAAAGTTTTGTCCCGACACGTTTCAGTCGCCATCATGCGTTGGAATAGTGAGGAGCGTGCCTTTGCCGTTGAGGCCCACTTTTCAAGGGGATGTTCGGTTATTGCAACACAGCGCGCATTTTGGAATCACTTTAATTTAGCCCCGTTGGCTCCCGTCCCAGACCGCAAATCAATTGTTACATGGGTCACTACATTCAGACAAACTGCAAGTGCGACAAAACGAAGAACTGGAGTCCCTCGGCCCGAACATCCTACTGTACCCCCTCTTGAACAAGACCACTAGCGCTCCGCTATGACATCAACTAACTGAATGGCGAGCATTTAAACAAAGGAAGTTATGCTGCTGCACCCTGGCCGATCGGAATGGCCGGCACGCTCTCCCGATCTGACCCTTGTGATTTTTTTCTATGGAGTTTTTTGAAATCCCGTATTTTTGTGAACCGTCCAAGAACCCTACAAGATTTGAAGACCAACATCCAAGAAGAAATTGCCAACATAACACCTGCTACGCTAACAAGAATCATGACAAACGCCAGAAATCGGTTTACTCAATGTATGGAGAATGAAGAACGTCACCTGACAGATTTGATCTTCAAAACAATGTAAATAAAAACTTTAGACATGTACCTACATTATAAAAAATAAATAAATATTTTCAGATGCATACAATAGTTTTTATTGAGTTTTTAAAAAAGGAAGTTATGCTGCCGCACCCTGTAGAACAAGGATAATTCAAATGTCTTTAATTCTATATTGCCAATAATTCAAAGTTTTCCCTTGAACATTATATGTCATTAATGCAAAATAGTTATGGATAATTAAAGTCCAACTTCTTTAATCGAAAGTAATTTGTTTGTATGTGGGGTCGAATTCTAGGCACTCTAGTGATCACCCTCCAAGAAATTTCTGCACTTGGATAGAGGTTACAGTGTTTGCCAAAGCAGTGAAAGGAGATTGAGTTATTAATTGACACTTTGCTTAGTTACAGGTTTGTTGTTACAGTAATGTGCCTCTGCTTTTTTTTTTTTTTTAACAATTGTGTGTGTGTTTGCCATGTGTTTAAGTAAACAAAGCGTTCCATAGAAGACATTAACATTTAGTGAAAAAATCACTCTTAAAAAGAGTGTGACATTACTAAAGTGTATGCGATAGCACCCACTACTGTCCAAATTTTTTAAAAATAAGAAGATAATGTTAAAATGTGTTTTGGATGGAAATTGAAAGGACCGCAAACGAGCCAGAGAACCCTGAATGTATTCTAAAGTGGTTAAAACAAGGTAGGAACAAAAACATCCCATTATCTGGCCCAAAGCAATCCAAACCGATTGATTGGATGGTTTTAAGGAAAGAAACAACATCACCTTTAAGACTTTTTGCAAGTGTAAATCAAGAAGGTGCAAATGTTTAGAAAGACGATGTTCTATAAATGATTGAAGAGTCACCAGCAAAAGACATTTATAAAGTGGACGAAATCAGTTTTTTTTTTAAATGTTAATTTTTAAATGAGATCGGTGCAGTGGGGGAAAAACATCAAGGTATGAGTGATTTTATTGGTTGGGGGCCATAAGGATAGTATTGAAAAATTGCCTTACTTATGATAGACAAATCCGCTAATCCTAGGTGTTTTAAAAACAAAGTCCATATACTCGAGTACGAAGCAAAGAAACAAGCTTGGATGACAGCAGAGCTGTTTAAAGAGTGGCTGGTAAAACTTGACAAAATCTTCTATAAACAGAATAATCATCCTGTTTGTTGACACCTATACCCATATCCATAACATCCCACTTATGAGCAATGGGTATTTATTTCATGTTCCCACGTAATCGATTTTAGCAAAATAAATTATACCGGGTGATGCAGAAAGTCATCAGTAATTCAAAAAAAATTAAAAAAACCTTCGCTCACACTCCAAAAATTAAAAATTTTGGAAAATAGAAATCCCCATCTGCAGCACATGTAAATCGTTACTAATTTAACGTGTTCTAATTTTTAGATGTAATAATTCCGAAAGTGCCTTGAAATATAATTAAATTTGCAGTTGACTCCCAAAATTACAAATTAAAAAAAAAAAAAATCAACTTTACAAAGCCCTATTAGGAACATAGCACCACTTCTCACAAACCTTAAAAAGTTATAAAACTCCCACACACATTTTATTTTTTAGCGATAATAAGTCGCAAAATTACTCAAAAGGACAAAACAAACACACTTATAGACCCTATTCCACATACAAAACAGTAAATATTGCATTGAACATTTACACACCTTTTATTTCTATTGCCAAACAGCAATAGAACTTGCACCACTCAAAGTGTGTTGAACTAATGTGTTGAAGTTGATTTTTTCCAAATTTGTAATTTTTTGGGCGTCATCAGGCAAGTTTAATTACATTTTGCGAGTTACTACTTTAAAAAATTAACGCCAAAACGATGAATTTGTAACGTATATATATATATATATATATATATATATATATATATATATATATATTTTATACTCCTTATGACTTTTCTACATTGCCTGGTATAATATTTTTATAATAAATATTGAACAATGTTAAGGTTATCCAAGCAAGCCTTCTTAGTGAAACAAGATTCAAGTTAACAGCTGTTCTAGTGACTCTATCTATCTTCTCATTCCCTCCATAATGCCCAGGTACTCACTGGAATCAGATCTCACTATTCTTTGATAAACTTAGCAGATGGTATATTTCTTGCACTCTATGGTAGTAATTTTAAGGTTTCTACAACTAAGATTTGTAGTGCACTCTTGTAGTCATACCGTTTTATTTATAAATTTTCCCAATATGAGAATGTTTGTGTTAAACAATTTTTCCATTAAAAAAATTCTATGCATGAAGGTTTTGAACCATCTCAGAAGTTTAGATTAAAATTTAAAAACAAGCGACATGAAATAAAAAAAAGACATTTCATGGTGTTCACGATAAACACCAGAACCCCATCCAAATGATCACAAAATGTAACCTTTTGATTTTTTTTTGCCTACATATTTTAGAAGAATTTTTTTTGTGGATGTTCTTTAAGCTTCACAAATATTTAAAGAAAGTAAAACAAAACATCAGAATACTGTAGATTTTTGTACAAAGAATTATTACAAAAATATTTGCTTTTCAGAAATTATTTTAATTTTTTTTAAAGCCAGAGATATTTTTCCATCCAAGAAAGTACTAAACTCAAGTTCAAATTGTACGCAACGAATAGCCTTGAAGAAATCTAAACTTGAATAGGATTAGAAATTAAAAATTATCTTCTATAATAACTAGACAGATATTAATAAGAGAAATAATAGTAATCTTGTCATTCATAGTATATTGTTTACTTTTGATAAATTTGTGAGAATAATAATACATTTACTCAGCATACTTCAAATAGGATGTATTTGGCTTATAGCCAAAATCTATTATTAGAGCTTAAAATTATTTGCTTTATGTCAGTTTAAAGATTTAAACAAAGTAGTTTATCTGTAACTGAAAAATTTCCACTACCTCAATTTGAATTGAAGGGTACAAAACATGATGTATCTTCAGAAAAACTGGACTTTTTATAAAAAAAGTTGATATAATTATTTTCCTTTAAAGTTCTTATAACTTTGGAAAGAAACTAATAGAAAATCATGATTTAAAGATGAAACAGTCTATTAATGTTTACTTTTATTACTGATCAAAACTGGTAATTATGGTGTAGTTTTATTTTTAAAATGAACTAGATTTCTTACTAGGATGTGTCTTACAAAATGTGGAAATTTGTGACTGTCTAGCAATGCTACAAGTTAGTAGGTTTGTTAAGTTTTATATTTGTTTTGTGCACATAGAATTGTCAAATCTCTAATGTCCTCACTCCAATTAAGGAGTACCACACTTTGCTTACAAAATAAATCAAATATATTATACAATTTTTGCAAACTTTGGAGAGGCTTCAGAATTATTAAAAAAAACATTAATTATATTTTCTTTTCTTAAAAAATATGTAAATTTTAATTAAAAGAATTTTGAAAGAGAACTGTTTGTTTACTCTCTAAACGAAAGTATTTAACTAAGAATGGATTTTTGTTTTCAGAACAAACGTTATAAGTTACACATTAGGTGTAATCAGAAAGTAGTCTTCTTGCAAATTTACATATGAATGTCACTGTTCTGTTCTTGGAGAGTGTTACACATTCTTTTCTTTTAAGTCTATGAAAAAACTTCTGGCGATTTATATTTGATTGTCATTCACGGAGTAAAAACTTTAATTTGTCTTAGGAAATTACATTTTTGAGAACAGAGAAAAGTTACACAGAGCGAATCTGATGTGTATTGAGGATAAGCTAAGGAGAGTCATAATGTTTTTTGTCAAAAATATTTTTTCCAGCAAAGGTTGAACAAATTTGTGACTGACATTTACTTTTGTTCATCCAAAAACTCAGACCTTATAAATACCTCATTTTCTCACAATTGCCTCAAATACGTCATAATAAATATCAAGTTCACACCACAGCATATATTGTCAATTGACGTTAGTTTTGCAATAGCGCGTTTTAAATTGTAGAGAGCCAAAGGTATTTTTAAAAACAGAAAATTTTAATATTTTATAATGATTAAAATTAATTTTAATGAAATTTATAATAAATTTATAAGTACTAGTAATTCATGTGAAACTTTTGTCATTCAATTTTTGTTTTTTAAACTAAAGCGTAAAAAAATAAAAAAAGTAGATCTGAATGATAAAAATGGAGGATAATTTTGAAACAAGGTATATTTCTTGTAACCTAGATCTTGTAAAATCACTTTAAAAATGCCCAAAATTTTTAAACATTTGTATGAAAAAATGTTTTCAAGATATTTTCATGATTTATAGCTCAATCATCTAGAATATATGAATCTGTTTAGCATACAGTTTTACATTGTTTGCTTAACTGTTAGAGGAGAAGGTTAAACAAACAAGGTATCATTCATATTAATGACATTACTATTTTACAAAAGAATATAATCGTTTGTTAGGCCTTCAATAATATGGATCTTCTGGTAACCCAAATGAGTTTTTTTATTAAAATATGTTTTTAGCAGAAACCTATCTATATATATCTATACTGCGTTATTTTAAACAAGTTCTGATGAGTAGTGATTGGTTAATTTCAGTGTAGGATATAAACTGGTTCAAAATGAACATGAAGCAACAAAAATAAATCTAAAAGTAATTACGAAACAATCGTTTCATTTGTGAAGCTGACACTCTACTGCCAGCGATCACACAAGGTTGCAGGCATATGATTTATGAGTGTTAGAGGGGGTGGATTTAAGCTGGTTGTTTACTATATAATGGAATAGAGTGTTAGATTCAAAGTGTGTGTGGTCATTCATGATATGTTCTTTTTCTGTTGTGCGATTTTTGAATATTTATTTTTCTGTAGTGTTTTTTTACTATGGTTTAATATGTGTAAAATATTTAAGTTAGTATGGATGTTTGTGTATGTGTATTGTGTGTTTATGTTGTTGATGTGTTCTTTGAAACTTGTGTTAAATGATCTACCAGTTTGGCCAGTGAAGAAGCTGTGACAGTGGTATGTTATTTTGTACATAGAGGATAGATTGTATTTATCGTTTATTGTGAAAGGGTTGTATGTGTTGCCTTAAACTGTGTTGTTTTGTATGATATTTGGTAATTGAGTTCTCTGTAATGCTTAATGTGGAAGCAATTTTGTGTGTGTGTGTGTGGGTTGTAATGAGTGAGGGATACGTATTTATTGTTTTTGTGTGGTTTATCAGTATGGCCGTTTGATGTTGTTTATGTTTAATTTTTTGAGTATGTTCTCTATAAGTGTATTTTGATAGTAGTTTTGTTGAGCAATGTATTTTATTGTATTAAGTTCTTCGTCATAGTCTTTTTGTTGCATAGGTTTATTTATTAGGTGGCGTAACATATGGTTAATTGCAACCTGTTTGTGTTGTGTAGGGAGCTAACGTGTATGATGGTATCAGTGGTTGTTGGTTTCCTGTATATTTTAAAATTATGTTTGGTGAGAGTAAGGTCCAGGAAATTTATTTTATTGTTATCTTCTAATTGTTGAGGGTAAAAGTTAGGTTTTCATGTAGGGTGTTGATGTTTAATTTGCTGTTGTATAATAATAAAATGTCGTCTACATATCTACGTTAGTAAATTATTTTGTGTATATTTGTTAAAAAAATAAAATACATACACAAGACTCACAAATTAATCATTTATTGACTCGTACGCGCTTCAATGACAAAGCCATCATCATCAGTGAATGTTGCTACTATAAACTAACTTACAAAGTTGTATAACATAAATAAATGAGCCCTCTAAACCACAAATGACTTTTTACATTTATTTAAAACCTTATGTACATGTCGATTGCATAGCAATCATCCTCAGAGGTAATTTACAATATAAATACTTATTTTTATTGTAAATTACCTCTGAGGATGATTGCTATGCAATCAAAATGTACATAAGGTTTTAAATAAAAGAAAAAAGTCATTTGTGGTTTAGAAGTTCCTTTTATTTATGTTAAACATTACGCCACAGTTGTTTTATACAGTTATTACAAAGTTGTAAGTTAGAGTTTGTAATAGTAACACTCACTGATGATGTACACTTTGAATTGAAACGTGTATGAGTCAATAAGTGATTAATTTGTGAGTCTTGTGTATGTCTTTTATTTGTTTTAACATAAACTCACAAGCTAAGCTCAAAGAATAGATGTATGTATATTTGTTGTTCTGCAAAATGTATTGTTCTTCGATGTGATGGAGGAATAATTCAGCTTGGATACCTGAGGTAGGATATCTAGCAAAAAATGCATGTACAAACAGTTTGTATAAAACTAATTTTTTAAAAGTTTTTTAATGTGCAAAACTCCTCCAAGTAAATGGTTTGCAGAAGAAGCAATGTTCCATACGAGACCATATCTAGACCTTGTGAATAGAAAAATAAAATTTCCAAATCTCTCCTGATTCATGTAAATTTTACATTATTATGTACGGACAATCATGTAGCCTCAAATGTTTCTTCAATTCTATGGGTAATGCCCATAGATAAATAGTTAGTTTTTTCCAGAATTGTAAAATGTTATATAGTAATCCACAACTTTTATGTTACAATTAATAACAATTAAAAAAAAAAATACTACCTATGTTATCTACATTTTTTATCTACCAGAACATGTTCTTTCTTAATTGGTTCAGATAAAAAGGTTGAATAGTATAACCGAAACACATAATTAAAAAATATTACAATGACAATAATTAGAATATATGGCCAATATTATAAGGAAAGATTGTTTACAATTACATTACAGCAATTCATATTTTTACTTTCTCAATAAATTAAAGATAAGGATCAAAACTAATTACACTATCAATAAACTTATAACACTGGTCAATTTTAAATTTTTTAGAAGACATGTTGGAAATGGCCTTTCTGTAACTTTGAATGATGAATCTGAAAATGTAATGACTTTTTCAATTACCCACGCTTTTTGTATTACAATATCTTTAAGTTGTTGATATACTTATTAGGCACATTTATCAATACATTGTACTTAACACAAATATTTTCTTAATTTAGATTAAAGAATTGTATTTTAGTAGTAAGGAGAATGGTTTATACAACAACAACAATAAAGTATATTCATTTCATGATAATATAGCACAAATAAAACCTAAACAATCAAATCGTGCAGCATAATGCAGTGAATAAATGATCCCAATATTTTCTGTTATATATGCAGCAGAGGTAATATATTTTGGTTGTAAAGTAGGTGATATCAAGATAAAAGTTAAGAACTAACATTTGCTGTAAAAACTGTGTTAGGTTGCAAACTGAATAGACGACTGGTTCTTGTCACGTCTTTGGCAATATCTAGGATTTGGAGGGAAGCAAAATGCCATTTGAATGACTGTTATTTCTGTTTAGCAAACATAATATTTGGACTAGATATAAATAAAAATACTTAGTAAAGTACCTCAACCTGCTTTCTCCAATAATACCTGTTCCACACAGAGTGGATTTACCTGTAACATAATCTCTAGAAAATATGACACACAAAGAGTGATTTGGAATACTATGAAAAAAAAAACATGAAGGTGATGTATCCAAGCTAGTAAGTACTTCATCATCTGGACCTCATTTGTTGACTCATTGAGGATTAAGTTATTCGTGATTTGAGCGATTTAACAGCCAAATAAATTCCTCACGTCAACTGTTGCGCTAATTTATTAATTAAGTATTTGTAATCATCATTATTAAAAAAGAATTTATATGAAATAAATTTTATAAAATAATAATAACATATAAAAAAATAAATAAAATGCTACTTACTCTTTAAGGGTTAACTGAATCCCGCGATATTCATGCAACCAATTATTCACTTCACACATGTAAAGAAACTGTAGAACTCAAATAATTTCAAAAATATATATTCTTGTTTATTAGCAATATAGTAATACCCCGTATTTACGCGATAGGTGGGACTGAGCGATAACCGTGTAAGTCAGGGTATAATTTTACATACAATAACATGTTTAATTGGGACCAGAGACTAAATACACTAATAATTCAGAAGAAAAATGTGTATGTTGGTTTTCTCTTGCAGAATTTCCTTGTAGCTCGCTTATTTTTTTTGTTTCGTGGCAGAAATACGCTCATCGTTGGAGTATATGTTTTCCAAAATTGTAAGCCTTGCTCAATTGAAGTAAGGACTTTTGTCAAGTTTCTAACCGTCATTTCATCTTCTACGTCAACTGGGTCTAAAAAATCTGCGTTTTTAAGATCTTGGTCTTGCTGACGCATTTCTATGAGCTCATCAATTAATCGTCAGCTCCTGTTAGTGTAAATCCAGCAGTTCTTAGACGTCATCATTATCCACTTCTAAATTTAGGTGTCTGCCAAAACCGACAACTTTTTCAATCACATCAGCAATTTCATTTGTTTGTGAAATTTCATTCCAAGATTGTCCAGTGAAATCAAAGCATCTAAAGTATTGAGTTTTTCCAAAAACCTTCAAAAGAGCTCGTTCTGTCTCATAGCTTCATGCCAAATTGCAAATGATCTTCTTTTATAATAAGCTTTAAATGTTTTGATGACTCCTTGATCCATCGGTTGAAGCAAACTATTTGTGTTTAGTGGCAAAAATATCACTTTCACGCATGTGTCGAAATTAGTTAAAGTAGTAGGAGGATGGCCAGGTGCATTGTCAATTAATAGGAATTACTTTAAAAGAATTTGTTTAGACCGACAATAACGTTCGACTTGAGGTATGAAATGATTACTAAACCAGTCTTCAAAAAAATAGCTGTCACCCAAGTCTTCTGATTTGACTTCAAAATCATGGGCAAACTAGCTTTAGAAATATTTTTTAATGCCCTTGGATTTTCTAAGCGATAAACTATAAGAGGTTGCAACTTACAGTCAACAGCTGTATTTGCGCAAACCATCACTGTCTATCGGTCTTTGGTGCCTTAAAACCTGAAAACATTTTCTCTTCATGAGCTATAAAAGTTCTCTTAAGCGTTTTCTTCCAGAATAGGCCAGTCTCTGGGTAGTTCGAACAGCATGATTTAAAACTGCGTAACTTGAGAATCGCGTAAAACGGGGTAGCGTAAGTCGAGGTATTACTGTATATTTTTTAAATAATAAAATGGATAGGTGAAAGTACAGATCTAGTATCATTGCATTCACCCACTTACTGTAGTCTGTTTCGCACAACTGATTGATAAAGTGATTAAAATAAGAGGTTTATCAAATTCCTAGCTAACAAATTAGTTATAAACGTCCTGTTATTCCGAGAGGGTATTAAGATGGATAAATATCTTCCATTATAGTGAGTTTTGAGAGGCAAAAGCAACTGCTTCGATATGAGAAATGTATTGCTTATCTTAAGCATTCGAAAAATAACACATTAACAAGGCTTAAGCAGACTCAACATTCAAGAAAATTTTTTTCAAACAACGATGAAAATCGATGTCGAGAAACCCTCGCCCATAATCCTGCTAAAATTTTGTACAGACAACATAGTCCTTGAGAGTCAATGGTTATTTCATGATGATCTTAGTGATCTACAACAGATTTGAATTTGTCCAAAAAAACCGTAACTGCTTTTAGGATGTAGATTCACCTTTTGTACTCCACAGACAGAATCAGTTCATCACGATATATTATTGGTGGAGGTCATACAGATGAGCTTAACTCGTCATTTATTTTCATTGTTGCTCCAAGGAACTAAGTAGTTTCGACGCAAAAGAAAGGCATTTTGAATAGCAGATTCTAACAAAACCAATTGCCCAACGGATGATCGACCTTGCCTGAAACCACACTGATCGTCGGTTTCTAGATATCAGATAAAATGGCGGTTGACCATCTTCTCCAGCAGTTTACAAAAGACGCTTGTAAGAGATATAGATCTGTAACTACTGGGTTTGGTTTTATCTTTACCTGGCTTTAAAAGGAGAACTACAGTTGCTTCTAACCATGCATCTGGGAAAAACAGCTCCTCGAATAAACGATTGTATATTCGAAGGAGGACAAGTTTCGCTGTTGATGGTAGATGTTTCAGCATGGAGTATACAATGGAATCAGGACCTGATGCAGAATCTCTCATTGACGTGAGAGCTGACTCTAATCCTCCTATAGAGAAAGGAATGTTCAAAGGAGAGTCTCTAGACAATCCAACAGTAAACGGTATTGCTTCTTCCTTCAGTATATATCTCTGGAATAACCTAGTGCTGTATAAGCAGAAAAGTTAGAAACTGATGTTCCTAGTACCTTAGCAATATCACCACTGTATGTGATCAGTCTTCCATCCAGTTGCTTTAGCGCAGTGGCTGACAACGGAATGGAAGTACCACAAACTGATCTTAACATCCTCCATACTGTGGAGGATGGAGTTGTTCATCTAATTGTGCTAATGTACTCTGCCCAAGAATTCATCCTACTCAGCCTAATTGTGCTTTCGCACGGAGTAGTTTATATTCCTGAAGGTGTTCATTTGTTGGGTTTCCCTTAAATCTCCTTAGAGGTCTTCATGTAGATGGAGGATTTTTGTGCATTCATCGTTCCACCATGGAACAGGTGTATGGCATGCATACACAGATGATTTAGGAATGGTCTTTTCAGCGGCATTTACAATAGTGTTGGTAACATTTTCAATAATTGCATCAATGGGTGTTAGATAATCTGTGCCAAGTAATATAAAATATTTTGAAAAGACGTTTGAACAAGCAATGTTCCATTTCAAAATTTTTTAACAAACAAAACTGGATCTTCTCCACAGGCAGTAATAGCCTTGTTAATAAGGAAAGGTGAAACTTTCGAAAGATCTTTCCCCTGTTCAGCACTAGCAAACGTTAAATACTTTAACAATGGCATTGCCGGTGTAGTTGCCACCATTAACTTCTTACTCACGTCTACATTACTAGGCTCGTCAGGTGAATCCTGCTTTCTAAACACATAATATTGCACAGGTTAGTGGAATCGATAAATTGTATAAAGCCAGCCATAGTGTCGGACGTTATGGGCGAGACTATAGGAACGAGTACACCCTTGGCTCACATAAAGAACTCCGAGGCCTAGCTTTTCTCCTTAGCTTGACTGGATGGTCATCAGTCGAGAACTCGTAATACTATGCACAGGCTCCGACACCTGTGGACCGCGGATACTCACTGACCAAGGACCGAAGAGCCTGATAGACCAGACATCGTGCTTACGTCTTCGGCAGAGCAAGCTAATATCAGCATCCCAAACCAGAGTTAGTCAAGCACTGGACTTCTCAGCACTCCCAACCCGCAACGGTTCTGACCAGTCATAAATCCCTAAGAAAAGGTGTAAGTGTTTAGAGATTGTGTAGAATATGTGGTGTCAGTAGAAAGTGTATTAGTGAAATTAGTGTTGTTAGTAGTGTAAATGTTTGGCTGGGGTACCGCGAAGGACCTCAAACTCTTCTTAGTAGGTGCAGCTAGTTAGTTAAAAGTTGTACTCCTTCATAAAAGAAATAAATTTCTATCTATTCCGTAACTCCATGCTACTAAAATGAGGGAATCATGTGACAATATAAAACTAGTTTGCGAAATGATGTGCATAGCAAGTACGTTAGGAAGATCTGTGGTAATTTAAAAGTAATTGCACTTTCACTTGGTTACACCCAATTTTGGTCTGTTCTATGTGATTGGGATAGTAAGGACAGAATCAACCACTATTTTAAAAAAATATTTGGTCAGAACGTGAATAATTTATTCCAGGAAACCAAAATGTTAAAAACTCTCCTCTTGTCAACTCAGAAAATGTCTGCATACTTCCATACGCATAAAATTGGAACTTATGAAAAACTTTGTAAAAGCTATATCCCAAAATGGTACTGGTTTTATTTACTGAAAAGAAAAATTTCCCGGAATACATGATCGAAAATTAAAAAAGAAGTATTTTTGTAGGCCTATGAATTAATTTGGCACTGAATCGTAGGCCCAATTAATGCGGAATAATAAATTTGATGAGTGATATTATGCAGCAGAAAAAGATCTTTGAATTTGTTTATAAATACTTCTACAAACCTTTTGGGGAATCACAAATCTGGAAATTTTTGTGATTTATTAAATAACCTATTTTATTATTCAAGCAATAGGATGCAACATATCTTGATGCAGCATATCTTGCATTGTTGGTTAAAGACATCCATGGTGAGCGATTTCATCATGACATTTCAATCACGGAAAATATAATCCTAATATGTTTGCCTATTTTAGATATGAGACGTTTTACAATAATAATGAATGAAAATTTATGTGGTAGAAAAAAACGGAGCACACTTAAAAACAGTCTTAAAATAATTTTAGTCACATTTCAAATTGTGTAATATTAAAAAAATATTTTGTTCAATGTTTGAGGACCCGGTGTATTTAATCTTATTACTAAAAAGTAATTATTAAATCCCTTATTTATTATACAAATTTATTGGGGGAGGGGATAGAAATAATATTTGGTAAACTATTTCCTTGCATTTCAAAATCCATTGAGAAAGGCCAAGTGTTTTTAAAAACAGAGTGATAAAATTGAGGTAATTTACATTTTCATTATAAAACACGATTTTCAATTTTGAGACGATTATTTGAAAGGATTAAATTTATATAATTTAGCATCTTAAATAAAACAACCGTTTCGAGAAATCAGGGTATATCCTCTAGCATTAAATATAAACAGCCCATAATTTTCCTGAAATATATGATTAACAATTGTTGTAAGAAATAACTTACCTCACTGCAGATTCTGTATTCTAATCTATCTCCTCCAGAACCAGGATCATCCTCAGATATTTCTCCCTGTTTAAAAATAATTTTATGTCCACCAGATTTTTTGTCCGTAGTTCTATTAAGCTTAATTACAGCTTTTAAAGTACCAGTGTAGCTATCACGTTTTGGTTTTTCTTCAGGCACTGCTCTCAAAGACTGTAATCCTAAGGCATTTAGAATTGATTCTTTATTAGCTCGTTCTTCAGGAGTTTCTTCGATTTTCAAAGTGTATTCATCTTCTTTGTAATTGTTTTTAATGTCATCTAATAAAGACGAATTGCTCCTTTTGGGCAATTGACTTTCATGTTTGTCTCCCAAATTAGATGGCAAAACTTGTCCACTAAAGTTATTTTCTTCTTTTATTTGATCTGTTTTATGATGTAAATATTCAGACTGACTGATATCTTCATGACTTCCTGATAGCTGCATACTTTCAATTGGAGGATCTCCAATTAGATCCATTAAATGTGAGTTGCTGTCAGTTGAAGAAGATTCTTCAGTACTTTCACAAGGTTTCAACATATCTTCAATATCCATGTTCAGTTTAGAATCAACAGATGTTCTTATATCAAGCTTGTTTTTATCAAGGTTTAATTCATCTGGCTTATTTTTAGCAGCCTTATCATTATCAAATTGTGTAAATTGAAAAAAATTGTTCACATCTGTATTTAGAGATTCCTTTGATTTTTCATCAATGACAGTTGGAACAATATCCTTTAATTTCATGTTCTCTTTATCAAGCACAGATTGAACTATTTCCTCAATAACTAATGCAATTATATTTTCTTCACTGCTGGAATCTTGATTCATCTTATGGTTACTTACACCAAGATGAACTGTGCTTGTACCTAATTCTAATTCCTCATTTGTTCCATGACAAAAACTATCAATTAAGGAAAGGATTTTTTCATCTGGACATACATCTTCACTGCTATCAAATAAGCTTGTATTTTTACAGTTTTCTTCTTCATTTAAAATATCTGTAACTTGTTCAAGAGGGTTGCTAGTATCATCCAGTGAGGTGAAGGGGATATTTGCAAACTCAGACAAAGAAATTGACGATCCTAAAATCTCTGTAAATCCTATGTCACTGTTTTCATCTACAATACCATCAGTTTGATCATCAAACTGAATAGATTTTGTATGAGACACGTCACTATTCATCTGACAAAACTTTTCTACTTTTACAGGACTATCGATTTCACTAGTCAAAATAGTTTCTATTTCTGAAGTCGACAACCGTATATTCTGCCTTGAAGTCTCTTTTTGCCTGTTATTTTTGACACAGCTCTCATTTTCATTTGATGACTTATGAACTTTTTCTTTCTTAAAGAAATTTGTATCAAACTCTTCTTTCTTATTTACTATAACAATAGGGTTAGCAACTTGAATTTCATTTACAGACTTCATTGGAAAAGCGAGATTATTAACATTTTTATTAATTTCTAAGTCCTTTTCCCGTTCAATGCCTTGCTGTGAATATATTATTTCACTTTTGGGCATTAAAGATTCTACTGAATCTTCTTCATTTTGGTCCTCCAAGCTCAGTAATGAAGTTCCAGAAGTCTTAGTTTTGAGCCCAACAGATGATTGCATGTTTTCTACATCGAGTGTTATTTTTGTTTTGTTATTGTTATTACTTAATGTCGTTTCTGTTTGCTCTTTGTCAACTTTTTTATTCTCAACCCTTTCGTCAACTATCCTCTCTACTGGTAGACCACTTTTCTGACCATTTTCTGGTTTAATTGTTTCCTTAATTTCACTTTCTTTAACAGGGCTTTCTTCTAAGAGTAATGTGAAATCAATGATTGGTTCTGTTACAGCTTCAGAAGCCTTGGAGTCAGCTAATTCATCGGATGAGTTTTCTTCTTTGCTATCAAGAGACTCTGTATGCATATTATTACTAATACCACTACCAGTTTTATTCTTGGTTGTATTATCCTTTTCATTTAAAAGCTCTTTAATAGCTGCAGTTTCATTATCACTATCTTTTAAATTAATTGATCTTGTTGATCTTCTAACCCAAACTCCTTCTAATATTCGCCTTCTGCTTTTTATTTTTAAACTTGTTTTAGAATTTGGAGTTGAATCTTCAGTTGCATCAGAATCAAACGAACCATCAGAATCTCTCATCAAAGACTCTGTTAATAATTGAGTTTTTTGATCATCTTTCTTGGGGGTTTGCTTTTCACATTCAACTTTTTTATTTTCCATGTTCTTTTTATTTGTATTCTTTTCTGGGGTTGACATCTCAGTCTTTAATCTAATTTCTCTAATATGTGATTTAAAAACATTAGAATTTGTATCAGTTATATTGTCAGGAACATCACATGTATCCGAATCACAGTTGTTGCTTTCAGTCTTAATTTCTCTATTGATATCTTCAAATCCTTTAGGCGTGCTTACAGATTCACAGTAACTAAACTCACTTCCAGTAATAATGCTAGACTGTTCATCTGATAATTCATCATTTTTCGGCACAAGATCACTAAATAGCCGTCTTCTTTTTTTCCCATGATTATTGTCACCTAGGCTAGAAGGATCATTGAATTTTCTACGTTTACCATTTCTTAGTATTGGAATCGGTGAATCTGATCGTGTTAAATAAGGAGCACCTCTTCCTCGAACAAGCCCCCTACCTCTAGTACGTCCAGTTCCTCGAGAAAGTCCATTACCCCGAGGACGCCCTCTTCCTTGTATTGCTACTCCAGTTTTCCAATGATCTGAGATGGGAATTTTTTTATGTGTTTTTGTGGCATTTAATAATGCTAATGCTCTTGAGGAGGCAGGCATAAGTTTCTTTGGAGAAAACTTCTTTTCCCTGGGGCTACTTGATGGAACTGCTTCTTGACAAGTAGAATTATTCGATTTTTTTACTTGTGTTGGACTACTTTTGTGTGAAATCATATTATTCACATCACTTGAAGTTTCATTATCTTTCAACGTACACTTCCTCTTTAATTTTGGTATTTTTACTTCTTTATTACTAATATTACTTTCTGAATTATTTTTTTTAATTGAACGTTTTACAGTGCAGACCTTTTTATTAATACTTTTCTTTAAAGTATTTGATGTTGCATTAGAATTTTCAGTTGAATTTAAAGTTTGAACTTTTTTTGGTCTACCCGCTTTCCTTTTAAATGGAACCACACCTGCAATTATTTTGGGGGTGATCTTACTCCCCAATACCTGTTTTCTAATTTTTTTCTTCATAGGAGCCATTCTAGCTGTTTTGAGAGTTCGTTTTGTTTGTACTTGTCGATTAGTATCGGTATCTGAAGTAGTGGTTTCACTCCCCATTTTGCTAGTACTGTCGTCAGAAGTACTATCTTCAGTTTCTTCTAATGATAAACCTAGAATTGACGATTTGTTTTTTGAAATAAGTTTATCTATAACAGTGGGTTTACTATTGAGAAACAGGCCTAATGTTCTATGTTTAGCATTAAACTGAGCTAGCATCTCACTCTTGACTGGAGCTTGTAACAGAATTTTTTAAATATTTACACTTTAATACCAAAAATGGTAAAAGTCTAAAATCTAATATGTTACATGATTTATAAAATAGGTATCATCTACTGGATCCAGTCAATTTTGTATCAGTAAAGAAGTATCATATGTCTTGTGATCTGAAAAAAGAAAACAAAATTATATTCAAATATATTAAAAGAAGTTAACAGAGGTTTTTAAACCTGATTTAATATTTCCTCTTAAATTGATTGACTTAAATTTTGATATTATGTATTCACTTTTGAAGTGTCAATGAATTGGTTACAGCAAAAGGTATGGCTGGATTTCATTAATAGAACATAGAAAACTAAATTAAATGGGGCTATCTTTTTTTTTTGCAAGTACTTTGAAATTTAACTCTTAAATACTATATAGCCCATATGATGCCCCTCAGAGGCTACACAGGTGATAGTCGATTACTTAAAGCATCAACTCGCAGGTAATGAGTCTATTGTCAGAGCTCGCTGCATCACTTTACTTGGAATCTCTGCAGCAATTATGTGGAAAATTCTGTCCTTCAGCTCTTCAATTTTTTTGTGGTTGGTATTTGTAAACCTCTGCCTTCAAGTAACTCCACACATATATTTAGAATACGGTCTGGGGAGCAAGCAGGTCTGAAATCGAGTACCAAAGAAAGAGTTCTTGCAAAACATTCTGATTGACAGGCAGTATCGGCAGTAGTTACCCCATCTTGCTAGAACTAAATCTGATTAGTTTGATCATTTTCATAAAGTTTCGCGATTTGTAGATCCAAGAATGTTCTGACTATGTGAACAGTGATCGGGTTTGATGGTGATTGCTTGTCTTTCCTCAGGAAAGTAGAGGCCAATAACACAAAAATTTAAAAACAGCACTGACCATTTGGCTATGTAAAGGTCTTTCATACAAGAATTATTCTTTGCTCGGTAACTTATGATTTGGATATGTTTTACAGTTCCTGTCAAATGAAAATATGCATCACCACCTGTCAATAAAACACCATTTTCAGGAATAATGTTCAGATTTCTTTCACAATTCCTATGTCTAACATAATGAAGTTTGTTAATGATAATTTTATGAGGCTCGGAATTTTAGATTATAATGTAAAATTCTCACCGACCGATCAGACATCTCAAGGGCATTATTGTTTCCTTGTAAAACAACAAGGTGACTGTATTAACAATCGGTTTACAGCGTTCTCGTTTCAGGAATTCTAGTGGTGCAAATGGTGCCCTTTATGTGAAATGTTCAATGTGTTCCCAGATTACAGGAAGCGATTCGCCCAGTGACAAACAGATCGAAGGTCAAGCTCTGGTTCGTGATGCTCAAGGTTAAGAATCCAGCGGATTGATCATTGTGTGTGAATTGGGAATCGCTTTCTATGAAAAAGGTTTTTACTATAAGAGCAAGTTGTGGACCAGTCAGACAAGTTATCAACTGATATGCACCAGAGAGGTGAGCAAGCAACTAGAAGGTCGTTCCTCCTGCCTCTCCTACAATCCACATAATATGGAATTTACACTAAATCATACATTTTGCCACGTCGTGTATAATAAATTTTAGTAAGCAGATAGACAACTGTTTTAACACAATATATTTATAAATAAAAAATTTAAAACAAGCATAATTCTTTGTAGGTAGCTGACAGTTACTGACAAGACTGTTGCTCAGGTGTCTTATGCTATTATTTTGAATCTATGGTGCTCTGGTATTCTATGTATTGATGTCCAAAGAGTGGTTGTTCAAATATAGTGTTTGATTGTGAGTTTGTTTTATTGTTTAGTATGTATAGTTGATTTGTATGGTGTTTGTATATTTTGAAATTTTCCGTTATGTTTAGTTTATTGAGTAATGGTTCTGTTTAGCCACATAAGCGATTTCGGCCAAAAATTTTACCGGCAAATGCAGAAACTCATAACAAAAAAAAAAATCTTTCGTTCACATCCCAAGCAATTAAAATTTTAGAAAAAATTATTACACCTCCTCCACGGTCTCCTAAAACCGTACAAAATCAATGTTTTACCTTGTTTTTTTTACGTTGGAACTAGCAAAATGCCTCAAAAGGTATTTAAAGTTATTGGTGGCTCAAAAAAATGACAATTTTTTTAAAATATCACCCTTAACAAAAGACCATGCCATATTCATGCATAATACGTTTTGGTACTTTGGTATTATACCGACCACAAACATTATTGCACTATTTTACACAACATTACTATATATTTATATTAAAATATACCTAAAGTATTCAGTTAGGATCGATTTTACTGTAATTTTATACAACATAACTATATTAAAATATACCTATAAAGTATCCAGTTGAGATAAATTTGATTGTAAAAAATGTAAAGTTTAAAAGTTACAAACACTTATTCCAGTCATATTTGTTTCTAACATTGCCCTAAACACGGTATAATTTACCATGCAATGCAGTGTCATGCTGTCTGTGAAATGTGTTTATGTAAATGGTGGATGGTGTTTTGTTAAGTGCTATTTTTTTAAAAAATTGTTGTATCACCAGTAAGTTTAAATACTTTATGAGGCATTTTAGTAGTTTCAAGGTAAAACATTGATTTTGTAAAGTTTAAGGTAACCCTGGAGGAAGGAGGGGTGGGGAACATTTTTTTTCAAAATTGTAATTATTTGGAAAGTTGGTGTGTGTGTGTGTGTGTGTGTGTGTGTGTTTGTACTGTATATGTAAAGGAAAGTTTGATTTGGGTTATGTGTTTTTTATGTCATTTATGAATTCTTTGTATCCGTTGATGTTTCTTCCTGTTTGTCCTATATAGAAGCAAGGAGATTTGTTGCATGTTTCTTGTGAAACCCTGCACTGTCATGTTTATTCTGGACTGTTTTCGTGTTGTGTAGGTTTTTTGCTAGAGGATTAGAATATGATTTTCTGATTTTTTTAAAGAATGAAACTATTTTCTGTGGGTTATATTTGTCTACCAGGGAACAGGGGTTTGAATCCATTTCTGTAGGCAATGTATTTTATTGTGTTGAATTCATTCTGCCTCCATTATTCATGGACATGCTAATTAGTATGTGTATCATAAAGTTGAAAGCAGTATGTTTGTGTTGTATTGGTTGGTTTGAAGTATTGTGATTTAACTCTGTAATGGTGGGTTTTCTGTATATTTTATTTTATTCTGCATATTTGTATTTGTTGTTTTGTTTTCTAATATTGTGAAGTCTAGGAAGTTGATTCTGTTCGGTCCAAGTTTGAACTTTATGTTGATGTACATATTATTTATGTATCTGTAAAAAGTGTTTATCTTTCTTTTTTTACCTTTGAATAGTAGTTTTGGGATGAGTTCTGTTAGTGTTATTATTTCTTTGATTTTGTTGGTTAGTGTGTTATCTGTTAACATTTGTTTTTAGTATGATTAGCGCAACACCTGCCTCGACCTATCAGTGTTGCGCTGTTCCGTCTAACCACGGGACACGACTACCTTCAGGTAGTCACGACGCACCTTCATCACATTGGGCTGGCGGACACTGATCGGTGCCTCTTGTGCCAAATAGGAAAGATGGATGGAGACCACCTTCCTGCCTGCCCACAGCTCGAAGCATACAATAGCGACCCAAAAACCAGACTCTCCAAGCTCTACTGGTCTGCACGATGCCAAATGGTCGAGTTACCAAGGGTAGGCGTTGGATAAATGATGAAGGTAGTATGATTAGCGTTTAATTGGTATGTAGGTCTATAGGTTGATTAGTCAAGTGAGGCTAGTGTAGAATTATATGTACATTCGTGTTTTATATTTTTATTGTTAGTTATATGTTGAATTTTAGGCTAGTGTTTTTTAAATGTAATGTTATTTCTTATTATTTTATCTAAGTCTTTTGCAAGTTTGTGTGAAGGTGCTATGTGTCGTTTATTAGGAAGTGTATGGATATGTATTTTATGTGTATATTAGTTTATGCAACATGTCTTTTTTTGTTCTGTGTTTAATATGTGTGCATTTATTTGTGTATGAAATTTTTGTGTGAGTCTATGAGTGTTTTTTTAATGTTACTGGTTTTGAAATAGGATTGTACTTTGTTATATATTTCGTGTTATATAACTATAATGTTGCACTTGTCTGCTTTAAGAAATTTGAGGTTATGTTGTCATTGTTTTATTGTAATGTTTTGTGGTGTATATTTTATTTTGTTCAAGTTGTTAATTATGTCTTTTTGGAGGTATTCGTGGTTTTGGTGCTTGTAGTTTGTATCACTCTTTTGGATTCGATTAATATGTTGGTGAGCTATTGTTGTCTTTTGTGTGGTGTAAATTCTAATTGAGGCCTTTGTTGATCAGTTCCATTTCTATTTTTGAATTCTACTTGTGTAGTGTTGATGGTGAGTTTATGGAATAAGTGTATTGTGTTAACTTTGGTTTGTGTGTGTTTTTAGAGTATACTCATTTTAAGGTTGTTTCTTTTTTATTTTCAGTTGTATTGTGTTCTTTTGTATTAGATTTTCAAGATCTGTTTGGTGTAGGATTTGCGTGATTTCTTGGTGTAGGTGGTATAGTGTTGTGTTGAGTGTGTCATTCTGTGAGTAAAATCATTGTTACTTTTTATATTTAGTTTTTGTTCTTACAAATTAAATACAAATGTTTTGAAAACATTTGGTTTATGTGTACATTGGGCACCACCTGAGATTAAAGTATAAAATTGTTCAAAAGCATGTCCTAGGACGATATCCATAAAATTTTTTTCAGTTTAACATGGAAAGTTTTTTTTATCTAATTAAGGTTGGGTAAAAAATTCAGTGCGGAGTAGTAAGTTGTGCAACGTCTGCAGAGTGTTACCGTGATGTCATGGTATCTCTATTCATACCTTACGTATGAGATGTATGAGAAATAACATTTTGGCTAAATTTTGGTAAAAATATAGTCTTAATGACGTTGGGTTTTTAATTTTTTAAAAAAATTATTCGTGTTAATGTGTAGAACACGAATACCAACTTTTTTTCTGCGGAACATAGGGAAAGTTACTTTTTTCACATTTTAAATTTAGTTTAACTCCGCGACCGATGCACAGATTAATGCTCAGCATTAATTTTTTACCCAACTTTAAATTGATAAAAAATAACTTTCCAAGTAAAAATTTCTGGTGTATATAATCCTATTTTGTGGTTTTGAACAATTGGTATTTATTTCCCGTGCGCTCACGTGTTCGATTTTAACCAAAAAAATTATACCGGCCGACGCAGAAAGTCATCAGTGATACAAAAAAAAAAATTACGAAAACTCTCGCTCTGGAAAATAAATACCATTTTATCGAATTAAAGTTGGGTAAAAAAATTCAGTACGGAGTAATCAGAAGTACGAAGTTCGCGCATCAACAGCACGCCGTACTACATATATTTAAATATATCTATTAACACGTTCATTGCCAATCACGTGATAGCATGTGACGTCAGATCTTACCGGATGGCCGATCATGCGATATCGCGTGGCCAATGCTATCAAAATTCTAAGTGAATTATTATAGCAGCCACAGTGAAACTGTGCGTAATACTTATATTGGCCACTAGGGAAGGGATTGACCTTTTTGTAATGAGGATGACCAACAGCCATTTTGTTTTGTTCTTATCAGCCAGTGCACACAGTGGTAGCATTCGGATAAGGTAACATCCTAATAATTTGTTTAGTTATTTGTTGATTTAGCACTTTGAAGTTCGGTTTTTAATTATCTGAGTGTTGATTTTGATTTTTTAATTATGAGTGACCAACCAGGACCTTCAAAAAAGCTCAATTAAATGCCGGATTGTCCAAAAAACATTTTTAAAAAAATCAGAGGTGGAAGAGTTATTATTATTAGATTCTGACCCATAAACAACACAGAAGACACGAGTAGACCGAGTCCAACACAAGCTAACTAAAATTGAAAACGCCAAACCGCGAAAAATATAAAGAGGATAAACACCACAACTGAACGTAAAAACTACCCAGGTGCTCCACCATTATGTTTTGATTGTTTTTTGAATTGCATGATCGCAATGCTAAGTTTTTTAACATTTTGAAACCATTTTGTAAATTTTGAATGTATGAGTGAATTACAATCTAGAGTGAGTTTTTCAAATTTTGCCTGAATATAAATGTCAGCTAATTATAGTCATTAAAGTAATACGTTTAAATGGCTTTTATTTGTAAACTTTGTGCTTTTTTTGGCCGAATTATATATCACACGATATCGCGCTTTTTGGTCATATGGAAAAAATCGCATTATGTATGGCCAATCACGCTATATCACGTGATGGATATTATAGACCATAATTCCTAAGTACATAATAATAAAAGTTTGTAAATATTATATTTACTTATTTTGAGCACTATATAACTAAATAAAACAATAAAAAAAAAATTGGCTACCACACAAAATTCCAATTTCCAGCTTGGCAATGAACGTGTTAAGTCTTGAGTTAGGATAGATTTGGTTGTAGTTTTATACATTACTGTACATTGATATTAAAAAAAATACCTGTAGAGAGTCCTGTCAGGATAGATTTTGTTGTAATTTGATTCAACATTATCAATTAATTAGTCGTCTACTTCCGCAGAGTAATACTTTTTTCCTTGTGACGTCATGTAATCTCTATTATAGGCTTACATGTGTACATTTGGTTGAACATATAAAATTATAATAAAATCTATTCTGCCTGGATACTTCATAGGCATAAAAAATTGACCTCTAGTGGCAATAGCAAACAATAACTATCAATATAGCTGCAGGATATGTTTTTGATTCATTTTATTTGGATTGTATTGGGCATGGGCAATGTGCATTTTTACTAGCACTATTAACACCACGTTTGAGGGGAGGGCAAAACTGTAAAGTTTTGGGGCATGGGCAAGAGTCGTAATAATTTTTTTCGTATCCCTGATGGCTTTCAGCGTCGACTGATATAATTTTTTCCGCTAAAATCGTACACGTGGGTACAGGAAATAAATACCGAACAATTTTCTATTTTAATCTCAAGGTGGTCCCAAATTCTCACAATTACCATTTAGGTATGAAAAGGTTTAAAACCTTTTTCTAATTTTGAATGATTTTTCAAGTAACAAATAAAAAACAAACAAGAATTAGGTAACACTTTATCAATTTCTACCATAAACGTAAGATTCAAAATTAAAAACCAAGCTATTACAATCTTACATGTGTGTTGAGACATCACGACTAGCTTATATTGGAAAAAAAATTATTTTTATATCAAAACCTATCTTAACCTGATTCTTTGTAGCTATATTGTAATATAGGGATTTTTTGCCAAAAAAAACTTGTAGTCCTAGTTTTGAGTGTTGGTATTTTGTGGTTATGTTAGTATTTTATAAAATTTTAATTTCTAATTATAGTTTAAAAAATTTGATACAACTTTTGTCGTTTAAGTAAAAATCGAAATGGTTTCGTTTCTTGTTGAATAGTACGTATAAATATATATATATGTGTGTGTGTATATCAGGTGACTGCTAAAACTCACAATTACCTACATTTATTTAAATAACATATTCTTTTGCAAGTTAAGATAGATAATACAAATTTTAAATTAATACATAGGTAGCCTACACCATCAGCATGAAGTAATTGTAATTTTAATAGTGTCCAAACTTATTCCCATACATATAACAGAGAAAGAATTATTTTAAATAATTTTATGAAAGAGTTATAGGCCAGAAAATCCATGACATTTATATAATCCCTATTTTTTACTAAACAAATGTATTAATAAAACTAGTTTGAACAATCTTTGCAAGTCACGAATTTTTTTAAATAATTTTTTTATTAAAATAGGGTTAGATCTATTGCTCTAAAACAATTTCTTAAAACTACATTTTATTATAAACTAACATTCATTTATTAATAGCAGCTGTATGTAAGATACTCGATTATTTTAAATTATCTCAATGTTATAAGGTAACTTTCACGATTCCTTATGTTCTAAATAATCCTTGTAAACAATAGTACAAATAGCCTAGACCAGGTAAGCTTTAGTGTATTTTTCATATTTAGAATATTATGACAGTTTTAATATACTGAAATTAAAATTTACTAGGTTTATAAGATGAAAAGTAATAATATTAAATTGAATTAAAATATATCAAAAACAATTTCCTTCTACATATGTTTAAGAAATAAAATATTGCTTCACCATTTCTTTAAACAGGCTTTATTGAAAGGCTTTACCAAATCGTAATTGTGTACAAAACTTGACACACGTACCATTCTTTAGTTTTCATTACTGCTAAATTATAAACGCCATATTTCAATTATTGAGATTAACAATAAAACATCACTTTAAAAAAAAAATAACAGCACTAATTGGTGCAACTCAACTCTAAAAATAAACTGCAAACTATCACTAGAACTACCATTGCGCATAACTCAACTTCCATGTTGTTTAGGGTTATAACGGGACGTGACGACAAACATATTCTACTTGAATCTTAAGGGGTAACTAAAATTAAGGAAGCACTGATCATGTGCTTTTAGACATATGTTTTATGGTTGCCAATTCCAAAACATAGATTCTTGTGATTTTGTTTGGACTTTGGAATATAAGTTAACAAAGAAAATTTTGTTCAGTGCTTAGTGTGACTCTGAAATGTGAAGTTTAGTGTAAGGACTTTTACATTAAAGCTACATATTTGAGCCAAATTAAACAAAAGTTATTAACACTACAGGTAAAATATAATATTTTTTTTCAAATTAAAAAAATAATCAGAAATGATTTTTCCATTTCAACTTTCAAGGCTATAACCACTACATTAAAAATAATTTGCGTTTCATAATAAAAAGTTGATCTCTTGGCTACTTTATTAAAGTTAGGATAGTCATAAACTTATGTAAAGTTATTAAACAGTTGATAATTTGGTTTTTGTTTAAAAATAGGGTATAATATTCTTGTCAAGTTTTTTAATAAAAAGTAAATTAGCCCCTTATTGCTTCTATAATCAGTCATCATTTAAAAATTACTTTGTTATAATAAGCTTTACATTGAAATTAAAAATTGATAGTATTAAAATTATATTTTTATTAGATATTTGGTACTTGAAAAGATTAAAATTGTTGTTAATTTTGTTACTCGTAGTTGCTTACAAAATAAAACTTCTGATGGATTTGCATAAACTCAAATTGGTTTTTTTGTAATACTTGATAAAGACTGCATCAACTCCTATTTTTTCTGTTCCTTTAAAAAAACGTTTCTAACCATGTAAAATGGGATTCAAGTGTCATACACTATAGATAATAACTGAAATTATTTATGATCATAACCTAATTCAAACAAACTGAACATTCTGCTTTATCAAGTACTTCTCAAATATTTGCACAGTCTTACTACATTCTTATATTACTATATAAAAATGTGGCTAAAAATGATTTAGTTATTATGTTTTATTACCAAAACATTAATAGGTTTCTCACATAAACTAACTGATTTTTTAATTGCTTGTAAATGAACAAAAGTACTCACTTAGTTGTGCAATAATTACTTGTATTATTTTAAGAGTTAAAAAGTGAATTGTGTTAAAATTAAAAAATAAAGATATATGAAATAAATGTACGAAGGGGTAAATGTTTACAAGCGTGGACACCTAAGATATTTTGGATAATTGTTCAAAACCACGAAAAAGGGCGTTATCCACGAGGTACACAAAGCTGTATAAACTGAAATTTCTTAATAAAACAGCACTATAGAGTGTATTATAATATAGTTACATAGTGTTTCGTTAGAATAGATTTGATTGTACAACAATCTTTCCACTAAAAAGGAAATAATTTAGTCAAATCAGCATAGTCATGCACCAGTTGAATAGGTAAAGTATGATGTAACTTTGGGTAATACTTGACTAAATAAGTATATAATTTTTTTCGTATTTGCATGTTTCTTAAAAATAGATAAGTTTCCAATTATAAGAAAAAAGTGACTTCAAGTGTCACAAAATTCAGATGTATTTTTACCTATTTTTATTTTTACGTAACTTATTTAGAGTGAATTAATTTATGTGAAATATTTTATTTGAAATTGTTAGTTTGTTACATTAGATCTATAATACTGCCTGAAGCTGACAATAAAAATCAATCTTTGGCTAGACCAAGATTATAAAAAATATATGTAGACACTCAAATTATAAACATTCAATTCTATTTTAAATTTTTTTAAACGTTGTAGATAACATTAATTGTACAAGTTTACAATGCCATATAACGTAATAATTTTAACAATCATTATAACATTAATAATTTTGTAAAACAAAGCAATACATTACAGACTAGCTATATATTGTAAAAAAAATATTTTTCCCATGATCAGATACAAATAACCAATTAGAGCTAAATGAATTAACCTTCTTATTCTAATGCCCATGCATAAACATTTATAAATATTGAAGTTACTTCAAGTGTAACAATAACAAATTTACTTATCTGAGCAAACCTTATTTTATAAGTAATTATTTAAGGAACTAAATGAAAACTGACCTTTGTAGTTAGTCTAGTTTGTAATTTATTGTATTCTAGATTGTAATTTTCTAATAATACCCTCTGATGAAGATGGCTTTGTCGTCGAAATGTATATAAGGGTTAATCTTAGGTAACTTATAATATTAGAGAATACACTGATGAAGATCGGCACATAGTGATCGAAAACGTTCTGTCTCAGTAAGTTTTAACAAATTTACTAAATTTAAAGTTTGGTTAGTCATAAACTATTGTTTAAGTGATTAATTATAATATTAGTTATTTTTGTGGTATTGGGGTTGTTTCCAAGCCCTAGTTTCGTGACATAGGGCTCTTTAATAATACTTTAATTACAACGGACACTTCTAATTACTGACAAAAAACTATTTTCGGTCATAAAATTAATATAAATTTGTTGTATGAGAACGCAAAAATTATTTTGAGAATATGAAGAGAGCACTACTATATCTCTAAATAGAAACATAACTATTGGTAGGCATGAATCATCATTTTTCTTTAGTGAAGACTTTGTTGTTGTTTACAAATTCCAATAATTGACAGGCGCCAGAATTCCTAAAACTTTGGCCTACAAATTAAAGAGTTTGTTGTTTACGCATACCAAATATTCGTCAGCCACCAGAATTCCTAGAACTATGGCTCACAATTTTGTAGTGTTTTTTGTTGTTCATACATTACAATAACAATCATGTGCCAAAGATCTAAGAATCATAGATTACTTCTCTGTGATATGTTTCTAGATCTAGTCTAATCAGTTCAGTTATAAATCTTTAAGGTACAGTACATATTCCATGTTATAACTGTTAACTGTATATGGTAAAGCTCAGTTACAAGAAAGTGAAGTGTTTTTGAAAAAGATTGTTTTTGTATTTACATTTTATACAAAATGGGTGGCAAACATAAAGTTATTACAATAAAAGAAAAGATAAAAGTTTTAGAGTATAGAAAGAAAGAAAGTTAAAGTGTGCGGCAGCTAGCAGAAAAATTTGAAATTGGATAAACCCAGATCAGTGACATTTTAAAAAATGAATATCAGATAAGGGAATTATGGTTCAGCAACGGAAATGAAAACATGAAAAACCACAAGTTTAGAAAAACAGATTCAAGTGTGGTAGACAAACTTGTTTTTGATTGGTTTTGTATAGCTAGGTCAAAAAACTTGCCAATAAGTGTATCTGTGATCCAAGAACAAGCTTTGAAAATTAACAATTCAACAGCTTTAAGGTTTCAAATGTTTGGCTACGTAAATGTAGAATTCGTCACGGGATATTTTTTAAAGAAATTTGTTGTAAGAGTAAAACTGTTGATCTGAAGGAAGTTTGTAAATGGAATAATAAACAGAACAATAATTGAGGATTATGATGAATCGAACATTTACAATCTTGATGAGACTGGATTATTTTTCTGTACATTGCTGAACAAAACTAAGAGTCTTAAAGGAGAAACATGTAATTCTCAAAAAACATCCATTAAACGATTAACTGGTATGTTCTGTGTAAATATGATTGGTGATCTGTGTTTCAAGAATATGAATGTGGACAATTTAGGTGTGATTTAGAAAGCTAACAGAAATTCAAGGATGACACGTGAAATAATGGTTAATGGGATTTAATGACAGAATGTCCAAAAGTAATCGAAATGTGATACTGTTTATGGATAATGCCTCAGCACACCCTCAAATTAGCTTAATCAATGTACGAATATCATTTTTAACTCCAAACACTTCTTCTCGTTTCCAGCCAGGGTATCATCCATAATTTTAAATGCCAGTATAGAAAAATCGTACTTTGCCATATTTGATCTATGGAAAATTGTCAAAGTGCTGGCAATCCTAAGTGTGTTGGACACTGTTTCATGGATTGTATCTGCTGTGAAAGAAGTTGAAAAAACCACAGCAAATAATTGTTTCCAGAAAATGAATTTTTAAAAGGAAATGTAATCACAGTTATATATGGTAATACCAAGGAAGAGATAATAGGATTGAACGATATTTCTTATGTAGTCAATAAACACTTTTAAATGTTTTAAACTTGCCTATAGTAGCACTTACTTTGCTTGTTTGAGGACGGCCGTTTCGGGAGATGTGTCCCTTTGTCAACTCGGACCGTAACTGATCTCAAGGTTTACGTAGGTAAGATTTCATAAACCTTGTACGGAAGAAAACAGCGATGATATTACAATTAGAACAACTGATGAAGATAGTGAATTCAGCAATGAGATGGGTATCAATTACAAATCTGCGGAGGACCGAATTAATTTGAGAGACACAATTAAACGAATCAGTGAAATAAAAGAATTTTATGCATCAAATAAAGATGAAATAGGTTCATAATAGCAGGTAATTTACCTATACATTTGTAAAAAAAGTTTGCAACACTAAAAGAAAATGTCAAAGACAAATAACAGACTAATTAAAACTCAAAATTTACATTAACAGTTAAGCTTATAAAATTTTAATTGATAAATGTTTCATTTTATTTAGTTTATTATTATAGATGTCTTTCAATTTTATTAAATTATTGTAGCTTCTTTGAATGTCTTAATATTTTGTTACCTTTATTTATTGTCTTATCTGAATAGCATACACCTCCAAACAACAGGTATTTGGTGAAGTACAAACGATGTCCGCTGTTTAGAGGTTTTACTGTATTAACTTTTTTTTTCTCACATCCCAAAACTAACTAATTCTATTTTCCTTCAATAAGAAAATAAACTGTTCTATCTCATTTGCCAACACACATATTTTGGTCTTTACTCTTCTTTGAAAGACAATGGTTCACGAATCTTATCAGCCTGATATTCTTGGTGATATTCTTAGAATAAATTTCTACACTGATGTAAAATATAATGCTCGGGTCAGCAGAGTGAATAAAAGGAACCACTCTTTGAGGAACTTCAACTACCTCAGTGCCCAAATAAGAAAATCATATAAACAAGAAAGCCCAGCCCACATTACGTGACCAAGAAAAATATGTTGGTAAATCTATGCCTTCTTTGTGCCCGGAATAAGAAGTTCATAAACTCAGCTCAAGAATGACAAGAGAGCCAGCAATGAATAATAGCTCTATGTCTTTGAAACCCAAATGTCTTTCCAAAATTTAAATGGATCATCTCATGTAATATGAATTCTCGATTCATCCATTGCTAAATCAGGGTCAGTTTTAAATCCCAAGTTCTTTGAGTTTATCCTTTGGATCTTTTTTCGAGCAGGGTTTGATGAGTTCTGGGAAGATTTTAGGGTTAACTGGAACACCTCCATTAACAGGAGTTTCCTGTCTAAAATCAATATCTTAGGGTTTGAGTTGAATTTGTTCTCTGATGTCTTTGCCAAACATAAGAGGAGATGCTCTTTTTTAAGTCTAGATTTTGTATTCCAGTTCGCGATAGTATGGCGTGAAATGTGTTCCTCATCAACACAATGGGCATTGTTTGTAAATTTAATGTTGAGCATTTGTCACCTTTCTTCCAGTGTGACCAAGCCGCATTCCTCTTGAATACTTGAGTTGTTAGTGGATAAGACAATATCAGACATACTTTTTGCTGCTTTCGCCTGCATTTTATCAAGCGTCTCTCTCAAAGTAGAGAATGAGTGTGACCATATTGTTATGACATATTCCATGATCGGTCTTATAAGAGTGTGTAAGTAGTTTTCAGTGTTTTTGGTGCAGCACCACATTTTATGCCGCAAAGCTTTCTTAAGATATGAGCTTTTTTTTAGTGCTCTATTAAAACATTTCAAAATTGGGTCAAATAAAAGCTCTTTGTGAAGTTTAATCTCGAGGTACTTTGGCTTAGATATCTTTTCAATAAGAGTGTTAAACCTCATGATGTCAGGAAAAAACGTACGCTGGTGTTTTCTGTCAGTGCTTAACACACTGAGTTTGGTCTTGTTTGGATTGATGATTAGTTTAAGATCCTCCAATCACAATGGATTTTTTAAGTTTGGAAAAAAATCAAAACTTAGAGTATTGTAAAGACATGAATTGGTCTTTAATCTGTCAATACACTAAAAAAGTTTTAAATGTTAATGATATTATTAACATTTTGGTTATTACAGTAGATAATCATAAATAATATAATATATACCTCTTAATATAATTATAAATATAATCATAAATTTTATTTATTTTTTTTTAGGTTTACAGGAGTTGAGATTGAGTGTTCAAAAGATACTATATTTTGCTAATGGATTACAGTAATAGGTCTAAAAAAAATCATAATTTTTGGTGTAATACTTCATTTGGCTCACCACCACCAGCAATAATGGAATCAATTGACAGTAATCTATTATCTCAGAACCAGAATCTTGGTGATATATGTTTAGACGCTGCAGAACATCAAAAACATCTATCCAGTTTAGGATTACCAGATGTAACACTGACTTCAGAATTCACATCTTTGAAATTGGCACCAACTTCAGATGGAAATAATATAATTCGTAGCTTTCTTTTGTTGGATGGCAATGAGAATTTAAAGGTAAACTACTATAAGTTAATTTCTTCCTTATGTTAACCCTAGTATGTTTATTATGAAATATCAATAAGGCAGATTTACGACAAATGCGTTTTACGAAATACCTTGTATTTACAAGTTTTGAGGTCTCTATCCTACTTTAGTTTGAAACACATCAATAGATAATTGGAGGATGTCGGCACAGTAAGATCTCTCATTATGGACACCTCCATTTTAAGATCCTCTCTATTATACGGATTATTTCAATCCTCAGTTCTATGGGGGATCTTTAATAGGTCTCTCTAAACAACGGACACTAGATTTGCTATTTTCAGTTATTATATATAATAATTTGTTGTCTGTATATGCAAAGTTTTCTCTTAATGATATGTTTAAAGGAGGCACTACCTGTATCTGTAAGCAGAAATGTAATTGCTGGTAGGCATGAATCATCATTCTCCTTTGGTATAGCGTTCCAATAACTGTCAGGCACCAGATTCCAAAAACCTTAGCCTACTTCCTGTGCTGTGTTTTCAGATCTAATATATTCAGCACAGTTGTAGATCTGTAGCATACAATATGTATTCCATGTTATTTGGTTAACTGTATGTGGTATAGTTCATAATTACACCAAAGTGAAGTGTTTTAAATAAAGACTGTTTTTATCGTAAAGTGTATTCAGGGATAATGAGATGAATATCGAGTAGGAACCTGAGGCTGACCAAATTAATTTTAGTGACACAATTAAAGGAATCAGTGTAGTGAAATTTTTATCATTAAATAACGAGGAAGTGGGATTCACAATAACAGCTAATTATACATTTACAAAAGAACCTTGCAACGTTAAAAAAAATATCAGTCAATTGACATTTTAAAACTAAAAATTTACTCAAGTAGTTAAGCTTATAAATTTTCGAATTGATAAATTTTTCGTGTTCTTTTTACTTTATTGAAAAATGTCTATGAATTTAAATAAATGATTGTAACATTATTCAATGTCTCAGTAGTTTTTGACTGTTATTTTATTGACAGAGAAATAATGGACACCTCCAAACAACGGCCGTTTGGTGAAATAGGGACAATATCCGCTATTTGGAGGTTTTACTGTACTTAAATTGCAAGTAATTTAAATACTTTCAATTTTACATAATAGATTTAGTCATTAGAAACATGACCAATTACACTAGTTACTCAGTTAAATTACCAGTTACACCAGTGAAACTTTTGTTTATAAAATGTAACAGTTGATTTTCCTTAAGTAAAGGACCAAGTCTAACTGTTTTTAACTGATTGATATTTTTAAATCTATTAAGGGATGTATAAAAATGATTGAAACAGCTCCATCTCAATTTTCTCAAGCATTTTAAAGGTGACAGTTACTATTAAAAAACAAACCTGATAATATGGTTTTTTAAAAATAACTTTTTAAGGTTTTACAAAAACTGCAGTAGTAATCGTCATACCTTTCTTCCTCAATTCCTCTAGAAAAAATCCTTTATCACTCCAAAAAGCTGTGGTGGTAATCTTTGTACTGAATTTGATGGGCTACCTTCAGCTTTTTTAATAAAATTATATGAGCACCATACTTCAATTATATTCTGTAAGCATTCGCTTATGTTACTGAAGTCTTTTTGCAAGTTACAATTCTGTTACAAAATTCTTTTGTTATGTAAAACAAGGATAAAAGCAGACTATTTGTTAATTCTTTTAAATCTCAGGAAGCAGATTCAATATCCACACACCACTTGTACTAGTAACTTATTTCTTGAATGATTATTCATAGTCCATGAAATATCTAATAATGTTTTGAAAATTGTAAACTGCTGTTTTATTTACTTGTTCATGAGATTTTTGTGACTGCACACAACTGTCACATGTAATGTTTGGTCTGGGTAACAGATTTGATCAGAAATGGTTGCAGATGTTTAATGAAGAGGAAACTTTTTTTTTTTATGTTAGCATTACTACTTCTTACAGAAGACACCAAACCACCTGTTAACATTTTTATTTACTGAATTGTTAATAAAAGCTGAAAGCAGTTATTTTTGTGATTGCCACTGAAAAGATTTTTAACTAAGAAATTTTACAATATCATTCTCCTGACATTTGGCTACATTTTTTGTTGCAGCTCTCTCCCAGTATCAAGTTTGCAATTGCATAGTATACTACTATTGAATCCAAATTCCCCTTCTGTATTTTTTTTTGTTTTTGCTTTTATATGACTAATTTGTCTAAAGAAAACTATGTTTGTTAGCTGTGATAAGATTTGAATTGGTTTGTAATTAAATTAATAAGATTGGTTTAATTAATATGATTGAATTAGAAGTCGAGTAAAATAAACCTTCACTTGACTTTAATAGATAAAGATATTCATTTGGTTTACTTTATTAATATATTACTAACTAATTCACTAGATAGACCATCTGAGAGATGGGGAGGCAAATTATTCCACTAATTAGTAACAAGAGCGTTAAGTTATTATGTTTTGTTATTGAAATAGTTCAAAGTTTAGTGCGAAAAGAACTTACTTTGAATTAGCTCTGTTCTTCAAAAGTAAATATTTGTTGGTCACTTTGCAACTATAAACTACGTAAGAATTTATGTAGTAAGTAGTAGCTTGGTGAATTACTAGAATTGGGTAAAGATCTTTAAATTTTCAAATTTTGCACAGACAAAAGATGATGCTTTATGTAATTTTTTTCCTTGTTAGGAAATACAAATCCTGACATCATTAGTTTTATTTTATTAAAGTGGATTGGTGGCTAATAAGAAGCAGTGCTTATGCAAAAAATTGCAGCTTTTACTTAAAAATTTTTTTTTGTAAAATGTAACCAGATCAGTTCTGTTCTCCACTAATTAAATAAAGGCTCATTTATCCTATATCTTAATTTTTAAATGAAATTACTTTATATTTTCTTTCCATAACTGCAGATGCTGTATACATTTTCATTTATTCATACAGTAGACTCTTGAAAATCCGAGTCCTGATTTTCTGAGGTTCCGTTGAATTTCAGCCAATTTCTATTTCAAACTATTTTATCTATTTGGAAAAATTAAAATTAATAACTGTTAGATGAAGATCAACTGTGGTTCGATGATATCTGTGTTTTATTTCTACCCGCAAATGCTACGAACCTAATCCAGCCGATGGATCTCGGTGTTAAAAAATGCAAACGTTACCTTTTACAATCTCTCTTGGAAAGTACTAAAAGGGAAGAAAGCTTTGTAGGCCTTCTAAAAAATATATACTTAAGGAAGTTGTGTTCTGTATAGCTGAATAAGGAACAAAGTAAAAGAAGAAACATTATGTAAGACGATGAAAAAAGTCCTGAGTCATAATAAATCTGTTGGCGATCCACAAGAAGAAACAGATTTAACATTTCTTCCCAAGAAATTTCTAAATTGTGAAAATGGACGTACATCAATGGATAAGTATGGATGAACGTAAGTACCAATAACACATGTTACGACTATTGAAAAGGTATAAGAAACTAGTGAAGGCAGTGAGGAGGAGAATAAAGATGAAGGTTCGGCTGAGACAGTAAAAGAAGGGAAAATTAGTCAGTTGAAGAAACAGCCACCTTGGAAACTGCATTACACTATATTGAATAACTGACACCTCGTCAACAAATGTGATTCCGTTAAGATGTCTAAGAGTCACCGCAGCCCAAAAATGATCTGAAAAGCAAGCGTAGAAGGTACTACAAAAGACATAAAAAAATGTAGCAACCGTGATAAACAATGTATTCCAAAGCAACATTAGTTTATGTACTGTAATCAATAAAGTTCTATGAACATATTTTGTGCATTCTTAATTATAGTATTAAGGTTTATTAGAACTCACGTTTTTTCTAATGCACAGGAACACATTTCCGTGTAATCCGAGTTTTCGTTAATCCGAGGAGGTTTCGGTCCCATCCAACTCAAACTATCAAGACTCTACTGTACTTTCAAAACAGAAAATTGTTTTTTTAAATTGCCACATTTTAATACACACGAATGGCAATTTGTAATACATAATAATAATAAGCTCTTGTTTAGGCCTGCTTTATTTTTATGCTGTTTATTTTACAAAAAATTAATTAGTTAGTGTAAAACATTAAACAGCACTCTTTCAAAGAAAATAATAGATTGGCAGGCAATGAATCATTGCTTTTAAACAGCTCCTGAGATAACCTAATCCATGTACTTGAGAAGTCCACAGTTGCACAAATTTAATTAAAAGGCATGGATGAGCCATTCAAAGCCTAGGGATGAATGTTTTTTTTTTAATATCTAAGAGATCTTCACAATGGATAAATTGATGTACCACCAGTTTAAATAAATAGTTTAAATATTAAATATAAATAGTTATTGCAAATCCTTTATAAACAAGTGAGAAAATAAATCTAAAATATGTTTAAGTTAATGGATTTTCTATCAAGTATAAAGTGTTACCAACAAAAATCTATACATATCACAGTAGCATAATTATAATTAATAGACAACAATAACTCTAGCTATATATGTGTTTAACCTTTTGATGATGCAAACTGTGTTAGCAAAATTTACATCAAGGTTGTTTAGATAAATTGTAGCTTGGGTTATTGCTGTTAATTAATTCAAAAACATGTTGATTTTATATTAAATTTACTTGTTTAGGCATTCAAAGTATATGCGAGATAATATTGTTGCTAGAGTAACTTACAGCCTGAGTATTATTTTGATTTCAACAGTTTGGCATACTCTATGTAAAAACAAATAAAAGTCATACACAAAACTCACAAATTAATCATTTATCGACTCATATACGTTTCAGTGAGAAAGTCATCATCATCAGTGAGTGTTGCTACTACAAACTCTTAAGTTACAACTAACTGTACTATCAACACTCACTGATGATGATGCCTTAGTCATTGAAACACATATGAGTCAATAAATGATTAATTTGTGAGTTTTGTGTATGTCTTTTATTTGTTTTAACATAACCTCACAAGCTAAACTCAAGGAATAGTTGTATACTCTATGTAGTTCATTTATATGACTGTGTATGGATTGTTTAAGAAAGTAAACTTATTTTTGCTGTATACATGTCTCTTACTATTTTTCCTATATCTGAAATGAAAAGTTGCCTAATTTTAATAAAGTTTTAATTTCATTTCTAAACTGTGTATTGTGGTCTTATTTAAACAAGTGTATAAGAAGTTAAAAGGAACTAAATTATATTGATTTATGGTTTTTTTACATCAACTCCTTATTTTATCCTTCTAGTCCATTACTAATATTTCAGTACCTTTATAGTATCTGCTCTCAGTATTTTTCATTACTATACGAGGTCTGTTCAAAAAATACATGGACTGTTTGAATTTCACGGCTCTAGTTAGTTTCAGGAGAATCTGCTTGGTGTCGCTAGGTTCGTATAAATCAGCTGATTAAAACGCAGTATTTCAGTCGCAGATATCTTCATTTGTTGATGAGTTACACGCAGTTTAGTAAAGAGTGTTTTTTTCATTTGTCGGATTGTAAAATGGACACCCTGAAGGAGCAACGAATTGCTGTGAAATTTTGTGTAAAACTAGGGAAATCAGCAACAGAAACATTTGCCATGCTTAACACGGCCTACGGCGATGTTGCCATGAAGCGTACTGCATGTTTCAAGTGGCATGAGCGTTTCAAGGGTGGCAGTCGATCGATGACGATGAGCGTCCTGGACGTCCTTCAACGTCAACTGACGACCCACACGTTGACAAAATCAACACCCTGGTGCGCGAAAATCGACGTCTGACCATTACGGAGCTTTCCAAAGAGTGTGGGATATCAGTTGGATCTTGTTACGAGATTTTGACCGAAAAATTGAAGATGCACCGTGTTGCTGCGAAATTTGTGCCACGCCTGATGACCGACGACCAAAATGCCAATCGCATCCGGGTTTGTCGGGAACTGCTTGATCGTTCAAATGAAGATGAGAACTTTTTGTCAAGAATTATTACCAGTGATGAATCATGGGTGTATAATTACGACATTGAAACGAAGGTCCAATCATCCCAATGGGTGAGTCAAACGTCCCCAAGACCCAAAAAAAGCTCGCCAAGTTCGGTCGAATGTGAAGGTGATCCTGACAGTTTTTTTTGACGCCAAGGGTGTTGTTCACTACGAGTACCTCCCTGAAGGCTCTACAGTCAACCAGATTACCTACATTGAGGACTGAAACGTCTGATGGACGCCGTCCGACGCAAAAGGCCAGAACTGTGGATAAGTGATAACTGGTTTTTCCATCATGACAATGCTCCAGCTCACTCAGCACTCTGAATTCTTGAGTTTTTGCCAAACACTCGATCACTGTTCTTCCCCACCCCCACTCACCTGACTTTGCTCCTTGTGACTTTTTCTTATTCCCAAAAACTCAAAAAACCCCTCAAAGGAAGAAGATTTGAAACGATTTTGGAGATTAAGGCAAATGCGACAATGGAGCTGAACGCCATCACAAAAGAAGCGTACCAGGTCTGTTTTAACAAGTGGAAACACCGTTGGGATAAGTGTTGGGGAGGAGAGTACTTTGAAGGAGACCCAGACGTGTAACTTCTAAATAAAGTACATTTTTTTGCATGACCTCAGTCTGCGTATTTTTTGAACAGACCTCGTATGCCTATATACAGTGAAATTGCTGTTCTTTTAGTCCGTTAATCTCATCATAATGCACCTTTTCAGTCAACGTTTCTGTCACTCCCTTTACCCTCTTTCTTTAGTAATCTGGTGTTAAAGGTTTTTTTTATTGCTAGATTTTCTGGATCACAGATTGATACCATAATTAGAATCATCTGATTTTTTCATTAGAAGTAGTGGTTTCCAAGGTCTAACTATCAACCCATATTTAATATCTGTTCTACACCATTCTCTGTATCATAAACACTAAAAATATGTATTACTAGAGGCCAACAGTTTTCTCCATTAGTGTAGCTTTCAGAATGATTGTTATACTTAAAAAGGGGGTCATCGAAAGTATACTAGTATAATTTTGTATACAATTTTTTAAAAAAATGTCACTTGTGTAGTTGGTAGCATCATGTCTCGCCCAGTGTACGAAATCTTGTTAAAACTTTATCTGTCAAAAGATGAAATTAAAAAGAAATCATACTGCCTTAATCTCGTTAAAAGATAAACATTTAATAAAAAAATAAAATCAGATACCATGTTAAGTGGCATATGGCCACTTGTGTCATCCCTCTTCTTAAAACATGTGATAGGATAGTTAATGGTATCATTATTAAATGGATAGGTGTTACATTATAGATATATAGTGGGCCACAAAAATGTCTCTCATTGGTTGCCGATCCAGTTATTAATTTGTTATATCTAATGTCACAAAAATGGTATTTATTTCCCGGTCCCACGTAATTGATTTTGGTAGAAACATTTATACCGAGCGATGCAAAAAGTCATTAGGAATATGAACAAATTATAAAAACCTTTGCTCGCAACCCAAAAATTACAAATTTAGGAAAATATCAGTTTCTTTCCCTGATTAGATAACTAATATAACTTCGGAAATTAACAACTCTTATTAACAGAATTACTAAGAATATTTTCGATATCCTATTCAATCCTTAGCTGTCTCACTCACATTTTTAAGACTCTGATAAAGATTGTTTAGTGAGACCAAAAATTTTCCATTTCATGTAGTTATTCTAACATTAAGATTGGCCAATTTTTATTTTACTAAGGTCCAATGTAGAAGTTTTGCCGATAATCATGGACCAAAATTCTACAATGGCTAATTTTTTGTGTGGTGTTATGATTAAAGACCATTTTTTTTTTAAATTCTCATTTAACTTATTCTCACAATTAGTCAGTATTTCAAAAATGGTCTTTTGGGATTTAAATTTTACTATTATTATAATTATATTGGTTTGATTACAAGATGCACTCCGTGTCTTGTTTTTTAATTCCAATAATCTGAATATCTCTTATAATCAATTCATTTCTAAGTATAGATCAGTAGCATTTCTTTCAGTAAGCATTAGTTGTGATCTAATGATTTATCTATAATTAGTATATCTCCTAACGATAAGACAACTCGTTTTGTTTTAGAAACTATAGTGAATGACGAAACTCTCTCATAAACAAAACAACCAACTGCTGCAAAAGTGTACCACAGCCTGTCAACTGGTGACAGCCAAGAGCCAACTATAGAGAACTGCATTGAACTGCATCGAAATAATTAAGCTGCGCCTACGCTAGCTTCTCAGAGAAGTGCCTAATAGCACATGTAAACAGAATCATTATTTTGGAAATCACCATAAATTACCGTCTTAGTTTTTTTTCTGAAAACCTGAAAGCAATTTGGATAACCAGCCATTCGGATAATTGGAGTTCTACTATAATTCATTTGTCATTCTGTAATTTACTAATCAGAAAAACTATTTCCAAAGAAGAATTTTACAGAAGATGTAATTATCCAAATAGTTGGTTGACTGGTGAGAGTAAATGGAAAGCACAGGGAAAGTAGTATAAAACACACCCTACACACCATACAAGCTAGTATTCAATGTATTTAAAGGCCAGCCCACAGATTAAATCAAGAATGTTTTGAAGAAGAAAAACTGTAAACCTGTAATTCCAGGAAGTATATCCAGTCATTTTCAGCCTTTTTGAACAGCACTTAAGCCATGGATACACCAAATGGTCAGCTTCAGGAGATTTATTTCTTAGACCATCAGGAAAAATTTAAAAATCATCCCTTATATAAGCTTCAAGCTGGATTTCAACTGTTGAAAAAATTTCATGAGAAATAGTTTTAAAAATCATTGAAACAATTTAAGGCTTCACTTTAACCCTTTAATTAGAACATTCACCTGCTCTGATATGGCCCCAAGGAGCAACATATTTTTGAAATATTTTTTCTAATTTTTCTCTTTTTTTTAAATATTGTATTATTTGTTAGTTTTTTTTATTTACTTATATTCTCATGTTAACTCAAATTTACCTTACATTTACTGACAATTTCTTTGTAAAAATTATCTGCTAATCTTTTTTTTTATATATCTATTCATTGTGAAATATCAAACAAAAACTTCGAAACAATCTGTAAATATGTGGGAAAAGCCATAGACTCTGGACACAAAAGAATGGCGACTATGTACTCTGTGTAGTATTTACTGTACAGATAGTTGCAAATAGTTAACCTAGAATACAGCATTCTACAAAACAAATCGTAAACGTAAGGCAATGCTAATCTAAGAGAAATGGTAGAATGCTCCCTCTGGCCGTTGCGCGATCACACTCACTGGTATGTGAATGCTAACCAAAGGGTTAATGCGCTCTAGATAATTGAGAAGACCACAGAGCGGTTAATGTCGTTTTAGATACAGTGGTTCTGAATCTGACTGCAATTAAACAAGTAATGATTTGTTTCTGGATAAACATGATTTTCAACAAGTAAGATTACCGAGATTATGAGATTAGCTGTGTATTGGTTGTGTCTGTGTAGATAATTTTTCAATGTTGCTCGATTACAGATCTTTATAAATTATATTGAAACAATTTATATACAATTGAGATATATAAATAAAAAGAGTTGAATAAGATAATTTTTAAAATTTTTATTTAAGGTTCATATCCACATTGGAATGTCAAAATTTGTCATCAGAGTTTTTGTGTCCAGGGTGCATATTATATTCAGAGTGCAATGATGTCCATCCCAGATTTTTGGCCTGAAAATTGAATTTTTTATTGAAAGCTTCATATAGTCAGTATTAAATTTTATTCAATTCTTTCTATTAGTTCATACTCTCTCTCTCTCTCTCTCTCTCTCTCTCTCTCTCTCTCTCTTTATATATATATAGTTCAAATTTTCAACCGTTAATAAAATACTTTTTATTTGTGCACTCGAATGGGGAAGGGTTGCAACATAGTTATTCATCCTATTTGGCTTGAAATAAGTGATAACATATTATTTCATAAAACAGCTGATTATATGTTATAGGTTATATGATAGAACAGCTGTTTTAATGGATAGGTTATGTTATTTTATTTATAATAATTGTAATTATTAATAAAAAGTAACTAAAATAAAATATTCTTTGTTGGCCTAAGTTGGAATTGGTTTGAAAATTATTTTTTTCGTATTACTTGTTTTCTCACCTAAAACAATTTTTAAGGGCCAATTGAAAAATTGTCTTTAAACTTAAGCTCTTTACTACCCAATTTCTTCAGATTTGTTTAATTTTCTACACTCTTTGTTTTAATATACACTATATGTTTGAAAGAGTTTTTTTTAATTATATTTGTGTGTGTGTGTGTTTAAACTAGATACTAAAAATCTGCAGCTTATTCTTGGTTACTTTACAAATTTGATCTAATTATAAATTTCTCTTTATTGATTAAGTTGAGTAGACATATGTTTTATTCTTATCATAGATTCCAAGCTAGATTAAACTCATTTAACTTGATATATCTAATAATGGAAAAATAATCATATAATGTTGCTGAAAGTTTACAATTATTATTTAAATATAATGGCTTTTTTGTTATAGTATATATGATTACTTCATTAATTTTCAATGTAAAGTTATGTGCGTTTAACAAACTCATTTCATTATCTTTACATGTAATATAATGTTTAGGTATCTTCCAGTGATGCATTTGTTCAGCGACTAAATAGTCAAGATCCATTATCACGTGTAAAAGTAGTGTCTGTGTTTGGGAACACTGGAGATGGAAAATCATACACATTAAATCATACATTTTTTAATGGAGAAGAAATTTTTCGAACTTCTTGCGAGCAAGATTCATGCACTCTTGGTGTTTGGGCCGCTTATGATCCACAATTGAAGGTTGTCTGTCTAGATACTGAAGGTTTATTGGGTTCAACTAGCAATGAAAATCAGAGAACTAGACTTCTACTAAAGGTAAATTTCATCTGATTATTTATAGTTAAATAAAATTCGACCAATTGGGAATAATTGTAGTATGCTAAAAGGCATTGACATTGTCCAGCCTGTTTATGGCTTATTAAAATATGTTCCAAAACTTATTGAAATTTATGTATATGTTCCAAAATATTGGTTGTTGCTTTTATGTCGATACAAGTGATATTAACCTGTGGTTATTATAATAAAATATATAATACCTTGTACCTTATATGTATACCGTGGCAAACATATAAAATTAAAATAAATTTATGATAAAATTGCTGACACAACTTTATCAGTATCTAAATGTTTATCTGTAAGTAAATTTATACTAATTATAATTTTACTATGTAGTTATTTTACTAAGTTAAACTGAAAAGCTTTGCCTGTTGTTATGTACAATAAATCTATGAGTATTACATTTGTTTGTTTATCTTGGCAAAAAAAACCCTACTTACTGATTTATTCAGCAGACGCGTTTTGCACTAGGTCATCGCATTTTTCAAAATATACAGGAAACCCACCACCACAGACAGAGTTATACACAACACGTCCAATCACCCCACACATCACTAACATGCTGCCTTCAACTCCATGATACACAGATTAATCAACATACCCATGAGCAATGAAGACAAAATAAACCAACTAAACACAATAAAACACATAGCCCATAAAAACGGATACAAACACACCTTGATAGACAACATAATGTGCAAAAAACAACTCGCACATAACACAACAAAAAACAACACTCAAAAATATATAACACTTACATGTCACAACACATCACAAAAAATAGCTTCCATGTTCCGTAAACTTAAATACAAAGTAGCATTCACAGAATCCAACACAATTAAAAAACACCTACACAGTTCAAAAACACACCAGGATAAACACGACAAGGCAGGCATATAGAAGATTACAAGATTACATGCAACAACTGCCCCAGCTTTTACATTGGACAAACAGGGAGAACATTTACCACAAGATACAAAGAACACTTAAAAAAGATAAGAAAGACACAACCCACATCAAATTTTGCCATACACAAACAAAACACACTCACAGACTGACATAGACTCCAATCTAAAAATCCTACATTACATCAATAAAAGCAATAAACTCAACACAGTAGAAAACTATGAGATATATAAACACCATAAATACTATCCACAACACATTCTAAATGACAAAACACACTTCCAGTCACACTATATTTGACCACATTATTAACAACTACTCTACAAACAATAACATACCACAGAACAAAAATACACCACAGACTCACACCAACACAACACATTTGAGCAACAGTCTTGTCAGTAATTCACAGCATTGAAAAATGTGCTGACCTAGGAAACGTGTCTGCTGAATAAATCAGTAACAAGTGGTTTTTTGCCAAGATAAACAAACAAGTGTAATTTTTATAAAAACCTGAAGATCTACAACACAAAAACTGCAAGTTATAAGTTTTGTTTACATTCATGGATTAAGATTCAGGAAAACAGTACATGTAATTTTCTTCTCAGGTTCTTGCTGTATCCGATATTATTATTTATCGGACTCGATCAGAACGCCTCCATCGAGATCTGTTCATATTTCTTGGCTCAGCTTCTAGAGCATACTCACAGCATTTCCAAGGAGAACTTATAGCAGTTGGACAAAGAGGTGATTTTGGAGGGCCTATTTCTGCTCTTGGCCCTGCTGTAATTATATTTCATGAAACAAGGCATACCAGAACATTACAGTCAGGTAAGTAATGTGGAAGAGCTATTCTTTATGAGCTACAATTATTAAATATACAAATTTTTCTAGATAATTTGTAATCCTAACATTATATATTTCTTGCTATTTCAATATTTTATTATGTACATCAAGAACAAAAAGGAGGACGCTATCTTGATAAAAATTAAGAAATTAGGATTAATAAAAATTAATTTTTGTAGGTCACAAAAACAAAACCAAGAGAAATCTTATCTAGCAGCTTGCTTTATGAGGGCGGTTGAAAAATGTCAGGCTTGTTCCAGTAAACGACACCAGCTTTATATTCTACTACAGCTGATGATGTGTAGTTACTGTCGCTTTGGAACTAGGTCCAAAAAGTCTGGCACTCTGTGAGGCAGCCAGAAAGCTATAGAGATCTTGTGTTGCTAGAGGCACCTAATGTTATTCTCTGCTGCAGTGGTGTCCTCTCCTCTTCATAGCTGTTCATCTTGAAGTCTCTATATATGGCAGAATTTTGGATGTACCATTTAGCCCTCACTATGACTCTCAACATTTTATTTTTAAAGGGCTCAATAACTTATAGATTGCTGCTCTTGTTGCATCCCCAGAGTGGCAACCCGTATGTCCATACAGGCTTGAGTACTTCCTCGTACACCGGCAATTTATTGGTTGGCTGAACTTAAAATACCGATTTATGAGCCATTCTAGTCTTCTGTATCGGATCTTCAGTTCATCTTTTTTTCTTTGTTAGGGATTTCCAGTTGAGTTTAACATCCAAAGTTAGAAACAGGTATTTCATCTGTTTGCTATAAGGAATGTGTTGCCTATTTATTATGAGGTCACTTTTGCTTTCTGCTTTATTGGCAATTATAACATGAGTTGACTTGCTTTCATCAATCTTTATGTGCCACTGTCTAGTCCAGTCACTGACACTGTCCAGGGTATGCTGTTTCTTTCCTTCTACATGCCATTATTTTAAAACACAGGCTGAATCTTCAACATTGTAAGTCTGTCAGACTGCAAAACTAAACCAGTCTATTTCTCTTTCTCTCTCTCTCTCTCTCTCTCTCTCTCTCTCTCTCTCACTCACTCTCATAAAATTTCTTTGTAACGGGAAATAACAAGTGTTATTAGTTACAACCTCACAACTTTTGATGACTGCTATACTACAAAAATAATTAAAGCACTCCCCCTGATTGCAACCCCTCAGAACTATCATACCAGTGGTATACCAAGTCCAGAGAATCCCCTAACCTCAACATCAGATAAATCCAATTTTTTATTTTATTTTATTTTTTTCCTAATAGCCTCATCAGACATCTCCAATCACTTTTCCCCTGACAGACTTATATAAACTATAATCACTCATATACTCATGGAAACAATACATATATCTTTAATCTGTGCATCTATGACATCTGTTTTCTACACAATCTGTGATTACAACTTATATTTATTTTATTTCATTCTCTCATATTTCTTTTTGTTTTCTCTTTGATTGACCAACCCACTGTGTGGTTGAAATATATCATTGGTTAAGCGCTTTTATGTGTTTCTATTTCAAGACTACAGAGTGGACTCTTACCAAGGTAAGTCTGTCAGTCTCCTAGTCCAAAAAATCTAAATATTATTATTATTGTAACAGAGGCAAAATATGTTACATTTGAGTTCCATACACAGTACAGAATATTTACAAATGCACCCATTACATGTGATACTTTTACATCTTTATTCATATCATATAGAGTAAACCTAGTAAAACAAGATCATTCATAACAAAAACTGCCACAGTTGCACGGAGGAATAAACAAGGATATCAACTGTATTTTGATGAGATGGACCTTCGAATAACTGAGATACCAAATGTCCCACATAACGTCACACATGTCTATAGAGATGTACATTTGTAATGAGAGAGATATTCATATGAAGCCGTTGAAATAAACCACTGATATGTCAGAGGAATAAAAGTAACACACAAACAGTGTCCCAAATATGAGCCGTCAGTCTATTTCAACTACCCCGAGCGGCGCATATGTAGGACGTCAATCCAGGAAGAGAGACTGTATGGCGCATATGTAAACGGACTATTGAAACTTGTTTTAGTCTAATAACTCCATTATTTACATTATTTCGGCTAATCCGAACAGCGGTCCGTCCCAATTAGTTCGGACTAGCCGGACTCAAGTGTACAGGGTGCGGCAGCATAACTTCCTTTTTTGAAAACTCAATAAAAATTATTGTATGCATCTGAAAATATTTATTTATTTTTTATAATGTAGGTACATGTCTAAAGTTTTTATTTACATTGTTTTAAAGATCAAATCTGTTAGGTGACGTCCCTCATTCTCCATACATTGCGTAAACCGATTTCTAGCGTTTGTCATGACTCTTGTTAGCGTAGCAGGTGTTATGTTGGCAATTTCTTCTTGGATGTTGGTCTTCAAATCTTGTAGGGTTCTTGGACGGTTCACATAAACACGGGATTTCAAAAAACCCCATAGAAAAAAATCACAAGGGGACAGATCGGGAGAGCGTGCCTGCCATTCCAAATCGCCTCTAATTAAGATAAGGCGCTCTGGAAAGTGTTCCCTTAAAACAGCCATCGATGCTCTTGAAGTGTGTGCTGTTGCACCGTCTTGTTGGAACCAAGTGTCCCCCAAATCCAAGTCTTCTAGCCGTGAGAAAAACAAATTCTGTAGCATGTTTACATACCGGTCCGAATTCTCTGTCACTGTAACCTCATTTTCCTCAAAAAACCAGGGACCAATAATTCCAGCTGAGGAAATTGCACACCACACTGTGACTTTGGGTGAATGCAAAGGCCTTTGATGCAATTCTCGAGGGTAGTTGTCAGCCCAGTAGCGCATGTTTTGTTTGTTAACCGACCCACTCAAATGAAAATGGGCTTCATCGCTAAAAAAAACAATAGCACCCTCTGGAACGACATCAAGAAAAGCTCACACGCGTTCATCCGAAAATTGAAGTCACGTTCTGAAAGTTCCTGCACTATCGCCATCTTATAAGGATGAAAATGAAGATCATCACGAAGAATTCTTCTCACAGAACGATCGGATAGTCCAAGGGCAGATGCGTGTTTGCGCGCAGAACGCCGTGGTGATCCCAACATTGACGCTTTCACTGCTTCAATGTTCTCAGGTGATCTAACGGGTCGTCGCACTTGCAGTTTGTCTGAATGTAGTGACCCATGTAAGAATTGATTTGCGGTCTGAGACGGGAGCCAACAGGGCTAAATTAAAGCGATTCCGAAATGCGCGCTGTGTTGCAATAACCGAACATCCGCTTGAAAAGTAGGTCTCAATGGCAAAGGCACGCTCCTCACTATTCCAACGCATGATGGCGACTGAAACGTGTCAGGACAAAATTTTACTGTACCCCCTCTTGAACGAGACCACTAGCGCTCCGCTATGACATCAACTAACTGAATGGCGAGCATTTAAAAAAAGGAAGTTATGCTGCCGCACCTTGTATTACATTTGGACCATGAATACTTTAATAAATTGTAAAAATAATTGAATAATTTTATTTATTATGTTTATGCAGCAAGTGAAAGTGCAGAAGATATTCTAAGACAACGCTTTGCTCAACTACAGCTAGAGATGGATGCATTTAGTTCTGTCAAATATATTGGTGTGCAGACACTTAATCCTCCAACAAATTTTACTGAATTACAAAATGCCCTCAGAAAAGAACTGGAGAACACAACTGTGAGATCGCCCCGAAGTCCACATCTGGTATATACTACGTTAAAGGTAAGAATATATTAGAAACAATAAACATTGTTTTATGATCATATGAATCCTGTTAGTTGTAGTGCTTGTATTACAATACAAGGAAGAGTTCTAAATAAAGGCATAAATAATAGTACAGTAATAGCTCGACTTACGCTACCCCATCTTACGCGGTTTTAAATCACGCTGTCCGAGTTATGCAGAAACTGGCCTGTTCTGGTAGAAAATGCTTATGAGAACTTTTATAGCTCATGAAGAGAAAATATTTTCAGGTTTTAAGGCCACCAAAGACCGATTGACAGTGATATTTGGCGCAAATACAGCTGTTGACTGTAAGTTGCAATCTCTCATAATTTATCGTTCAGAAAATCCAAGGGCATTAGAAAATATTTCTAAAGCTACCTTACCCGTGATTTGGAAGTTGAATCGGAAAGCTTTGGTAACAGCTTTTTTTTGAAGATTGGTTTGGTCATCATTTCAAAACGAACGCTATTGTCGGTCTAAAGAAATTCCTTTTAATGTAATTCCTATTAATTGGCAATACACCTGGTCATCCTCCTACTACTTTAACTAATTACGACACACGAGTGAAAGTGATATTTTTGCCATCAAACACAAATAATTTGCTTCAGCCGATGGATCAGGGCGACATCAAAACATTTAAAGCTTATTGCACAAGAAGATCATTTGCGCATCTGCATGGAGCTGAGACAGAACAACGAGCTCTCTGTTGAAGATTTTTGTAAAAAATTCAAACTTTTAGATGCCCCGAGAATCATTGGACAATCTTGGAATGAAATTTCACAAAAAAACTTTGAATGGCGTTTGGAAAAAGGTGTGTCGTGTTTTGCCACTGAAACTTAAGCAGAATCAGTGCCAGAATTTGATGAAATTACTGATGTGATTGAAGAAGTTGTCGGTTTTGACAGACAATTATATTTAGAAGTGGATAATAATGACGTTCAAGAACTACTGGATTTACACAACCAGGAGCTGACAATTAATTGATTAGCTCATAGAAATGCGTAAGAAAGACCTTAAAAACGCAGATTCTTTAGACCCAGTTTACGTAGAAGATGAAATGACTGTTAGAAACTTGACAAAAAGAATTAGTTTAATTGAGCGAGGCTCACAAATTTTGGAAATCATAGACTCAAACAATGAGCGTATTTCTGCCACAAAACAAAAAAAGAAATAGCGAGTTACGATGATATTCTATGTGAAAAGAAAAAATCTTCAATTCTTCAAACGAATTTACTAGATTTTATGAAGTTTTCTATGTCAAAATAACTTCTGATTACTTACTCCTTTGCAATATTTATGTATATAATATAATTCTTTGTTGTATTATGTATTTAAGATTTAATAATAAAGATTCATAAGATTTAAGATTTTAATAAATACACATTTTACTTTTAAATTATTAGTTTATTTAGTCTTTGGTCCCAATTACACTTGACTAGTGTGTAAAATTATACCCAGACTTAAGCGAATTAGACTTACACGGTCTCACCTATCGCTTGGTCCCACCTATCGCATAAGCACAAGGTATTACTGTATATCCCTCCTTTTCTTACATTATTCAGGCAATACATTGGAGCCCACAGAAGGAATCTGAAGTAGTATGCAGTTCATTTTTAGACTTTGGCAGTTTTAATTTTCAGTAGTTCTTTCGGTTTCTTGTAAAGATGTTGTTTTTAGTATTTTTAGTTGTAAGTGATGTTAGTTAATTTTTCTCTTTAAATGTAAGAACAGTTACTATTTATTAAGAATATACTGTGGTTGAATTTAATAATAAATACACAAAAACCTCAACTACAAACGTTCCGTAGGTTATAAATAAGGTATTTTTGTAGCGCTAATCAGTCTTTGTATGTTATCCCTCTGAGGATGGTTATTTGGTAACTGAAATGTACATAAGGGTAAAATAAAGAAGGTTTGTGGTTAAGAGGTGTTTGTGTATCTATTGTAAGAAACGGTATTGCTTAGCACATAAAATTTTAAATGACGTTGAAAAACTCCTTTTTAATCATTTTAAATTGCCGCCTATGGTTCTTACTTAACTTTAAATTGTTTAATAAATCTTAATCATAGATTAGCTACATATATAAAGTGGATCGAACATGCTTCTAGTGAGTTGCTTGTAATTCTAAAAAAATTAAATAAATACCAGAAGTGAGTCATTAGAACTAAGCAACACATACAAAATTTTTTAACCAATACTGTTTAGATTTATTAAAACTGGAGAGATTATTGAAGGCGCTCCATAAACATAACATAAAAATTCAACTTAGAGAAAACGAACAGAAGAGATTAAAAGATTTATTTATCAAAAACAGGTTTACGAATCTTCAGCAACGCGATGTTTATTCTAAGGCTATTGAAGGCTGAATACCACACTAAAAAGAAGAAGGTATGCAAAGAAAACGAGTCTGGCTTCCAAGATATGTTTATATCAATACGGTATGCAAAAGAAATGATTCAGGCTTCCAATAAATGTTTATAGTCATAGGGTATACAAAGGAAATGAGTCAGACCCCCAAGATATGTTTATATCAATGCTGTATGCAAAAAAAAAGAGTCAGCCCCCCTCCCCAGTTATGTTTATATCAATACAGTATGCAAATGAAATGATTTAGACTTCCAAGATATTTTTATATCAATACGGTATCCAAAGGAAATGAGTTGGGCTTCCAAGAAATGTTCATATAAAGTTCTATAAACTTATTTAGTGCATGCTTAATTATAGTATCTGGGTTCATTAAAATGCCTATTTTTCTAATGCACAGTAACGTATTCCCATGTAATCCGAGTTTTCGGTAATTCGAGGGGGGTCGGACCCATTTCCCTCGAGATATCGAGACTCTACTGTACTTTGATTTGCAATTTTCTTTTTGTTTATGAAAATATTCATGCAGTCTATTATAACATTATTTTAAATATAGTTGACAAAGGATGTTATAAATTCTAGCATATTTTTAGCAAAATTAGTTTGGTCATACAGAATTGTTACTTTATAAAGAATAAATTATTTGTGCAGGTATTAAATGATAAATTCAATGGAGTAATATCAAGCAGTCCACAGGTACTGTTCCCTGATCAGTATTTCACCTGTCCAGTTCAGTGTCTGTCATGTGAGCGAAGGTGTGACCAAAGTATGGGACACATGAAAAATTCACTCCCTCATTTTAACTCTAAGAAGTGCAGGTGAATTAAAATGTAGCTATATAAAGCTTTTATTTGTCTGAGTTTTTATTTTGTAAGTTGGCCTATTATATTTTCTCGGAACTGCTAATATGATAAAATAGGGTTATGTATAAATTGTGGATTTCTTTACATAGTCATGGGTTTTGCTAATAAAATAGTAAAAAATATGCCTTGATTTCAGGATCTGTTCAAAGAAAAGTGATTTACTTGAATGAAAATTATTGGTTTCATGTAGAATTTGAATATTTTATCTGAATTTTATTTGTAAAGAGATGGAAATATTTTCGATTAGTTTTTCAATAACCATGATAAAAATATAAATTTTTTTCGTAAAGAACAGCTTTTTTAAAGAAGGTAACACTATTTAGGAAAGAAGAACTTTACCCTTTTAAATTGCAGAATGTTTAAAATTTATTACCAAATAACATAGTTGTGTTTTTAATTTGATATTATGGATAAAGTAAATGTTTTTTTAAATTTTAAAATGAAGACATAACTTTCAAAAATAGTAATATTAGTCAAATATTCTTTGAGCTTAGCTTGTGAGGTTATGTTAGAAACAAATAAAAACATACACAAAACTCCTTAATTAATCATTTATTTACTCACACGCGTTTCAATGACCGAGTCATCATCATCAGTTAGTGTTACTACTACAAACTCTAACTTACAACTCCAGTTGTAAGTTAGAGTTTGTAGTAGTAACACTCACTGATGATGATGACTCGGTCATTGAAACACGTATGAGTAAATAAATGATTAATTTGTGAGTTTTGTGTATGTTTTTATTTGTTTCTAGTAATATTAGTATTATTACTAATATTTTATTCAAAAAATGCTTATGTGTAAAGTTAATAAAATCCATATTTCACAGTAGAAACCTCATTATAATATAGTTTTGAGACAAAACTATGGTGTGACATCATTTGTGATAAATTTATGATTTAGTAAATTTTTAATCAAAACATTTACATATTAATCCTTTATTTATGTTGTTTAACATTTTTTTGTATTTACATTAATTCCCCTAATTTAATATTCATTTATCAGCCTAGAATATCTATCAATGTTGCCCAGTGTCTTTCCTTTATGGATTACTTTCGTTCCACTGTTCCTTATTCAGGTGTCTTATACCATATAAATAAATGTATTATTATTTCTATATTTATTTTAAATTTAATTTCTTTTAATAAATGTTTGAAAAAAGTTAGATTACATATATTATTAAACTTTCTGTATTATTTTATATTTATATAATTCACAAAATTAATAACTTTTTGGATTATTACAAATACAAAACTTAACGTCCAAAATAAGAATGAGATCTTCCTTAGCCAACATTCATGTAGCTGACTATTTATTTTGTCTAAACGTTAGAGAAGCAACCTCCAATCTGATTTTCATGGTGGAGATTTTTTTGTTAGATTGAAATGTTTTAATTAGTTGTCTGTTGTACCTGTAGTAAATATTTTTGTTTTATAAGGAAAATTATTTTCTCGTAACAGACCATTATTTGTGTGTGAGTTATTCCAGCGCTGCAATAAAGTATATAAAAGCTTCCATTCCATTAAAAGTCAAGATTATGTTGAACTGAAAACATTGATTTTCAAAAATAAATGTTTATAAATTGTATTTGTACAACTTAAATTAAATTTGTATTATTTAGATATCAACATCAATATGACAACTGCTCTTATATTTGCAAGACTTGCCACAACAATGGAAAAGAAATTTTTGTGTATCCACAGTACACATCATCTAATGACACTTCTTGGTTTGGACTAGCTAAATATGCTTGGTCTGGGTACGTGAGTTGTAGCAAATTAATTACTTTACAAATAATTTAATTTAACTAACATGGTAAGATGTACTTTATTTGTTTTTATCTTAAACTTCTGCAACTAATATTCACTTGTCTACTTTAATATATATGGCCTGTTCAAAAAGTATCAGAACTTTGGTAGCTATAAATGCATTTATTTAACTAGACGTACAAAAATTTAATCCTCTTCAAAGTAGTCTCCTTGTTAGGGAAAACACTTGTCTCAGTGCTTCTGCTATTGTTAGAAACACTTTTGGATTGCTAATTTCATACTCATCTAATCTGTCGCATTCTGCATGTCATCTCTGTGTCTCAGGGTCATTTTCAGACGACAAAATAACCAGAAGTTGTAGAGCAGGAGCATTGTCGTGATAAAACTTCCAAATTTTTGTTGCCATAGATATTGGTTGTCTTTGTAAAGGTCCAAAATATGGTGCACACTCATTTTGTACCACTCCACAGGAGTCAAAGAAACAATCAACATGGCCTTCACTTGGCTCTGAGGCTGCCATTCTATTTTTGGTTTCAAAGATGTGTGTTTCCACTGCAACAACTGCATCTTCGTTTCTGAGTCATATCCATAAATCTAGAGGACATCACTATTCAGGAAGTCAGGGTCGCTGTTTGAAATGTCCAGCATAACCGATGCAAATTCAAGATGAAGTTACTTTTGCTCCACTGTCAAGAGTTTCGGCACAAATTTTACAGACTCTTCTCATGCCTAAACCCTTGGGTAAAATTAATATACTGAACCAATGTTAATACTTATTTTGTTCACTAGTTTTCGGACTGTAATACAGTGGTTCTTGATGACCAAAGTTTCCAGTTACTCACTAATACTGTCATGGATCATCTTTAATTTAGTTGTATCACTCCTTTATTCAAGTACTGGTCATAGCCCATTCTAAAGGAAATTCTGACAAACTGTTCCGAACTGCGATTTTATGTAAAGTGAATGCGTGCACTCCGAATATGAACTATTCATCATATTTTTCTATTTGTGAAGGAATACATATCAACATATTTATATATATTCAATATTTTACAATATTAAACAAGAACCAGCTTTGATTTAAATAAGATCAACCATTTCAAAAGGTGTATCACATCATCAGTTCAAACAACACCTGATATCGGAATGGTGTTGAATAATATAAAGGTGAGAAAACTAAAAATAGGTTCTATGAGAAATTAGGAAAAAAATTGGAAAGTTTGATATGTTTCAAAGTATTCTTTAAATGATATCAAAGAATGAAGATAGAAAGGTAGCAAAAATCTCTTAGTATGTGATTAGTAAAGTTAGACTATAAAATTGATGTTTAATTGTAGTTATGTTATTATCACTGCCACATTTTAATCGATATAAAACCAATATTTTGCATTCAAAATTATCTTCCCGTTTTCTGATACTGTAATTAGATAAATACTTCTCAAAACCAGTATGGTTAAGGCAGAAAAGGCAGTAAATTATATTACTATTATTTACTTGAAGTACCTGCATTAAGTAGAGAAATAATATTATATTCATGTATTTGACACATGTACTTATCTTCATATTTATATTGGTATATATTTAGCATCGTAGTTTAAATTTATTCCTTAAACCTATAAAACAACACTAAATAATGAATTTATTTGCATAAAAACAATGATGTGTACATATGCTATTCTGATTAGTGTTTCCGCTTCACTTCCCAGCTATGTTATCGAGTGTCCTAACTGTGGTGAAATCTATCGTAGTCGTCAGTTTTGGTATGGTAATTCTGAACCCGAGACAACTGCAGTCAGAATAGAAATTCAGCACGTCTGGCCTGGAGTAAGTATTAAATAAAATTAAACACTATAAATAAAGTAATATTAGACAGTTTATAATTTGTATTTATAGTTTTTTTGCCCAATATGGTATTTATAGTAAACTTTACTTCTCTTCATGATTTTTTCTGATGGATCTTTCAGCAGCAAAATCTTTTCATTTCATATTCATTTGTCTGAAAGGAAACGATACATGTCTTAGAGATTTGGTGATGGGGATAAATGTTGTAGATTTCTTTAACAGTTCACAGAACTAATAAGTCCATCCATCAGGATCTAAATTTTAAGACAGTATTGTTCATAATATAAACAATATCATTGTTATTATTTTTCTATCCAGCCAACGTCCGTTCTTGGCATTTCAGCCATTTGACGCCTTGCCTCCCAGTACCGTCAAGCAGGGTCTGCAGGAGTGCCAGAGAGATCCGGGCAAGAGAGCAGGTGGTCATAGTCCATTATTCCCGTTTGTTAGAGGGGGCAAGTCGGATCATCAATGCTGATCTGGTACAGATGGTCTTGCAAATAGTCTTGGCAGGTTGCTTTTTGGAATCTGGCGACTGCCTCCATCCGGGATAAAAATCTCAAAATCGTACCGCCGGCTACTAGGAACTTCCATTGTTTATTTTTGTCCAGTTCCACTGTATTTGGTCTAACCGCGGAGAAGCCACTGAATCCAGAGCAGAACCAACCCCCACAGGCTGATTTATCTGGTTATGAGCCCCTAGTCTAGATATGGAGCCAGGTGTCAGAAGGATACAACGTATTAATCATCCTTAGTGTATGAGCTTTTAGTGCTTGTGGTGTTGCTTCCGATTTTTTCATGCTGAAGTCTAGAAGCTTTGTAGACATTTTGGGAAGGTTTTCTACAATAGTAATATAGTTACCGAGTGGCTGTGGTTCAAATAGTGGTATCTGAACAATGTCAGGAATCCTTGATTTTTGTGGATATATTCCATGTCATGACCATGGTATTGTATTTACCATGATAAATACAACGTATAATGTTTTTAATAGTTATCAGATAATTTAGAAAGATCCTTAAGCAGAGGTCAGATAAAATTAGTTATATCAGAGCTATTTAAAAACTTTTTAAAAGGACGAGGATCAAATTGAATGGAGTAAATAATTTAGGCTGGTCTTTTCAGTAGAAAAAAATTAAAATAATTTGTAAAGCTATGTTTAAATATTTTTTACTTTAAAATGTTTTAATATTACTTTCAATTTAACGAATTATTTATTTATTACTTATCCTTTCAAAAATTAATAGTAATAATCCTTTCTCTTGTCTTTGTAATTTGTGTTCTAAATTGAGTCTAAAAGAGAAAATGAAAAGGTTTTAAATTGCAACAAATTTATGTCCAGATAAATCCTATTTGTTGATGTTCCATTAGGTAGCCAATTTTAATAATTACCTAAAGTTTTTGCTTTGTTCTATAAGGCCATTATATTTTTGAAGTGGATTACAAAAAGAAATCTTTTCCAGTTTGCTTATCTTAAAATTTTTATAACTCTTAGATTTGGAAACTTTTGTGAAAATGCTTGTACTCCAATTTTTTACTATGCCTGTTATTTTGTTTCACCAATTGTCACTGTGTCAATATCTAGGAATCCACTAAACATTGCCCCTTCTCCCTTATATTTAAAAAAAAATTTTTTTATTAACTTGGGAGCGGGTTTAAACTGCCCGAAGCACCGCTACCTTAAGGTATATTGTACTTACCTCCCTGATCTAGTCAAAGAGCCCCTTCCCTCTTACCAGGTTTAGGAGTTTCCTGACTAGTGTTTTACCTTCAGCATCCACCAGAGCTGTACTATCACCAAAGAGGTTGAAATGCCTCTTGGCAAGTGCTTCACATCTATAAATGATGTGTGTGGCAGTCTCCAGTTCTTGCCCCCATAATCTGCACACTGGTTCATCTTTGTAGATATCCATTTTATGCAGATGTTTCCTTAGTCCACAGTGTCCCGTGAGTAGACCTGTGGCTATCCTCAATTCCTGCCTAGACAGATAGATGAGACTCTTCTGGAGCCCCAAGGAAGGTTTCCTAAGGGTTAGCTTACTGTGTCTCATCCCTTCAGCCCTGATCCAGTGCTCACAGTGTCTTTCAGCCATCCACCTTCACACTGACCATGGATTTGGAAATACCTACCGCCGGCTCCGGTCCAATCAGGGGAGTTGCAGACCCCTCTCTGGCCAGCGAATCTGTGGCTTCATTTCCAAATATTCCCTGGCACCCAACCTATCTTGATTTGATTGTACCTTGCCAGGGCTTCTAGGTTATTTAGGCACTCCCTGACTATGGCCAAGGTGACCACATGTCCGTTTAGTGCCTTAATTGCTGCCTGACTGTCAGAGAAAATAGCAATCCGGGCTCCGTGTATTCCCCTTCTTGCTATCTCTCCCAGACAGGCATTTATAGCATATATTTCGGCCTGAAAGACAGAGGTATGCCTCCCCAAGGAAAAAACTAGTTTTACCCTTGGGTTTTTACAATACACCCCCGCTCCAGTGCCGAAGTCCATCTTGGAGCCATCTGTGTACCAGATCTGAGCTCCCGATGTTACTGACCCTGACCATTCCATCATTTGGTGGGCCTGGTCAGGTGCAAACGTCCGAGTAATGTTGTCACTGCCCATTTCCTTATATTACTGTAGCAGTTCACGAATTTTCCAAATCCAGAGGTAATAGTGATGAGCTCTGAATTGAGTGAGGGATTGATGTGAGCCACCACAACAGAGCCTGCATAGTTTCTTATTTAGCACACTCGGGTGGGTTCATCTTCAGTGAACATTAAGTTCATTTTCCCGAAAGACTAGGTTCTATAAGACATAATATTTTTACTGATTTTCAGAGTTCAAAACCAGGTAATATTGTAATCTCCTTGAATATTCATTTTTAGTCTGTTGTAAATTTTGCCATGACTGAAAATTTTTGTTACATGGAAAACACTCTCCTGATATATATACTGTGCAAATTTTCAATCGTTAAAAAAATATGTTTTTATTCATTCAATCAAATTCAAATATATTTGTTTGATATGTAGTGAACGACAATTGATGTTAATACAGTTTTTGAAATATTTATTCAATAATTGAATTATAAAAATTTGAAGGAGTAGGTCAGATTCAAACTGAGTATCTTCATCTTTGAAGTCTAATGCTTTGGCACTGTGCCAACTTTCCCGTAGCTAGAAATAAACTTCTTAAAGATGTAAATGAATTTTTCTTTTGCCACCATTTGGTTGTCGTTGAAACCTCCAATGCCCAACTTTAAATTGTTGCCATGCTTACCACACAATATCAAAAATAATGCTCTATGATTAAAAACGAATGAAAAGAAAAATAAACAAACTGGATTAACAGTATCGAACCTTGCTTCACATACAGACAATGCGAAAATAAAACGAAAAAAAACTACAACGTAATTCAAGTGACAAAAATAAAAGCTTATAAATAGTAGCAAACAAAAATAATAGTCCAACACCATACGTAGAAAGAAAATGGAAAATAGTAAGGGAATTCACTTTCTATTTTGCCACTTAATATTGTTATTCTGACATATGTATATACATATTTATATTAATTGTAATTATAAAATTTTTCTTTGTTGATTTAAGTAGGAATTGACTTTATTTTTTTTTAATATTACTTGTTTTTTAAGCAGAATAAAGAAAAGATTATGTTTTTTCATTGAAGGTTGAAGCACTTGTTGTAAATGATTAACATACAAATAAACACCTTGAATGTTCAGTATTGTTTGAATTAAACATGTTTATAGTCATTAAAGATGATGACATTGAGTTAGTTTTGCACCATATCCAACATTTTAAATTGTATAATTACAACTTTTTCACGAACCTCGTGTAGAATAAATGTGAACATGAATTTAGTCATTGTCGGCCTATTTCCGATTTTTTCATATTAAGAAAAACTTTTTACCATGAAATGCTTAGGTTTTGTAATTCCTAGTAATTTCCACTATAACCTATCCCTTTAGATATGGAAGTTTGTTCTGTAGCTTACTAGCTTTTGAGCAGTCCTTACAAAACCTATATATCAAGTTAATTACAGCTTACCTTATGAGAACAGTTCACAATGGTCAAAATTAAAACAGTTAACTCTAAATCTCACTACACATTAGCTTATTCAAACACACTAGCTTATTAAAACAAACAGTTTAGTTTCGACAACTGATGAAGGCAAAATTGTCTAATTAAAATTAGTCTAATTTAAAAAATACTTAACTAAGTGAATATGTAATTGCTTACTTGCTGATGCCTTTCAAAACATTCGTTCGTTTTACAAAGCTAACCCTCTACTGGCGACATCGGTTGTGTGTAAAGGCTCTAACGGAAATAGATTTATGACTGTGGAATGGGGTTGGTTGTTTGAGTTGTGTGTCATATAATGGAAAAGACTGTTGGCTTCAAAGTGTGTGTGATCATTTAATACATTTTCTTTGTCTGTTGCGTAGGTAACAACCCACCCCATTCCACAGTCATAAATCCATTCCTGTTAAGAGCCTTTACACACAACCGATGCCGCCAGTAGAGGGTTAGCTTCATAAAAGGAACGAATGTTTTGAAACGCGCCAGCAAGTAAGCAATTACGTATTCACTTAGTTAAGTATTTTTTAAATTAGTTTAATCAGTGAATTCAAGATGATTTACATCAAGCAAAACTAGTCTGTTTGTTTTAATAAAATAGGGTGTTTGTTTTAGTAAACTAATGTATAGTGAGATTTAGAGGTAACGGTTTTAATTTTTACTGTTGCAAAACATATATGTTTGATACTTTTACAAAAATATTATCTTTTTATTGAAATTAGTACTTAGTTCTTAATAATTAAGTTTTACAAAGTATGCAACTGAGAGTCTTCGACCATAATTCCTCTGTTATAAACCAGTTAATTCAGATTTCATGCATTCGGTGTTTGAAATTTAAGCACTTCAAAATTGACACTGTAGTTAAAAATTATTACAGTGTAACTTCATTCATCCAGATTTTGAATACCAAACAGTCAGAATAGACTGATTACAGTCCAGACTACTAAAAGTCTGGATCATCTAGAAATTGTAATAAATGGCTCAATTTGCTTTAAAATTACAGTATAATATATTCATTTTCTTATTAAAATTAAAAGTAAATGTTGTAAGACAATCAGACCTGCAGGATAAATAGACAAACAATAGAGTACAGTAAATTAAATAGAATAGAGATGTTGTTAAGGTTATAAGACAGGATTGAGTTCAGACAAGATGATCTCCTGTTTCTAAGGTCATTAGAACTTGTAATTTTACATCTTTTTTTGCTGCATCTATGAGTTGTATGTAGCTCTTACTTTCTGAGGATTGATGAAAAGTATCAGGCTTGTTCCAGTAAATAACACTTGATATTCTAGGACTGCTGATGATGTGCAATTAATGCTGCTTTGGAACTAGGTCTAAAGGCCTACTAAGCTTAAGTCAGCAGTCTGTGAGCGAGTCGTATAGCTGTAGGTTTCTTGTGTTGCTAGAGTCCTAGGTATTTCACGTGTTTGATATTAGGAGCGAGTTGCCCATTTATTATGAGATCGATTTTTCTCTCACCTTATTGTTAATTATAACATGAGCTGACTTCTTCTATTAGGCTTTTTTTGCGCCACTGTCTACTCCAGTCACTGATACTATCCAAGGTATGCTGCAATTAACTGTTGCATCTTTCTCATTTTGTGTCGAACAAGAAGCTGTGTCTTCTACAAAGATTGCCATAATGGTGCTTCGGTTGTCCGAAGGAACTCCTTCAGGATTTATTAAATAAAAACACAGTTGATGCGGGTATATAAGAATGATGTCTAAAAAATAATAAGTACCTCTTTTCTCCAGTGTTTTGACAAGTACTACAGCTTATGAATATAAATTGCTGATGACCTTGAAGGCAATTATTAGAAGTGCCATAATAAATCCGCAACATACAGGGAAGCGTTTAGTGTATTGGTACTGTACTGTAAGTACTCACCTAAAAATAAATTCCATTTGCAAAGAAAACACTACAGTACGCTATAGTTAGCAAATACAAAAAACAACACAGTTTCACTTCATTTGAAATAATCAATTATATTTTTCTGTTTTAATCTGGCAAATCATTTTCAAGCAGAATGATCTATCATATTCCTTAAGGTTAACAGCTCCCCAGCTGATATGTATTATTATATCTCAAAGTTATATAGCATTCGGTAGTTTTATCATGATTTGGACCAGATAATTCGTTATTCTCACTGTTGGAACTAATAATCTTCATTAGTTTGCAACAGTGACAATAAACATGCTTTTACATAGACATCATTGCCAAAAGATCTTGTGTCTGAAGACGTTAATGAGGGATATCCAAGATTTGTTGTCGTTTGTCATCTCCAAAGCCTTCTCAATTTTTAACTGGATGAAATTTTCATTCATGATCATTCACTAAATAATCATTTTATTATCAGGTCTTCTCTTTGAAATAAATATCTACCTAAAGTTTCATTCAACTGTAATTATGATTGTTGTTTCAGCTTTTTCTCAAGCTGAACAGAAAGATAAACCACTGATTTAATGTTGATTCTTTTAAGAAGACCCATGAAGTCTGACTTTTCTTGTTCTTTCAGCATGGAACTTAAAAATATGGTTCTATAACATTGTGTGACAGCTTCTATGGGACCATGGTTGTGTAAGTTTAAAGTTTTGGGACAACTTCAATTGGTTGTGTAATTGCAGTGATGTTTGGAGGCAAAAATTTTACAAAAATATTATCAGATCTGAGCTATTTCTATTCTTATGCGTTGGAGAATTATTCGTAAATAAAATTAATTTTTCTTTGAACCTTTGATCTGGCCAAATGTTGAAAACATTAGGAACACCTTGGTTGAGAAATCAACTTTAAAGAGTTCTGAGCTAATAGAAGCATATTTGTTAATATACACATTTATAGTAGAGTCTCGAAATTCCGAGTCCCGATGTTTCGAGCTTCTGTTAAATTCAAGCCTATTTTATTATTTTTATAGAAAGTGATTAGTCTGGCTTCCAAGAAATGTTTATATTAATACAGATTGCAAAGGAAATGAATCGGGCATCCGAGAAATGTTCATATAAAGTTCTATAAACTTATTTAGTGCATTTTTAATTACCTATAATATTGGTAATTCATTAAATCAAGTATTCATTAAATCTTGAATTTTTCTAATTCATAGGAACGAATTTCCTTGTAATCTGAGTTTTCGATAATCCAAGGGGGACTCGGTCCCATCTACCTCGAATTATCGAGACTACTGTATCTGGTAGGGCATCCATGTGTTACAACTTTTAGAACAAGTGGTAAGATAGACTTTAGTATACTACAAGCGAGTGTAACTTGAACTCCCCCAATACATTGGTCTATAACTGTAGCTTAACTTTTTCTTTGGTGGTTTTACTTCCAATACTTAATGAGTCAAGATTCATGACCAATGTTTATTTTTGTAACATTTTAAAAAAACAAAACCGTCTCATTTTGGAGTATTTAAGATAGGACGAGGCTTTCTCAATTGATTAATTTTTTCTTTATCTTGATCACTTGCTACCGAATTATTGGAAAGACTTTTCACTACAAATTCAGTGAGACTCTTTCCGTCTTGATAACCCACCTAAACTTCTAGCAAATGAGGTATCACCTTCTAATATTTATTAAGCTGACAATTGAAAAATTAGGTTTAAAAGAAGAACACGTTGCTTACATCCTTAGCAAAACTAAATAAATTATTACAAAGTCAATTTAAGTAATTAAGTAATTTAAGTTAACTTGTTTTGTAAACTTCAGAGTAGCTCTAGATAAAATCTGTTATTTAGATTTTGAGTTTTTTACCCAGTCTGTACCATTGGTTTTGTTGTTGTCATCTTCAACTTATTTTGAAATCATTAACACATCGAAATTCCTAATTGAAGTACAGTATAGTTCAGGACAGGTATGATTAAAAAAAAAAAAAACAATTCAAAACTACCCACTAAGTCAATCAATCTTTAACTTAACTGAATGCACAGTGTGGTAAAGTCTGTTAATTTTGTAAAGAGGGTATTACTAAATTATAATGTAGATGGGAAAAAATTAATTTTTGAATTGGTGAGATGAAACTTTATCTGCTATTCTGCTGTCTTGAAAATAAATAAGCAGAAAGATTTCTAAGAAAACTGATTCATTCTAGCCTAATACTAAAATATTTCCACCACTAAAATGCTTCCATTGAAGTGTTAATTAAAATTTAACAGTACACTGACCTATTTACATACATAAATTTCAATAATTTATTTTATAAAATGAAACATGTTTCAGCGACCAAGTTATCATTTTCATTAGTTTTCATTTATATTTAACATAAATTAAAAATTATATTTTACTTTTAAACTATAGGTTTTATCAATGAAGATGAATATATGGTCACTGAAACATACACCATTTAATGAACTGAATTATACTGTGCATATGTTAGTTTAAATATTAAATGATTTGACTATAATTAAATAATACTTAACTAAGTGAATACCTAAGGGCTAACTTGCTGACGCGTTTCGAAACAATTGTTCCTTTTATGAAGCAAAGTCTCATGGCTTTGAGAGGCTTTGCTTTGTAAAAGGAATGATTGTTTTGAAACGTGTCAGCAAGTAAGCTCTTAGGCATTCACTTAGTTAAGTATCATTTAATTATAGGTTAATCAGTGAATTCAAGATGATTACAAGAAGAAACTTTAAATGATTTGATTTCAAGCCAAGACAAAAATTATATAAAAAGGGAACAAAATAAATTTGTACAATTATTCTTTGAGCTTAACTTGTGATGTTATGTTAATACAAATAAGTTGTACACAAAACTCTCAAATGAATCATTTATTAACTCGGAAGCGTTTCAATGACAAAGTCATCATCATCAGTGAGTATTGCTACTACTCTAACTTACTACTCCTTACTTACACAGTTATAAGTTAGAGTTTATTAAAAAGCCATTTATAAATGAGGTGTAGGCCTCAATGTGTTAATACATTTCTTCCTTTTACTGTAACAACTAACCAATTAGAAATAAGCTTTCCAAAAAGTTATTTTTTTTGTTCAGAGTCCAGTTGGTAGTCAAGCAGCTCAGAATTCTGCACAGAAAGTAATTGATGGAGTGTCATATTTATCAGAAGCTGTTGCCAATGTCAGTTCCCAGCCTACAAAGTTGTTGTCATCTTGGGTAGCTGATCAGATTGCTCCCAAATACTGGAGACCCAATCATGAGATAAAGGTAATCATTGTTTAACAATAAATGAAGTTGCCAATCAAGTAAATAATTTTTTAGGAGAGTGGTATTTATAAGAAAGATTGTTTACTATGATGAATGTAAACATAGTTTTAAATAATATCTACTATTTGTACCATGGTATTAAGTCTCACAAGGATTAAGATAGAGACCTCTGAAGATAAGTTACCCAAGATATACATGAGATTCTGGCTATTAAAATTTATTATTGGGTCATTCTTTATTACGTCTGTGTGTTTATATATATATATATATATATATATATATATATATATATATATATATATATATATATTCTTAATATTTTAAGAAGAACATTACAGAGCATTCAAAAAAAAAATACAAAAGTATCAAATGTTGCAGCACACCTAATATCACATAAACATGAAATAACAAACTACGAAAATAACCTAACCATACTTGAAATAAATAATAACCCAATAGAATTAAACTCACTAGAAAAATACCACATTTATAAAAACACACACAACAATTTAATGAACTTACAGACCACATATACAGAAGACATACTATATAAAAACATCATACACGCAAATTAAGAGAAGATGTATGTAACGTCAACAAATACCAACATCACAGACCGAACATCTACACCAGAAAAATATCAGTGATTCGACAATAGTCAAGTGACCGAAAGGTGCCTCATCACACAAAGTAAAATCATTGCACTTAATGGTGGATAAAATTACTACAATAGTAATATATTAACTTCATATATATATATATATATATATATATATATGAAGTTAATAAATTACCAATTTATATATATATATATTCTTGATATTTAACGTTATCCATTGTTTTTCCGTTGCACTGACTTTATGAAGTTAATATATTACTATGTAAGTAATTTTATCCACCATTAAGTGCAATAATTTTACCTTGAGTGATGAGGCACCTTTCGGTCAATTGACCGAAAGGTGTCTCATCACTCAAGGTAAAATTATTGCACTTAATGGTGGATAAAATTACTTACATAGTAATATATTAACTTCATATATATATATATATATATATATATATATATATATATATATATATATATTACATTATCCATTGTTTTTCCGTTGCAATGACACTTCATATATATATATATATATATATATATATATATATATATATATATATATATATATATATATATATATATTCTTGATATTTAACGTTATCCATTGTTTTTCCGTTGCACTGACTTTATGAAGTTAATATATTACTATGTAAGTAATAAAAAAAAATTACTTACATAGTAATATATTAACTTCATATATATATATATATATATATATATATATATATATATATATATATATATATATATATATATATATATATATATATTTAGGTTAGTTTTGGTTGGTAAAGATTATTTAGATTTTTTGGACTAGGAGACTGGCAGACTTACCTTGGTAAGAGTCCACTCTGTAGTCTTGAAATAGAAACACATAAAAGCACTTAAACAGTGATATATTTCAACCACACAGTGGTCTTTGTCAATCGAAGAGAAAAAAGAAATATGAGAGAATGAAATAAAATAATTGTAATCACAGATTGTGTAGAGTAGAAATCAGATGTCATAGATGCACAGATTAAAGATATATATATATATATATATATATATATATATATATATATATATATATATTGTTTCCATGAACATATGAGTGATTATAGTTTATATAAGTCTGTCAGGGGAAAAGAGATAAGGCTATTTAGAAAAAAAAAAAAAATGAATGGATTTATCTGATGTTGAGGTTAGGGGATTCTCTGGACTTGGTATACCACTGGTATGATAGTTCCCACCTTCTCAGTTCTGAGGGATTGCAATCAGGGGGGAGTGATTTAATTATTTTTGTGGTATAGCAGTCATCAAAAGTTGTGATGTTGTGACTCGCAGCATGTTGAGCTGTTGGTCTATCCATATTCATAATTTTAACATCATGTCTGTGGCCATTCATTCTGATATTCAGGCCTATGTACTGTACTGAGCAAAGTTTACATTGTAGCTGGTATATGACATTTTTCGATGTACAATTATGATGACCCTGTATTTTGAAGACCATTTTTGTTGTTTGGCTGTTGAAACTATTTGCTGAGGGGTGTATTGGACACGTCTTGCATCTAGGTCTATTACATGGGAAGGAGCCATGAGGAAGTTTGTGTGGTTTCTCTGCATCAGGGTCTGGTAGTTTAGGATGTACTAGGATGTTTTTCAAGTTGGGAGGTTGCTTGTACCAAATTTGCGGTGGATCGGTGAAAAGATTTTTGGTGTGGACGGAAGCTTGAAGAATTTTGAAGCCATCTCTCAATATCTTGTTGAGTTTGTGTAGACCAGGATGGTAGTCTGTTATTAAAGACAGTTTATTTTGTTCTGTTTGTGGTTTATGGTGAACCGAGGATTGTGCTGAATGAATTTGGTTTTCAATGAGTTTTTTTGGGTATCCTCTTCTCTGGAAGGCTGTTGATATCTTTCTATTAAAATCTTCCAATTCCCTATCATTCGAACAGATTCTCTTACCCCTGATTGCTTGACTGTATGGAATGGATCGTTTTATGTTTATTGGGTGGTTGCTGTCGAAATGGAGATATTGTAGGTGGTTTGTAGGTTTGATGTGAATTCCTGTGTTGATATTTCCATTCTGGAGTGTTACCTCTACATCCAAAAAGGTGATGGCTGATGTAGATTTCTTCCAGGTAAATTGAAGTGTGGAGAATTGTGTCAGGCTGTCTAAAAATGTCTCAAGTGTTGAAGCACCCTTTGTCCAAATTAGGAAGATGTCATCTATACATCTATACCAACATAATGGCTGGTGTGTTTGTGTCTTTAGAAAACTTTCTTCCATCAATCCCATGTACAGATTTGCGAACGATGGTGCCATTCTGGTACCCATTGCTGTTCCCTTTATTTGAAGGTAGTTCCTTCCCTCAAACTGAAAGTTGTTCTTCTCGAGGATGAACCTGGTCAGGTTCACAAGAAAAGGTGTAGTGGGAGAAGGCTTGCCTGGGCGTTTGTTTAGAAAATTCTCTATTGCAGATAGGCCATGTGCATGAGGGATGTTGGTATAGAGAGAGGTGACATCTATGGTGACCAAAATAGTTACCGGGGGTAGAGGTACAGATATTTGTGAGAGTCGATCTATGAAGTGATTGGTGTCCTGGGTATGTGATGGAAGGTTCTTTACTAAGGGTTGAAGGTGTGAGTCGAGGAAAGCTGAAATTCTTTCCGTTACTGAATTGCAGCCAGCAATTATTGGTCTACCAGGTGGAGGGATTATGTTTTTGTGGATCTTTGGTAATATATAGAATTGAGGAGTAGAGGGGTTTTCATTATATAAATATTTTAAAGATGTTTCCGAAATATTTTGTTCAGGAGCTGTATATTTGAGTAGGTCCGAGAGTAAATTGTTGAATTCTGTAGTAGGGTTATCTGTAAGTATTTTGTATGTTGTGATGTCTGACAGTTGCTTATTTGCTTCTTCGATGTAGTCTTCTTTGTTCATGATGACAGTGGTTGAACCTTTAACTGCTGGAAGAATCATAATATCTTTATTGTTTTTCAACGAAAATATTGCCGCTTTTTCTAATTTGGTAAGGTTAGGCTTAGTCTTCAGATTTTTAGTGAAATTTATATCGGTGATGCTTTGCATGATAAAGTTGATGTAAAGTTCAATGGGGTGATCAGGTGGTAGTGGTGGTGGATCCCAGTTGGAGGGTGGTTTGAATTTTGCAAGACATGCGTCTATGTTTGTATCCGTTTTGAAAGTTGGTGTCTGAGCTATATAATTTTTTATCCTAAGTTTTCTAGCAAAGCTGAAAACATCTTTTCCTAACTTGAATTGGTCTATTTCTTTAGTTGGTGTGAATGACAGGCCCTTACCCACTTGAGACATTTTTAGACAGCCTGACACAATTCTCCACACTTCAATTTACCTGGGAGAAATCTACATCAGCCATCACCTTTTTGGATGTAGAGGTAACACTCCAGAATGGAAATATCAACACAGGAGTTCACATCAAACCTACAAACCACCTACAATATCTCCATTTCGACAGCAACCACCCAATAAACATAAAACGATCCATTCCATACAGTCAAAGCAATCAGGGGTAAGAGAATCTGTTCGAATGATAGGGAATTGGAAGATTTTAATAGAAAGATATCAACAGCCTTCCAGAGAAGAGGATACCCAAAAAAACTCATTGAAAACCAAATTCATTCAGCACAATCCTCGGTTCACCATAAACCACAAACAGAACAAAATAAACTGTCTTTAATAACAGACTACCATCCTGGTCTACACAAACTCAACAAGATATTGAGAGATGGCTTCAAAATTCTTCAAGCTTCCGTCCACACCAAAAATCTTTTCACCGATCCACCGCAAATTTGGTACAAGCAACCTCCCAACTTGAAAAACATCCTAGTACATCCTAAACTACCAGACCCTGATGCAGAGAAACCACACAAACTTCCTCATGGCTCCTTCCCATGTAATAGACCTAGATGCAAGACGTGTCCAATACACCCCTCAGCAAATAGTTTCAACAGCCAAACAACAAAAATGGTCTTCAAAATACAGGGTCATCATAATTGTACATCGAAAAATGTCATATACCAGCTACAATGTAAACTTTGCTCAGTACAGTACATAGGCCTGAATATCAGAATGAATGGCCACAGACATGATGTTAAAATTATGAATATGGATAGACCAACAGCTCAACATGCTGCGAGTCACAACATCACAACTTTTGATGACTGCTATACCACAAAAATAATTAAATCACTCCCCCCTGATTGCAATCCCTCAGAACTGAGAAGGTGGGAACTATCATACCAGTGGTATACCAAGTCCAGAGAATCCCCTAACCTCAACATCAGATAAATCCATTCATTTTTTTTTTTTTTCTAAATAGCCTTATCTCTTTTCCCCTGACAGACTTATATAAACTATAATCACTCATATGTTCATGGAAACAATATATATATATATATATATATATATATATATATATATATATATATATATATATATATATATATATTGTAATGTTTTTATAAAACACAATACAATGATGTTTTATACTATTAAATGAAGATATATTATTTCTATTTAATAACCAAAAAACTACTCAGTCCTAATTCATAATTCTTTACTATAACAATTTTTATTTCAACCTTTAAACAATACACAGAACAAAAATAAACTTAACAAATTTTAACCCAATATACTAAACTCACTTTCTTTGATTTTTAGTTACAAATTTTCATATACCCTAGGCTAATTTTACGATCTCTTACTATCTCGGGGTTTATAGCATGGGCTATATTTTTTTAATTCTTAGGTTAATTAAATAAATTTTGAAAAACAATATTAAATTTTGAAATTAGTTTTAATAAATATTTTTCCAATGGAAAAACTTTAATTTGGAATAAGCAAAAAGGCGAAACGATTTGAACTGGATTATGATCTTATTACTATTAATCACAAGATATTCTAATGTACAAAATTAAACTTCCCTATTATCCTAAGAGTCCACTAAAGTTTATTTTTTTATAGCGTTATACATACTTAACTTATCAAATACCGAAAATCTGCAGGTCGCTTACGTAAGATTCCGTTCTCTTCAAATTTCACTTTTTACACACTTAAATTCGTTTTAGTTCCTTCAAATTATATTACCACTGTACTTTATCTTTAAATTCTCTTATCCTTATTTAAAATTGCCAAGTTTCTTCACAAAACGGTATAATTTTGACGAATTCCTTCCAATGTAAAATTTTGACTTCTAAGAAAGGTCTGCTTCCTCGGCGTCCCCACGCCAGACTGACTCTAACTATGCGTCCTTAGATTTTAAACAATTGTTTGTTTTTTTAATATGGCGGCTTCCTTCTTCAAAAAAAGAAATCATATGCTCTAATTTAACGAAGTTCCGCTCCTTCCCACTAGAGTCGACTGCAACTGACCTACTTCTTGCTTTCTACATCTGTTAATGTCAACGAACTATTTTCACCGTTTTAATTTGGTTAACATACTGTTTCAATTTTTCGATCCTTAACAAACCTTCCAGTGTTTATTTAATTATTATTATTAGTGTGTGAAGTGTCTTTGTGTTTTACTTTTGTAATATTTCCGAATTGTGTGTGTTTTGACTGGACTTCATAGAAACATAACCTTTCTAATCTCATTGTTTACAATCGTATTTCACTTTCTCCTTCAAGTAATTACTTATGCCCTATGTTACTAATTTTTACAATTTTGTTTGAATATAATTATTATTAGATTATCTTGTTTTAATTTATGTGTTAGGGGTTTTGATATAACACATTTCCTAATCGATTTTACAGTTCAAATACCTTGTTTACAATCCTAGGCTTTTACCTAAATTTAGTTTCAATTTTAACCTAACCAATCTTTTAATGAATTTCTTTTTAAATTTTGTGTGAGTTATTTCTAATATATTCTTCCAATTCTTAAATAATATTATATAGCCCATTCTATAAATGTTACAATGTCCCCTAATTTAATTTAAATAAGAAAATATTCCTAATATCTACATTACACATTCTTTACATTTTACAAGCTTGATTAAATATACATATTTTTTTTTAAATTAAATTTAAATTAACATTTATTTCCTAATTGTACATTTTATTTAATAACTAATTGAACACATTTTTTATTGAGTAAGTACCTCAACACTTTGGCTAACTTATCGTCCATTGTCTTTACCACTTTTAGAATTGTCCACTTAAAAGTCATTTATACCTTCATCTGTCCACTTTCGTCCATTTATACTTAATTCTACGACACAATTTTATCTTAATTCTTTAACAATCAAATACTGAGCTGAAAACTTCAAGCTACATATTACTTAACTTATCTTCTAACAATACAATATACTTATAACTAACATTCAATCAACAATTCTTTAACAATTCTAACATATCGTAACAATAAATCATGTTCTGGTATTTACCATTCCTTCCATAATTATATATATATTTTTTTTTACATTTATTACAATTTGAATCCTTCCAATCATAAGTCTGATTCAATATTTATTTAACATATATTCTCTGATACCGTGTCTTTAAATCCCAGCCTATCCGAGTCATAGTATGTCTAGATTTGGTCAAATTGGTTATAACATTTCTCTTTCCCTTATTTCTGTTTATTCCTTGTTTATTATTTATCTCATATTTATTTTGCTTTTAGCTTCATCTAACTCTCAGTTCTAAGTTAGTATTTTATCTCCCCTTCCAATCTCACATCCAGTTCAATTATTTTCTTATATCATTTCAGTTTATTTTGTATGAAGTTTAACATCTAATATTTTTAAAGGTTGCAATCCCATATCCTCTATTTGATCATATCTATAGCTCCTTCGATTACACTGTCCCTATATCAACGAATATAAATTTTGTTTTAATACTTATATATATATCAACGCAGATTCTCCCTTACAATACGACGAAGTTTAAATACACAATTACCATATTTTTATTACAACGATGCTTTAATATTTATTATCATAGATTCATATTTCTTTTATAATATATAATATATACGACGAAGTTCCATTATTTATCAACGCAGATTCTCCCTTACAATACGACGAAGTTTAAATACACAATTACCATATTTTTATTACAACGAAGCTTCAATATTTATTATCATAGATTCATATTTATCTTTATTCATTATTCAACGAAGTTTCTAATAAATTATCGTAGATATAGTTACCATCCCTTAAAACCTATCTCCTGCTAACGTTTTCTTATACACATAGTCACCTAGAGTTTATTCATATTGCTTCCTTTACCTATATTTAATATCTCCCTTCCTATTTTATTTTTATTTTCCAATATCCAGTTCTCCTGGATACATGTCATATTACTGCCTGTGTCTATTAATGCCTGTAAACTTGTTTCCTCTATTTAATTTCTATTCCTGGGTTTCTTATTGTCTTAGTTTTCCGATTGACTGTGGGCACCATGCTCTTTTCTTGTCCCCACGCCTGTCCTTGCCTTAACACCGTTTACATCTCCATTGTATCTTTCATCTGCTTCATAGTTTCTATTTTCTCTGTTATTCTCATATTTAAATTCCATCTCCCATTTTCCAAATTCGAGTTGTGCCTCCACATTCATTAACATATCCCTACCTCTGATAAATTTTCTCAATAAGCCTTGTACCACTAAGCCTTGAGACGGATATTTAACTCCTCCTATTTCTCCTATTACCATTTTCATTTTATTAATCTTTTCAATCTTCTTATTAGTTGTGGTTTGAATTGTTAATTTTTTTATTTGCCATATTTCTAATTTTCCTAGTTTATTTCTATCTCCTAACCTTCCCTGCTCTCCTAATATTTCCTCCCGTACATCTTCGACTTTCCTAAAACGCTCATCTGTTATCTTTCTTTCTCCTATCACCTTTAATTTCAACTCTCCTAACTCTTCTGTGTTTTTCTTAGTTATATTTTCTACTTTCTCTATCTCTTTTTTATTAATTTTTATCACATCAGCTATTATTTCTTTTGTTTCCTCAAAATTTGTCTTAATCTTCTCCTCTAATTCTCTATCTTTCTCCTCTAAGTCTCTTCTCACATCCTCTACTACAGTATTATTCTCTGTCCTCAACTGTTGCCTCATATCCTCTATCATTTTCCTATTTTCCTCCCGTATTTCATCTTTTATTACTTTTAGATCCTCCTTCATCTCTCTTATTTCGTCTCTATTTTCATTTAATTCTTTTTTTATTTCGTCCATTATATCTAATTGTCTATTTATTTTTTCATTATTTATATCTAATTTTCTATCTAGATCCTCTCTCATATCCTTCATCTCCTCTTTTATTTTCTCACTCCCTTTATTTATTTCTTTTAGTAAGTTTTGGTTGCTTTCGAACAATTTTTTTATCCAGTCATCATTATTTCTACTTCCACTTTCACTACCCCTTCGTTCCTGTTCAATTTCTACAAGTGGTAGTCCCCTAGCTTCATCTACCTCCATGTTTGGTATTGGCATATCTGTGCCTTCCATTTCTATTTCCCTCAATTCATAACTAGTCCCTTTTTCCTGGTCCCCTACAACTACCAGCTCGCCTATAATATTTTCCTCCCTGTTTTCGATCCCCTCCTGAAAACTAACAAATCTCCCCTGAGCAGCCCCTTCTGTTTCTATCACCCTTTTCCGCCTACCCTTTTCTAATTGTTCCCCTTTTTCTGTTTTTTTAGCTTTTTTTCCCCGCAAATTATACGATTCCCTTTCATCAGACATATTTAAGCTATTAGTAAACTTATTTTACAAAACAACCTAGCCTTGACTATTCAACTCAGTGTTTAATTTTACAAAATTTTTTCTAAATCTATTTCCAGTTCAAATGTTTTTCATACAAAAAGTTCTAAATTAATTTTATTTCAAAATCTCTCTAAATAAATTTTATCTCTTATTTTATCGAGCTCCCACGTTGTTGCGCCAATTATAAATATATTTCCAACACAACAACAGGGTTTATTATTGAATGAAAATAATTTCTCTAGTTACAAAACACAAACTCCTGAATAATTAATTCTTTATTATTATTTTTTATTTCTAATAATCGTACCCCACGTTGGTGTGCCAAATGTAATGTTTTTATAAAACACAATACAATGATGTTTTATACTATTAAATGAAGATATATTATTTCTATTTAATAACCAAAAAACTACTCAGTCCTAATTCATAATTCTTTACTATAACAATTTTTATTTCAACCTTTAAACAATACACAGAACAAAAATAAACTTAACAAATTTTAACCCAATATACTAAACTCACTTTCTTTGATTTTTAGTTACAAATTTTCATATACCCTAGGCTAATTTTACGATCTCTTACTATCTCGGGGTTTATAGCATGGGCTATATTTTTTTAATTCTTAGGTTAATTAAATAAATTTTGAAAAACAATATTAAATTTTGAAATTAGTTTTAATAAATATTTTTCCAATGGAAAAACTTTAATTTGGAATAAGCAAAAAGGCGAAACGATTTGAACTGGATTATGATCTTATTACTATTAATCACAAGATATTCTAATGTACAAAATTAAACTTCCCTATTATCCTAAGAGTCCACTAAAGTTTATTTTTTTATAGCGTTATACATACTTAACTTATCAAATACCGAAAATCTGCAGGTCGCTTACGTAAGATTCCGTTCTCTTCAAATTTCACTTTTTACACACTTAAATTCGTTTTAGTTCCTTCAAATTATATTACCACTGTACTTTATCTTTAAATTCTCTTATCCTTATTTAAAATTGCCAAGTTTCTTCACAAAACGGTATAATTTTGACGAATTCCTTCCAATGTAAAATTTTGACTTCTAAGAAAGGTCTGCTTCCTCGGCGTCCCCACGCCAGACTGACTCTAACTATGCGTCCTTAGATTTTAAACAATTGTTTGTTTTTTTAATATGGCGGCTTCCTTCTTCAAAAAAAGAAATCATATGCTCTAATTTAACGAAGTTCCGCTCCTTCCCACTAGAGTCGACTGCAACTGACCTACTTCTTGCTTTCTACATCTGTTAATGTCAACGAACTATTTTCACCGTTTTAATTTGGTTAACATACTGTTTCAATTTTTCGATCCTTAACAAACCTTCCAGTGTTTATTTAATTATTATTATTAGTGTGTGAAGTGTCTTTGTGTTTTACTTTTGTAATATTTCCGAATTGTGTGTGTTTTGACTGGACTTCATAGAAACATAACCTTTCTAATCTCATTGTTTACAATCGTATTTCACTTTCTCCTTCAAGTAATTACTTATGCCCTATGTTACTAATTTTTACAATTTTGTTTGAATATAATTATTATTAGATTATCTTGTTTTAATTTATGTGTTAGGGGTTTTGATATAACACATTTCCTAATCGATTTTACAGTTCAAATACCTTGTTTACAATCCTAGGCTTTTACCTAAATTTAGTTTCAATTTTAACCTAACCAATCTTTTAATGAATTTCTTTTTAAATTTTGTGTGAGTTATTTCTAATATATTCTTCCAATTCTTAAATAATATTATATAGCCCATTCTATAAATGTTACAATATATATCTTTAATCTGTGCATCTGTGACATCTGATTTCTACTCTACACAATCTGTGTTTACAATTATTTTATTTCATTCTCTCATATTTCTTTTTGTGTTTTCTCTTCGATTGACAAAGACCACTGTGTGGTTGAAATATATCATTGTTTAAGTGCTTTTATGTGTTTCTATTTCAAGACTACAGAGTGGACTCTTACCAAGGTAAGTCTGTCAGTCTCCTAGTCCAAAAAATCTAAATAATCTTTACCAACCAAAACTAACCTAAAAATATATATATATATATATATATATATATATATATATATATATATATATATATATATATATATATATATATATGTGTGTGTGTATGTATGCATATATATATATATATATATATATATATATATATATATATATATATATATATTTCAAGTTCAGATTTCTAAAAAAATGTTTGTTTTTCAACTACCTCTATAAACGTCTTTCTAGTAGAATATTTGTTGCCATGTATATAAAATAAATTATTTTATTTGGGATTTCTGTTTAAGTATAATTGCTTTAAACATGAAATATTAAGAAGTTCAATTAGTTTTAGTTTCTAAAATTAATTAATTTTGTTTTTTATAATTATTTTAGACTTGTATAGTGTGCCGTAAATGGTTCTCACCAATGCAGACTAAACATCATTGTCGAGCCTGTGGAGAAGGAGTATGTGAAGATTGTTCCACAAGGAGTAAAACTGTACCTGAAAGAGGATGGCATTACCCTGTCCGTGTTTGTGACATCTGCTTCCGACGAGAAAGTAAGTTGTTTTAGTAATATTTATTATTTTATAAATGTTTGCAAAGCTATTCCGTTGTTTGAAGCTCTTCCATACAGTCACTTACTGTTTAAGGTGTAATAATATCCATTAAAAGTGTGAACATTATGAGTATAAATGTCTGTATTATTTTAAAACGATTAAGTTTGTAGAAGTTGAATTTTTTAAAACAATCATTTTATTATAAGTATAGTATATTAACCATCAAAGCATACTCCAATTTGAGTAAGTTTACAGTTATTACTTACTATGATATTGGATTAAATTTACGTAGTAACCTGTTGTGATTTTTTTATAGTGATCATACAAGTGGATTCTCCAAACGTTTGGGCTACAATGAGAATACAAGTGAAAGCTGTTTATTCATAATAAAATGCATTTAGACGATAAAAATTGAAATTGACAGCACATGATTCTGCATCTTTAAATTACAGATCTGCATCTTTAATTTTAAAGCAGCAAAAACCTGCAATCACCAATTAGACAATATTTTCTCTCTTTACTATTTTTAAATTTATTTGGTATTTTTATTGGTGGGAAAACTTGAAAAAAGCTCTTTATATTGAGTATATTTAAAGATTTATTCCTTAAAAACTTATTGTCTTGCAACAAAATTTTAATGCACCTAGTAAATAGGGATTTTGGTTACACTTATACTGGGTGGTCACCGAACCGGGAAAAAGCCGTACATTTTATGGACTGGGGAAAAGCTGTGCAGTAACCGTGAATTTAGATTTATAGTTGGGAATTCACTAAAATCGGTAGAACAATTACAACAAATTTAATAATTGAGTTGAGAAAAATACGAGATTTTTGGTTTTTGTGCTATATGAAGTTGGGTGATGGATGTAGCGACTCATTGTTATACCACAGAAATCTTCTCATCATCGACTGCGCTGCAACGGACTGGCCCTACAATGCACACCTGCGACCCTCCCACCTTTCAGCCAGACCCTCCCACCTCCCACCGCCGCAACGCCATCCGTTGCTCATTAAGATTTTGAAACAAGCCAACGGCCAAATCCCTGTGCAATGTTCGCCAAAATCTTCCAGAGAACCAGTCACTAGACTTTATTTAAAAAACCTAACTCGCTGAGATTTAACCCTTTGGGTGTCCATTCCCGGTGAATGAGTCCGTTTGAAGGCATTTTAAGACTTAATGACCATTTGGTTTGGGATTGTGTGAGAAATTTGTTTAAATAAATATAATCAGTTTTGTTTGCAAGTTAGTAAAAAACTTTGTTTTTATTTTGTTTTAATTTAATTTCTATTACAGCACAATTTGTAATTATTTTATATTTTAAAACTCTTCTTAATTTTTAACAATTCTTCAACCTTTCAGTGTAATCTTTATAACTTCTTTTGTAAACAAATAAATTTTTATATCATCTTTTCTTACCTTCATCCTTTTAAAAAAATTACTATAAATTTAATTTTAATTTAGAATAAAAATTAATACTTTCTTTGTTAATATTTAAAATTTAAATATTATTTTTTAATTTCCTCATTAATTCAAAGCTTTTAATTTACTTTCAAAAACTTCATTTCAATTTATTGATTTAAACAATCCTTTCATTTTACCATGAAATCTCTTAATATTTGATTTTGGTATCTTAAACCAAATAAAAAACAGATATTTAAAAACAAAATTCTTTTCAACAAACATCTTTAGATATTTTATATATTTCTTAAAATTATACAAAAACTAAGTTTAAAAAACAACATGAAAACAACTAAAATTCAACAAAATGTACTCATCAAACATAACTTATCTCTAAACATGAAATTTATTTAACCCTTTTTATAGCCGAAAATTACTTTATAGGACCCACATATTTATTCTCCAAAGTTTTACTTCCTATTTAAAGCGTTCTGCCAAAACTCAACATAATTTAATTTTTAATTAATGTAACGAAACATTTAGTGTCATTTTTTTAATGCATTTTCTCTGCTTTAAAAACCTTTATAAAATTCTTAAATAATTTTGAAACTATTTATTTTTTTTCATTTACCTTTTTCTCTGGGTCAATATCTATTCTAATCAATGTTACGTTAAAAGCCACCATGTCTTAAGGCTGCTCTAAAGTGAGATTCAAATTTAATTTATTTAACAAAAATTTAAAATCTCTTTTTTCTACTAATTAGTTATTGACATTTTACTACATTTATATTTTAATTTTGAATTATTTATTTTATGTTCAAAACTGTCTTTACTTTGTTTTCAAAATTATTTCAAACTATTTTTATTAGTATCTGTTAACTCTGCTAGGTGGAATCCGCCATTTTGAGGTAGGTAGTCACCTCAAACTAACGCTATTCCCTCCATATTCTTCCTTAACAAAGCCATTATTCAAAACGCATTTACATCTTTTAAAAATTTATTTAAATTTAAACTTTAAAATTTCAACGTTCCCCGTAAAATTCAACATAAAAATTTATTAAAGAAAGAGGTTAAAATCTGACCTTTCTGATTCATCCCTCCTTCTGGTCCCATCGCTCCCCAGCACCATGATGCTTTGATATGGTCTCTCCTCAACTGCTGCGACTGGCCATCTTGTTTTTTGGACTCGTCCAGAGTCCTTGGTGTCTTCTTGACCGAAACAAAGTGTTGCGTGTTTCTGCGTAAAATTAGACTTCTTTATTTTTGTTTTTATTTTAAAATTCTGTATCTAGTACCTTAATAATTATTTAATACTGTCTCTTTATTTTTAACTAATTTCACTCTCGGTTTTAATCTATTCTTTGTTTAAAATACTGTTTATTGTACTCTGTTCAAATTTTAATTTTATAAATGAATTTAGTTAAGCTTGACTCTAAACTGTTGAAACACTTTAATTTGAGGCACTGTTTATTTGCTACTTTCACACTGACTTTAATTTAATTTGAAATACTTCTCTGCAGCAACTAATCTTAAAGACGCTGCGACATTGATGTTAGTTCGACAGAAACCATGGAGAATGTTTTCTGTATTCTAAAACTTGACCTAAATGTTCAAGAATCCAACTTCTGAAGATTGTTAATGATACATTTTTATGCATATGTTGGTATTACATGACTATTCTCAGATACAGTAAAACCTCTGTAGTTCATCACATTGAAGAAAAAGACGAATTATGGAAGTCATGAAATTACCCGGTAATTGTGTGTAAACATAGCACATATATAGATTTGTAATGTAATTAATGTTGTTGTAACACACTTTAGATGGTGTTACATATTAAAATGGAAATTTCAGAAAACGAACGAGAATATATTCAAAATTGTAACAATATACAACTATATCAAAAAATTGTGATTTCTTAGAAATATTTTTAATGAAATTTCTGGTTGGTAGTGGCATCTGTAGGAAGAGTTTAAAAACAAATTAATATTAAAGTAATATGCGCACATACGATGCGCGGTAGCTAGGAGGGCTGCTTGCTACGATATTTTAATCTCTCTAACTATCGGCATGTAGAAGGCAACGGATGTCTCCAAGAGCGAGGAAATTTTTAATTTTCAATTTTTAATGTGACAGTCATTTTTTAAAATTTGTTATAATTATAATGTAGAAGACAGCGTACGTAGCCAAGTACGAAGATGGAACGCTGAGTTACTGAAGCCTTTTTTTTTTAAATCATGACCGAGGGAATCTTGTAAGGTTTTTCCAAATAGGAGGATGCGAGGCTACACCTTGTTAAAACAGCTAAGTGAACAAATTCAAACTTTAGTGAACTATTACAAAATTTAAATGCTTAAACAGTTTAATACAAAATTAATAAACTTTAAATTTTTCAACATGTACATAAATGTAATTTATGCATCATTTGGTGCATTTGTTTTTAGTTTGAATTGTAAGAATTAATTATGAAAAGAGCAAGCAAGCAAACAATAATACAGGGCCATTTCAGCCATTGATTGTAATACGTAAAAATTCCTCATAAGTCAAATCTTAAATGTTCACTAATCAGTAACTGAAGCAATGTCTAGAAATATGTATTATGATTGTAATTTATATTATTTTTTGGTTAAATAAAATATGTGTAATTTGCTTTAATTGAAGTTTAAAAGAGCAATTATTTAACAAGCACACAATCCCATACATCTCAATATAATAAGCCTTAGACAATAATTTAATAAGACTTTGCAGGTCATTTTCTAAATATGTAACTATAAACTGCAATATTTAAAATCAGCTTTAACTCACAAGAATTAGAGCTACTAAAAATAAAAACAGTTACATTGTACTTACATGATTTATGTCGATTGAAAAGCTCAACAACACTATAAAAACACTAGTAGCCTGCCATAAAGTTTGTAATTACAAATACAGTAAGTTATGCTATTTTCATAAAAGACATAAAAAAACATATTAAACGATCTTGTAAGAATGATAACACTAGCAAGAAAAAATACGTATACTAAATCTATTTACGTTTTAGTTTTTAAACGAGTTTATTTTATTTTGTACTAAAGAATTTTTTTTGTATTGCAAGATGTTGAATTTTTCTTAATACTATAAATTTTGTCAGTTCTGCCTCCTTTTGTCCCTCTTACCACCTAATGGATTTCGTTAGCATTGCATCTACTTCCCTGTGTCACTTCATTTTCTGGGCAATTGAGAGATTTTCTTAGTAATCGAAAGACTTATGTATAGTATCGGCCTTATCTGATGGACCTTATACTATGTAACAGTGCAGAGGATGTTTGTTATTACTGTGACAAATTAGAGTGGTTCTACTGTAAATGATAATCTGGAAAAGTTAATAAAAATCTTACCTTATCATTTTTCGTTATAGGACATTTATGTTAGTTATCAGATACTAGCAATTGGTATTTAGTAAGGACTGAAATAGTCCTTTCAAGCATGTGAGCAACATCATACAATGAAACATTTTGTGTACAATGGATTTATACCACATGGTCATTTAAACTAATAACGATTGTTAAATATTGTAGTTTCTACTTTCTGATGATTTTTTCAGTTCAGTGGGTTTTTTTCAGACTGACAGAGGATGAACTGAAGGCTAATGTCGCTTGATCAAAAATATTGAATGTGTCAATCGATAAATTAACAGTATCTTATCTTACAGCACTAAAAAACTAACTGGTAAGTAGGAATCTGAGGGTGCAAAAACTATGCCCCCTCTTCTGCTGATGTAGGCTTAAATAACCCTCATCCCTTAAGTTCATTTTGAATCAAGCGATGTTGTATTAAAAAAAGATGCTTTTATGCTGTTTTGAGAATCTTCATAGATTATGAGGAATGTTAAAAACTTCCAACTAGTTTCGTGCTTGACAAAATCATATTTTCAATATTTTTCAAAGTGAAAGTCCATGCTTCAAAACAAATTAGAAAGTATAGCTCGACATGACAGATGAGAAAAGTTTCCTAATAATATAGCACTTACAACATTGTATCAACTAAAAACATCCAATAGTTATATAATGAAAATATGTACAAATAATATCTTTTCAATGTAAATATATTTTCACTTTAGGCTCCAATTGAAGTGCTTTATACACAAAAAAATACTTTAAATACATGGGAGAACCCAAAAGTATTAAGATACTGATAAAGCAAGAAGTAGATGACAGTAGTATGAGAAAAACTGAAAGACTTGCCGTGGTAGTATTCCAGTTTGTTTTCATAAAATAGACATACATAAATGCACTAAAATATTTGCACAAGAACCCCTAAAATCCGAACTAATTGTATAGACATCGTGTTCATCAAACAAACTGGATTAACAGTATCGAAACTTGCTTCACAAACAGATAATGCGAAAGGAAAGCAAAAAAAAAAAACTACAACACAATGCAAGCGATTAGAAAAAAAAGCGTATAAATGGCAACAAGCATAAAGAATAGCCCAACACCAAGTATTGTATAGAGAGAAAAATGGGAAATTACAAGGAAATTCGCTTGTATATACATATTTATATTAATTGTAATTATAAAATAAAAAGAAACTAAAATAAAATCTTTCTTTGTTGACTTAAGTAGGAATAATTTTTTTTTTAATTTATATTGTTTTTTATTGTACTAGTGATTACATTACTGTATACCTACTTTGGTTATTGCTAATAAAATAAAACTATTTTTCAGGAAGAAGTTTAGGAGAGGTAAGCAACGAATCAAATTCCAGTTTAGAAGAAAACGAAGTGAGGGTACGCATGTATGGAGAAGCCGTTGTTAACACACTGTCTTCTGTTGCATCAGTCTTGGATTATCCTAAGTGTGAGTTCAAGCTATTGTTACATTAATTATTTCACATTGGTCCATAATTTGCTTTCCACAAGTAGACTTTCCCTGCAATTTTTTAACTTTCCAAAATAAATATATTTCCAAGTGTATGAATCATTTATCTGTAATTCATCTTTAACTTTGAATCTATATCGTTCCTGTAATATTAATACAAAAATCAGTAGTGAGTTTTGAAAGGATTTTTATTTATTTTAACTTTTGTATCATTGCGAAAGTAGGGCACTAAAACTCTATGAATTCTATATTTAGCTTGATAGATGTGAATGGATATAAAATAAAGGGGTCATAATAACACCTTACCTGTCTCACCACATGCTGTTTGGCATCATCTCAATTAAGAAAATGTTCTTTTATTTTATGTTTTGCTACAGGAACAGGGATAACTTAAGAGAATTTTACATCAAAACTTATTTTCAGCACATTTCTTGCATGGTACCTGATAGCATAAAATGGTCTACTAATTTTTTCATTATGTGAAAAGTCTCACCTCTAACTTTCTAGGATTAATTCATACCAAATAACACATTTGTAATTAAAACACTTTTAACTTCATTTTTCCCTTGCCTTTATCTCAGAAAGATATTTTGCTTCCCTGAAGCAGTTTTTGCCTTCTATCCATGTAATAGACATTTTGTTTGAGGATTTTTCAGAAAACACACATTGCTAGGTCTATTTATTTCCTAGAAAGTTGTGATCTGCATCTGCCAGTCAGTATGTATAGCCACCTACACACAAAATTTTGTTTAAAAGCAGAATGAGGTATCTAATTTTTCAAAACCTTGTGCCAACAAACCCAGATGATGTTCAAATTGTTAAAAAATAATTCTACTATGTGATACGTAGAGATGATTTAATATTTTCTAGACTATTCAATGAAATATATTGTTTTGTAGAATTTTGTTTTGAATTTGGTGATTCATGAACATTCTCCCAAAATGATTGGTCAGGTTATTGATAATATTTCATTTTGTTACAAACTATGTTAATAAAATATTTTTAAACGTGTTTTATTATATAAAACATAAATCAACATGAAAACCTATTCAAAAATTCAAATTTTAGAATACCTTAGTAGAGTTTACAAAATGCCAACTTTGGTAGAGTTTTTTTTCATTGACTTCTGTATAAAGATTATACTAGGTAAATTTATTGTAATATATTTGTAATTATGTCTTTGATTATTTCATTAGACATCAAGTTATGCTAATAAATCTACACCACCTATAAGTTGTTATTAGGGATGGCCCGATTCCTAAAATTTTCGATTCCGATTCTATAATTTTCCTTTCGATTCTCGATTCTTTAGTCGATTCTCGATTCTTTCAAGTTATATTAGCTTACATGCTAGGTCTCTAATAATTAATTTAGTTAACACCTTGGTCATATGGCAAAACCTTTTAAAAGTTCTGTTTTAATGTAATAGGCTACACAAAACCTTCAACCTTGATTTATCAATAAAAATTTTTAAAAGCATAAAAAACATATCAGATTAAAGTAATGACTTATTATAAAGTTAAAAATGTGAACTTTGCACTATTTTATGAAGTTTGAAAAAGTACCTAAGCCTATTTACAATGTCTCTCAAAACAAAAGAAAAATTAAAAACAAACGAACAACATAAAAAGTAAAAAAAAAAAATAAGAAGAAATAATAGGGTAGTTTTTAATATGCCACTGAATCAGTGGCAGCAAGACACGGGAGAGAGAGAGAGAGAATGTGTGTCAAACCCACTCTAGTGAGAGAGAGAGGGAGAGACGAGCGATGACAAACGTCCAGGAATGGTTACAATCTTCTTTGTTGTTGCTTCATAAATAATAATATTTTCATTATCTCAAATTGGTATTTGCTTTAATCGTTTAATTCATTCAAAGCAACTAATACATAAATAAGACATAGTTGGTAGTTAATTGTTTTTCCAATAAATTACTCCATACAAATATTTTAATAGTTAATAAAATAGGAATTGGAATCAAAACTTTTATCAATGAAGAATCGGAATCGGCCCATTCCTAGTTGGTATGTATAAATAATTTTTCGTTTTACTTTTTGCTTACAATATATTTGTTAGTTACAATGAGCATAGTCATTAAAGATTCAGATCTATAGGACAAAATTTAATAAAAATGAAATTTTGTAAAATTTCAGCTTTGATCAAGGATTCTGCACGGCCGTTATACTGGGTTCCTGACTATGATATAAAGGATTGTTGTGTCTGTGGATGTGTTTTCTCTCCTCGAATACAGTTTCATCACTGCAGAGATTGTGGAAATGGAGTTTGTCCCAACTGCTCAACTAAACGCAAACCTGTACCTCACAGAGGCTGGATAAATCCAGTTAGAGTGTGTGACAGGTGTTCCAAGGAGTAATGGAAAACCATTATTTTTAGGTGAATACAATATAACTTGTGTATTGACCATTTTTATCCAAAGTATAGGTTTTAAATTACAATATACTGTATACATATGAATTATATGCATACATGTGAATTGATCAGGTATTTTAATTACACAATTTGCATTCATTGTAAACATTAAATTGGCGATGGTAACCAAAATTGGTTTTTCATCAGGGAAAAAATGTTGACATTAAAATAACATCTTCTATTGAGACATCAGTTTTTTATATTACAGCGTTACGTTTAAGTGACAATTATCAGTTTTTAATGTGAAATTAACTTTATTTGTTTTATAGTAAATAAAATGCAAAACCTTTTTTTACAATTTGATTATTATCTTCACCTTTTGTTTGTAGCTGCTTTACAGCTTGACAAATCTGCTGAAATGTGAATCGGTTATCTTCTGATACTATTCCACCTCTCTTTACTTTTCTTAATTAATTTACATCTTTCAAACATATACCTCTAGGATTTCTTTATCTATTTTTCTTCAATACACCATTCTAGACATTTTTTCTTGGTTCATGGTCATTTCCCCATACTATTTGATTTCTTATCTTCTGTTCTCAATAACATTATATTTACATAAAACAAGTAGTATAAAAAAATGTTTAAAATCAATTCCTACTTTGGTCAACTAAGAAAGGTTTTATTTTAGATAATGTTATTAAATAATTGAAAATTTAACCTTTTAAGCTAGTTTATACTATATATTCATATAAAACCTTGTTCATATTTTCAATCATTATTAAAATACTTTTTGTTCATCTACTCAAGTTCAAATACATTTTTTTTAACATGTAGTTGATGGCCTTTCATCTTAACCCATTTCAGCCCAAATTATTTTTTTTCTGAATTTTTTCATACCCATTTAAAATGTGGTTTCTTACTATCAGAGTATATACTAAATAATGTTTTTAATACATTTCAAGTATTTCTATTCGTAATTACGACGTGTCGACATTTGTCGACAGTGAGCGCAATCGTGACGGGCCTACTATACCAGAGGTGCCTCGACATATGTCGACAGTGAGCACGGTTGATGTGGGCTGTTATATTATACTAAAAACATAATCAAAAGATGGTAATAACAAATAACAACAGGAATCATTTCAATATACCATATTTAATCGTACAAAGATATATTACAGCTAATGGAGCACTATTTGTAAGGTCTATTTAGCGAGAATGAAATTCTTCGTTGCAATTAGCGTGAATCCCGACCTGACATACTTTACATTTCTTCCTTGTAGCTTTTGCGCATTGTGCACAGCGCACCTGTTTTTCCACTGTTTGCAAGAAGTGTTCTGTTCCACTGTAGCGGACTTCTAGCAGGACCTTGCTTGATACTTTCGTACTGGGTCTACCTGCAGAAAAACGGGAAACTCTATATGTTGCTAAATAGGCATTTACAACATACCTAATGAAACCAAGAAAGTCCAGATTTTCTGCACGGCCTTTTGGATTCAAACGGAAAAGCAACCACGCATTGTTCATTGAAACATTTTACAAGTAGGACACCATGGGCCAATACCACTTCTTGTTTCGTATGTTTATTCTGTATGATGCTATGTTTTTGTCCATACGATCGACTTCTCCCATATATGTATTATACAAAACAACACATGCAGGTTGGTCCAGAGTAATGTGCTTTTTCTGAGCTTTTGACCAACATTTAGCTTTTCCTGTGGGAGTTACGCTATCTGATGTTGAAGCCATCGTAAACACGTTATTGTCGTGATATCGAACAAGTGTAATCCCAGTGTCTACATCTGTCACTTGATGGTATGTCACAAACTTCATCGTCAAAAAAATATTCAAAGGCTTCAACACGAGAAAAGGAATTTTCTAAAAATGTTGGGCGAGCAAATTCAATGGAGGAGTTGTCAAGTATATCTTCTTTCTTCCAATTTCTAAATTTCTTAATTTTCTTTGCTTTGGTCAAATTTTTCTTTCTCTCTACGTTTTCCACATGTGTAATTTTCTTGATAGGGTTTTGTTTTCTTTTTCTATTTTTTTTATTTGTCACGAGTGTAGTTGTACTAGAAAAATCAGGGGGGACATCAGAGGCATCTTCGATTGCAAGTACTTGATCTAAAATTTGAAATTGCTCTCTAGATGTACTTTGATTTGGTGTCGGAGGTATAAAACCTTCACTTTTTTCTTCATTACTTACAATATAATCTCCGTCTGTTCGGAATCTCTGTAAACAGTTTTCTGTGTTTTTCCTCACTGAACATACAGCTCCGAACATGTAGCTGGTTTCCAGACAGTTTGTTTATATCACCTGAGGCGTCTTCGTCATCGCTGTCTCCGTTGCTCAATATTGGATTTTCTGGAGGTTCAAGGTATATGTTCCCATCAAGAATATTATCATCTTCCTCAATGAGTGTTACGATCTGCTCTACTGTCAACCTATAAAAAAAAATCCCAAATAGGTTTCATATCCTCAACCCCACCCATCCGTGCTCACTGTCGACAAATGTCGACATCATAATTCAAGTCGTCGTATGATTGTTATGCAACTTACTGAAGTGTAATTAGAAGATTATTTAAATAGTTTGTCTTATAATTACTGCATTTATAATAAGAAAATGAGGTTAAACTACATCATAAAAGAGTAAAACACTTAAGATTTGAAGTTATCCATCACGCTTGGAACAATTCTACCTAACCTCAAACACTAGACACGTCTTTACTGCCGCCAGTGAAGGTCAACACTGCAGGCTGTTACAGTATGTACCAATGATACAGACAAAAATATCCCTCGTCTGCTGTTACAGTATGTACCAATGATACAGACAAAAATATCCCTCGTCTAAAAAGTCCATTCTGCATTGATAGAAAAATGTTTACATTTGACGTAGACATTTGTCGACAGTGGGTTGAAATGGGTTAATAGAGTTTTTCAAATATTAACTCATTATTAGTAACGTAAAAAAAGTTGATCCACCAGTTAAGTACTAGATTTCAAACATGTAGTCATACAGTTCAAATCCAAATTAATGTTTTAAAAAACTGTATTAACATCAAGTTTCATCCTCTACAAGTTTAAAAAAATGTATTTGAACTTGAGTGGATGAATAAATTGTATTTTATTTTGTTTAAGATTAATGACAGATCTTAGACCAATTCATGGTAATATACAAATGCACTGTACGTTTCGATTTTCTATCTGAAAATCCTTTTCAAGAGCTGAAACACAATAAATAGTTTTTAACAGACATTAAATATAGTTTAAATAAAGTGTTTCAAAAACAATTGAAAATTTGAACAAGATGTATTTAAGGAGAGTGTGAACTAAAAGGAGGAATTAAAAAATGAATTATGAACGTTAATCAATTTTAGATATTTTTATTGTTTGTAACAGTTATGATTATCAATAATAATTACCAAGTTTCCATTAAATATAAATTTACATTTTAAAATATAACATGGAATTACTTTATTGTATTACTGCTAACGTTCCCCAGTTTTACTAGCACAATTTTTTTTTAATGTTTCTTTGATTGATTCACCTGTAGAACTGTGTAAAACCAGTTTTTAAATTCCAATTCTATTTTGTTTAAAATTTGACAGGATTATATTATTTTGAATTTTTTTAACAATGACTTATTGTATACAATATCAAGAGCAGAGTGGTACAATATATTACAATGAAAATATTGGAAATAACCCCAATACCACAAAAATAATAACAAATAATACAAGTTACTTAAGATTATACTCTTTTGTACATTTCGAAGACCATATCATCATCAGAGGGTCTGATACAAAATTACAATCTAGCAAACAATAAGTTACAAACTAGAGTGACTAGTTATTTTGTCACCCTTGTTTGCTAGATTGTATTTTCCTATAAGACCCTCTGATGTAAGGACTTATTTTACTTAATCTCCTTTATGATCTGATTGTGATTGTTGTTAGATGTTTAAAAAATTTTTAATTGCAATAAATATTTAAAAAAACCAGTTAAAAATAACTTGAAATCATGTGGATCTTTTATTATAACCTATACACTGTGTACAAAGTTACTATTTGTTTGCACATTTACAAGAAAAAATAAATATTGATAAAATTTGCTATGTTGAGAAGATGTTTTTGTCATCTCAGAAAATTTTCAAATCTTATTCCATTTTCTTGCAAACTAAATCTGTTCCTCAGTTTTCTCTGACAGCATATATGTTTTGAAGAGAATTTTCTAAGCTAGTTTTTACTATAAGTTTGTACAATAATATGTACAGTAATACCCCGTACTTACGCGATAGATGGGACTGAGCGATAGTCAAATGTGTAAGTCGGGGTATAATTTTACATACAATCAGATAGAAATCATTCATTCCGGAAAGCTTCATAAATTCTAATAAAGTCGTTTGACGAATTGAAGATTTTTCTCTTCTCACATAGAATTTCCTCTTAACTAGCTAACTTTTTTTTGTTTTATGGTAGAAATACGCCTATTGTTGGAGTCTATGATTTCCAAAATTTGTAAGACTAACTAAATTAAACTAAGGCATTTTGTCAAGTTTCTAACCATCATTTCATCTTCTACGTCAACTAGTCTAAATAATCAGTGTTTTTAAGATCTTGCACACGCATTTCCATGAGCTCATCAATTAATTGTCAGCTCCTGATTGTGTAAATCCAGCAGTTCTTGAACATCATCATTATCCACTTCTAAATTTAGTTGTCTGGCAAAATCGACACCTTCCTCAATCACACCAGCAATTTCATCTGACTCCTAGCACTGATTCCGCTTGAGTTTCAGTGGCAAAAAAAAATAGACACACTTTTTTCAAACGCCATTCAAAGTTTTTTGTGAAATTTCATTCCAAGATCGTCCAATGATTCTCGAACCATCTAAAACATTGATTCCAAAAATCTTCAACAGAGAGCTTGTTGTTCTGTCTCATAGCGTCATGCAGATGCGCAAATGTTCTTCTTGTGTAATAAGCTTTAAATGTTTTGATTACTCCCTGATCTATTGGGTGAAGCAAACTAGTTGTATTTGGTGGCAAAAATATCACTTTCACACGTGTGTCGAAATGTGTTAAAGTAGTAACCTGATGACCAGGTGCATTGTCAATTAATAAGAATTATTTTAAAAGGAATTTTTTAGGGCAACAATAACGTTTGACCTGAAGTATGAAATGATGACCAAACTAGTCCTCAAAAGGAGAAGCTGTCACCCAAGCCTTCCGATTAGACTTCCAAATCACGGGCAAGCTAGCTTTAGAAATATTTTTTAATGCCCTTGGATTTTCTGACCGATAAACTATGTTGTAACTTAGTCACCAGCTGTTTTGCGCCAACCATCACTGCCAATCGATCTTTGGCTGCCTTAAAACCTGGAAATATTTTCTCCTCATGTGCTATAAAAGTTCTTTTAGGCATTTTCTTCCAGAACAGGCCAGTTTCTGCGTAACTGGGACAGCATGATTTGAAACTGCGTAACTTGGCAAAAGATAGGGTAGCGTAAGTCGAGGTATTATTGTACTATACATATTGTCATTATATGTTTATATTACAATAATGTAGATTTGGCAAGGCTGAAAGGGCGCTAAAAAAATTATTTTTTTGATTTGTCATTTTAACCAGATCATTTACATAAAGTTTTTAACAAATTTACTTATATTAGTTGTCTAAACACCTGCAATTTCTTAGCGATGGCCTTTGATGCAAAACGCACTATGAAAGCCAATGTTTATAAATAGGGCTAGCTTTTTGTTTACTATCGAACAGCTTTAGTAGTGAATTTTATCCATGGAACAAAAGAGCGCTTGTTAGCATTAAAAGGTGCTTTTTTGTTTTAATGAAGCCATTTTAGAAAATCTATGTGTTTTCTTGTCTTATTTCTTGTAAATTCCATTAACCTTTTTTAGGAAGTCTAGTCTCCTTTACTTCAAAATAAACAGTTCCACTAGTAAAAATTGTATTTGGAGCTCTTTGGTCAGTTGAAACACATCTCGTAGCTTTAATTATCATCATCTGTTACATTAAAGCTAAAGTAATATATCAATAAAATAAGGGGAAAAAAATTTATAACAATTTTTCTAATGAAGGAAGTAGTTGATGACATCCAAAAGTTGATTAATTTTTTTAATAAAATACTTTCCAAGTACTATTGGTTGTTTTTTTATCAGATTCTATTTATATTTTTCAAAATTTTGTTGTTGTTCATGACGAGCGGTTGTTAGTCACTTATTACAATTTGAAATTACTTGCGACCACACATTCTATTAATATAAGTTGTTGATTGTTAACTTACACTTGGAAGAAATTTTTTTGCCTTACGACTTCTATAACCTTCTTAGGCTTATGCCTTGCGGAGGCTGAAGGAATCGTAAGACAAAAACGTTTCATCCGAGTGTAAGTTAACAATCAAACAACATATACCAATATAATACCTGGTCGCTAGTAATTTCAAATTGTAATAAATCTATTTATATATCAGACCTTTTTTTAGTTAAGGCCTAGTTTACTTCATGTAAATTAAAAGGAGCAAAATAATGCAAAACAACTAATACTAGTGCTAATTAAAATCATTTTAGTATGTATATGAAGATTAAATTCATGACAGATAATAATAAAAATATATTGCAGATAATTCATTCTGATTTTATGACAGGGAACTTTGAAACTTCAATATGTTTTTCATTAGAGAGTAAAAAAACTACCTCTGTTACAAAAAGACTTGCAAAATCAACTCATTGCCAAATTTCTCCTTCGTAGAGTCCAACGCAGGTATAACAGTTTTAGTCAAGACTTTGCAGAAATATTTAACCAAAAAATATTTTGTTTTTGTATAGTTGTATTTAACTGTACTTTATTTCATAGGAGAGGTACAATAGAGAAGAATAGCATAAAATATATGAGTTTGGTATCACAATCAAAACTTGATACACAGTTTCACTTGAAATACAAATACAGTAAACTCTCGATTATCCGTGGAATAGGGTGGCCCGGCAACGCCGGATAACGAATTCCCCGGATAATCCGCTATGAACAAAGAGTACGCAAAACGATCGATAATCGATTATTATACCATAAGTTACACAAATAATGACCCCGGTTAATGCAATTCACAAATAATCTTCAGAGGACAAAATAAATACAGAAAATAATTTAAAATGTCGATGTATTTGACGGATTATAACATGTACATTTATATGTCTAACTATTTACAATACGTACATAAGTATATGTCAAAAGTAAGTATGTATGTACATATGTAATTCCTTTACACATAAGACTTTCACTTTTTAACAAAAAAATCTGTCACTTTCGTCTGTTTTTCTGTGAGCATTGATTTAGCTTTAATGTGCGATCCAAGTTTCTTGAGAACCATTTTGTCGCACAGTGAAGAGTCGTCTTGCTCTAATTATTGTGTCCGTTGTTTTCATCTCAAAAATTTCATTTTCAAATGCGTTCAAGCATTTTGTCATTGTCTCTTATATACAGTAGTCTGTTCCCAACTCGGGATTGTTCATTCAATCTAACAGGACAGTTATTGTTTATCCTTGCATTATTTGAGAAAGCTTTTTTATTTTTATGATCGTTGTTTTTACCGGATATTGTGCCACGTTGAGTGGTTAAAAAAAAGATAATGAATCTGATTGAAATAAAAATAGGATATTTGTAAAACAGTGGCAGACCCCGGATCATCCGCAAACCGGTTAATCCGCTCACAGATAATTGGGAGTTTACTGTATATGCAAATTCATGTAATACCATATCATGATAATAACCATTCCATTTCTTTATCCAATTGCGAATGTTAGTTGTTTTGTTTCATAAAAAGTGTTTAGAACAAGAATTTAACATACGGCATTTAGTGATCCTCCAATCACCTTGTTGATCAATTGATAAAATATTATGAACTTCCATGCTTTTTGTTTATATATGCAAGAAGCTGATTATAGAAATGTAATCGGATTTGATTTAAGTCTTCTTAATCAAGAAACAAATAAAAACATACACAAAACTCACAAATTAATCATTTATTTACTCATACGCATTTCAGTGACCAAGTCATCATCATCAGTGAGTGTTACTACTATAAACTCTAACTTACAACTATAAAAAAAGTTGTAAGTTAGAGTTTGTAGTAGTAACTAACACCCACTGATGATGATGACTTGGTCATTGAAACGCGTATGAGTAAATAAATGATTAACTTGTGAGTTTTGTGTATGTTTTTATTTGTTTCTAACATAACCTCACAAGCTAAGCTCAAAGAATATTTGTTCTTCTTAATCAAGTTTAACAAATTGTATTTATATTGAAGAGTAATTCTAGACACTACAAGTACATTTTACCTTTAGTATATTCAATTATACAGGGTGAGACATAGTAAAGAGTTGTTTTTAAAAGTCTGTTAAGAAAAAACACTTTTAGAAAATATTTTTAATATCATATTCTTAAAATACGTGAAAAGCATTTTTACTCTAGCAAAACATCAGGTATTGTTAACTCCGGTAAGTTGCCGTGTGTTTAGACAGACACATTCTTCCAGCTGAATCTTGAAGTTATTCATTACATTGTGCAGCATTGGCAGTGGGATTTGAATAAATTCCTGTCTGATCCGTTCTTTTAGGGATTCAATTGTTCAAGGAGGGATATATTTGTAAATTTTGCTTTTCAGATAACCCCACGAAAAAAAGTGACATGTTGTAAAGTCTGGTGAATGAGAGGGTCATGCAATATCCCCATTTTGGGAGATCACATGATTTGGAAACAGACAATTGATAATATTCATGGTTACTCAAAAGCCGTGTGGGAGGTTGCTCTGTCATGGTGGAAAACTTCTCATCGTTCACTTCGTAGTGTGGAAGTTGTGGAGTAAAAAAGTTTTCTAATATGTCTATGTTTCTCTGCGAAGTATTTGTTACAACATTACTAAGGCCGTCTTCAAAAAAGTATGGCCTATGATTCTTAATGGCGACACTACGCACCACACAGTAATTTTTGCTGATGCAGTTCTCTAGGATTTACGTCACTCCAAATTTGTAAGTTCTGTTTATTCACACAACCAGAGAGATTGAAGTGAGCTTCATTACTCATCCACAAACTGTTTACAAGGACCTCGTCTCGAGTAATCAAGTTCAAAAATTCTTAGTAGAACTAGCTTCGGTTCACATAACCTGTTTTTTCAACTTTTGAACCATTTGGATTATGTAGGGGTGAAAGTGCAAATCTTAGTGTTGAATTCTTATAGTTCAGTTTGAAATCCCAAGTGTAGCGCTGTGTCGGCAAGCTGAGACGAAGGCTTTTGTCAATGGCGACTCTTACATGTTTAATGTTTTCAGGTGTGAAGACAGTTTTTGGTTTTCTAGAGGTTTATCTTGTAGTTGACATCATATCTTCAAAGTTCTCAACCCACTTTTTAATCGTACGAGCAAATGGCACCAACCATTTCCATTTAACTTTGAAGTGGTTGCAGAATGCACAATGTGAAAGCTGGTATGAACTACCATTTTGATAAAATGCTTTGACAGCATACGCACAATGCTATGGGGTCTACCAGTCCATTATAGCTAAATGCTATTTGCGACAAGCGTAACTGATGCTATCTCCTCCACCTCCCTCAGACGCATCTTGATTGAGTGTCTCTAAATGGATGCCATCGTCTCGGAGTTATGTTCAAAAAGTACCTGATGTGTTTTACTCTTGCAAAAATGCTTTTAAAAGCTGATATAACAACATTTCTATTTAAAGTGTTTGTTTCCTAACAGCCTTTTAAAAATCTTTTTTATTATGCTTTACCCTGTATTATTCATAAGGTCAAAAATAAGTACATGAACATACAGTCAAATTTTATTGGTAATTTTTTACTTCAAGTTAGTAAATTAGGGTGCATAAATGGTACAATCTATTTTAAATTTTATAAAATGTAACTATATTTTTTCGTTTCTTGCTACCGCATTTTGTTTAAAGTTTTTATTGGTATTATTATTATTTTTTTAATTGTTGAAAGTTCTATGTATACCTTTTTACATACAAAAGTACAAATATCATTACAATGTATAGAAGTGATTTGTTAGATATATGAAAGTGTTTGTTAAATGTGATCAAAAGGTAATTTTCCTAAAGCTACCAAGAAATTAGCTTACTCTAGATATATTTTTTTTAGTAAATATTATTCAAATATTTTTAGTCTAAATATTTGAAATACTAGGTCGCATATTTTACACTGTTGTTTACCCTGATTCACTATATACATTTTTCAGTTCTACCTAAAACTAATTGCAATTTCAAAGTTTCTGAAATAATTTTGTAGCAGTTATTATGCAAATCAATTTATATTTATGTGGATCTGTTCTCCTAAAATAACTGGCAAATTATTTAATACATACACACAACGTAAAAATGTAAGTGTAATGCTAATGCAATTTCTGTATTAAATAAATTGTGAGATCAAAATACCTGATCAGTTATAATCCTACCGCACATTGCCTTTCAAGAATTAATTGTAATTTTTAATTTTAAAATGTACAACTACACATGCATAATATTTAAAGTATATTTCTATTTAAAATATGCTAAACAAGTAGTTATCTGTAGGCCTACACATTTACTTCTGATTTTAGTGTAACGTAAATGCACATTTGTTTGTTTAAACTGTGTAACAATTTGTATAAATAAGATTTGAACTTGGCTTATGAGTAGGTAATTATTTAGTAATAAAACTACATCACTTCAGTGATCATTAATGTCAACTGTGGTTTAAACTACATTTAAATCGAATAAAATATAACTCATAAGTCATGGATGATATCTTGTTTATTGAAATCTGTTTGATATAATAAACATTTTTATTGTAAAGTAGTGTTTGTTTTATTTTTAAATCATTAGAAATTTGTACTTTTATAATAAAATATCTTGTAATTTCCATCCAGATTGAAATAACTTAATGGTTTTTAGGTAATGGAATAAAATTGTAAATATGTTTATTATATAGATGTTGAAAATAAAATAATTTTATATATTTGTTATTTTTGTTACTTTTTGTATCATTTCAAAAGAAACTTCAGTATGTTTTTAAAAAAGCCAAACTAGTTTAAATAAAATACTTTTTTTGTGCTCAATTTTCGTTATTTCCAATTTAGTAAATATGTATCTGCTTTAGAACATTAGTAAAATCATTTAGAAAATAAACCTAAATAATAATTCTCAAAACAAATTGCATCATAAAATCAGAATTTTCTCAATAATTGTGTTTTTAGGTATAGAGTTTAAATTTTAATTACATCGTTTATTTTAAAGACAAGATGTCAATAAAAAAATACTAACTTGTGTATTTGATCCAAACTCAATGAAGTTTTTATCTTCATTATATTAGTGCACACACTGTGTATACAGTGTGCCAACTTGTTTGGAGTATCAGTGACAATAAGGTTTCCTTTTTAAGTTATTGTTATTTAAAATATTTCTACAAAATGGATGGGGATAACACTGATTTGGCATGAAGTAACCTTTGCATCAGGCTAGTTCTGCAATTCCATTGGAGAATGTCTAACATTTAGACTATAATGTAAAAACACGATCTTGTTTTTTTTTTAATGTTATTTTATTTTTCAATCAAACTTTTTTTTGAAGTAATTTGTATAACATGTATTAAAATATTTGGAACTTGAATGATCAGTAATTGGTGTTTACTAACCTTGTTGCTAAAGTAAAAACATGCGGACAAGAACATTATTATGATAAAGCAACCAATTTTATATGTTTGGGGAATTTCACAAAATTAGATCTAGGCTGTCTGCATAATATTAATTTAATTTAACTTAATTTATGTTTAGTGTGTATAGTAATTCTATTTTCAAGTATATACAAAATGTATATTGTGTTTATTTTGTAAAATAAATTTAATGTTTTATGAGTTTTGTTTAATGCCAATGTTTTTTATTTAAAGAAACTTCTGTTCATGTAATGTATTAGTGTATGACATTTTATGTAGGGTAAGTCAGGACAGAGCACACATTTGGTTTACTCCCATAAGAAACAGGTTAAATGATACTTAGTTGAACAAAAACTTGAAATGCAAATATTCAGGTAGTTGATAACAAAAGGCTTTAGATTTGATTAGTATAATTTCATATACAGTTAAATGTTATAAAAAAAACTTCAGTTAAGCAATTACAAGTTAATATGAAACCGTTTTAGCCCTAATCACGTAAGAAATTTATCTATCCATCATAACTAGAACATGGATCATGCCACCATTTTTTTGTATTTACTGCATTGAATCCAGTCCTCTTTTGGTAGGTTGGTGACTTCTTCTTCACATGCCAGACAGGTTATTTTATTGTTTAATTTACCATATTTTTAATTGTTTGTTTACCTTTGGGATTTTGTCAATGAAGTAAAGTCCAATGTTTGTTTTGTCAGTTTTTTTTTTTTAATTATTACTCTTCTGCTTCCATTTTATATCTTAATCAAAATTTCCAACTTCTGTTTTTTTTATTTTTTTTTTTAGGTTTTTGCCATTTTGAAAGAGGTATCATTAGTAGATGAGGTTTATTTTGTAACAGTCAGTTCTTTTACCAGAGTTATCACCACTCTCTTCTATTACGAAAGCTAGATTCTGCTTCAGAAAATATCAACTAGGTGTATATTTTATTCTGTTGACATTTATTCAGTTACAGCTTTATTTGAAATAGAATCAATGAGTTTGGTAATAGTTCGAAGACTCCCCATTCAGATGTGCCTTATGGTCTATAACCAAACTTGAGAACACATTTTGATTTACAGGAAAAATTCTACAAATTCTTAAGCCTTTTTTTCTCTTTCTCTTTGTAACTGTCTTTTTCTAATGCTTGTCCAAACATTTCAACTATCTGTTACTGTGTTGTTACCCACTCAGAATTATTTATACGCCTCTTGTTAGACAGAATCGGATAATCCTATAAAGGTTTAATAAAATCTTGTCCAAGGGCTGCATTTGATGGCTGCTGTGAGATGATATGAAAAGTAAGTGAATAGTGTTTTCTGCAGTATAAGATGGAATGGAAATATGTAAACCATGATTACCTATGAGTAGTAGAACCGGGTTTGATTCAGAAGAAACGACATGATTTTGAAAGTGTTGTAGCCAAACCTGAAACAAGACTGAATTCCCAAGTTCACTGTCTGAACAAAGCAGAAGTCCTCAATGGATAAATTCTGGTTTTAACAGTTTTGACTGATACTAATTCCTAAATACTTAAATATATCAAATTAGCGGTAATTAGTTCTTATCTCATTATGGATAAATTAAACATATCAAAAACACCCAAATTTGTAGCAATGGCATAGACAACTCTTCGCATTGACTAACACTCAGTGATACCAACTAGCGCAAAGTTAAATTCCCTCCCTGTGTACTCTTATCCCACATGCACTCTTACCCTGCCCTACCCTATAATATTTTTTAACAATTATTTTATTTCTGTGGCTACATTATTTCAAGGGGTTGTACTACTAAATTATAAAGATATTCAAATCAACTCTGTTGAAACAATTGTCTATAATGTCAAAAATTAGCCATCAATACCTACAGTACCGCTCAAATTAATTGGAACACCAGGTAAATGACTACAATTCTCAAATGAAACACAATTTATTGACCACAAAAATTACAAACAGCTCCCTAATAATTAATATGTCCTCTTTTGTTTTTTATAACCTCTTCACATCGTTTCGGCATTGATTCTATGAGTTTTTTGCATATATTTTTAATTTCGCCATCATGGTACCATATTTTGATTACAGCAGTAATCATGGATGTTTTTGTTGTACAATCTTCTTTAGCAATCTTTTTTTTTACAAATAGCCCATAGATTTTCGATTGGGTTTAAATCGGGTGGATTACCAGGCCATTCCAGAACTTTTACTTTGTTCTCAGAAAAAAAATTCCTTGCATTTTTTAGATGTATGGCATGGAGCTGAGTCTTGTTGAAAAATCCAATTGGCTTTTGGATACATTTGCAAAAGGTATAGGACAACTCTTCTTTGTAATAAAATAGTATATTTGTCAGAGTTCATCATACCTTCAATTCAAACTAATGGCCCTGGACCATTATAGGACATACGGCTCCAAAACATTTTTTAGGTGGATGTTTGGGTTTTTGAACCCAATGTGAGCTGATGTCTCAGCTTCATTCCCACTTCTGCGGACAAAGTTAACTTTTATGTCCCTGAACCAAAAAATGTGTTTCATCTGAGAAAACGATGTTTTTCCACTGTTCAACAGAGAACTTTTTTTAGGTTATAGCCCACTGCAAGCGTTTCTTCTTCATTGCCACAGTAAGAAGCTGCTTTTTCTTTGGTCGGTAAGCTTTTCGCCCAACTTCTGTCAACCTTCTTTTAACAGTACTAATATGAATATCAACTCCATTTTTGTTAATTTCTCATGCCAAATCTACAGCCGACAGCCTGGGGTTGATCCTACTATTCCTAATTAATTGGCGGTCAGTTTGAGGTGTGGTTTTTTTTTTACGGCCACAATTTCCTATTCTGTTAGCAGAAAAGGAGCCAGTCTCATTAAATTGCTTAACAAGTCAGTTAACAGTAGCTAGGCCTACCATACATTCTTTAACTATCTTCCTCTGAGACATACTTCCATACTGATGTAGCGTAATAATCTTGCTACGTTTTCTAGGTGTGGTATCAATCAATTGAGTTATTGTAAAACTAAAATAAGTTTCTTAAACAAACACACAAACTTGCAACAATAATAAAAACTAAGAATACTTCACTGATAATATGTAAAGCACAAAGAATCACTTGTACACTAATTGTTTGTGAGGTTAGGTTGTATAAAAACAAAATCAAAGTACTGTAGCAGTGATTCCAACTGTCGCATGCTGAAAAGAGTGAAATTCCCTGTGTAATCCAATTAATTTGAGTAGTACTGTATCTAAAAACCAAAAGTTTTCAATATTTCATAGATTTTTACAATTAATCTAAAAGGTTAAAATTCAAGTTGAAACGTTGTTTAAAAAAATACATATGTAGCTGGATCCTCTTTAATAACTTATTTAAAATTATATTCATTTTAGGAGCTCGAATTATGTATCTAAAAATATGAATATTTTGTTTCTTCCTTTTGACTGTTTTTAATTTACTTCAACCAGTTTTTATTTTTAAATATATTTTTACGTAAGAGTAAATTTCCTACTATTCCTTAAAATAGCCACTAATGTTTTACATGAAAACATGTATCAAGCATTTGTTGATATTTGTTAAAAGTTTAGTCTTTAAACTTTTAATTTTGTTTTTGTAGTTGCCAATAAAAAATTGTAAAATGTTACATTTTATCAATTATTTTAAGTTATGTTGTAAAAAATTGATTTGAGTTTGTAGCTATTTGTAAGTTATTTTAAAATATTTAGTAACTTTAGAAAAGACATTTCTCAAAGGAATATGTCTATTTATGTGAGTTCTTTATTTACTTTCAAAGTTCCTCCTTATTTTATATAATTTTTCATTTTTTAATATTGTATCTCTTCTAACAAGGTTATATTTGTTTTTTCCCAATGTAGCACAATTTACATTAACCTTAACCCCTCCAATGCCAAAAATAGTATATACACAGAGACAAAATCAGCTTTGATTTGGAAAGGGTTAAAGCAACAGATTGAAATAGCAAGCACAAAAAAATTATTGATAAGTAGTTTTATTTTTATTGTCAATAGAATTAGTTAAATTAAGGCCTTTAATTATTTGTATATTGTAACCCAAATATTGGTTTTATAATTATCTTGACTATTTTAAAAAAATAATCATATCCATATTAAAATAAATGTTACTTGTTAAACTTGACTTAACATAAAGTTGGCACAGATAGGAGAATAGCAGTGTAATGGGGGGAGAATTGTTTGTGTTTGGCTTTATAGCCTACAGTCTCCATGGCTGTGTACAGTAAGACTGCTTAAATATGTATTTTTTATGTTTAAATGGTGTCTACTCTATAGCAGATGAAACGAGAATATAAAATACAACCATGTTTAAAAGAATAGTTTTTGTTTATAAATTTTATTTCCTCCATACCCTTGCCTAAAGCGAGCACTGTAGAAGAGATTAATTTTGTTTTTTAATATTATTAGTGTGAGCATAAACAATTATTTTAAAAGTATACTTTTTCTAATGTTTAAATGACTAAAACCTCTTTTCACACATTATTTTAAAAAATTGACAAGGCCAACTCCAGAGATTCATTTTAATCTATAAATACTATCAGTATCTCTGATTCTTAGATGTTATCACTGTGAGCAATTACAAACATGTCTAAATTAATGTTTCGTTCTATGTAATTATTTTCTTAAATTAATGTGCACATCATTTTTTCCAGAATTTTAGTGATTTGCTTTTAATTTTTGTTCAGTTTGATGATTTGGGGTGAACCATAATGTGTGGTGTTTATTTCTTTTTATTCTTTTGACTTTCATCATCATTTGCCCCAATTGATTACTAACCACTTCTCCACTTTAAGCATTTTTTTCATTTGACACAATAGCGATGTCTAGAGCTAATTGATTTTTTTTTTTGCTTCTAATTTCTAAGATATTATAACAAAGCTACATAGTTTAATTTCATTCTAATATCTTTAGGAGGCTATTTTTGGACTATTCTATCTCTCAGATGTATGTATGATAAAAAAAATAATAAACTTGTCTGACATGCCAGTTTTTGTCACAACAAATGTCTGTATTTTGACATATAGGACTCATCGTGGCTCTTATTTCACTCTAAACATAAGTTTTTGTTACGATGCTCTACAATTGTAGAACACGCTACCACTCACGTTATGACCGAAGGCGCGACCAATGTAATGTTAAGGAAATTATTGACAGAGAGAAAATGACTAAGAGAAAACAAACATTAGGTACACCAGGTAAAGTTTGTCAAAGAAAAATTTTAAAAGTCAACATGGATGATTTTCAAAAATATGTTGTACGAAAAATAGTTCTCAGTTTTCATACCACTCGTCACACGCTCCCAACATTGAAGAGAGTGCTAAAAGTTTTAAAGCTGAATATTCAGAATTGGAATTTAATTTCGTTCATGAAACTTTATACAAAATTATAAGATCCATGGGATTTGAATGGGGAAACTGAAAATAAAAGGAGTATTATTATAAAAAACATGGCATATGCTTTAAAAGAGTATGATATTTAAATAGAATTCGATAGTGTAGAGCGGAATATAGGCCTATAATATTTTAGATGAGTCATATATTCATTCGACGCATACCACAAATTTACCATGGACTGATAAATCTATTAACTGCTACAAAAAAAATGTTTCAAAGGGATCAAGACTAATCATAGTTTACGCTGGCAGTGAAAAAGGAGGCATTGAAAATTCCCTTTTGGTTTTTAGACCAAGTCAGAAAACAGGAGACTATCACAAGGACATGAATGCGGAAAACTATGAGAAATGGATTCAAAACCAGCTAATCAGAAATCTTCCAAAAAATTCAATTTTTGTGGTAGATAACGCTACTTATCACAATAAATTACCAGGGTATTACTCCAAATTCAAACAGCTGAAAGTCTGTAAATAAAATTGTGTTACAAATAATATATTAAGCTGATGTACCCAATACTGTAACCAAAATATTTGTAGTGAATTTTCTGGTTTCTCCGTTCCATAACTTTATTGGTCTAGGCCTACGGTAGCCTCTTTTTCCTAAAAGAGCAACCCCCTACATGGTGAAAGGGTTGAGCTTTCATTAGGGGCTTTTCACTATCGTCCCCCGACCACAGATAATAAAATAGTCGATCGTAATAGCTACTACCCCTTCTCTATGCTAGAGTAGAAGGAACCAATAAAAGCACGGGCATACGTAAGAATCTAACACGAGTCATCCCTTCTACAGCCAGCCATATTCCCCCGTTCACTTCTATATGCGCAAACTACGCTTACAAATTTTAACAGCCTGTAATTATTGCATAACTAGGTGAATACTTTAGAACTTGCTGACTCGTTTCAAAACAATTGTTTTATTTACAAAGCTGACAGTCTACTCAAGTGCTTCGTAAATGAAACGATTATTTCAAAATGCGTCAGCAAGTAACTTCCAAAGTATTCACTTATATACGCAATAATCACTTATAATTTATTAACAAGCATATTATCTAGAGTTTTAGCGGTCAGTCATGATAATCTTCCAAGTTTACATGTGTTACTGTCAGTGCTTCAATAGTCCACCAATATAAAGCCCATATTCCCTATGTTTTTAACACACTTGAAGTATAAAATTTGAATGACTAGAAGTTGATATTTCAATTATTTAACAATCTCCTAGTACTAGTTCTTATATATTATTAACACATGTACTTCAGGTGATATGATATCACATCTCTGTTAAAGAGTGCCAGGAGCTGATGACCCTTTCATATGTCACAACACAAGAGCCTTCATATTGTTATTATTGGCTTGACTGATTTGCTGAGTAACACAGACTATTGTGCAACACAGCTCGCGCAAGAAGAGAGTCAGTGACACTGTGGCAGTTGCCTGTTGTATTGTGATTTTAGTAACCACGCACACACGATAATTTTTACATTTCTATTGTTAGGTTTGTCGTTAGTGTATGGTTCGTGTTGAAATTTAGTACCGGTACAATAATGAGGAGAAAATCGCTAAAATGTAAAATTGATAGCGTACACAGGAGTTACAAGAAAGTTGGGAGAGTGATTACTTAATTGTTGACAATGATGGAATACTGCAGTGTTTGGTGTGCATGAAAGTTGTGTCCGTGCCTAAGGAATATAATTATAAGACATTACTCAACAATGCATGAAAATAAGTATGATACATATACAGATGAAAGTGGGCATACATTAGTTGCAGATTTGAAGAAGAAGCTTAAACAACAAACAGATGTGCTTAGTAAAATATCGCATTCCCAAACGTATTCACTGTTTGCATCTTATGCTATATCTCTTGAGCTGGCCAGTGTAAAGAAACCGTTTACTGATGGCACTTTATTAAGAAAATATGCAGTTGAAATGGCAAAAGCTTTTCAGGATTCTAAAATAGCGGAAAATTTTAAATCAGTGCCACTTTCATATCAAACAATCCAAAGAAGAATTGTTGATATGGATGAGCAAGTAGAAAAAACCTGTGATTAGCCAGGTTAAAAAAAGCTCATACTTTTCACTTTGTTTGGATGAAAGTATTGATCAAACAGATGTCAGTTAGCTCTTAATCTTTGTACGAACTGTCTGTGAAGATTTCTCTATAAGGAGGAACTATTTGATTTAAGTTCCCTCCATGAAAGAACATAAGGAAACGGCATTTATGAAGCTCTGAAGAAAACAGTTGACAGAATTGGAAGCTTGGATAAATATTCAGCCATTGTAATAGATGGGGCACCAGGAATGACAGGTAAAAAGTTTGGATGAATAGGGTTACTTCGAGAGAATGGAGTTACTTGTCCGGCAATCCACTGTATTATTCACCAGAAAGCTCTATCGGGGAAATCCATCAAACATGATCAAGTTTTTAAACTTGTGATTAAGAATATAAATCTGATTAGAGGTGGAAACCGAGTCTTTTTACACGGACAACTTGAGCAGTTTTTACAAGAATCAGGGGCTGAGTATGGAGACTTGCTATTATATAACCGAAATCTTGTTGCTGTTTATGACTATCTGGTTGTTAATTACTTATTACACTTTTTCTATTACTTACGAACAGACTTTTTGTTAACTAAGGGTTGTTAAATTGTTAACTTACACTTGGAGGAAACGTTTTCGTCTTATGACTTCTTCAGCCTGGTATTTTTGCTGCTAGGAATGCTGCAGTTGTGATTCCTCGGTACCATTTTTTGAACGTTAGAAGTGATCTAATTGAAGAGTATGTGTGATATGTGCCGTGTTTGTTCATTTAGGATGTCATTTTTATGTGTGTTGCTCTATCTATATATTTCATACTGTTCTAGTGTGCTTAATTTATGGCCTTTGTTGCATGTGTGGAGGATGCTCATGTTATTTTCCATGCTTTTGCATGAGCGTTTAGTGTCCATGAGGTAATTTGTGAAGGGGGATTCAATAGTAGTGTGCAGTGCGCTTTTGTATTCTTTATATCTTTCGGCGATATAACACAAACAAATTCATCACCCTCACATACATAAACAAACTCACAAATAAAATAGTACACCAATTCAAAAAATCAGGATACAATGTAGGTTACAGAACCACAAATAAAAGCCAAACGGCTATCAGACACATCATTAATAACAATTCCAACACATACAATAACCCAGGAGTATACAAACTAAAATGCAACAACTGCAATAAGTTCTATATTGGACAAACAGGCAAAATCTTTTGCCAAAAGATATAAAGAACACAAAAGTGCACTGCACACTACTATTGAATCCACCTTTACAAATCACCTCATCGACACTAAACACTCATGCTTACTTACTTCTTACTTCTTAGTACGGGCGTCCAGCATCAATCATAGCCGATGGCCCGGTGTCCAATGTACGCGGCACAAGCAAGCTGCCAGTGTTTTTTACTTTTAAGGATGTCCTCAAAATCATTGACTTCTGCTCTTAGTAGGTCATGTGAAAGAATTGGATAGCTGCAACGCAGAAGAATGTGCTCCAGATCCTCTTCATCGTCTTCGCATAATGCACAGTGCGACGAATCAGTAAGGTTGAAGCGGAATAGGTACTTCTGCGTAACTATGTGACCAATTCTAGCTCTTGCTGCAAAAGATGCTAGTTGTCTTTGCACCCCCTTATATAAGTTCCCGTCAGTTGGTAGAGGTTGAATCTTGTGTAGGTGTCTCCCAATGGTTGACTGATTCCATTTGTCCAACCAGGCTTTATAGAAATATTTGTTGCTTTGGTTCCTACAGTGAAGCAATGAAACCCTCTTCTCATCTGTAGGCTGCATTTTAGAGGCTGCTTTCGCTATTTGGCCCGCATCCTCATTTCCGTATACGTCACAATGAGATGGTACCCACTGCAAAGTAATCTCACATCTATGGCTCTGTAGTTCACGAAGCAGGCGTCTAATTTCCATGATACGAAAAGCATATGCCGTAGGTTCGGAGTTCAAGATAGCCTGCAGAGCACTTTTGGAGTCCGTTAAAACACACACCTGTGATACTTTCAATGATAAACAACTTGTAAGCGCTGCATTTATAGCTAGTAATTCTGCGTCCATACTGGACAATGAGTTTGCTGGCACATAGTACCTATCACCAGTTGTTTCATTAAAGTAACCGGGACCCGCAACTTTTTCTTCAATGTCCACTGAGCCGTCAGTGAATATCTTGATATGGCGATCATAAAGCTCATTTATCATGGACAATACTTCACTTTTCAAGATTGCTGGGTGGTTGTTTTTCGTTAACCGGTTTGGTAGTTCCATAACAATTTCCACTCCATTCCATATGCCTGGTCTGTCATCATATGTCACTGGAATGGTTTCAGGAACGCCACACATTAACATGGAGGCCATGGACTTAATTTGACACGTGAATGAGTTTTTGATGTTACTGCTTGCATTTATCACGATGTGTAGAGGATGGTTAGGCGTTGATGACTGTATTCTTAAGTATTTGCTCCACATTTGCCTTCTGATATATATTTCAATAGGCTCAACACCCAGTTCCACTTCCATAGCAGAGGTAGGAGTGGTGCTCAGGCATCCAAGGCATGTACGGAGAGCCGCTGCTTGAATGCGGCCTATTTTGTCAATGTGTGTTTTGGCTGCAGCTCCCCAAACCTCACAGCAATAGGTAGCTTTGGAGCGTACAAAGGCTAAGTAAAATGATCTTAGTGTTGTTGTGTCTGCACCCCAGTTGCGACTGGCCACTACTTTGAGCGCATTCAGCCGCGATGTGCACTTCTCCAAAACATAGTCCACTTGCTTTGCCCAACGTAATTTTGAATCCAACACTACTCCCAACAATTTTGGGTTAGGGTTAAATTTCACGGGAACATCTTGTATTCGTAACTGCGGGATGTAGTTTGCCAAATTATTTCTTCTCGTGAAAAAAGAGCACTCTGTCTTGTCCAGAGATACTTTAAGTGACCACTTTCCACACCATTCCATTATCTTGTGTAGAGCTAGTTGAACCAAATCTATCGCTTTGAGATGGTCTTCATCCGATGCCCAGATCGTGCAGTCATCCGCTAATGTAAAGCTGGACACTCCAGAAGGGAGCTGGGCCGAGAAATCGTGAAGTGCGATATTAAAGAGGGTTGGGCAAATAATTCCACCTTGGGGAATGCCATTTGCAACAATGTGATTTGATGAGATGGTTCCATTGACTGAATTCACCTGTTTTCTAGGTAAGATACAATATATTTCAACATCTTACCCCTTATGCCAAGCTTCATACACTGGAGGATAACCGTAGCATGCGGAATTTTGTCAAAAGCTGCTTCATAGTCAATCATCACCGCAATTGTAGCCTTCTTTCGTTCAAAACCTTTGTAAATTTGGTCTGTGAAATATAGCAATGCATCCGCAGTGCTCCTCTGACGCCGGAAACCAAATTGGAGATTGCTCAGTTTATCATCGTTTTCTAGTCTCCATGTCAGTCTTGCGTTCACTAGACGTTCCATGAGTTTCCCCAGGCAGGATGTCAGCGATATGGGTCTATAAGATTCTAGTTGCAATTCGTCTTTTCCAGGTTTGCGGATAGGAATGATTCGAGCGGTTTTCCATTTTTGCGGTATTTCTCCTGTTTTCCAGACATCATTGAATAAATTTAATATGTTGCTGAGCATCCTTTGTGAACAGTTCTTCAACATCTCATTATGGATATTATCTGCCCCAGGAGATGAACAGTTGATTTTTGCCAAGGCATTTGTCAGCTCTTTCATTGTAAATGGTGCATTATCCATATCTTCATGTAGACATAGCAGTTCCATGCGGCAGGTGAAGAATTGCTCTTCGTCTGTTAGATTCATAGGCCAAGACACTCGTTTTCCCGATCGATTTGAATAATGCTTGCTGAAGGCATTTGCTTTCTCTTCGTCCACTATCAGGAGCACTCCGTTCGCCAGTTTCAATGAATGAATTTTCCTTGATAATTCACCGTTTGTAGCTTTAAATTTTTTCCATACCGTGCTTGATAGGGTGTTTATATTCATAGAGCCGACAAACTCTCTACATGATTTTCTTTTAGCTTCAGTGATAGCTTTTCGTAGGGTGGCGTTGCATCTATTATATTCCATTCTGTTGTTTGGGTGTCTGTTTTTCACCCATCTTTTCCGAGCTTTAATACGGTCTTTCCTAAGGCTTTCGATGCCATCATTCCACCAGTTGTTCATGTAACTTTGTTTTTTATTGCCAGTTTTTTTAGGTATGCTTTTGTTTGCAGCATTTAAAATGCTGTTTTCAATTGATGTTAGATTATGTTCAATTTCTAAGGCGTTTAGGCGAGTTTCTTCAGTAAAGGTAATCCAGTCTGCCTTCTTAATTTTATATCTGCTGTGAACAACTGCGTTGTTTACCATCTGTTCATTCTTGACTCTAATCTCAGTATACACAGGCAGATGATCGCTGCCCAAATCTTCGCCTACTCTCCAGCAATTCACTCTCCTCCACACATCTGGGCTGGTAATTACCAGGTCTAATGTGCTTAAAGTTCCTGTTGACGCAGACTGATAGGTAGGGTGAAGCTTATCGTTCAGCAACACCTTGTTGCCCGTTGTCAACCAATCGTACAAAACATTCCCGTTGCCATTGGAAGGGCCGTCGTTCCAGGAGTGGTGTTTACAGTTAAAATCTCATACAATGATAGCATTGTTGTCCATAGATAAAAGTATTTGAAAGTCGTCGCTACGGATACCTTGTCCAGGTACATAAACGTTGCAGAGATTGAATACATCATCCTTGTTCATTCTGATTTTAAACTTGGCGACTTCGATTTTTTGATTTATCATGATATCATAGGTTTCCACAATTAGTGAATCATGAATTAGAGTTACCAGGCCTCCTCCTGTGCGGTCTTCTCTTGAGGCGTTGTACATTTTAAAACCATTAAATCTGGGATGATACTTTTCATTTACAGGTAAAGACGCTTCCTGAATACAAGCAATCTTGACATGTTCAGTTTTGAGTACTTTCTTTAGTTCGTCAGATTTTTTCAGCAGAGACCTTGCATTCCTCATGATTATCAATTTCTTTTCTATCTCTGTTCGTTGGACGCGTTGTGACTTCGGGCGTGATCGCAACTTTTCCCTCTCTTTGAATGTTGTACCTATTGAATCCACCTTTGCAAATCACCTCATCGACACTAAACACTCATGCAAAAGTATGGAAAATATAATGAGCATCCTCCACACATGCAACAATGGTCATAAATTAAACACACTAGAACAGTATGAAATATATAGACATAGCAACACACATAAAAATGCCATCTTATGAACAAACACAGCACAGATCAAACATACTCTTCGATCACGTCACTTCTAACTTTCAAAATTAGTACCGAGGAAGCAAAACTGCAGAATTTCTAGCGGCAAAAATACGAGGCTGAAGAAGTTGTAAGACGAAAACGTTTCCTCTAAGTGTAAGTTAACAATTTAACAACCTTTAGTTAACAAAAAGTCTGATTGCAAGTAATAGAACAAGTGTAATTATATAAACATGTACGGTGGTTGAGTGCAGGAAAGTGCATGGAATGATTATTTGCAATAAGAAAGGACATCCCTGAATTCCTCAATAAGTGTGTGCCGTCTGACACCACTCAACTTGAAAAGAGGTTTGAAGATCCAGAATGTTTGGTTCAATTAGTTTTTCTAACAGATTTGACTAATCATCTTAATATTTTGAACTTGAGTTTCCAAGGAAGAAATCAAACAATATCAGGTTTGGCTGGAATCATCAATGGGTTTCGCAGTAAGCTAAAATGGTTCAAGCATACTTTGGAAAACAAAAACTTGATACACTTTCCTAGTTGTCTTCAGATAGTTGAAAAATTCAAAAGATAACGATATACAAGCTGCATCTTCTGTCAAATCCAAGAACTAATTGATGAGTTCAATACTAGATTTGCGGAAATTGAAAATCTCAAAAGTAGTCTACTGCTTTACAATAACCTCTTGGGGCTACATTTGAAGACCAACTACCTGACCTACAACTCAAATTATGTGATATGCAAGCTGCCATGTTTCTAATAACCAGGCAAGAAAAGAATCGTGATATTTTTTAAGATTTTGGACTAAAAAAGTCATCAATGTTTGGAAGTACATACCTATGTGAAAGTGTGTTCATATCTATGAAGTTTGTAAGAAACCAAAATAGAAACAAGCTCTCTGATGTATCTCTACTTCATCTCATGAGGTTGGCTAACACAGAACTAGGAGTGGATATTCGCTCTTTGGTGGATGCAGTTGATCAACCACAATGTTCACACCAAAATTATATATATTTTTATTCACATTTCAGTGTTTGTGTTGATTAATAAAACTATTTTTTCAGTATGTTTTTCTTGTTTGTGTAAAACAAACACCTGAGTCTTGAGAAAGACAACGAATATTACTAATTTCTGTTTTATTTTTAAATTTATCTATGTTCCTATTGCTATTTTAAATTTAAATTTAAGTATTGCTATGTGGCCTACGGCCACAGTCAAAGGTTTTAATTTTGCCCTCTAGGCTTTGGAAGTTGGACATCCCTGAGTTAGATCGATGCATACAAGCTGAAACCTAGTGAAACCATGGAGCTGAAATCTAGTCCACAGAAAAAAGTCAGAAGGTTTGAGTTTATGTCAATTTTTTGAAAAATATCCAGTTTTATTATTTAAAATTTTAATCTCTAAACCTATATTTATTTTGAGGGGCAGCTGTCTAATTATTACAAAAAGTAAGACTGTAATAAATCATCTAATTTAAGGTAAGTAAAACTTAATAAAAAAACACAAATTTATTTATTGATAAGGTATCTATATAAACACGCTATTAGTCAATTAAATAATAGACTGAATATTTTTAAACAATTAAATACTGTGACTTTTACCATGTAAAACGAACCTAAATCTCCCAAAAAACCTTACATTATAGAGAGTGATGGCGATAAGGACCCCAACTGTCTCATCAAAATAAAAAAAATCAAGTAGAAATGAAACAACATAGTAAGGAAAGTTTAATTTCTATAGTATATTTGTATAAATATCATGCTATTATAGGATATCACCTACTTATATTAGTATGTTCTTATGACAAAATAGAAGATGTTTCATACAAATTTGACATCAAAATCTATGCCAGTCACCACCACACTCCCATATAATGTTCCAATGGCCAGCCCATTCTCACAATTTATTCAATGATATATTTATGTCATTACGCTGTTTTAAGTAGAAGTAGTTTTTCGTTCATAGACGTTAGTGATGTAATAGGCCTATTAGGTGAAAATATAGATTTTGCATTGCATCACTTTAATACTCATTTCTATTAAAGGGGGTCCCACATTTATTTTCGCAGGGGCCCCCGATTGCGCACAGCCGCCACTGAGTATATAATTATATTTTGTTTTGAGAAGACCTGGAGACGAAGCTATGCACGCTATTGAGGAGGATCTGTAATTGACGTTTTCAGCTTGATTTCGTTGTTTTTGCCATCAACAGTAGGACATCGATGTTTTTTATACATTCATGGTTTTAATTATCTTGTCTTTCTTTTATTGACATAAATAATATTGATTGTACTTTAGTAATTTTCGGAGCACATGTGTATATATATATATATATATATATATATATATCAGTACATTATTTAATCTATTATTTTTGTCAACAATTTGGATTTCATTTTCGAGTTCGTTTTCACTGATACTATGGTTTCAATTAACTAATTTCCACCTACTTTCGAATTTGATATACGCCTTATTGTTTAGTTACACTACAAATTTATTAGTTTTACATTTTACAAGTATCTTCTAACTATTATCTCATGAATCATGGTTTTTATACTGAAAAACATATTTTGATGTTTAATATTTATGATACATTGCATGTCTTGGTTCATGTTAATATCTATTGGAAAAACCGCCTTGTTTCGCTTACTATTCTCATCCCTAGCGTATGCATACATTGATAATCTCTTAGTTTTGCCTTTAATTTTACTTTATGTGTCATCTCATCAGGTTGTTCGCTGTGGAAAGTTTTTTTTTCTCATCAATCATTATTCAGCAGTACACATGTGTTGCTTGCCTCCAAAATAATAGACAATTTTACTGTTTTACCCGGTCAATTATTGATCATTATTTGTAGGTTGTAAATACCTAGGTAAGGTATACAGAAAGTAAATTTATGTACTTATTGGATGTAAAAGTTGTGAAAAATTCAAGGGAAGTTACGGACATTAAATTCAAAGATGCTTATTTTTCGATTACATAAAAACTAAATTTTTACCTAATCATTGCAGAAATAAAAATTATTTGGAAATTCTCGTAATTATTTTAAAATAAAAACTACTATGAAAAGTTGGAATTATATTTGTAAAAAGAAGTTACACGTAAAGATCAAATTTTCATAAATGTTATTTTAGCGTTAATAAAGTCACACACATTGAAATAGGCTACTAAGATGTTTGTCCTATTACTTATGTGCTAGTACGATTTTGCAAAATATTAGAGTTCATATATTGCATCAAAAACAGCTTAATATATTAAACACAATACAATTGGTAATAACCACTGCAAATCCTGTTAGGGCTGTTGGGTTTTAACTCATTCATATTATAATTAATTCAATGTTCAGAAGTTGTGTTTCTGAATCATTAATAATACTTCTTTGGGCGTGAATCAGATCAGCTGACTACTTCAATCTGTCCATTGTCACCTGACTTTCGATACAGAATTGTTTTTGTGAAAAAGATGTCAGGAAAAGATAGAATTGCAATATTTCCTTCTCGAGGGTAAGAATGTAATTGATTATTTGCACCTCTGGTCGATTTAATATTTTAAGAAGATTTTCAACTAATTTTTAACTGTGTCCTATAAAATTTCCTTCGTATTTTAGGGGAATTCCTAACCAATGAGTTTCTTATTTTTTCTAAACCATTATATTAATATTATTACAATTATATATATATATATATATATATATATATATATATATATATATATTAATAATATAATATTTACACAAAACTTAACTATGAGTATTACAAAGTTGAAAATTATGGAGCATTGCTTCAGTAACAGAAAATAGAGATGACATACATTGTAATTAAGAGGAACATTGTTGTATTTCTTTCACAATTTAACACTTACTCATTTTCTAATAATGATGGTTATTATCAAGATTCATTGTTTTGGATGAGTAACCCTAATCTTCTCAATAAGGCTACTCCTTTGCTTTATTGAGAAGGATTGAAGATAAGGTAAAACTTACAAACTAAATACTGATAGAATGATAACTTGTTAAAGATAAAGGTATTTATTTCCCTTTCCCACATAATCGGTTTTAACAAACTAATTTATACCGGGCGATGCAGAAAGTCATTACGAATAAGAAAAAAAATTATAAAAACTTCGGTTCATGCCAAATACAAATACATCGCAATACCATAGATAAACAGAACATCAAATAAAATAGCCCACAAATTTCATAAAACAGGATACAAAATAGCATTTAAAACTAATAACAAACTACCGAACAAAATACAACACAACGCCAACAACAAAGATAAACTACAAGCACCATGCATATATAAATTGAACTGTACAAACTGCAACAAATTATACATTGGGCAAACAGGTTGAAACTTCGAACAAAGAATCGATGAACAAATAAAAAAACCTGAACATAACATCGACTCAACATTCGCCAATCACCTAAAGGAAACAGGGCACAAATACACAGACATTAACCATAACCTAGAAATCTTACACATCTAAAAAAAGGATCACATTTCATCACACTAGAACAATATGAAATTTACAAAATACAAAGATAATAAACCAACAAACCCAATACAAATCACATATACCTTTTGACAATATTGAAAACCTGCTTTTAAAACCAACACCGCTTAACCTAACAACTCCAAGCGGAAAATTTAGACACTGATGAAGATTGTCAAGGAGCGATTGAAAACAGAGAAATTGTTGAAGCAACGTAATATTTTATAACCCAGGACAGAAAATACAAACACAAATTAAAACAACACATTGGAGAAGGGGAAGTTCATTGAACTTAATTGTATTATCAAATCCTCAACTAAGATTGCTCTGAAATTCCAATAAATACCCAAATATTAGAATTCAAAACAAATAACAATATAATATGATACAACAGAAACAAAAAAGAAAAACAAACACCAAACATATATAAACTCAACTATTAAGATAAATTCTAGATTTATCTTGAACAGTTTAAACAAGTTGCGCAGTTTTTAAGAACGAATCAAAGGCGCATCCATTCAATTAAAAATAGCGTTACTGATCTTCTAACCACATGAGATATAGTTCACAGTTACATAAACATTAACTACATTTTAGAAATTTTAACCAATGAATTAAATTAAATATGGCAATGACTGACCTATTACTAACTACATGAGATATAAGTTACAATTACACGGATATATATGTATCATGGTGACCAACTTAGACACTGATGATGATCTAGTGTTGTCAAAAACATTTTGTCTCATCAAGTTTAAGTAATATACTTTAAATATAAGTTCATGTAAGTTGAACAATTTCTGATTTGAGATGTTTGTTAAAAGTCTCATTAGAAACTAATGGAAGGTTTGCAGTAGTGTTTTTATACGAAATTGACTTTTTTAACTTTTTTTATACAAATTGTTTTATAGAGCTCAGACCTTGATGAAGGGGCGTCTAAAGGGGGCACAAAAAGGGCACAGTCTTTTGAAGAAGAAAGCTGATGCTTTACAAATGAGATTCCGTCTAATACTTGGAAAAATCATTGAGGTATTTTATCTTTAGCTTAGTTTTGAATTGGTATTTCTCATTATAATATTTATAAATTTGGTAAATTATGCCTAGTGGATATTGTTGGATGAAGTGCTGAAAGCAAGTGTATATCAAAAGGGTATATATCTGTAGCGTATATCAATCATTGATATGTATTTAAATTGTGATGAATGTGCGTGGGTCTAGTAAAAATGTGCTATATATTCTTCATATGTAAGTTAATGTTGTGTTTGTAAAGGCGATGACTCCAAGTGAATCTAAAGACACTATTCCTAGATTGTAATAAGCCTATAGTAATCCCTTGGCACCATCTGGAGTCCTACTTCCTACCGGTTTGTAGGTGACCCTGTTTCCTCCTACAGATATTAATAAGATGTGGATATCCCTGAATCTCTAGATGATTTGTCGATAACTGATAACTACTGTTAGCTCTTGAACAAAATATTGTTTCTGGTCTCTTGTTAGGAAATATTCCAAATATGAGTGAATAATAAACAACTGAAGTAATTTGTGAAAGCCTATCAAAAATTTACAAAAATCTTGATAAAATGTCAGTTTAAAGGAAAAGTTTCAAAAAAATTAATACATTTGTTTATATATAGAACATAGACATTTAATAAATTACTGTTGTGTTTATGGCTATAGATTGAAATTTTGTGTATGGTTTTTCATTTTGAACACTATAGATATGTTTGTTATTTTTATGACCAAAAACTTTAATTAAACCGCTAATTTATTAAGTTTTCTCAGCAAAAGCATTGTTTAACGTTTTCTGACATAAACTGGATTATTTGGGCTCAGTATGTGATAAATAATTTCAGTTTACTATACAGTAATACCTCGTACTTACGCGATAGGTGGTATTAAGCGATAGCCTTGTAAGTCGAATTTGCGTAAGTTGGGGTATAATTTTACATACAATCACATAGGAATCATGTTTAATTGGGACCAAAGACTAAATAAATTAACAATTTAGAAGAAAAATGTGTATGTATTACAATCTTAAATACATAATACACAAAAAATTATATAATATACAGACATATTGCAAAGAAGTAAGTATAAAGAAGTTATTTTGACATAGAAGGCTTCATAAAATCTAATGAATTCGTTTCACGAATTAAAGATTTTTTCTCATGCAGAATTTCCTTGTAACTCGTTAATTTTTTTTTTGTTTTGTGGCAGAAATACGCTCATTGTTAGAGTCTATGTTTACCAAAATGTGTAAGCCTTATTCAATTAAACTAAAGCATTTTGTTTACATGTTGACAAGTTTCTAACTGTCAATTCATCTTCCACGTCAACTAGGTCTAAAGAATCTGTCCTTTTAAGGTCTTGGTCTTGCTTATATATTTCTATGAGCTCATCAATTAATTGTCAGCTCTTGGCTGTGTAAGCGCAGCAGTTCTTGAACATCATCATTATCCATTTCTAAGTTGAGTTCTCTGGCAAAACCGACACCTTCACCAATCACATCACCAATTTCATCTGACTCTTGCACTGATTCCGCTTGAGTTTCAGAGGCAAAAAATATAGAAACACCTTTTCCAAACAACGTTCAAAGTTTTTTGTGAAATTTCATTCCAAGATTGTCCAATGATTCTCAAAGCATCTAAAACATTAAATTGTTTCCAAAAATCTTCAACAGAGAGCTCGTTGTCCTGTCTCATAGCTTCATGCAAATGTGCAAATGATCTTTTTGTGTATTAAGCTCTAAATATTTTGATAATTTGCTGATATATCGGTTGAAGCAAACTAGTTGTGTTTGGTGGCAAAAATAACACTTTCACTCATGTGTCGAAATTAGTTATAAAGTTCTTTTAGGCATTTTCTTCCAGAATAGGCCAGTTTCTCAGACAGCATGATTTAAAACCGTGTAACTTGGGAATCGCATAAGACAGGGTAGCGTAAGCCGAGATATTAATGTACTAGAAATTTGTGAAAAATTGCTAGGCAATGTCTAACAGCATGATCTTTCCATCTATAATGATGAAAAGTATAGTTTTAGCTTTTTCATTTGCTTAAATGCTATCAGTTTAGAGAACTCAATTTCACAAGCCTTTTGATAATATTTTTATTAATTTTGTTGTAGCATTACTTTAGAGGAATCGTGAAACTGATAACTTTTTGAGTTTTCAATTTTTATATTTTTTCGATAAGAATTCCAGATTTCCTACATTTATGTCTCCTCCCAAATCTCTTGATACATTTATATTGGTGGCATAAATGAACATAAATGTATGAACAACTTTAAAACATTGGAAAGAAAATCAGGCGGATTAATGAAAAATGGATTAGATAGAATCAATAAACAAAAGCACAGCCAGTTTCAAGATGAGTTAGAAATGAAACTATTTAACATAAAATTCATCCTGCTAGAAATGGAAATATTATAAAAGGTTTGAAATATTAATTTGGATATAATGATAGAAATAATGTTGAAGAGATGGTTGAAAATATTTAGAGCGATATAACATCCTTAAATGTTAAATGTATAAGAATTATGTCAAAAAAGCTTAGGAAATAAAGAAATAATAATGATATTGAGTTTAATATACATGGGATATCTATAGAAAAAATACAAACAATAATATTTATATTGTAAATGACATACATTCACAGTATTTAATACTACGGTTACTAGGTTATACAGTTAAAATCCCATTATAACAAATCGTCAGGTCTTCAAAAAACATTTTGTTCAACTTAAATTTCTCTATAAAGAAATATAAGCTAATTGTTATAATACAGAACTACAATATATTAAATAATTTCATTCTTACTTTTAAAATATATAGAAACTAATATTGTTGAGTAGAAAGTACCTTACAGATTTATGGCGAGGAATCTCTAAAAATGCAGGAAAAGCATGTCCAGCAAAAACACCTTGGGAAAGTTCGAGAAAATTCCCAAAAAAGCCAAAAGGAATGTCATTCTGATAGGGTGGAACAGATTTGAGCACCATAAGGAAGCCAGTCAAATTTGAAGAGGGGAAGAAACCCGTAAGGAAACAATTCAGAACGAAACACAAAAGTCGGTCAATTTTCAGGACTCAAAAGGGTTAAGTTCTAAGACTCTGGGGAGTCATAATGCAGGACTCGAGGGAGAAATATGTTCAGTTTCAGTAAGAAATATTAAAGAAAGGAACGTTGCAATGTAAAGTATCAAGGGAGATTATTAAATAGAAAGTGATGTAAAAGAGGGAGATTAAAGGGTAGTAAGTGAGATTAAAGTAAGGGAGATTATTAAGTAATGAGTTATATTAAGTGAGGGAGATAGAAAAGTAGTACGAGAAATTAAATAATGGAGATAACTAAATAGTAAGTGGAATTAATAAAGGAGTGATATAATAAAGTCAGTTAGGGCATAGAAGCATTTCAAGTGATTAAGAAAAGTGAAATTCATAAGAAAAAATTAATAAGTGAATTTGTGTCAAGTGAAGTGAAACAAGGAACTACGCAAGCCATAAAGTCAACATCTTTAAGTATAAATTTATCTTAAATATAAAGCCAACTCTTTAAAGCCAAAATATTCAAATTTTCATAAACTTTTATTAGTTCTTTAAACAATAATAATTTATTCAAATGTAAAATTTATCAAACCAGGTGCAGTAAACTATACACGCCCTATGATAATTAAGGACAGTTTAAATAAAATTGTTAATTTAATAATTATTATAAGAGTCTTGATGCCTGCCCTAAAGTAGAGTTAGTTAAAACTAATCTTATGTTACTACCTATACATGCTAACGTTTGAAGTCAGGATTAAAATAAATCAGTTATTCTAATAGCAAGTAGCTGTGTTATTAATTGATTTCCTAAGAACCAAAAATATCCTGAAGGACGATTAGAGAAGGTATGTTATAATATATGTATTTAAGTAGAAGAAATAGCTACTCAACACTATAAGATCAGTTTTCAGTTGCTTCTAATGTCTCATTAGAGCACTAAATTTATACACACCACAGTCTATCTGGAAAGCAGAGAGTTTTGAAATTATAAAAAATAACTCTCACTCTTTACCTCCTCTCTCTTTCTTGCTACAAATCATGAATGCATTGTAAAAAAAAATGTTTAATATGCATTAGTTGCAATTATGTACTTAAAAAGTGACAAATATAAGTATATCTAAAGAAACTATTGTAAAAGCAAGTCCATTTAAAGAAATTAGTGTATATTATAAATGTGTGAAATGATGTGAATTGAAAAAAGTGTATATTAGTTACTGCTTTAAATTTAAAGATGATGCATGCAGACGTTTTTTCAGAAATAATGTTATGCCTATCATATTTAGCTACTGCTTTGTATTTGAAGAATGCAGTTAAGTCTAAACATAATTCTTATACGTAGTAATTATTATTTGTCATTAGTTTATTTGTTGATGATAAATGTAGTTGTATCTACAAAAATTATATCATGCGCAGTGCATAATGATGTATATTTAAAGGTGATGATATAAAGTACTTTATACATAATGTAAATTAGCCTTTACTATATACATATATAAAAGTCATTACTACAGCTGTATCTAAAGTCATTATGCTAGTGCAACATATATTGGCCATTGTTATGTATTTGACCTTAATAAATACTCAGTATCTGCAGAAATTATGTTATGCCTGGTGTGTGTGTTAAATATCATGCCAGGATATTTAAAGAAGTTGTGTTATTCCTAACCTAACATAACAGAAGTTATTACACTTTTGCTATTACTTGCGACCAGACTTTTTGTTAACTAAAGGTTGTTAAATTGTTAACTTACACTTGGAGGAAACGTTTTCATCTTACGACCTCTTCAGCCTCGTATTTTTGCAGCACTAGGAATTCTGCTGTTGTGCTTCCTCGGTACCATTTTTTGAAAGTTAGAAGTGATGTGATCGAAGAGTATGTGTGATCTTGTATTGCGTTTGTTCATTTGGGATGTCATTTTTATGAGTGTTGCTCTCCATATTTCATACTGTTCTAGTGTGTTTAATTTATGGCCTTTGTTGCATGTGTGGAGGAAGCTCATGTTATTTTCCATACTTTTTCATGAGTGTTTAGTGTCCATGAGGTGATTTGCGAAGGTGGATTCAATAGTAGTGTGCAGTGCGCTATTGTGTTCTTTATATCTTTCGGCAAAAAATCTGCCTGTTTGTCCAATATTGAACTTATTGCAGTTGTTGCATTTTAGTTTGTAACTCCTGAGTTATTATATGTGTTGGTATTGTTAATTATGCTGTGTCTGATAGCCGTTTGGCTTTTATTTGTTGTTCTGTAAGCTACATTGTATCCTGTTTTTTTGAATTGGTGTGCTATTTTATTTGTGAGTTCGTTTATAAATGTGAGGGTGATGAATTTGTTTGTGTTATTGTTTTTGTTGTTTGTGTTGTTGTTACTGTTCTTGTTGAGTATTTTTCTGTGTAGTTTGTCTATTAAAAAATTGTCATATCCATTTTTGTGAGCTAAATATTTGATTGTGTTTAGTTCCTCTGTATAGTCAGTTGTGGACATAGGTATTTTATTTAGTCTGTGTAGTAAATGTTTGAATGATGCGTGTTTATGCTGTATTGGGTGGTTCGATGTGTTGTGTATCAGTGTCTCTGTCATGGTTGGCTTGTGGTATATGTTGAATTCAAGTTTGTTTTGATTTTTAGTTAAGGTGATGTCTAAGAAATTCAGTGTTTGGTGTTTTAAAATTCTGCAGTGAACTGGATATTTTTGTGTATTTTGTTTATATGTGTTTGGAGTTGTTGGCATTGTCTAATGTTTCCTCGGTATAGTATTATAATGTCGTCTACATATCTGTGCCAATATATTATCTTATCTGCGAGTTTGTTGTTATTTATGACTTTATTCTGTTCTATGTGTTGTAGGAATACTTCTGCGAGAATGCTTGAAATCAGTGAACCCATTAGGCCTTGTTTCTGCGTGTAATATTTGTTGTTGTGAGTGAAGTAGTTCTGTTGTGTAATGGTGTTCAAAATGTGAATGATTTCTTTTGTGATTTTTTCTGGAGTGTTGTTAACTCTTAGATTGTCTCATAATATGTTTAGTGTTTCTGTAACTGGTATATAGGTTTGTGATGTCAAATGATGCCAGGGTTTAGTTATAAGGGATTTCAATGTTCTTTATGCATACGCAGGATTTAAAAAATAGAGTTAATGAATTCATACAGCAAACAACATCTCAGAAACAAATAAAGACCCAACAAGCAAATATCACAACACAGTTAAACGCATAATTAATTCAACTAAACACGTAATATCTAAAACACAGGAAAAATATCTTTAAGCAATAAGACCTACGTTAACTACCCTACAAGCACTTTCTAAACTACATAAACAAGGAACACCAATAAGACCAACAATCACCCACACACAAACTAGCACGCCATATGGATAGAACAATTAGAAAATACATAAACTAGACACACACATAAATATAAATAATACAATAGATCTAGTGAACAAAATAAAGTCATGACAGACACACTGATACACAACACATCGAACCACCCGATACAACATAAATACGCAGCATTCATACATTTATTACCCAGATTAAATAAAATACCTATGTCCACAACTAACTACACAGAGGAACTAAACATAATCAAATATTTAGCTCACAAAAATGGATATGAAAATTATTTAATAGACAAACTACACAGAAAAATACTCAACAAGAACAGTAACAACAACAAAAACAAGAACACAAACAAATTCATCACCCTCACATACATAAACAAACTCCCAAATAAAATAGCACACCAATTCAAAATAACAAGATACAATGTACCATACAGAACAACAAATAAAAAGCCAAATGGCTATCAGACACAGCATTAATAACAATACCAACACACACAATAACCCAGGAGTATACAAACTAAAATGCACACTACTATTAAATCCACCTTCGCAAATCACCTCATGGACACTAAACACTCATGCAAAAGTATGGAAAATAACATGAGTATCCTCCACACATGCAACAAAGGCCATAAAATCTACTGTTCCACACTAGAACAGTATGAAATATATAGACATAGCAACACACATACTCTTCGATCACATCATTTCTAACTTTCAAAATATGGTACCGAGGAAGCACAACTGCAGCATTCCTAGCAGCAAAAATACGAGGCTGAAGAGGTCGTAAGACGAAAACATTTCCTCCAAGTGTAAGTTAACAATTTAACAACCTTTAGTTAACAAAAAGTCTGGTACCAAGTAATAGCAAAAGTGTAGTAACTTATTAACAACCACCTCGTTATGAACAGCAACAAGATTTCGTTATAACAGAAGTTATATATTAGTCACTGTTGTTTAATTAAAGGTGATGAATACAAGTGTATTTAAAGAAATACGTTATTCCTACCTAGCATGATGAATACAAGTGTATTTAAAGAAATACGTTATTTCTACCTAGCGTAAGAGATGTTATATATTTGTCACTGTTGTTAAACTAAAGGTGAGGAAAGGTTTTGTTTGTATCCAAAATAGGTGTATTTAACAAATGATGTAACACCTAGTGTGTATAAATCACTGCTGTCTGATTAAAGAAAATAATGCAGGTGTCTAAAGAATTTGGAAGCAGTAAATAAGATCAATATTAATTACCTTGAAAACTACATTTTTCTGGCTCCACATGATTGTAACAAGAGAACATTTTAGAATTACATAATTCTTGCACAAAGACGTCTATTTATTACCCTTTTAAGTAATAAAACTTTCAAAGTACCTTACGAAAGCCTACATAGCCTATAATATTTACTAAGTTACCCAAAAGATAAAATTAATGTGTTAGATAAATCTGGGACTTGAAAGTAAATTGTAATTCTTGTAATAAAATTTGCAATGGCCAAAAAAAATTAACCAGATTTGAAGAACATATTAGCCATATAAAATTTCGAAGACCTGAAAAATCAAGTATTGCTGAACACTAAACCTACTCTAGAAATAAATTTTCTTAAATTAGAGAAAAATGTTAAATCAAAAAATCTTATAAATAGTTTTGAAAGTTGTATGTTAATAAATATGACAAAAATAATTTATTAAATTCTTATAAAGGGCCTGGTGGGTACTTGATTTCTGCAAAGAGGTAGGTATCCACTAAGCTAGTCCTGTGGTAGGGATGGGAAGAGAGTACAAAGGCTACAGCTAAGTGCTCTACACCGATAAGGTCCCTCCGAGTTTTTTTTAGTTTAGTAGTAGTATAAAGGGCCTATCCCAAATTATATTCATTAATTAGGAGATAGTTTTATTTTTATTTTGTAAAATATTTATTTGTATATTGGTAATATTGAAAAATGTATAATGGTAACTTTTCAACACAGAAGTTTAGAGACTGGTCCTAGTTGCGGAGGGAGAATTTACTGCAACATGATTGGTCAGATAAAGGGGCTGTGGCAAAGTAATTACTGGTGTATATATTTGAGGAAAATGTTTTAAATGGAGTTTCTTTTGTAAATTACCTCTGAGTCTGATTGCTATCAAACTGAAATATACATAAGGTGTTAAATAAAGGAAAAAGTTATTTGTGATATAGAGCTTTTATTTATTTAAATTAATAAAACTTTTACCAAATAATGAGTATAATTTTTAATTTTTTGTAGACTAAAACCTTGATGGGTGAAGTGATGAAAGAAGCTGCCTTCTCATTGGCTGAAGCTAAATTTGCAACTGGTGATTTTAATCAAGTCGTCCTCCAGAATGTTACCAAAGCTCAAATTAAAATCAGAACAAAGAAGGATAATGTTGCTGGTAGGTTGTGATACTACTATTATATATGTGTTTCTGTGTGTGTGTGTGTGTATATATTTTTTTAAGGTTAGTTTTGGTTGGTAAAGATTATTTAGATTTTTTGGACTAGGAGAGTGACAGACTTACCTTGGTAAGAGTCCACTCTGTAGTCTTGAAATAGAGACACAAAAAGCACTTAACCAATGATATATTTCAACCACACAGTGGTCTTTGTCAATCAAAGAGAAAACACAAAAAGAAATATGAGAGAATGTAATAAAATAAATATAAGTTGTAATCACAGATTGTGTAGAAGTCAGATGTCACAGATGCACAGATTAAAGATATATGTATTGTTTCCATGAGCATATGAGTGATTATAGTTTATATAAGTCTGTCAAGGGAAAATAGGTCTCCAATCTCTTTCCCCCTGTTTTTCTCTGTTTAAGAACAGTTAATAATATAAAATTTTTTGTTATAGCAATTTCCCATTTAACCCATTCGCTTACAATGACGGCGATCCGCCGTCGCGGCCCAGTTTGCCATTGAGTGAACCGACGGTGAATCGCCGTCCAATATAACTCGTTTATGTCTAGTTAGTTCTCAATAAATGCAATAGATCGCATTTGCATCTTATTCTACAGGCTTTGGGCTTTCCAATGGTTGTATTTTTATCTTGTTTGGACTATTCCTTCCCTAAACAATTTCGTTTCAATCTGGCGACCGATCTGCTGACATTGCCTGTAATGTTGTTTACGTCGTAGTTGTGTGCGATAAGCTAACCTAATTGGATTTTATTTGTTATTTGTGTTCTTTTTAAGTTAAAAATGAGTGGATTTAATGTTTTATTTGTTGATGAATGTGGGAAGGAGTTGAAGGAATGTGAAATTGAAAAAATTATTGGAGAATGTGACAGTGATAGTGAGAGTGATTTGTTTGATGAAATATTTGAGAGTGATAATGAAATAAGTGAAATAGGACAGTTGGACACTGAATCTGAAATATATGAAAATGTAAGTAATGAATCAACTAAAATCATAATAGACTCTAATATAACAGGTTCACCACATCATGAGAAATGTAATATACCTTGTTCTGCAATAAGTGATAAGTTGCAACTTGAGCAGCCCTCTTGTAGTTATGTTAGGCCTAAGTCTCCGCTAGATATAAATAATGTAATTTCTTATATCAATGTCCATGATAGGCCTGTATTACCATCTAATTCAGATGATGAAAGCTCACTGATATCCAATCCAATTCAGCTACTCGGTCAAATCAACCGTGATGGAATAATTGCACCTCTGTCTCCTACTGCTAGTGAGGAAGCTGATGACCCTAGTTTTCTTGATTCTTGTCCTAGGCCTGTTAGAGTTAATATCAGAGGTAGGGGTAAACCAAGGGGTAGGCCTAAAGAAAAAAATCCAAGTTTCAAACCACCTAAGCCTATTAAACGGCCAAAGAACCAGTCTATTAGCCAAACAGCACCACCAAGTAAAAAAAAGAAAAAACCAGGTTGGCGTTGGACCAGCAATATTGAGGAGAATAATATCAATAAAACTCCATTCATAGGTTGCCCTGGTGTAAGAGCAATATTACTGAGGAACTTAGGATCATCTCCTTCTGAAATAGATGTTTTCAATGCCTTTGTTGACAATGACTTTTGGCAACATGTTGCCAATGAAACTAATAAATATGCCAAAGAATTTCTTGCTAAAAATAATTCACCAGAAGAAAAGAAGTTGTATTCAGAATGGATTGACACAACTCCAGATGAAATGTCCTGTTTTTACACACTTTGTGTCCTTATGTCCCTAGTAAGAAAAAGAAATATTCTCTGTATTGGTCCCCTAATTCCACTACAGAGACTCCGTTTTTCCGCAAATCAATGCCATTCTGCCGATTTTTGCTACTTTCTAAATTCTTTCATCTCACTGATAATAAAAATAAGCCTCTAAATGACAAACTGTGGAAACTAAGATATGTAATTGATTACATGAATAGGAAGTTTTCTCTGTTGTACTTACCTGATGAAAACATAGCAGTTGACGAAAGTTTGATGAAATTCCGAGGAAGGTTGGGCTATGTTCAATTTAACCCCAAAAAAAGGGCAAGATTTGGAATTAAATTTTATAAATGTTGTGAATCTAGCACTGGCTACTGCTCTAAGTTTAAGATTTACACTGGTGCAGAAGCAATAAAACCTGTTAGAGTAGAAGAAGGGAGTGGAGATACAGCTGAGGAGGAAAAGTTGTTGGTGAGTGAGTCTATTGTAATTGAAATGGTGAAGGATTACGCGGGTAAAGGACATACACTTACCCTAGACAACTGGTATTCTTCACCACTTCTGTTCCACAAATTAAAAAATAATGGATTCAATGTAATTGGGACTGTAAATCCATGGAGAGCCAATATGCCAGAGACCTTCAAAAACTCTAACAACAAATTACTTCTTGGTGACTTCGAAGTAGCTTATGGTCATGACATGATGGCCCTTAGGTGGCAAGATAAGAAACATGTATGTATTTTGTCTACCTTTCATGACAAAGGTAATAAGAAGTCAACAGGGAAGAGAGACAGCATTAGTGGAGAGCCCAAAAAAAAACCTGAACCTGTTCTTTACTATAACAACTCCATGGGGGGCATCGATCGAGAAGATCAACAGTTGGCTTCATTCCCCAGCATGAGAAGGTATGCTAAAGATTATAAAAAGATATTTTTTTATATAATGGACATTGCCCTTTTTAATTCCAATGTTGTATTCAAAAAAATCACTAAGAAAAATATGGGATTTAGTGAGTTTAAAGAAAGATTTGCAAGACAGATGTTTGAATCCAAGCAACTTCCTTCATACAAGCGAAGAGGACGGACATCAGTGTCAGAAACCCCTTTGAGGCTTCAAGCATCAACTTGGGGACATTTCCCAAGACCAATACCACCTAATGAAATAAAACAAACTCCCTCAAGAAGGTGCAAGGTTTGTAGTGCTCAAGGCAAACGCAGTGACAGTCGGTGGGAGTGTGAACTGTGCCTCGTCGCGCTTCACCTACCAGAATGTTTCAAAGCATACCACACAAAAGTTAACTTTGCTTGACTCTTGTGTAATTGAAACATATTCTTTGCACCCTGAAGAATATCTTGGAGTATTTTCAAAGGTAAATTATGCTTTTATTTTAGGATAAGTGAAATTTAAAAAATAAAATTCAATATTTTTCATTGAAACATTTTAGTTTTTCACATATTATTAAATTATAAAAGAAAAGTTACTATAAATATTAGTGCATATATTGAAAGTAAAAGTAATTGTGAATAAAAAAATAACAATAGGTTCCATAAGAAACATAAATATGAACTGAAAAGAAGTCATCAACAAAAACCTTTTAAAATGCTCTAAAAAATTAGTCATTTATGGTTCAGTCGGTGTAAAAAAAAATTGTAAGCGAATGGGTTAATCCTTTAACTAATTAGCATATTTAAAAACAGCAATGAAATTAAAAAACAAAAACAATTAAACCCTTTAAGTTAAACAATCATTACTTTTAATTTATAAAATAATGAATTAGCACATTTTCTCTACTCAAGAACAGTTAATAATATAAAATTATTTGTTATAGCAATTACCCATTTAATCCTTTAACTAGTTATCATATTTAAAAACAGCAATGAAATTATAAACCAAAAACAATATAACCCTTTAAGTTAAACAATCGATATCTTTCATAAAACAGAAATTATTTCAATATACAATTTTACTACATTTAGTTTGATAAAGATTTTGAACATTTATTTGCCAACAATAAAAAATAAAATATTTTTTCTTATGTAACTAATTTAACCTTACATTTTATTTGAGATTCTTAACGTAATGAATTTATTCACTAGACTCACAATTTCACAACCCCTTAATCCCTGTAGGATTCAACTAAATTCTGAAATAATTTCAATTAATTTGCATTAATTAATTTTAACTGATTTTCATTGAACTTTCATTTTAATTCATTTTCATCAATACTAATATCTGAATTTCTTTACATAACAACCAAAAACACAAATTTTTTCTTATCGTATAACAATTTTAATTTTATTTAATATAAGTAATCTTGGTTGGAAAAGAGCCCTCATGTTGTAGAGGGGATTCCCCACCCAACACTATCCCCTCTCAGTTACTTTTTAAACAAAGCCATTGTCTGAAATTCTTTAACTCCAAAAAGAAATTTTATTTGAAATTGAATTATTTAAAATGTCAACTTTCCCCAAAAATTGTTCAATATAGAAATTTTAATTAAATGAAAACGAGAGAAATTAACCTCTGACCTTAATCGCGGGGTCACTCCTAAATCCTGGTAAATTTTTCTTTCTTCTCTCTCGAGATCGTTTGTTTCTGAGGTGGCCATCTTGGTATGCAAGCGTCAACGATCTTGACTGTTGGCGTCCCTGCTGCGAATTCCTTGTCTACACTTCCCGTACGTCCCTTCTGCGTTGTTGTAGTCGAATTTTATGTTTAGTCGATTAAGTAGAATTTAGTCGATTTTGAAATTTATAAAAGTATGCTCTCCCGCTTTCAGTTTTTGAATGTCTACTGTTCGATTTAATATCTAATTTTATTTATTTCTCAGTGTTCATATATAAAAGTTTGTTTTAGAAATTGAAATTTAATTAAATCTGGATTTTTCACTGTTCACTGTTTTAAAGAAATTTTGTAGCACTGTCCTTTATTAATTACTTTACTGACTCTAATAATTTTTCATATTGTTCACCTCCAACACACACAAACTTCTTAAGAACGCCGCCACATAGATGTTAAACTTTGGAGGCCACTTTTGGAGAAGTTACCTCCTCCAAAAGGGTTCCAAACTACACGCGACTACATTTTAGCGACGACCAGTCTCGCTTTTAGCCCCTCATATTTGTGTTTTAATTATCGAACTACTAACTTACACACAAAGATTTGTAACCCGGAGCGACCGGACAGACACGTCCTCCACCTTTGAAGTCTCGAATAACGCTGTCGATTTTACCCCTGCTGGCTTTCTTGTTCCCACGAGACGTATCGTACCAGGTTTTGTCAACCAATTAGGGGTGGCTTCTAAAATCTACGTCACGACATCATGCGACTTTTACCCCTGCTGGGCTTCCGCTTTCACCACACAAAGGAGGCTTACTCCAAAATGATCAAAATATTGTCTGTTTCTTTAATTTGGGTTTAACTCTTCTATCTGGCGTTTTCGCGAATTTTGGTACAGGGCATCTCCTTTTCCTTTTGAAAATTCGCATCTCCTCAAATGCCGGTGGTGGTTGTAGGAGTATTTTGAGGTTTTCTCTCATTTCCATGTAATTTACCTGTTTCTTAAAATATACAAAAACCCCTTATCCCTTCTAATGGCTTAGCTTTCCCATTTTATAATTACGAAATTTTAAAATCATTGAGACGGTATTTGCTAATTCCAATCCTGCCCTTGCAACACACACACACACACACACGTTTTTTTGACACCGATGTGCTTCCTCATTATTGTTTGTAATTTTTGCCTATGTGATCACTTTTAGTTTAAAAAAAATTTTATTTCATCCATTAAAACTCACTCATTGCCATAAAATATTACACATGAGTCACTTAGTACAAAATGCATACATATGCGTAATTATATATTTGTATATATACCATAAAAGAGTATATTTTCTAAAGAAGATGTATATAAATACACATACTTTAAAGTTAATCATTTTAAATCTTAAATCTTGCATTTAATTATTAGTAATTCATTATATTATTACTTATAAATCTTACTTAAAACAATACAAATAATTCTTATTTAAAAAAATACCTCGGTTATATCAAGAATAAATCTTGAATCTTAAAGCATTCCTTTTCGTTTTAACCTTCACTTAGGCACTCCTAAAAATGATAGACACTATCCTAATTTATAAAGTTGATGTCATTCATCTATATCCAATGTAAACTCAATGTATTCTTAAAGTTAGAGCCATTTGAAAATTTAAAAAAAACAAAAAGAAATTTGCAAAAACTAGTTTTATTTTTGGAATCTACAAACTTTTATCTATTTTTTTTACATAGTTTCCAAGTTTTTGTAAACACTTATCATATTGCACAACTATGTTTTGGAAACCTTCTTCGTAAAAACCTGCCGCCTGCTGTGATAACCAAGAATTCACTGCCGTTTTCAATTCGTCGTCATCATCATAATGGCTGCCGCCCAAGTGATGTTTCAGATGACGGAAGACGCTCGGCGTAAGGTCAGGGCTGTAGGGTTGGTGGTCCAAAACTTCCCAGCCAAAAGAGTCCAATGCAGCTCGAGTCTGAGCGGCAGTGTGAGGCCTTGCGTTATCGTGCAGAAACAAAATTCCTTTTGTGAGCATGCCACGTCTCTTGTTTTGAATCGCTCTGCGCAGCTTCCTCAGAGTTTGGCAGTAGGCTTCTGCATTTATTGTCGTTCCTCGTTCCATAAAGTCGACCAGCAAAACACCATGCCTATCCCAAAAAACGGACGCCATAATCTTGCGCTGTAACAAAGTCTGTTTGGCTTTGACCTTTACGGGAGATTGCGTGTGTCTCCATTCCATACTTTGTTGTTTCGATTCGGGAGTGAAATGCGAAACCCACGTTTCGTCTCCAGTTACGATCCGACTCAGCATGTCATCACCATTTTCGTCATAACGTGTCAGAAAATTCAAGGAACTCTCGAGACTTTTGTGTTTGTCCTCCTCGGTCAGGAGTTTATGGACCCAAAGCGAGCACAGTTTCTTAAAGTTTAATTTTTTATGAACAATTTTGTAAATCACAGACCTCGAAACTTCCGGAAATTCGTGTGAGAGAGTAGTGATCGTGAAGCATCTGTTGTCACGAATTTTTGCTTCAACTGAAGCCAGCAAATCGTCTGACATTAGAGATAGAGACTAGATCGCGTTTCGTCATGGACATTGTCGCAGCCGTCTTTGAAGTCTCGAACCCACTTACGCACTTTTCCTTCACACATGGGATTAGCGCCGTAAACTTCAGAAATCTGTCGGTGAATTTCTGCAGCAGACATGTTTCTTGCCGACAAAAACCGTATAAAAGAATGAACTTCGCAAGGGGCGGGCGATTCGATAACCTTGAACATTTCGCAAGCACAGAACATAACGCACAGGTTAGCTACACAGCTGTAACTGAGCGTAGTTTTTGCCAAGGCATGCCGGGACGGAACGCAAGCGCTCGTTACGGCGTGCACGCGAACTATGATGGAATATAAACAAACGGACCTTAGTTTAGAAATACGCTTAGTATGTAAAATAAATATCTCATTTTTATAAAAATTTAGAATAATTTGAAAGTTGATACTTGAATTAAAACTTCTTTAAACTTCTTACTGTGTAACTTTTAAATTGTAGAAATCAATGAAAATCATGTTCTTTTTTATTTGTGTTTTAGGTGTAACTTTACCTGTATTTGAAAGTTACCAAGATGGTACAGATACATATGAACTGGCAGGTTTAGCCAGAGGTGGTCAGCAATTAGCAAAACTAAAAAAAAATTTTCAGAGTGCAGTTAAACTACTAGTAGAACTGGCATCACTTCAAACATCTTTTGTTACCCTTGATGAAGTTATTAAAGTAACAAATCGGAGAGTTAATGCTATTGAACATGGTAAGTAAATAAAATTCTATTGAAATATAATTTATAAAAGAAAAATTGCTTAAAATGGTTTTTTAAAGGTATATACTCATTAGTAAAACCTAATGAGGGAGTTGGTCTAACCTGTTAGTAATAGATTTGTTTAACATATAAAAAGTAGTGGCACAATTTCGTAAAAATAATTTTTTATACACATTTGGCTTAAATGCTTATTTTTGCACTTAAGTTTATAAATATTTGAAAGTTTTAAATTCAACTAAATAAGTTTTTCAAATAAAGATAAAAATCCCTTGAAAAGACAAGAATTAATAAGACATATTTATTTAAAGGTTTCTTCGTATATAGATCCATGCTAGAAATTTACAAAAACAAATTGTTGTTGAGTGGTTAAAAAAACTTTTTTCAATGCCTCTGTAACTATCCTATACTCCTTTCAACGTGCAAACCGAATGATAAATTATGTATATATATATATATATATATATATATATATATATATATATATATATATATATATATATATATATCTCCATTTCTGTTTTGTAAGTTTAATATATTATCAGGAAAATTTGGGATAAACTGGTAGAAGTCTCAACTGGTAACTGACATTATTGCTACATATTATTTTGCTCTGTCTTTATGTTAAAACATATTTACTCTGTCTTTAGTTTTACTGGCATATTTTTTGTGACAAGACCATATCTGTAAAAGAAGTACCATGTTCATTCTGTGCTTAGATTAAGAGATCTTAATTTGCTCAACAATCTTTGAGGTGTATCCAGAAAGTAAGTATATTGGAGGCTCTCATGTCCGAAGGGATTTCATTTTCGACAGGTTAACTACACTTCTGTGTAGCCTGACTTCACCCCTTCGGAAAGAGACTGGTTTGAGGTCAGTACGTTGAGAACTGTTGATGCGTCAACACGTTTTGTGAAAACTATCAATTCAATCTCCCATCAAGTGTGAAACGTGGTGTCATACGTTGTCTGGTTTAGAAAGGAAAACCTTCAGTTGAGGTTTATAATGAGGTGAAAACTGTGTATAGTAATAAAACTATGAATCACACCAGAGTGTATAAGTGATGTCGCGAGTTTAAAAACAGTCATACGTCTGCAAGATGATCAGAGGAGCAGAACACCTTCAATTGAGGAAAAAATTGAAAATGTGTTCTGCGATGATCGCAGATTGACTGTGGATGAACTTTTGCAAATCTCCATATCTCTACTATACAAAACCATCACAAAACCGTCTAGTATCAGAAACTGTCCATGAGGTGGGTCCCAAAACATCTGGCAGACCAGCACAATTTGAATCAAGTAGAGGTTGGGCAAGAGTTTTTGAGGTACTGCAAATTCCATGGAGATGAATTTCTCCACACCATCATTACTAAGATAAAAATTGGGTTGCACACTACACACCGCAACCAAGGGTTTTCCCTTCCAAACAAAATATCGGTGGCAGATTGGATTGACATTTTTCACGTAATGCGTTTTTGTATCGATACTTTATAACATACTAATTTTGAACCGGTCTCGTTATGCAGAGGAGAAATCAGACTACATGGAAGTGTAGTTGGCATATCGAAAATCAAATCCCTCCAGCTATGAGAGCCTCTACTTTGCGGTTACGCCTCGTATTAGCCTTTCCTGTCATTATCTTTGCACTTTTACTACACACTGTAATAATCTTTTCCCTGTGTTTTATTGTTTTAATAGCAACACATGACAAAAAGACCTCTTCTGTAGTATAATTTACAAAATAATATTTTCTTTGGTTCATTTATTAAATACATGTCTCAAAAAACATTAAAACTGAGAATGTTTCTTCATATCTTGAATCACATGACATTTACAAGAACTTTTCTAAATTATAACTATAAATATCAGTTTTAATCCAATGCTGATTACTGCCATGTGATATGTGTCATCAGTTATTTTCTGCAGAGCTTATATTGACTAGACGTATACTTTATCGATAATGAGTCAGTCAGTGTTTAGTTTTCTTAGCTTATTAACGTATTATCATCTCCATGCTTCAGATAAGTACGTGCAACGTGTTTTTTTAACGCTGTTTACTGGTTTTTTACACTGTCAATTTTTACACTTTATCTGTTCGGCAACTTCCCAAACTGCAGTCTTGTCAGATTCCCAAAAAAGATTATTTTTAATTACTTGTATTCCAAAAAGTTCAGGAAAACTATGGCTGGTTAGTGCTGATAAACTAGCAGAAATAACCAGAAAAAAAACTGATGAGATGGTCTTGCAGTAAAAGCTTGCAAGGGGAGAAGCTTACATTAAAAGCAGTGAGAAGAACTCATCTAAGTAGCCCAATGGTTTGATGAATAAGTATCATTGTACAGTCTTGTCTTTTTACCAAACCATTGATCATAGTGTTGTAAAATTCCTGGCAACTTAAACTAGTGGAAATATTTCCAAGGAATATTGCCAGCAATATTCCCAAAATTCATACATTCCTGGAAATTTATAATTTTAAAGCAAGATAGCGCCAAAAGCTATTGATTAGTAGGTAATATGCAATAAAAAGATGCTAAAATTAAACTCAAGTACTGTTTAAAGCATAACAGCAAAAATTATAATTGAAAAAAACTTCCTAGGAATTTATAATTTAAGAGGGCGATAGTTTAAAAACTTTTGAATATTTGCCAAATTCAGTAATTTTATGATTAAATAAAACTCAAACACTGTTATGGTTCAAATAACATATTATAACTAAATATTAACATGAGGAAATAAACTTTGTTTTACAGTTAGCATAGGGACTTAGTTACGAATTGCCTAATTACTTTCATAGTCCATCAAAACTTCGGCATCATCTTCTTTTTTCCTCCTCCTCTTCTTCACAAGAACACTCATGAATCCCAGGAAAATTGTTCTCACTTGTTTCCATGACATCATCATTAACAACAACCAGGTCGTCTAGGTCTTTATCCTGTCCTACTTCTTCTGGGTTGCCACTGGTTTTAGACTCTATCTTTTCAGTTTTTGTTGTGAAAGGTTCATTAGCTTCCAATTATAGGACAAATAAGTAATTTTTTTTCTTTCTTAGAAATTTAATGTACGAGGTTGTGTTTAAATGCTATGTATAAGTTAAGACTTTGCTACTTCTTGGTGTTACCGGGTGCCGTGACCACGCTTTGCTAAGAGTAGAGGCCACAACGTTTCATAAGAGTTGGAGCAAGAAGTTTGGTTCTTTATAAATAAGGGAACTGTGTTGATAGCTAGTATGTATAGTAATGTCTCTGAGGATGGTTACTTTATAACTGAAAAGTACACGAGACTCTAATAAAAATATTTTTGGTTAGAGGTTTTGTGTATTATTTATTGATATTAAACCAAAGTAAATTATTCCAACTAATTAGTGAACAAATAAGTTAACTTGGCAGCTCGCTCAGTTGACAGACAGTTTTTTTTTGAAAGGATTCATGAAAATGTACTGAACAAATGTTTCAGTTGATATAGGAGCCCCAATAGTAGGACTGATATCTTTAGTTTATACTATAATTAAATGATACTAAACTAAGTGAATACGTAAGGGCTTACTTTCTGATGGGTTATGGAATAATCATTCCTTTTACAAAGCAAAGCATCTACTTACGAAGCTGAGTAGGAACGATTGTTTTGAAACCCATCAGCAAATAAGCCCTTACGATACACTTAGTTAAGTGTCATTTAATTATAGTTTAATCAGTGAATTCAAGATGATTACAACAAGCAACTTTAGTTTTTAATTGTTAAAAAATCTTTATAATAGATGTATGATCTCTTTTATAACATATCTAATATTGTAATACCAGTCGGAGGGTTTTTACTGGTCCAGGAATTTAATTCTATAAATTGCCACTTGTTTATCAAGATAATTTATGTATTTGAACATTAATTATTGAATACAAGTTTAGAAAGTGTAATTAACTGTTACTTAATTATCTTATTTTAACAGTTCAGTTGTGTTAAATTGCTCAAAATCTAAGAATGTTTTAAAATTTCAACTTTTTGGGAATCTTTCCTAACCAAGGAAGTATTCCTGGCGATATTCCCATTTTTTAACTTCCCTGCCAGTGGAAATATTCCCGGCCCCCGTTATTATTTGATCACTTTCATTTCTTCACAATTTTGCCTATTTTCCATTAGTATTTAATTGAAAATAAATAGATTAAGCGGTTTGACTAAATGTTATAACTCCACATTAAAACTAAAACTTCATTATTATTATTATGTGATTCAAGATTACAATTTGAAACAATATTGACTTTGAAATCTATCATTCTTCCGTTAAGTAAATAAATTACAGAATTCCATATGGATTTTTGGATATATCACTATCACAGAGAATATTGTGTATATTACAATTAGATCTGATTGTAAAGAGCATGTACTTATAAAATTTAAATGTATACATTCCTCATCTACACTTACGGAAACTTGTCCTCGCTGTACACTTAAAATAAGTCTGTGTGCATTTTAAACATATATGTTAGTATTTGTCATTAACCAATCAGCTCAATAATTTTAACTAGTTGCTCATGTAATTTGTTTACCAGCTCATAACACCTACAGGAAAAAGTATATAGCCTATTTTTCCTTGTGTGCTGTGTAGCTAAAAATTTTCAATATCATTGTAATAAACAATTATTTTCTTTTTTGTTTTCAGTTATTATACCTCGAATTGAAAGAACTCTTGCGTACATTATCTCAGAGCTTGATGAGTTGGAACGTGAGGAATTTTATAGGTAAACTTCTTTTAATATTAAATGTTTAAAAAAAATACTTTGTTTATTTACTATTCCAGTAATTAAGCGGACTTTCGGATTAACGAAGTTTGGATTATTGGGACTCTATTTAAATTAGAAATACTCAGATAAGGACATAGAAAAGCCTTGTATCAATTAAAAACAGCATTTTGTTTCTTAGGCATAATTGGGCCTTATTTCTTCAAAAGTGGATGCTGTTGATGCAGCCATGGAGTATATAATTACAAATTGTTAATGGAGTATTTTTCATTTAACTTGACAAATTAAAATTGGAAGGCATGTGGTATCAACAGGATTTTTTGTTTTCTAAAAAGTTTCCTTAAAATTCTTATTTCATGCTGTGGGGATCAAAACTAGCCAGCAAGGTTAACCCTTTTGTAGTTTCTTTATTTGAGAATATGTGAAATCAAATACTTGAATCAACAATCCCTCCACAATTTTTTAACTCAAGGATGAGAATCAACAAAATTTAGTGAGTTTGAACTTGAGCTGTGTAGGAATGAATATTATTGAAAATACTAACACTTCATGTGTGTTGGGAATTATTGAAAATTTTGAGAAATTTATAATTGCTCAAGACGTATTAATATAAAAAAATGCCTTTATCATTAATAAATAACTTTTGATATTATTAGACCTTGTGTAATTAATGAAAATGTAAGTAAATTGGGTTACAACACGCTCTCATTTCTTGAACAACCTGGTTCCTTTTCAAACCTCTGACTGTACTGTTAATTTGACTTCCACATATAACTACTATATTGGAAAAAGCAATATTTTATTAGAATTGAAATAAAAAAAAGAAATTGACACAGTTGTGAGATTGATTCTGTAGATACGTTACTAAGAGAATTCACATGTCTAAATATATTGATGTACATGTGGTCCTAAAATTCTTCAGTGTTAAATATTGAATCGGTATAAATTATATCTAGTAGAGTAATTATAAATTTTACAAGCATTTTTAAAAAAAATAATAAATTTTATCTTTTTTATGGAGAAAGTAGAAGGTAGATCAAATAAATTAGTTAATAAAATTTTGATTTTCAGGTTAAAAAAGATTCAAGATAAAAAACGCATCCTACGAGCAAAGAAAGAAGCTGCAAAAGCTCTTCAAAAACAAACTGAAGAAGAAAATAACATGCTAGATGAAGGGGATGAAGATTTGCTGTTTTAATTTATTTTAAATTGTAAAAATTTGTCTAAATATACACAACGTAGGAAGTAATAACTCATATTTGTTTACTAAGCCATCTGTTTTGGGATGATAGCAGTATTAATTTCCGTTCTAAGGATTATGTTGATACTTCTAGAAAAATATTTATAGAAACTTCATTGTTTCTTAATCTCTCTCATTTAACTTTTTTGTTTTGAAATACATTAATTATTATTTTTACATTTGTTGGTCATAATACTCGACTTTTATATCCACTTCTATAATTTTCATATACTATCACTCTTCAGAAAAGTTATTGAAAATAACATTTACTTTTAGTATATCTAATTAGATTTTTTTAAAATTCTTTTTCAATAATTATTCATTACCTGTTACTTCATATAACTTATTCATTTTTGTTCCTTGTTATATATTCAACAAGATTTATATGAATTAAAAATATAATTTATTGAAAAGAAATATGTATCCAGTGTGATTAAAGCAACCTATATAAACAAAATTATTAAGTGGTGATGTCAGTTTTTTAATTAACATTCTTAAAGGTTTATATGAACAATCTGCATATTAATTAGATTATATACTGCTGAAATATAAATTCATTCATCTTGTAACATAAAACTACTGTCCATTACTGGTACAAAATTACAAACAACCAGCAAAACTACTGTGTCTGTATTAATTACTTTGTCTATGATGTCACTGTTTCAATTTATAAATAAGGTTAAAAATCAAATTAATTTTAAAATATAAACTCTTGTTTTCAAATTTTTAATGGGTTTACTGTAATGGTTTAAACTAGAAATTAAAACAAGTTAATATGTTTAAATAATCAGTAAGTTAAATAAATTGTAATTGATTATGTGAGCAGAGATTATTTGTATATGTAAATTGAAATAATCTATGAGAGTGTTAAGATAGATGTAATTATTGCTAGGCTTAGCTAAAACCTGTAAATAATCATTCCATACTTTTAAAGAATTAGTTTATTCAAACTAATATTGGTTTGTTGTCTCAAACGTGTCTACAGTCTTCTTATATATTGTAGCAGCTTGAAATTTATTTTAAAATAAGTATTTAGTGTTCATTGTATGTTGGTTATGGTGCTAACGGATGTAGATTCTATCAATATATGTACAAATAGATTGAATAAAAAAATCAGTCAATTGTGTTGTAGAGATTTTTTATTTTAAAGCTGTAACAATTTATTTCACGCTATTGCATAGCAAGGATTTTTGTTCACTTACATAAACTCTTAGCAACACATAAGTAACATTTAGGCCTTAAAGCTAGTATTGTTCCCTCAGGGTATTGATTTCTTAACATTAAATAGTATTACCATTAAATAACTTAAGTCTAAAACTATAATATTATTTGAACATAAACAAATGTCGATTGCTTTGAAAATTGCTAACACTGATAAAACTAGAGATGTGCAAAGTAAAGAAATCTATTTGATTGCAGAGATAGTTCTTTGAGTAATAAATTATTCAATATTAATTTTCTCAGCTTTCATTTTCAGCCATTGTTTAGATATAAACATTGCTACTTTTAACACATTGCATGTATCAGATCTGGTGCGATTCTAGGGTCAGGACCGCTTGAATTGGTTATAATCCATATTGTGATGTCAAACATAATCATCAGCATGAGCTTAGCTCTTAATACAAGTGGTTTGAATTTATTTTCAGTTTGTAGTACTAGATTTCCCCTTGTGCGTGACTGTGTGGTTTTTTACTATGTGAATTTTATGAATCCTGTAAACTTTTTTATCTTTGTTAATTATTTTACTAATGTTTTTCAAAAAATTTATTGAGTACCTTGTCTTTCGTATACAAACAACCCAAAGGACAAAAAGTGATAATTTTGTCCACATAATAAGTTAGCTGTTGAGAAAAGAATTTTAATTCTTATTATAAAATGAATATACGTATCATCCACCTTGAATGATAGGTGGGATTGTAATATATTTTATACAGAACTAAAGTGTAAACATATTCTATAAATAATCAAAGAATGAACTCAAATCTCAATAAAAACAAGTTTAATAATCCAGATTAGTTTTGGTGATGATGTTACTTTCATCAGTGGTTGGCTAACAGTAACCCATGTTAAGTCTTTTTACACTAACTGGTCAGTATAACTAACTGATAACAGTGTTAGTTAACCACTGATGAAAGCTACATTGTCGCCAAAAGTATTCTGGATTATTAAACTTATGTTTAGTGAGATTTGAGTGTCCTCTTTTAATATTTAACTTTCATGAATTGTTCTCACTAGCAAAGCTCTAATTAACTAAATATTTATACATAAATAAACATCTTGTGACTGTAAAATCACTTTCTCAATGTAGCTATACCTCGGTTCCATTAAATGATACATGAATGACTAGCGCTATATATGATGTCTTGGATCAGATTCAACATTTTTGACGTAATGAATAATAGCCATTGGGGACGAAAACTAACTTCTTTCATCATTGTTTGGATGATTGTCAATAATATTAATTAAATTTATAAAAATTAAAATTCAGGTACTGGGGTAGTATTGATAAGATGTGTGATAATTCAGCATAGATAAAATGTATTCTATCTCCAATAGGACACATCTTATCTATGCTGAAATAAATACTAAAAAACTGGTGAATGGAGGTGCAAAAAATTAAAAACCCTTTTCACATGTTTTTTATGTTTATCTTCAATTCTATTAGGTGCTAGTTTAAATTACCCTGGATAGTTATACAATTACCCTAGCTAGCTTAATTTTTTCAAAAATTAAAGTAGACAAAATTTCTAACAAGAACAGTTCTATTATTTTTTTTATATGATTAACACTTTTCATGTTATGGGCTTGGTAAGTTTGAGTTTTTTTTAAATTTACTTCAAATGTAGTTATCATAGGTTCTTCATCATAATAATGAATAACATGACGTGTGATCTGATGTTTCATTCTGCTAACTTGAGGCTTTTGATAAAAAAAATCACATCATGTGGTTCAAACCGCGTTAGTAGTACAAATATAAATGTATTCTATGGAAAGCTCTAATGGGCTTATATAGAACATATCACCATGACGTTTGATAGAGATTCTTCAATGGCAAAGTGGGTTAGGATTATACCACTTTTTAAGACAAGGAAAATTTTGATTTTTTTATGTTTCATTAGCTTCAATATGAGAAACCAGCAAGTTCTCGTAAAGTATAGCTGAGGGAATTCGAAAATAAAATGTATTTCCGCTTGAAATTACAGAAACACGGATTTTCATGAAGTATGCTTGTCAACCATGTGTACATATTTGGGTTTATAGAACCACTGGCTATAATGACAGAGAAATATTGAGAGTAGCTTAATGAAAAATTCATTTTCTAATTATGTTTATTACACCAATAATGTTTTTATGTAATCTTTGAACAGTTGAATATCTTTATAAATTATATTCATATAATACGTGTATACAATACATTCATGCGCTTTCTATATAAAATAAATAACATAGTAACAATAAATGTTGAGTTTTTGCAATTATGTCTGGCTTTTAAATTATGCACAGGAAAAAACCGTTCCTACAGATATAACGATGAATATATATCCTATATAGTATGTTCATGTATAAGCATTATATAATTATGTATTTCATTAAACTAATTCCAAAACGTTTTAGTATGCATACATGAATTAGGATCATAAAATAAATAGAAATCATAATGACGATGGAACCTACAATAAACATGCATGTGAACCACTTTTCAAAACTTCTCAAGCTTATAATATGAAAAGTATTTGTCTTACAAGAAACATAAATTGAACCGAGTCTCATAAAATTCCAATGTATAAATGTTTGATATAAAAGAACTACTAGCAATTTTAATGAAGAACCTCAACATGTACAACAAAAACAGCAAGCTTCTAATATATATTTCATGAGAAATTTATCAAATTTAATTTTTTATATTTAAGCTAGCTCCAACAGAACTGGAGATAAAAGTGAAACACATTGAACAAAATCTTTTAATTCACCCTTCCCCTTTCATACTCATTTGTATTTATTTACACGCCAGTATTAGCAGTATTTTGTTGGGTCTGTATCAACAGACAATAGCACCAATAATCAGTATTCTTCAATTTTCTCTTCGTGACCTAATTTTACTAACCTATTTTTTAAAATATTTTTTAATATTAATATTTAAGGAATTATTTGGTTGATTCTTTAAGGCTTTATGTGTCAGACGATAATCTTTTTGAGAATAATTAATTTTGTTTATTACTTTGTCTTAGTTTAGTTTAATTTATATTGAAACATTTCTCAGTAAAATTTGTAATTTATTCTAGTTTGAATAGGCCTGGATTTTTAGAAATTTGGTCAATTTTGAATTATAAGTCCCTTGTTTGCACATCTCTTGTTAAAAATTAGGAACTATGCCATTAATATAACACTAACTATATAACAGTTATTCACATTTACAACAAATGATTGGGTCATATAATATTACTAAATTGACTAGTAAAGCTGCCACAGAATACAAACAAGATAACATAAAGGGCATTCTTTTATCTAGCTTTATCCATGATACACTCAAGACATATTAACAACATTTATTTATATTTTCTTTCAATTTCAATCTTACATTATATATAATTACTCAAATAATGTACATATATCACTCAAATAATGAATTGGTCATATATTTGTTTCACTAATCTATTAATACCTTACTTTATACAAAAAAAATTTGATCACACATATTTATATATTCATTAGCATTGTCTGAAATTCTAGAAATTATTTTATTGGTACATAAAAGAAATATTTCTTTAAAAAAAGCACTGGAAAAATTTGTTTCCAATTAGTAACAAAATTTTATCAACTATAATTATGAAGCCGTAAAATTTCATCATTCAATTAAATTAGCTGTAGAATATAACAAAGTAAAATTTGAGTATAGATAATTTTTCATTAGAAATAACCTATAATTAATAGAAAAGTAGACGGCCTAAAAATTGTCATGATATTTCAGTTTTATTTCATATGCTCCTTTCCAAGCAATTTTCAAATATTAAAAAAAAAACAATTCTTTTCTTCATTCTGTCTCAAAAACTGCAATTTAAAAAAAATTTAGTCTAGATCAATGTAGATTGAAAAATCAATGAATTTGTAAAAACTGCTGAGGTTTGAAAGACTTAAAATTATGTTTAATTTAATGAGTATTTTCAATGAACAGAGAGCATAGTGATGAAAAATTGTTTCACCTTTCAAGGTTTTACATTTCATGAGTGTACTCGAAAGACACATTTAAAATCCATCAAACTTTGCTGAAGATTTCATCACTATAAATCATAAGTATACAAGTTTATCAAAAAACATGCATCTTATGCATAATTTCAATAAAAATAATAGACTCCACACAACATAGTTTGTTTTCCCACTCCCACCCTATACACAAAAACCTAGAGGTTTGCTGTGGTCTGTATTGACATAGAGATACAACTCCTGAAATGGCTGACCTTTAATATCAATAGAAAATGCTGATGCTAGTTATATTTAGTAAATGCCATTGCTCCAACATTTTGAATAATCTGACAGGATATATTTTTGAATAATTGATTATTTTGAATAATCAGGAAGGGGTATACAAATTAGCGATTGGCAGAGATTGAGTCCAGTTATCAATGACAAGGGTAATTTTAACATTTTGTCTAATTTCAGCCAGTGTTTAGAGCTTCTGTCATGTAGCTGTGAACCAGTCATGTTGTTTTCTTCTGTTCTACAATTTCCTTCTTAATACACATCCTAAAACTAAAATAAACATTTATTTTCAAGTTTTATATTACAAAACTGTATTTCTTATCCCTTTGATTTGTAAGCAATAATACGACATCAATGAAAAACATGCAAAAATGTACCACAGTAACAAAACCTATGCCTAATTTCCTAGGCAATGTTCTTCATCAACATCATTTCCTAACTTTTATTTATTTTTAATTCAGTAATACAACATCAATCCGATAACTATCATGATAAAATAAAACCCTTAAACTAGAGTTTTGTAATGGTTTATTACAATTATTTTTGAAATCTTGTTGCTGTTCGTGACGAGCTGGTTGTTAATTACTTGTTACAATTTTTATATTACTTGCGACCAGTTATTTTGTTAACCAAAGGTTGTTAAATTGTTAACTTACGCTTGGATTCAATATATACTGCAAGCCAACTACGACAGACACACTGATACACAACACATCGAACCACCCAATTCGAAATAAACACGCAACATTCAAACATTTACTACACAGACTAAACAAAATACCTATGTCCACAACTTACTACACAGAAGAACTAAACACAATCAAATATTTAGCTCACAAAAATGGATATGACAATTATTTAATAGATAAACTACACAGAAAAATACTCATCAAGAACAGTAACAACAACAGAAACTCGAACACAAACAAATTCATCACCCTCACATACATAAACAAACTTAAATAAAATAGCACACCAATTAAAAAAACAGGATACAATGTATCTTATAGAACAACAAATAAAAGCCAAACGGCTATCAGACACAGCATTAATAACAATACCAACACATATAATAACCCAGGAGTATACAAACTACAATGCAACAACTGCAATAAGTTCTATATTGGACAAACAGGCAGATCTGTCGCCGAAAGATATAAAGAACACAAAAGCGCACTGCACACTATTATAGAAACCACCTTTGTAAATCACCTCTTGGACACTAAACACTCATACAATAGTACGGAAAATAACATGAGCATCCTCCACACATGCAACAAAGGCCATAAATTAAACACACTAGAACAATATAAAATATACAGACTTAGCAACACACATAAAAATTACATCCTAAATGAACAAACACAACACAGATCACACATACTCTTCGATCACATAACTTCTAACTTTCAAAAATTGGTACCAAAGAAGCACAACTGGAGCAACCTAGCAGCAAAAATACGAGGCTGAAGAAGTCGTAAGTCAAAAACATTTCTTCCAAGTGTAAGTAAACAATTAAACAACCTTTAGTTAACAAAAAGTTTGGTCGCAAGTAATATAAAAAGTGCAATAAACAATTATTTTGTAACGGTGATCTTATTTACAAAAATATATTATTTTGTAAGTTTTTGCCAAATAACAAGTGAAAGTCTTTTTAAGGTGTTTATTGAAGCAATTGAACTTTTACAAACTGAATAGAAGTTTTGACTGACACTGTTATAGAAGTTAAATACATGAAGAACCCCCCCCCCCCCTTTGCAATGTAAGTTACTGGAAAAGATGTGAATAGATAGAAGCCTTATACAAAGCTATTTCATACCAAAGTATGACAGCTATCTTATAAAAGCACTGTTTGAATGTATTTTCATACAGTTTTGAATTGAAGCTAGAAATTTTCCTCATTTTTGATGTTATTATTTATATAATTTTCAGTTTTACAAAAATGAAAAGTTGTTGGTAAATCTTATCTATTTAACTGACATATTTCACTACAATATTTTATTCTTAGAAAGATCAGAAAATACCATTGTATATTCTCGGGATAGAGAAGCGCATTTATAAAACTTTGTTCCTTTTCTTTTATATAGGCATTAGTTTGCCTGTTTTTCAATGTGTCTCGTTTAGGTTGTCATTCCATTGTGTTTGTCGTCTTCCCACTGTTTGCCTTCCTATTGGCAAGCAATCATTTGCTGTTATTACAATAGTTTGTCGTTTTCCCACTGTTTGCCTTCCTATTGGCAAGCAATCACTTGCTGTTTCTATTACAATATCTTCTGTTATTCTGCTTGTATGGTCATTCCACAGCCGTCTTTTTTTCCTCCACACATTCATTAATTAATAGAAAACTATCTTGCATCTCTGTCGTTTGTTTGTGCATTTTGCTCTGTCTCCAATTGTTTTTTATCAATTCTTCTAAGGATTTTTATTTCTGTTCATTCCAGTATTTCTTTTGTCTTTACTGTCTCAGGTAGTGTTTCCACAGCAGATTTCATTATTGGTTCAACAACCGCTTTGTAAAATCTGATTTTCATTTTACTTCCCATATTTTTATTGCTCCATATTTAATTATCCAGATACACTGCAATTCTATTTGCTTTATTCACTTGTTCTTTGTTAATCTACTTACGTCTCCAAATGAATACTTTAGTGCCAAAAGTTTAGTACTGATGCGATTTGAAACAATCATTTCATGACATGTTTTTAAACAATCATTTCACATTTGTTGATTCCATCTTCGCGTGAGGTATTAGTAATCACTAAACACTTTTAAATCATTTCATTTACGAAGCTAACCGTTCACTCAGAGTAGACAAATTAAAACGATTGTTTCGAAACTTATCAGAGGGTAAGTTCTAAACTATTCACTCAGTTATGCAATAATTACTTATAGTAAATTATTTTTTCTTTCCTTTCCATCTGATATTCTTTTCTTATTATCCACTCTTTTGATAATTTTGTCTATGATTATGCTGAATAGTAATGAACTCAAAGAATTTCCTTGTCTTATTCCATTCATTTTAATGGTATAACTTAGTTCTTCTATTTTTGCATTTACAGTGTTATTTTGTCATGTATTTTTGACTGTTTTAATTATCTTTAGTGGTATATTTCTTGCATACAGTAAATGGATGAAATCCCTATATAAAAAAGTATTATTTAGAATACACCAGGGATGAAAGAAGACTTGAAAAATTACCACTTACCCAAGAATTTAAAACATTTGTTTCTGAATGTTAGTGGCACATCCTTTGACATTTTATCTCTTCCCCTACTAAATATCTCATTTTGAAGGTTATATTCTAATGTATTCCAGTTAATGATATGAGTGTGTAGTCAATACGATTAATGAACAAGTCATACAAAATGCTGAGCTAAGTATATGTCCTAATATACTATATTAGTTTTCTATCAACTGATCCAGGAAATGAAAGTAACTTTCATCAAATCTTGTGTTGGCAAATTTTAGATAAAGGTTAAAAAAGAATACCTACAATTAGAACTGTCCAGAGCAGTATAGACAATTCAGATACCATTCATCATATCCTGAAACTGCAAACAAGGGCTGTAAACAAAATTAAGTGTTTGACGCTGGAAAATGGCGTCATTTTGTGTATTAAAAAAATAATTCAAACATTAGAAAATTTGTTAATTCCAAACAATACTGAGTTTTTGTAATAATTTGATTTTAAAAAACTTAATCTTACAATTTGTATGTCTCTCTCTAAATAAATAACAATAATTGTTTTTTAAAATTTTCTTCCCCTTATTCACAATCTCAAGAACTGTAACTTGTATTCACATATATTGTAGGACATGTGTCTTCAACTCTCCGGGAGTCACAATCCAATGGATGAGAACACCTATTCTATAGTGATAGTCTTGAAAGTACAGGAGAAATTATTAACCTACCAACTGAAATTCTGTTGTTTGTTGTTTCCTTTTAGAAGAAATAGGAGGGGTCTGTAAAAGGTTTATATATGACAGAAATCGGCCTTTTAGAGATTAGACAAAATGTTCAAGTCCTAATGGCTCAAACATTTCTGATTATGGGCTCAGAGCTAATTTCCATTTGGGGCCCTCATGAATCACAAATTTTGAATACAACGTGAAACAGTATGACAAAGAGAGAACTGCTATGTATGCAATATACTATGATAGATAATTATTAAGTATACATAAAACTATTGATAGCATATCTTGAATTATATTTTCTGAAATGTCTTTCTTTTCCATTTGCACAAAATTACTAAATATTTTTTTGTCGGGGCAGGATCTTGGTTTTGTTAGAGCCTTGTGGTGTACCCCACCTACCCTTCTTTATATATATATATATATATATATATATATATATATATATATATATATATATATATGTATGCCTCTTTTTGAAATCTATAACATCATTTCAAGACATATACTTTTAATATTAGAACTTTTAGAAACAAAGTTATACCTTAAATATAAATACTTTGATATAAACAATTTTTATTTTTAAAAGATTTTCTAATTTTTAGGTCAGCATAACAGATAAACTTTAAAAGCAATTTCATACCTTTATCATTCTATCCTTTTGATATGAGTATGACTTGGGGAAATGCCCAGTTATATTGCAAACAAACAGTAAATATAACAATTATATATATGTAACTAACACAGGTTTTATAAAGCTTTAATTTTTCAACTAGTATATAAATGACTAGATTAATGGCTTTATATTGATTTTATCAATATTATTGAATATATCACATTGGTTTAGAGGTTATTTTACCATTATCACATATATAAATTCATAAATAGACATTAACATTAACTAACTTTGCTCTTTTCAATTACATTTTAATTTCCAATGGGAACCCTTTCATTAGTCTAACAACTTAATCATTATTTTGAGATATTTGTGAGGTGATGGAACAATAAAAACAGGTTCACCTATTTCATCAGTGTAATCTTCATATTTGAGTTCGTAAATAGTTTTATAGTTGTCTGCAGAACATATTTTTTGTGAAAATAGTCCAGTTGTGTCATACTTTATCAACTGAAATAAACCAAAAAAATTAAATTTATATATATTAGATTTAACAAGACAGGTTCTCTTAATGAGCTGCAAACAAAATTGTGCTGGCTATAAACAAAGAAAAACTGTTTCTTAGACATAAATAGAAATAGATTTTCTAAAGATTTTTCATGAAATAAAATCACTAGAGAATAGCTGTAAGATTTTATAAAACATTATGAACCATATTTCTCTATAATATAATACTTGTAGGGGATATACACAATAAGAAGACATATACTTGGTGGAAAATACATAATTTATTTTTGTTTGTTTACTATACACAAATATAAAAAGCAATAACTGAAAATACTTATAAACCCATATTACAAGCTAGTAAAGTTCTGATACTGTATTTACGATGGTTGTGTATTTTGTTAATAAGAATGTCTTCAGTTCAACTTTATATCCATTTGAGCCATTTTACTTGTTTTAAAGCTTTTCTTATTTAAATCCAACAATCATTCAGGTAAACTTTCTTTCTTCCATTTAGATAAGTTATATTACAACTTACCTTAGCTTTTACCTTTGAAGGCAAATATTATACTTCATGACATTTAAGACTTTTCAAGTTCCTTTCCTCCAATTTTACGAAATACTATGGTATCTATCCTCGATACCTAAGAGTCTTTGATTTTTGTTTTGTCACTGTGAAAAGTGGCTAATCCATTTCATTTTGCTAGGGCTATATGTAGAATCATGATTTAACACACACTGCTTATTTAGCACATACCCATAAATTGATTTTATGAAAGAAACAAAAATTAATTTTTCTTGAATTTGTTTTCATTTCAAACTATATAAAAACACATAATACTCGTATGAGGGTAATTAAATATTATTTACAATTATATAATTATAGATTTATTGTCATGACATTTGGCTAAATGTGTGCTATCTATGTTTAATAATAACTTGGAGCAACTTTAAAGTAATTTTTGATTATAAATAAATAAAACCTCGTTCTTATTAATAATTGTTAATACATTGTTAATTAATAATATATATATACATATATTTGTTGATTCTATCTTTCTCGTGAGCTACTAGTTTTCACTAAATATATATATAATTGTTTTGTAATAATATATGTTTATATATTAATGCATTAACTAATACATAATTAATACATTTATTATTAATTAATTAATTATTGTAATTATTAATAAAAGAAGTTTTATTTATTTATAATTCTAAAAAATAATGTTTAAAACTACACAAACTTGTAACTAAATAAAACCTTTAAAATATATTCTGAGACAAAATCTTTTTGCCAAATATGGGTGATAATCTTCAGAGCCTAGGTTAGTAGCAAAGAGTGCTATTGAGTTTTGTGGTACCAGTTTTAAATGTTGGTGTTCCTTGATGTGATCAAAGAATGTATGTAATTTGTGCAAGGTTTTTTCACTTAAAATGATTTATTTGATATTCTGGTTTAATTGTAAACTTCATATTTCTCTACTGTCTTAAGATGTGGTCTTTTTTCTTGATGTAGGAAATATCTATGTTGTGGTTGATGCCTCTGTAATTGTTATCTGATTCTATTATATGATTAGTTATCTCATTTTTATTAAAATTTGTGTTCTTTGATACTTTGTTGAACCAATGTAAAATGTATCACAGTTTGTACTATTTAATTTGTATATAACAGGTGTTTAGAGTTTATCTTTACTGTTCGTTTTGTGTTATGAGTTGTAATGTATCCCCTGTTTTCTTTTCTTTAATCTTTTTTGTTGTCTTGTTTATGAATATGAGGGTTGATTTTAAAGCATCATGTTAATATTGGAGTTGCTGGTTTAAAGGGTTATGTAATAAGTGTTTTTGTCATTGTTTGTTCCATAGATTTTGAAGATGTGTTTTTTTGTAGAGCTTTTTGTTACTGAGAGCAAAGCTTGCATCTTCAATATAACATTTATTGATAAAAGGTAGAGCAGTTTTAAATAATGTTATAGAAAATTTAAATGTTATTCATTTATTTAATGGATATGAAAAAAATGTAATTAGTTTTAAAAACCGATTAAAACAATTTATAATAGTTTTTTGGACTCACAAGCCTGGAGCTAACACCTGAAATTCCTGGTGAGAATCTGATGAGAAGTTGATGGCTTTTCATGGTGGTTCACCTCTCGATTTCCATTCCTTGTTGATAGTTTTGTTACTGAAACCTGAAGCCAGTAGTCTAGATTGGAGGTTCCTCTGGAAATTTGATGCCCAAGATAGTCTTCAGAAAAATGTGGTGTTTGAAATTTGAAAACATATTTGTAAAAACTAAACTTAATTTCAAATGATACAATAGAAACTATTATATGTATTAATCACATAAACAATAGTTTACGTTTGTTGATTCCATCTTCGCGTGAGTTACTAGTAATCACTAAACACTTTTAAATGTTTTAAACTTGCCTATAGTAGCACTTACTTTGCTTGTTGAGGACGGCCGTTTCGGGAGATGTGTCCCTTTGTCAACTCAGACCGTAACTGATCTCAAGGTTTACATAGGTTACATCTCCCGAAACGGCCGTCCTCAACAAGCAAAGTAAGTGCTACTATAGACAAGTTTAAAACATTTAAAAGTGTCTATTGATTACTAGTAGCTCACGCGAAGATGGAATCAACAAATGTCTTATGAAGTATCTATCAAATATTTCATAAACGTTGTACGGAAGAAAACGGCGATGATATTACAATTAGAACAACTGATGAAGATAGTGAATTCAGCGATGAGATGGGTATCAATTACAAATCTGCAGAGGACCGAATTAATTTTGATAACCTATGTTAGAAGAACAAAAAGCAACCATATCAGAGGTAAAAAAGACATTCTTCACACTCACATGAATAGACAAGACCTCAAGTAAAATCAACAATAACTCCATAAAACAATAAACTAGATATAATTTTAAACAAACTACAATAAAGTATAACAAAAACAGACATAACAACTAAATACATGCAAAATAAACTGAACTACAATACATTCTAAATGGAGCAAATAAGCTTTAGTTTTCAAGATAAAAAGGACATATTACATTAAAAAGATAACCTCATAGGCCATACATAATAGAAACTTGCCAAAGTTACACAAAAACAACCAAAAACTTCTTCACGTCAAATTAAGGACCATATCTTAGTACATTCGAGTACTATAAACTTTTCAAACATACCAAACCATGAAATAAAACATATTACATGACCAAATTCAATACAAACAACAGATATATTTTGAACATATTGAAAATTTGATTTTAAAACTGACAAGAATTAGTACAACAAAGTATCCTGATATGTTGGTCAAACTTCATGGTCAGCCATGAAGATAATTACTTTGCAAAATCAATAATATTTTGTCTCAGAAAGATTTTATAATATTCACGTTGTTTTATGTTTTATAAAGTTGTTATTTTACACTGTTTCAATTTAAAAATTTCCCAAACATTGGTAGCAGTAACATGAAAGAGATAGACAATTTCTTCAGGAAGTATATCGATTTACATTGCAAAATAATATCAGTAGGTATTATCATTCTTATGAAAACTTAATTTTGTAAGTTTTCCTAATGGTTAGCATGCAAACTTCAAACCTGTCTCTACCTGTAGTTCTATCCATTACCATTCTCGCTTATTTATTATTATTTTTATTATTTTTTTCAGTCTTTTTTATTTTATAAATTTTAAACCTCATATAGAATTTTTTTGAAATCAACTGAAAAAGGGGAAATTTTAATTTTGATGGACAAAATCATATGAAGAAAAATTTGAACAATAAGGATAATACGAAGAAGGAAAATTTAATTTTAATGAACATTATATTTATATAAAGGGAAATCAAACGTTTTGAGGACTTTGTTCTTTTCAGTATCAGAACTTGAAGTTGATAGCATCAGAACAGCAACATCAGCCATTTCAACAGATGCTTTGTAAGCCATTGAAGGGAATTGAGCCTTGTTACCTCCACAGTGTCTTAGGTAGCTGATCTCAAACTCTCACAGTGTAAGCTTTGCTAGCACGCAACCCACATAATAGAAGTTGCTTGATGTAATCATCTTGAACTCACTGATTAAACTAATTTAAAAAATACTTAACTAAGTGAATACATAATTGCTTACTTGCTGACACGTTTCAAAACATTCGTTCCTTTTACGAAGCTAACCCTCTACTGGCGGCATCGCCATGGTACCACATAATAGACTATGGACTTCTTGTTAGCTAACTTCATAAGAAAATAGTCTTCAATTTTCACATCGGCATAGGGAGGATGGAGTGCATCATCGATGTTGTCATCAATACCAGCAATTAATACTTCCTCACAGGTTTTTCTCTAGATCACTAATCTTCAAAGGCTCATCCAAATTTTCTTCATCAGTACTGTCAAACTCCAATGCCTTTGCCCCTTTCTTCTTTTTAGAATCAAACTTTATTTGTTGTGCTTTTTGGCATTCTTATTCTTGGCTTCCTTCTGAGTTTTTTTTTACAGTGTGTCAGTGAGAACTCTGGTTCAAATCCTGCTTTTCTTTTGTTTCTTGAGGGCAAACATACACCCACACACTGTGTAACATTATAAATATATATATATATATATATATATATATATATATATATATATATATTCTTGATATTTTACGTTATCCATTGTTTTTCCGTTGCACTGACTTTATGAAGTTAATATATTACTATTGTAAGTAATTTTATCCACCATTAAGTGCAATGATTTTACCTTGAGTGATGATGCGCCTTTCGGTCACTTGACCATTGTCAAATCACTGATTACTTTTTCTTAATTTTTCTGGTGCGGATGTTCGGTCCTTTGTATATGACGTTAACAATTACCAACACGACGGACCGAACATCCGCACCAGAAAAATTAAGAAAAAGTAATCAGTGATTTGACAATGGTCAAGTGACCGAAAGGCGCATCATCACTCAAGGTAAAATCATTGCACTTAATGGTGGATAAAATTACTTACAATAGTAATATATTAACTTCATATATATATATATTTTTAAACAACATAGGTTATTCAAATATAAGAACATTTATTAATTTATATAAATTAATAAATATTCTTGTATTTGAATAACCTATGTTGTTTTAAATTATTAAACAAGAAAACCTATATATATATATATATATATATATATATATATATTCTTGATATTTAATATTATCCATTGTTTTTCCGTTGCACTGACTTTATGAAGTGATTCGACAATGGTCAAAGACCGAAAGGTGCCTCATCACTCAAGGTAAAATTATTGCACTTAACGGTGGATAAAATTACTCAAAAATAGTAATATATTAACTTCATATATATATATATATATATATATATATATATATATATATATATATATATATATATATAAGGTTCTACCAGGATTGTCCAAATACCATTTCTCTGAGTTTGAATCTGTCCCAAGGTACAAGACCCTATTTGTTTAAAGGTACATTATGCTGCTTTTGAAAACACAATGTTCACTCCTCATGAACTAGTACTTGATGTTAATGTGAGCTGGTTAAGATGTTTAGTAAGGTTTTAGGATAATTGGATGAGAAAACAGTCAAATTACCTTGAAAATCTTAGATGCCAGATTAAAAAAAACCAAAATGAAAAAATTACTTTTTGGGTTCGATTATTAAATCATTAAGAACCGAGCTCACTAGGTGGTTGGAGCTATACTGACTTATCATCACACTGTTTGTGGACATGTGAGTGAAAACATCCGAAAGAGAACAGCACATGTTGGAGTTTTTTTATATGTTTCAAGGTTCAATATGCTCAAGGTACAACAGTCTCCTCTACATATATACGTTATGAACTTCTTGCATCAAATTAATATGGTAAACTAATTTGACTGAAATATGACTTACCTTAAAGTGATTAGATCTAGCAACATCTTCTGTCCTTTTAACAAGTTCTCTTGCAAGCCCTCGACCTCTGAATGTTGAATCTACTGAAAGAATCCTACCTTCCAATATTCGATCTACATTATATTTTGTAAATAGATCTAGTGATTCATTTATTCCATAGAGAAAACTAAATATTTTTTTAAACCTTTCATCTGTTATGTTTTCTAACTTTTTTTGCTCTATTTCTATGTCACCTGGTTTCTGTACTCCATTTAAAGATACAGCGACTACCTGGATAAAAAAGTTATTTGTTTTAAAGTTTGTATGATTTTGTTAAAAAAAAGTTGGAGATACTTTTGGTTGGATTGTATGGTATTGTTACAAAACATTTAACAGAGCCAGCCTACATCAAACTAAGTTAATTAAATTAAAAACCCACCTTAATATATGATATAGGCTAATAGTACTATGCAGTACATTTTCTGAGTATGATGCAAATCTTCAAAATGCTGCCCCAAATTTTTATATAATAAAATGAGCCCAAAATTCGATATTGGTCTATTGAAATAGAAATACTCGAATCATGGCCAGAACTGAAACTAGTGTGTATATGAAAAATGATAAATAATCATAACTTATTCGAGGGGGGAAATTGCACAATTTAGATTTTATTGAGAAATTTTTAGATATTAAATTTCAAAATTTATGAATAGGTAGGTCTATACTACAAATACAAAATTATAAATATAATCGATTTGTATAAATTGCTAATACTACTAAAGTATTAAAACCTTAATTAACACAAGTATGAATAACAAGCTTAACTACTAATATTTTCATGCAAAGTACTAATATAATTTCACCCTTCTAACTTTTAGCTTTGCAAATTTATCAATTAGTTCTGTATAATTAAGGGTGATAACCAATTTAAATTTGTTAGAAATTAATGCTAATTTTCCTAATTTGGTTTAGCCTAACTCAATAATTTTTTATTGATTTAATTTTCTAACATCTTTCTCCACTGGTTATCGAAATGATGGTTTTAATAAAATACTTATTGCTACAGTAGTATTAGGGTAAAAGAATTTATATTATTTGTTCATAAATAATTTGGCATGTAATAGAAGTAGAGATAAATCTCCCAATTCTTTTTCTAAATCAGGGCCATTTATATCAGAATTGCCTTCAGAGGAAAAAATAGATACAAGGCCAATGAGGTGTAGAGTTTTCTTAACTGTTACCTTTAAAGAAGTTGCTTGATGTAATCATCTTGAATTCACTCATTAAACTAATTTTAAAAATACTTAACTAAGTGAATACGTAATTGCTTATTTGCTGACTCAGTAGAGGGTTAGCTTCATAAAAAGGAAGGAATGTTTTGAAACGCCTCAGCAAGTAAGCAATTACGTTAACTTTAGTTTAAAAATATCATATAAAAAGAAGAAATGTTTACAATGAGATTCAAGGAGTATAAATCGCTCTTTTTAAGAATTTATGGACATGGCTAAAACATAATAGAAGCCGTTAACTTTGCTTTGATTTTCCTCTGTTAAAGGTTAATTGTTTGCTCTTGCCGCTCTGCTCGGGTGTCACCTGATACAACAGGGTCTTTGCATCATATCAGCACACAGCCTTGTTAGCCTACATTAGAAAAGTATCAGTACAGCTCAGGTTCAAAATGAAAACTATATAAATAATACTTTCCTACCACATATATATGTGTGTGTGTGTGTGTGTGTGTGTGTGTGTATATATATATATATATATATATATATATATATATATATATATATATACTGAGCACTCGAAAATAAAAATACAAAAACATCAAATGTTGCAGCACACCTAATATCACATAAACATGAAATAACAAATTACGAAAATAACCTAACCATACTCGAAATAAATAATAACCCAATAGAGCTAAACTCACTAGAAAAATACCACATTTATAAAAACATCACAACAATTTAATGAACCTACAGACAACATATGCAGACGATTTACTATTTAAAAACATTATACACGAGGTTCAAGAAGAAATATGTATGATGTCAATAAATACCAACATTACGGACCGAACATTCACATCAGAAAAATAGAGAAAAATAATGGTCAAGTGACCGAAAGGTACCTCATCACAGAAGGTAAAATCATTGCACTTAGTGGTGGAAAAATTATTTACAAGTAATAATAATAACTTCATATAACTTATATATATATATATATATATATATATATATATATATATATATATATATATATATATATATATATATATATTTGTAGTTATGCAACACTGTGTATACACTTATCACTTTCACTTATGTACTTAAACAAGAATCTTACTTGGTATTTATGCGAGTTAACTTTCAATGACTGGCCTTGTCATTATCATCGGGCCTTGCCATTGTCATTATACTCAGTATGCCCGATGATAATGACAAGGCCAGTCATTGAAAGTTAACTCGCATAAATACCAAGTAAGATTCTTGTTTAAGTACATAAGTGAAAGTGATATATATATATATATATATATATATATATATATATATATATATATATATATGTTTCAAGTTATCCATTATTTTTCACTGACTTTATACAGTTGTTATAATTGTAGTTCCACCACTAAGTGCAATTATTTTTACCTTATGTGATGAGGTACCTTTCCCTTTTCAATTAATTTTCTCTATTTTTCTAGTTTGGTTGTTCGGTTGGTGATGAGTATTTGTTGACGTCGTATATGTTTCTTCTTGTGCCACATGCATGATGTTTTTGAAAAGTACGTCGTCTGCATACGAACTAATATGCAGACGACTTAATTTTCAAAAACATCATGCACGCGGCACAAGAAGAAACATATATAACGTCAACAAATACCAACATCACAGACCAAACAACCACACCAGAAATATAGAGAAAATTAATTCAGTGATTAGACATTGGTCAAGTGACCGAAAAGTGTCTCATCACTTAAGGTAAAAATAATTGCACTTAGTGGTAGAATAATTGTTTACAATTAACAATAACAACTTTATATATATATATATATATATATATATATATATATATATATATATATATACATATATATTATGTTAAAAAGGGTGTATAATAAATGGTAATATAAATATACCTCGTTGGTTTCTTTTTCTATTGCCATTATAGACAGATTACACCTTAGTGTAGAAATGCTATGGTCTTCCAGTTCAGGATGACCTCCCCCAGGTTCACAAAGAGTGACTGAAGCATTTAGAGGTTCGTCTGTAAAAAAGTTCTTTCTCAGGTGAATAATGACATCATCATATCGATCTTCAGGTATTGGTGTCACATATTCAATGTCCTCCATCACTCAAATATCTGAAAAGTATTAAACTGCTTTTTAAATTAGCACATATACAAATATCAACTTGATCTTTGAAAATTAAAATAGTTTTATCAACAGTATCTCCTTCTAGATTATGTAGTACTCTATAAGAAGCTTTATCATTTGTTTAAAAGTTTAATGTGTATTTACATTTAAATTATTTGTTGTGATTTTGAAGTAAAATCTTTCAACATTTCTCTCAAGTTTCTAAGGCCATGGAAAGTTGTATTACTAATTAAATACTTCACGTTAAATGTAGAAGTTCAGAATTGAGTGTTTCAATATTTATTGGTATTTTACAGACTCTTGATTGATAAAGTTAATATTTCTTCTATAATTTCTAGTTTACATCAGGCAATTCTTGTGGATTTGTTTTTGGGTAAAAGCAGTACGGTAATGATTTTTTTACTTTAATAAAGAAGGGAAAATGCTATTCAACTTTTAAATATGTAAAATCAGGGCATTGTGAAATTTCAAAATAGTTTGTTTCAGTGAGTGAATTTAAAGTGTTTATTTTTTATATTATATCACAATGGTTTATCTCAAAGACTGTCATTTGTTTATTGTTGGATTTGAGTTTGATCGAATAATTCAATTTGCTCTTATATGAAATTTATTGGATCTTATTTTTAAATTAGATTTTAAATTTATCTTATTGTGAAAGATCTATTGATATAGAAAACATGTCCTGCTTTATTTATGTAATTTAGAAAACTCCGTACCAATCCAAACAAAATTAAAATAATTACTAAACACTTTTAAATGTTTTAAACTTTCCTATAGTAGCACTTACTTTGCTTGTTGAGGACGGCCGTTTCGGGAGATGTGCCCTTTGTCAACTCAGACCGCAAAAATAGAAGAACTAAGTTATACCATTAAAATGAATGGAATAAGACAAGGAAATTCTTTGAGTTCATTACTATTCAGCATAATCATAGACAAAAAAGTGGAGAATAAAAAAAGAATATCAGATGGAAAGGAAAGAAAAAATAATTTATTACAGTATAAGCAATTATTGCATAACTGAGTGAATAGTTTAGAACTTACCCTCTGATAAGTTTCGAAACAATCGTTTTAATTTGTCTACTCTGAGTGAACGGTTAGCTTCGTAAATGAAATGATCAAACACTTTTAAATGTTTTAAACTTGCCTATAGTAGCACTTACTTTGCTTGTTGAGGACGGCCGTTTCGGGAGATGTGTCCCTTTGTCAACTCAGACCGTAACTGAGTTGACAAAGGGGCACATCTCCCGAAACGGCCGTCCTCAACAAGCAAAGTAAGTGCTACTATAGGCAAGTTTAAAACATTTAAAAGTGTTTAGTGATTACTAATAGCTCACGCGAAGATGGAATCAACAAATGTTAAAATAATTAATGACTAAAGAAAAAAATTAAGACACGTTAATTAAGTACTAAATACTTTCTATATCTATTTAATTCTATTTTTCTTACTACTAAAAATTAACCAAAATTATTTGACCTAAGCAAATACAAAAATAATTTAGTTTAAAAAAGATATATAAAGGATCAAAATTTATCGAATTGATAGACTATTATTCCAGGATGTTCAAAGTAGTAGTAAATTTAGCTTACATTTCGGAAATGCATAGGCTATTCATTCTAATTATCTTCCCAGAATACGCTCGTAGCCTTGAACTCTGATATATTTTTAAGAAAATACATTGACCTCCTAATAATATCTTTTTTTTTGCAAAAACGAATAAGGTTATCACTACCATTTATATCGTTTGGATAATCACAAAACTCAGTTAACTGAAATCTATTAACAATTTTCCAAGCGATAAGTGCTGTTCATGATAAAAAACGAAACTTTTTTGTATTCCAAATAGGCAGTTTCAAGTTGGTTGTATTGAACATTTTTTTAAGCAATAACTATCTATAAATAATATTCGAGCTGGCTCATGAGTGAAAGTTATAATTAAAGAATAAAAATATGGTACAACTCACAAATATAAAAATTTTTATTTCATACGCGTTTCAACGACTAATTTGTCGTCATCCTCAGTGAAGATACACAAATCAAATTAACTAAAAAAATATTCAACATAACCTATAAAGTTTTAACAAAAGACTTTATAGGTTATGTTTAATATTTTTTTAATTTTTTTATTTTTTTAGTTAATTTGATTTGTGTATCTTCACTGAGGATGACGACAAATTAGTCGTTGAAACGCGTATGAAATGAAAAATTTTATATTTGTGAGTTGTACCATATTTTTATTCTTTAATAATAACTATCTATATTATAGGTTACTGTTAGCTATAGGTTAATTTTGTTAGTGTGTGCTATATCGTTTAAATAATGGATCTGAGAAGAATAGCAGTCTATTTATATAAACAACTTTTAAAACGACCAAAATACCGGACATAAAACAGACTTACAATAGATCTATTACTTAGTCACTATATATTGTAACGACGTGATATGTCTTAAAGAAAAATAGATAAAGTTGTATAAAAAACCAAAAAGGCATTTTGTCTCCAAAGGAGGAGGGTGAATCAAAAAAACACCGAAAACATTTTGTCAGTCGGGGAAAGAAGTGGTGAAGAGCCAAACAAGGGTTGGTGGATACTCCTTCTAGAAGGATTATAACGTTTTTAAATATCTTTTATAGGCTAAAAAATTACTTTAAATTTTGAGGTTTGAACAGATTTCAAACTGTCGAAAAATATTGAAATATTTTAACTTCAACGTAGTTTTCATATAACAGCTGTTCACAATAAACTGAGAGCTATTAAAGTTGCATGCTGTACTCATCTGGAGTTCACTGAATAAATCATACGTAATAAATTGAGTTTTCACTTAGTTACTCAAATAAATACGAATGAGAACTATTAATAAACTTGCGCAAGCCTATACGATATCCATGAAATACGTCAATGTATAGTGCGTACCACGTAACCGTAAAAGTGGCCTTGAGAGATGCACGAGATTTCTCGTGTACTACCACTTCATAAAATCTTTGAATTTTGTAGTCCATTACGTTCGGTGAATCTTAATTAATCACTTTAACAATAGTTTATGACTATCCGAACTTTAAATTTTGTAAATTTGTTAGAACTTACTGAGACAGAACGTTTTCGATCGCTATGTGCCGATCTTCATCAGTGTCTTTTGCTTGGAGATGTCGGGGTCAAGCGGTGACGGTTTTAAAGGCAGGTTTTTGATAGTATCAAAGAGTATGTGTGATTTGTATTGTGTTTGTTCGTTTAATATGTTTGTACTTTGTGTTTTTGTGTGTCTGTAAATTTCATATTGTTCTAGTGTGTTGAGTTGTGGTCCTTTTTTGTTGATGTGTAGGATTTCTAGGTTATGATATATGTCTGTGTATTTATGACCTGTTTCTTTTATGTGATTGTAAAATGCTGAGTTGGTGTTGATTTAAAGTTGGCATATAGTTTGATTTAAAGCAGAATAGGTGGTGGCGGGGTAGGAATGAAATATGTGACACTGAGCAACGAACTGAATTTTAATTGGCAACTAGGTTCGCCAACCCGACAGGATGTGGATTTCCCATTCACTCAAGTCGGCGTCAGGCCCTATCCGTTCTGGACGATTTCACTTTCTTAGGGTCCTATTCTGTTTTGAATCAAACTATAGTGCAAAACGCGTCTTCAGAAAAATATCAGTAAGTAGTGGATTTTTTCCAAGTGATACCAAAAGTGTAATTTATAATTTCATTTTCTATTTTTCCTCTTAATATTATGATTCTGTCAGATGTTTATAAGTATTTATATAATTGTAATTATTTAATAAAAAGTAACTAAAATAAAATTTTTTTTTGAATACATAAGTAGGAATCGAGTTTAAATTTTTTTTATATTTCCTGTTTATGTTTAGGATATTAATTCTTAAATTAGATATAATAAAGAGTGGAATTTTCATATTTTGAAAATAAATCGAAGAATGGACTAGGTGTCCATACAAAAGTGTATTTTAAATTCAATTTTCACTCATTTTAAACTACTTAACTAAGTGAATACGTAATTGCTTACTTGCTGACGCCTTTCAAAACGATTACGTATTCACTTAGTTAAGTAGTTTAAAATTAGTTTAGTCAGTGAATTCAAGATGATTACATCAAGAAACTTCAATTTTCACGTTTGAACTTATCAAAATTGGCGATTCTTAAGATTTAAGTAAATTTTATATAAAGAACTGACTGAGACATTAAGAACGCATTCCTCGTTTCCCAACGAGGAAGGCCTCGTGCTAAAATATAATATAATATTTTGGTTGAATGAAAATAATATACGACTCGTAATAATGTAAAGATATACATGCCTAAAATATCTGTCCAACTACTCGCACAATATGCTAAATTATTACAACGAAAATACTGGAAGGAACCCTGATACCACAAAAAATAATCAAAAATAAGAAATAAAACAAGTTACTTAAGATTGTTTTACTATATATAACTTGTTTTATTTGTTAGTTTTGATTTTTTTGTGGTATTGGGGTTCTTTCCAATATTTTCATTGTTATATATTGTACCACTGTGCTCTTGGTATTGTGTATGCTAAATTATTGTTTAATGACAAAGCCTACGAACGAGATAACGGCATCGCGACCGAAAGAATGCAAAACCTCGTTTGATAACGGCGAGGTTTCACCCTGGCAAATGAAAACGATTACGTAAATAATTGGCGTGTTTTAAGACGAAATGACGGCATCAAAATTGCTCTAAACAGATCCTTTTTGCGCGAGAATTTTAAATACTTTTCGGGAGAGACCAATTTTTTAAAAAAAGGCCTCGCAAAAATGTTTTGCTACAGGCCTCCCAAAAATGTTTTGCTCCACGCCTCGCATTCCTAAGGACGGCTCTGGGTCACAGTGTGTGAATTTGTATTGAAATTATTATTTTTATTTATTATTTTTAAAAAAATTTTATGTTTGTAAATTTTATATTATAATATTGTGTTGAGATATGGTCCTTTTGTTGATGCAGAAAATATCTAGGCTACAATTGTTGATTCTGAGCAATTGTGGTCATTTTCTACTATGTGATGCTAGTAAAAGATGAGTCTAAAAGATGAGCCGGTGTCATAATTAATTTAATGAATGTGTTCTATGAATATTGTTTAATATGCGATTGTTTTCTTAGTATAATTTCTTACAGCTTTTACAGTTTAGTTTGTAGGCTATATAGCTTGCGGTTTATCAGTTTTGTTTGTGTTATATTGTAGTTTGTTTTTAGTTTTAAAATAATCTTGAATCCTGTCTTTTTGGTGGTTTTAAGAGATCTTATTTGAGGTTATCTATGATATAAATTTCACGTAAATTAGTTCACAAAGGGGGGATTTAATAACATAAATTTAAATTGTGTTATATAATACTACAATGCTTACTTTTAATTTTGTTTATAATGATGTCTATTACTTCGAATTATTTTACATAGTAGGTTTCAATTCCATGCTTATGCCACCCACACCAAGAAAATTTGTTTAGCATGCTTATGATTATTATTTATAGTTTTCTTTACGTCCTCCAGAAAAGATTGTAATAATGATAATAGTCTAAGAAAAAGTATTTGCCTTTAACTTTTATAAGTTTGAATTAGTAAATAATCGATGTTATGAATATTTATCTTGATTAAATGGTAAGTTCTTCTGTACGCACATCCAATATTTTAGTGTCTTTTTAATGAAGTACAAAGTAATACCTGGCAAAATAATATAAGGTTAAAAATTCATGATCGAGACAGGTATGGGAGAGTATCAAGATGATCCAAATATTTCATTACAAGAGCTAGACGAGGGCATGCATTGGGTCGTATATCTAGGAGTCATACACGACAGGAAGTTGACTTAGAACGCTCATTTTAAACAGGGCGGGTACTGGTGAACGACCACTTTCCCCTTTGGATAATATATTAAGAATGAAATTTTCAGATAAAAAGCTGAAGGAAGATATCTTTAAATGTAACATGTATTTTAAGAAAGAACCACCAACGATAAAAAGTTATAGGCTATATGTATGCCTATAATTTTATATTGTTGCTTTAGTAATATACGAGATAAATATTTGCAAATTTTATATTATTTATTAAAATTTTACTGCTTCACTCTCGGTATATCGTAAAACCGCGATGCAAGTAGAGTCATCAACTTAAAGACAGCGTAGTCATTAAAACTGTAAATATTTATTTCTATGCGAAGCACTGTTTGTTAAATAAGAATAATGTTATCATATTTTTACTTTGACTTTTCTTGAGTACAATTAGCTCTTTTCATAAACGTAAAATATGAAATCAGCTATCCAGGAGCAGGACGAGGACCAACCAGCTCACCCCCATCCTTTGTAAGAACAAAACTGACTTATTGGAGTGAGGTCTGGGGAGCGGCTGCAGCAACGCACATTAAAAATCTTCAAGTGATTCAATCGGCTGCTTTAAGAATTTGCCTAGGCTGTCCCAAAACCACTCCCATTGCAGCAATGGAAATAGAATTATCAATAGAACCCATAGATTTACTGCTAGAAGAACAAAGATGGAATAAACATCTAAAAACCCTCTCACTACACATAACCCATCCACTACAATCTTTAAAAAAAAAACGACTACACACCAATCATACACTCACAGTATCAATTTACTCGCTGCTGAAATGCCTTCTGAGACTCCAGGGAAAATCCCGGTCTGCAACCACGAACCCCCTTGGAAGCAGAATGAAATAATGGTAACTCTAAACCTACCTTCTTGCCTAACTAAAAAAGACCCCCAGGAGGCACTTCGGCGAGAGTCACTGGAAATGATTCAGAATTTGTACCCAGACTCCGTTTAAATTTACACCTATGGGTCAGTAGATCTAGTCCAAGATAAGCCAGGAGCAGGCTACTATAACCACTTCACCAAAGAAGAATATTACATACCAGCAAATGCAGCCTCCAGTGTCGATACAGAGTTGCTGGCAATAAATGCAGCCTTGGTAAACTGCCTTCAACTACGAGCAGAGAAGTTCTGTATATTCACTGACTCCAAGAGCGCCTAGCACATGATAGAGAACCGGAAACCAGGAAGCTACTCATTCAGACTAGAAGAAATAACAAATTTACTCAACACTCTCAGCAAAGATGAGAAACAAATACAGCTCCAGTGGATCCCCTCACACTGCGGCATCGACGACAATGAAAAAGCAGCTACAATCGCCAAACAAGCAGAGGAAATGGGCCCAGTCTTCTTACCACAGTACTCTCTAAAGAAATGCCTGAGTGCTGTGAAAACATCAGTTAGAAGAAAATGGATCCACCGTTGGAGAAGAAACCAAAGGTAGAAACCTCTATGACATTCAAAAAGAACCAAATGATTTGGAAATGTATTAAGGGGTTCCCAGATTTACAGCACGTGCCGTCTTTGCAGCACGAGCAAGAATCGGACACATTGTGACTGAGACCTATCTCTTCAGATTTAACCTGAGTGAATCTCCACTCTGCCCTAACTGTAGAAAAGAGGAGGAGACTCTAGACCATATCCTCCTCCGATGCTCCTCACCAATTCCACCAAGAGCAGTTCTGCTGTTTGCGCTGGGAAGCCAGGGAAACATCAAAACAATATTGATCGATAAACAGTTTTGGACCTTGGCTGCAGCAACTTATTATGGACATCGGACCATCGGAGTCACATAACCCTGGACGTCCGCAGCAAGAAGTAAGAAGTAAGTTGAATACAATTAGCTTAAAATATCGCAACACTCTTTCTTATTGGAAAAACTTTTATCTTGCGTCTCTTCAAGAAAAGCCTATATCCATTCTTCCTTTTAAGCCGTTGGGTAAGCACTAATTAAACTCCCTCAACTTTGCCCTATGTTTTATAAAAAGACCTTTATCATCTACTACAATTTACTTGACAAAGGTACGCAGTATATCCTTTTACGCGATTCCCGTCTAGGGCATTGCTGGGAACTCACGCACCAAGACTAACATATATAAGAATATTTCATCATAATTAATAATAAATTATGTAACAAATTGTTTTAATACACCACCTTTTTAAAACGCTAAAAATATAAAACAATTTTTCATGGCCCCTCTACAATTTTGAGGGAGAATTTTGTTAGTGGCGCGGGATATATTTGTTATTACAAATACTTGGAGAGAAAAACTTGGGGCGCAGTCAGTAAATAATAGGCCAACAACTAGAAAATCCGATTGAATTCACAGCTGATTTCAGTGGATTGGAAATGATATTCACTGAAATTTAATTTATTTCCTCCTCTTTAACTATCATGAGTAGCGTGGCCCCCACATTTTTCTCTCCAAGTATAACAAATATATCCATACTCGTAGCCACTAACGATTCTCCATCAAAATTATAAAAAGGCCATGAAAAATTATTGTATACTTTTTAGTTTGTTTTAAGAACGTGGTATATTTTTAAAAAAATTATTGATTATTTTCTGTTTTTACTCTTATGTACGAGTGAAATATTTCAACCAATTTTCTCTATAATGATGAATAATATACACACGTGTATAAAAGCAAATTAATTTAATTTTAAAAATACTTAACTAAGTAAATACGTAGTTGCTTACTTGCTGACGCGTTTCAAAACATTCGTTCCTTTTACGAAGCTAACCCTCTACTGGCAGCATCGGTTAGGTGTAAAGGCTCTAACGGGAATGGATTTATGACTGTGGAATGTGGTGGGTTGTTTTGGTTGTGTGTCGTATAATAGAAAAGGCTGTTGGCTTCAAAATGTTTGTGATCATTTAATACATTTTCTTTATCTGTTGCGTAGTGTTTGTATATTTCATATTTTTCTAGGGTTGTTAGTTTTTTACTTTGTTTTAATGTGTGTAGAACATTTAAATTAGTGTGTATGTCGGTGTGTGTGTTAGGTGTTTTGCGTAGCTGGATTTAGGGTTTGTTTGGTTTTTTTTGGGGGGGGAATGTGTTCTTCGAAGCGTAAATAGAATGATCTGCCGGTTTAGCCGATGTAATAGCTGGGACAATCGTTACAAGTTAATTTGTAAATACCTGAGAGTTTTTATTTGTCAGTTTCTTTTTGAAAAGGTTGTATGTGCTGTTTTAAAGTGTTTGTTGTTTTGTAGGATATTTGGTAATGGAGTTTTTTTAATGTGGAGGCTATTTAGTGTGTTTTTGTTGTGGTAGGTGAGGGATGTGTATTTGTTGTTTTTTGTGTGGTTTGTTTGCGTGGCCGTTTGATGGCGTTTATATTTAATTTTCCTGAGTATGTTGTCTATGAGTGTGTGTTGGTAGCCGTTTTGTTGAGCGATGTATTTTATGGTATTAAGTTCTTCGTCGTAGTCTTTCTGTAGCATTGGTATATTGATTAGGCAGTGTAAGATATGATTAAATGCGGCGTGTTTGTGTTGTGTGGGGTGATTAGATGTATTATGTATGACAATATCGATAGTTGTTGGTTTTCTGTATATTTTGAAATTATGTCTGGTGTTATGTTTGGTGATGGTAAGGTCTAAAAAGTTTATTTTATTGTTTCCTTCTAATTCGAGGGTAAATGTGAGGTTTTAGTGTATGGTATTAATGTAATTGTGTAGTTGTTTGATTTGCCTTTTGTTGCCGTTGTATAATATTAAAATGTCTTCTACATATCCATGGTAATAAATTATTTTATGTGTGATTATTGTTCTGTAGAATGTATTGTTGTTCGATATGATGTAGGAATATTTCCGCTAGGATGCCTGAGATGGGGGAACCCATAGGGAGGCTGTCTTTCTGTGTGTAAAATTTGTGTTGGTATGTGAAGTAGTTTTGTGATGTGATGAGTTTGGTGAGTGTGATTATTTCATGTGTGAGTTTATGTGGCGTGTTGTTCGCTGTGAGCATATTTTGTAGTATATGGAGTGTTTGTTCTATTGGCACATTGGTGTATAGGTTTTTTATGTCGAATGAGGCAATGGTGGAGTTGTGTGGTATGTGGATGTCTTTAATTTTGTGAATGAGGTCTATGTTATTGTGTATGGATGTGTGATTGTGAAAGTTTATGTTGTCTCTGATAAGGTTGTCTATGTATTTGGCTAGCTTATGTGAAGGTGCCTGTGTGTGATTGATTAGTGGATGGATGGGTGTGTTTTCTTTGTGGATTTTAGGTAAAGCATTTAATGTGGGGGCTTGGGGTTTTATTTGTTTGTAATATTTCTTTTGTTCTCTTTTCATGATTTCGGTGCATTTATTTAGGAGATTATTAATTTCTGTTTGAAATTTAGGTGTGGGGTCTGATCAGAGTTCGGTTATTTTGTTTTCAGTTTTGAAACTGTTTACTTTCCTGTCGATGTCTTGTTGGTGCATTATTATGATGGAATTACCTTTGCTGCTTTTAAGAAATTTAGGTTGCGTTTGTTGCGTTTTTGTATAATTTTATAGTGCTTCTCGAAAAAAACGCCTACGATACTTAGCAACTAGTTTCTACGAACGTGCCTCATTGACAAGCATTCTCCTTATGACTAACTTACTTTTACTATAACACTTGAGTAAATTTTATAAAAATAACTCTTACCAACCACCTGATTTACCTTGTGTTTTAGTTGGAGCAATGACTACAACCTGTGGAACTACTAATTTAACTCCGCAAGTCCTATTTCAGCTTCTGGCAGACAGTAGAAAAGTCTCTCTATGTACTCACAAACAAGGTATCTGTAAGATAACACCCCTCCCTACCCCTTAGCGGAAGGATACGTTAGCTCCAGGGGATCCTGTTGGAGGTTTTTCTTGGCAGGTTTTTTTCATCCCGCTCTTCACGAGACAACTATACTATTTACAAATTTTCCGTGGATAGAGCTCAATAGCTTGTTACATATGCAATCGATTCTGAATCCTTCACTCGCACTAAGAGGATTTAGGATGAAGGTGAACAGGTTCGAGGATTAACCAAGTTTTAGGTGCCAAGTCAAGAGTTGAAAAAAATCAAGATGGTTGTGTGTCGCTACAAGGCCGTCTTTAGGCGTATTACACACCAAAGCCAAGCCGAGTGAAACAATGCGATGCCAAGCTGAGCAAGATCTGCTGGCGTTTGCACCGAAGCCGATTCGCACGTAGTAGGTATTCTATACTTTGATTTAAAGTAGAATAGGAATGGGTCTGTGCCAGGGTAGGGATGCGATGTTGTCAGTTCGAACGCATTGACAGTCAACCCGCCACTGCCAGCGACTGAAATTGCAGAACCAAGCAAGCTACACCGATAGTAAATCACTCCGTCACAGTTGCGATGTCACTGAGCGACGAATGGAAGTTTAACGTTCAATTGGCAACAAGGCTCACCCACGCAGCAATATGTGAACCTCCTATTCGCTCAGACGGCTGTAATCCCCACTCCCTCTGGTCGATTTTATTACGCAGAATCCTATTCTGTTTTAAATCAAATTATAGTCTTTTAGTGAGAAGTGCTACCTTCATATCAGTCGCAGTGTTATTGCAACGTAGTCCAATAATAATGTCATAAAATTTGATGATGATGTTATTGAATAGTTCCTTAATTTGATGATGAATGTGTGGGAGAAAAAATACGATACAGGACTCACAATATTAAATAAAGTTCACGAGACTAGTGGACAGTTCGTAACCCTATACGAGAAACTCCGATAAGATAAAGAACGATTTTGGATATATTACAGAATATGATATCCATACATTTTTGATAATTGGAGCCGCCGCTCCAGCCCTCAAACCGCAGGACCTTACTCGCGCTAAAAAATAAGTAAAAACTTTTAGTTGAATGAAAATAATATAATAATGTACAGATACTCGTGCATCTCTTTGATTACCCGCATAATATGTTAAATTATTGATTAATGACAAAACCTACGAACGAACTTTCGGCGTCGCGACCAAAAAATTGCAAAACCTCGTTTGATAGAGATGGCGTTTCAACACTGGTAAATGAACAAAAATCACAAATAATTGGCCAATGATTAACGTGTTTTGAGACGAAATTACTTTATCAAAAGACACCTTTTTGAGCGAGAATTTTAAAACATTATCGGTGGATACCACTTTTTTTTTTTAAAAAAGGCCTCGGAAAATGCTTTGCTGCAGGCCTTGCATTTTCTAAGGACGGTTCTGTCTCGTAGACTGCAAAGGTTGATTTCGTTATGTCCAAGTCAGGTGGGGTCGGACAGAGCCAGGTCCAAGCTAAATAGCTTGTAATTTAAGCGAGACCCTCTATTGCTTTATACAAATAAGCTTTTCCACTGCCATTTTCACCTCACACAAGAAAAAAGAAATATTTTTGACGATGACAAAATGAATCGCAGAAAACTGTCAAATATGCTGCCTTTGCAAAATAAGAATTATCTAGTCCCAAATTAGCAGGTACAGCTTCTTCTACAATTGTGTGAAAAGTCTTTTTACTAGTAAAGTCTGTAAAAATGCTTAACATTTTCAGCATAAATATTTATTTTATTTTTATCGGCATCATATTCATCAAATTAGAAGCATTTTTCATCTTTTCATTGTAACCTCGAATATATTTGAGAATCTTCGTAAGTTAATATTTACATTTAACTGAAATTATTTTAGGTTAAAATTCTTCTTAATATTCAATTCTAAAAAAGGTTTTTACTAAGCAGATTTTTATTCTCGTAACAAAAGGATTTCTAAGTACATTTACATCGTGTACACAACGATTAGCATCTGGGTAGACAAACACCAAAGTTGAAGCAAATCTAGTCTAGCTTACATCTACTTACAGATAGATTATGCCAAGATACAATTTAGATCTCTTGGGTCGTCTAAGTGTTCTCTCTCACTTGAAAACAGATTCAAAATATAACTTAGTTTTATACATTAATGTGAAGAAAAAGAACATTTTTAATAAAAGATGTTTTAATAAACTAGTTTGAAAATATTGTTTATGCAGCTGTATATAATTATAACCTATTATTATTATTGATGTTATAATACTAATAATAATAATAATAATAATAATTATTATTATTATTATTATTGTTATTATTATTATTACTATAAAAGAAGACCATAGCAGAGCGACGAAACAATATGAAAGATAGGGATAACAAAAAGGAAGCGAGAAGGACGATGATGACCAAGTGGCAGGAAAGATGGTCTGCAGAACCCACCGGAAGATGGACAGCCAGACTAATCAAATACCTATCCAGTTGGACTAACAGGCAGCATGGAGAGGTAAACTTCTACACTACACAGTTCTTGACAGGACACCGTTGCTTCCGGGTCTATTTATATAAGATGGGAAAGGTGAATAATCCAAATTGTTCCCATTGTGGTGAAGGGTCACATAGCCCCGAACACACCTTCTTTGTGTACAGAAGATGGCGTCGGAGAGAATATCGCTGGAAAGCAACGTCGGGCCAATAGACCCGGACAACATTGTGGACAAGATGCTGTGGAGCGCATCCAACTGGATAGAGATAGCGAGATATATCGAGTGCATACTACGGAGTAAAGTGAGACAAGAAGATGGTCGAGGTCAAGATCAGTGACCAGGCTAAATAAATTCAGTTTTAGAAATAGAAACCACTGGGGTTAATAAAGGGCCTTCTGGCCAGAAAGAATGCTAATACAGTGATACCCTGGTCAGATCTACAAAGGGCCGAAAAAGAGGAAGGGTTTGCCAGGAGTCCCACACACCAGGTCTGCCAGGGCAGATTTGATGGTGCGTAAATGCATTCCAACCTCTCAAAAAAAAAATATTATGATTATTATTGTTATTGTTGTTATTATTATTATTATTAGCTAGGTTTATAAACATTAATAAATTTGTTAATAGGCCTATATTTTAAGAAAATTAAGTTTATCTACAAAATCGTTTAGCATATTTTTTAATGTTAATTAAAATTTTCAAATTTTCTAAATATAATAAAATAACTGATAAGCAAAAATATATATGAGATACTTACGTTGGTTTGTTTATTATTTCTGTTCATAGTATTGTAGTATTACTAGCAGTACTATTTTTAATAATAGATATTTTAAAAATGTCTTTAGATAAACATAACTTTACCCTCTTAAACATTTATTATTTTTTTAAATATGAATAATTTATTTATATTAATTTTGTTCGGGTTTTTAAATCACTAAAACAATTTATAGCACATTGAGTACTGAGATCTGATTATATAATAAAATGTTTAAATACTCACTTTTGTAAATGAATAGTTTACTACGGCCCTTTCACTCTGAATCTGGTGCAAACGGATTTGAAAATAACACTTGGAAGATACTTCTGCTCTGCACAAACTACGACGAGCTACTACTATTCAAAAAGTGAAAACCAAAAGTAATAACGCAATTGAAAAGTAAAGCCGATAAATCAATTGGCCTGTTGCACACTGCCACACCCCTACATCTCCACCCGCTGTCCGCCCCCTTTTATATTTTATTGCACATTAGCTGAAAATAATTTTACGCAAACACACTAAATCCAGTTGTATTTGATTGCCTCTAATAAAGTCTGCGTATTCACGTAGTCGCTGTGGCAGGTTTAACTACAATAACGGGTCGTTACAAAGCGTCAGTGACTTTGTGGTATTGCACGGAAATGGTAAAGCCAGGATAATGAAATATCGCGCTCGACGCTTTGTAAGATGGGATGAAAGGACATTAGGGTGGGGGGGGGGGTATTCCAGGACCTAACGTAACTATGGCAACCAGGGTACAATGGCTCCCAAGCAGAAGAGTTTTCACAAATTGTTCCTTATAATTTATTGAGGCGTGCGAAACTCAAGCGTAGGAATTCAATATATATGACTTATACAGAATTTAAATTGAGCGTAAATATATTGTAATAATATCTATTGCTTTTGTAAAACTATTAAAAATTTAAATATTACAATTAAATTTAATAATGTAGAAACGTAAACTGTTTAATAATATTCGAGCTGGTTTGTGAGTTAAGGTTATAGACACAATAAATATAAACCTACAAAACCCACAATTATAAAACTTTAAATTCAGACGCGTTTCGATGGCTTACGTCATCATCATCAATGATGCTACTACAAACATATAGTTTAAGTTATATGTTTGCTGTAGTATGATGATGACATAAGTTATCGAAACGCGTATGAAATTAGAGTTTTATAATTGTGAGCTGTGAATATTTATTGTGTTTATAATGTAGGCCTAAACTGGATATTATTTTTTCTTAATATATTTATTTTTAACATGTAGGATTATTATTTTTATTATTACTTGAATACTTTAAATTTATGAAACAATTTATTATTTTTACAATCTGTTAAATAAAATAATAAAAAGTAACTGCAATAGTTCGATCTAAGCGGGATGTACGAAATTAATTAGAACAAAACTCTACTGATAGAAGAAATGTTTCATTTGCAATTTTAAAAACCACTACTAATTCAACATTGCTGTATTTACACAATTGTACAAATGTTAGGCATATTATTTTATAATGACATTCTCAATAAAAATTTTTGTTTCATTGATTTTGTTTAATGTATATGCATTGATTTTATTTATCTGTATCTGATTAATTTCATTTTGCCGCTTTAAATCTTGTTTTTTTAATCCCACATTTCCAATTTCACTTTGAACTTCTGAATTTCAAAATAATGTAAATGCAAAAAGCCGTTATGTAAAACACTCATATTTCGTTTGTGATGTATGAGAATGACAGTTTCGTAAGATGAGAGCCATTTTCAACGCAGAACCATGACTAATTTGTTTACAGTTTTTCTGTCGTTTTATTTGACCTAGGCCTATCTAGTAATTGAAGTTAGTGTCTAAAATGTGATACTTTTTTTTTATCACCAGTCTAAGTTTTTATCTAGTTTCGTAGTTTTATTTGGTTAACTCCTTATCCTTCTTTATTTTATAGAAATAAATTATTCTGCAACTACTCTCATTGTTATAACGGTTATGTGTTTTACTTTAGTTCCGTGAACTTTTTTGGTTTCTTTGCAAACTCATCATATTTTAAAGTTCTTTTGGGATTTAATTTATTGTTCGGTTATCGCTCATTCTACATAGGCTACTACAATTTATATATTGCCTCGTTAAACATGCTTTATATAACTCTCTCTTTCAGTTGCACTAATTGACAGGCTACCTCTCTACGTTTCCTTGTGTCCATCTTTATTCCTTTGTTCTCACTCTTGCTTTAATACATATAAATAAGGTAGCTACACAACATATTTTTGTAACCATCGTTTTAACAACTTCTGAAAATGCATATAACCTACTCACTATAGTTTGTCATGTTAAAGTTTATTAGTATGGACTTCTTGCCATTCAATTTTATAATAGAACACTAATAACTTTGATTGCATTTCTTTAAGAGTATAATATAGACTATTATTTTATCATTTGTTGATTCCATCTTCGCGTGAGCTACTAGTAATCACTTACAACTTTTTTAAAAAATGTTTTAACTTGCCTATAGTAGCACTTACTTTTTTTGTTGAGGACGGCCGTTTCGGGAGATGTGTCCCTTTGTCAACTCAGACCGTAACTCAAGTTACTGTAACTGAGGCTGAGTTGACAAAGGGACACATCTCCCGAAACGGCCGTTCTCAACAAAAAAAGTAAGTGCTACTATAGGCAAGTTAAAACATTTTTTAAAAAAGTTGTAAGGTATTATTTTATATTGTAGTAACTACTCAGTTTTTATTTTAAGAGTAAAAATATAAATGCCATAAGTAGGCTACTCGAAATTTTTAATAACAAAGAAATTTAAAGTTAATTAACAATTTTTTCAATTAACTTATAATTAATATCTTGAATCTCTTAGTCCACTACGTTCGGTGAATCTTAATTAATCATTTTAACAAAGTTAAAGTGATTAATTATAATTAATAGTTAGAACTACATAAATCAACGGTAGCGTGATGTTTAATTTAAATAAATAAAACTTCTATACCACAAGTAACTTTTACATTTATTTAACACCTTATGTACATTTCGATTCCACGGCATTCAACCTCAGAGGTAATTTACAAAACAAACAACGTTCTGTGCAGTTGAAATGTACATAAGGGGTTGAATAAATGAAAATGTTATCTGTGTATATAGGTTTTATTTATTTAAATTACAGTTAATAGGTTTTCAAAACCTAATGTGAAAGTTGTTATTAGAATACAAATGTGTTGGGCATATAATATGAAGTAGGCCAAAATGCTTCTAGTCCAAAGTTTTGCAGAATGGATCGTGACAATAAAATATGCCAACAGTAGCCTAAATTTAAGAGAAAGAAAATTTGTACTTCAAAAGTATTGTATTAGGCTATTATTTAGAGTAAGTCTTCATCAAAATATGCAACTTATTCTTGAAATTTGTTCAACGCTTTGAGACTAAGGACCAATTTGTCGGATTTTATGGTTTTAAACTTAGAACTGTATCAGATTTTACTTTCTAGAATTTTGTGATAAAATGTCAGACCATTTGGCCCGGCTTAATAATAGTCTAATAATCACTATCATACATTTAGGTTTAACGCTTAAATGGTGTATTTTGAAAGCTTAAGGCCCACGGAAAGTTACTGTTATCATCTATACGTTTATATTTATATAGGTATATTATATTTGATAAGAAATATTAAAAATGTCACTTCTATTGTTAAACGTCCTGCCTTTAGAAGCGAAGTCCTTAATCGATAACAGCTGACAGTTGATTGTTTACTACCCAACTACGTTAATAGGCTTACCTGTTTATAGATTATTTCGGATTTACATGTCTTTCTAGCTTGTTTAATTTAATTAAAAACACCTCTCCCAAAAAACATACCTCCAAAACACTACTAATTTATAGTAATCATTATTAGTCACAAAATCTACTTTTCCATAACAGAAACAGAAATAGAATCAAATTTTTATTTTTGTAGGCCTATAATAAAAACATTTGTTTATTATATATATCCCACTAATAAAAGAAATAGTTTAAATCTAATAAACAGATGTGTTCGGTCTGTAGCTCCAAGTATTAGGGCCTACATGAAGAATAATCCCCCTAGTATTTTTTAAAACATATATTTTAAATTTTCAATTATGTATCATCATAATATTTATATAATTTTATAACATATATAATTACGATATAAAATGTTAATAAATTAGAAATAACCCAGAGTGATAAAAAAATAACAAACTATAATCTAACGTTAAGGATTTTACCAAAGTTCCAAACTAGATTTGGCGTTTAGGAACTAATTATCTGATACGACATTTCAGCGTAAACATTATATTCTGTTAAATGTAATATTTTTAATAATTTAATTTGATAGACTTATATTTATAAGTAGACACATTTCTTAATTTGTTATAGCCTATTTATACAATATTGTTGATATTAATATTTTATAACAAAATCCGTTTTTCTGTAGAAGCTAATTTTTATTCTACAACCTACATATACATGTCTGAGTTTAGAAAAATCTATTAAGTGTAACAAGTTATTTTTAAATTACTTTGCTATCTCTTTTTCATTTACCTCAGATACTTACTATTTGTTTTTAAAACCCTATTTTAAGTGCCCATATAGGTCTGTTTCAAAACTATAATTTCCGGCGTGTATATGACTATGTAACCGTGCACTTGTCCTTGAGATATCGCAGTAAGCGAGACGGGAGGTCGAGGTTTGTACGTTCCTACAAACATTATAAGGACTGTTAAAATACTAACTTGCGTGAGACGGTCAATATTATATAAATTCGATGATAAATTAGCTTCTTTATGAAATAACAAACAATCTAGAAATATATGAAGACATATCGGATGTAGAAGGTGTTGATGTATAGAACATTCTGAATATGTGACATGTTTTAAGAAGTGGTAGTACATAAGAAATCTCGCAAGGCCAAGTGCACGGTTACCTGGTCAACAGGGTCAGCACTATAGATGTGTACGCTTCCTTCCCTGACTCGGGTCGTTCAGTCAATGAATAAACTTATGTATACCTCTGCTTTACTGGCGCTGTATTTAACTGGGAACTAATTAACTGAATAAAATCTTTATAACAATGTTTCACAATCTATCTATCGCAAACCTATCCTATCCAACTCTTGCCTACACTCACAGCAGCCCCCGCTCCCTTGCGGCAGACAAGGCCACGCGCATACTAGACACCGACACTTATACTTTAACATATAATAATTTTGTTTTTTGCATTTATTTTAAAATATATTAGGCCTAACCCTTAAAAAGTATTTGAAGTGAAAGTTCGTTCCAGCTTGTTTTACAGTTTTTGGGGTGGAGTAAAACCATTTTTTGACATCATAGAATCAAATTTTCCGAAGGTGAACGGGAAGTATCGAAGATTTCCGATAGCTAAAAATAAAGACCTTTTAATTGAATCGGTAATTCATATAAATTTTGGTAAAACTGGAGTTAAACACAGACGAAAAATATCGAGATTGGTAATAATATTGAAAATCAGATTCAGTAAAACCTCATTATCTCGAACCTTACTAATCCGGAAATCGCTTATAACGAACTAGATTCTGAATCACGGAATCCAGAAGCCACGTAAACAGTTACTTCAATCATGCATACATAGCTGTTGACACCATCGTTTATACTTTTTGTCAAGTGACATTTCCCCTAAAATCTATGCAAAGTAATTGTAAGTAGCGTAGACATATCAGTAGTGTTTACAAAACTAACTTATGAAACGTTGACAAATGTCTTAACTAATACAAACTTTGCCATACTCAGAAGGCCACAGACATAATACGTACTTCTGTACTTTAAAAGGTTTTCAGAATTATTTTGAAAACTTCCTAACTGAAAGTAAAAAAAAATAGAAATGTCGTTGAATTTTCTGTTATAGTAGTCACATTTAACGACTTACATGATTTTTAATCACTGTAAAAAAAATACACATGTTTTAATAATTTTAATTATCTATTACAGTTTTTCAACCTATTATTTGCATTTTCAATACTTTTCAAAATCCTTTTGCTTTATATCTTACTTTTATTGTGAGGACAACCAACCCTCAGCCCAAATTAGTCCGCTATAATGAGGTTTTGTTGTATATTTACATCGAAATGAGTTGATGTTAGCTTCCAACAACGAGTCATCTATACTATTATATAAAAATCTAATGTTGTGTGTGTGTGCTCGCGTATGTGTGCGCGTGTTCGTGCGAGTGTGCGCGTGCGCATCCGTGCGTGCGTTACTCATTTACGTAAACACTACTGGACCCATTGAGCTGTAATTTTACTTGGACATTCTAATGGTTCCTGGTGAACACAAAAAGCCTAATTTTATTTTGAAATTCCATCAAGACACCGTCCTACTGACCTTGAAACCTCCCTTAACACCCAATTATCTATACTCCATTATATACTTGTCTTAGCTTAATTATCTGATGATCACCTGTAAAAATCACTTTTAAACTGATTTAAACAGCTGATAGCAATTGTTTGCTGTTAATCATCTTTTAAGGTTAGTTATACTTTACAAATGTTATGTTAAAAGCAGAAGATTTTCGTTTTCTTGAGTTTTCAAAACAATAAGTGGTACATTTATAGTTTTAATATTTATTGAGATTTAATTATACTATGTATACTAATATATAAAAATCTAATGGTGTGTGTGTTACTAAATCACGTAAAAACTACTCTACCCATTGAGCTGAAATTTTACAAGGACATTCTTAGGGTCCCTGGTTAACACTTAGGCATATTTAAATTTAAAAATTCCATTGTAGCATCGCCCCACTGGCCTTCAAAACTCCCTTAACACTCAATTAGTTCTTACTCCATTATATACTTGGCTTAATCAACTGATAGTAGGCCTAAATGTGTTTTAATCACATGTAAAAGTCACTTTTAAACACAATTAAACAGGTAATACCAAATGTTTGTTGTTATTCATCTTTCAAGGTTAGTATACTTTACAAATGTCAGGTTACAAGCAGAAGCTTTTCCTTCTCTTGGTTTTTCAAGTCAATAATCGGTAAGTTTATGAACTATAGTTTTATATATTTAATGGGATTTAATTTCAGTAGATTAAATTCAACCCAAATACAAATACAAATTAAATCAATACAAATATATCTAACCCTGTATGAAGGACGAGTACTCTGCTAGTATATTACGAGTATCATAATAATGAATAGGTGATGCTCAATGTTATTGAATTATTTTAAACTACTAAAAGCAGAATAGTTGTAAAACTGTTTAAATATTCCAAATGCAGTGTATCGTGGATACTTTGTGAACAAAAATATTAATTATTTTAAAAAAAATTAACAAAAGAATATTTTCAAAATTAAATCGAATAATGAAACACTTTTGTTAACCAACGAGATAAAATTTCATTATGTTGTAATTTCCAACTGGTATATAGATATATTGATATTGAAGCAGTACTGTAATACATAGTGAAGTAGTATTGTACTTCAAATAATAGATACCAATCGTCTGACAAGCAGTGAAGTTAACAGAGACTATAGATTTTTTCTGTATATGATCTCTTAGCCAACGAAATTAATTTATAATTGAATTAAAAATATGTTTAAATATTTAGTTTTTATAAATATGTTTTTAAGTAAAATACATTGTAGAAAAAGACATAGATATATTAAAATAAATACGAGATAACATAACGCTCCGTTTGATTAAGAAACTTTGAGTTTTGTACAGAATTGTATCTAAAGTAATATGGTACAAAGCCAAGTTCAACAGTTTGCCACTATCTTACCAGGCGCTTTGTATATATCTTATAGAATAGCTATATTCTATATTAGAATAGAATACAACTCCCTGGTATGAACAAACATTTACTTTATACATGTGTGTATAGAGCGGGCACGTAACAGTGCACTTGACCTTGCGTGTACTACCACGTCTGAAAACATTTTACATATTGAGAATGTTCGATATATCAACAGCGTTTGCATCCGTTATGTCCACTGTCCACAGATATTTCAAGAATGTATATTATATTATATCGAAGCTAATTTATCTAATATCGACAGCCTCATGCAAGTCAGTGTTTTGACAGCCCTTATCATGTTTGTAGGAAAGTATATTTATACTAACCCTCTACCTACATCTTGCCTACTGCGATCTCTCGAGGCCAAGTACACGGTTACGTGGTCCACACTGTATATGTTTGTATTATATAATTGGATTGTTTTCAAAATTTTACCGCTATTTATTGTTCACGGTATTTTATTTCACGGAATTATCACTTGTTTCATGTATTCTTAGTGTCATCTAAAAACGAAAAAATCAAAGCAGACTCGTATTTTTTCAAGTACACCTTAGTAAAAGTCTGAGTTGACAATTGGACACACCTCCCGAAAAGGCCGTCCTCAACAAATATAAGTACTTCTATAGGCAAGTTATAAAATATTTACAAGTATACTAAAAGTCTGATGAGTTTTAAGTACATATTGTAACTAAATGTTCCATAATAATCTCTTAGTTGTGATTTAAAATTCTAAAAAATATTTTAAAGGGAATTTTAGTTACTCGTTGTAGAGAAATGTCTGGCAGCACTGATAAAAGTTGTTATGAGCTCAAGTAATAACCTTAATTTGATTGAATTGCTAGTTCATCGTTGATTTAACGTTTACGATGAACTGATACCCCAAGACCTTGTATGCCGACTGCTCCTAATGTTTATATTTCATTGCTAAAATATTAGGTGCTCTTGTTTAATATTTGATACAAAACGTCTTGTGCGATAGTGGTAGTATAAAGTACAGAGGAATTTCAAAAATATATTGAATATGCTGAGTATACATCACAAGGTACGTGAATGCCAAGTACAATAATTGCAGGATGCCAAATACAATAATTGTGATAATTTTTTTATTTTAACATTTTCTCCTACATTACGAAGTGGTTATTAGAACACTAATATCGTGCATTTCTGTAATGGTCAAAATTATTATCTGTCAAAATATTGTTTTTCGTCATAAAGTTTTGAAAATGTCTACTGTAAAAAGTATAATGTTTGCATTTTTAAATAATTATTATAAGTAGCTATATATAAGGTTGGTTGAAATGCAGTACTCCAGCACTATACGATATTTTGGGAAATTGTTCAAAACCATCAAATTGGACGATATCCACAAGAATGTTTTTAAAATTGAAGTAGGAAAGTTACTTTTTTTCAATTTAAAGTAGGGTACTAAATTCAACGCGATAATGTTTAAACCTATCTTTAATATTGCCTTCCAAACATAACCTCACTTTACAGACTTCTTGATTAATGTAATTTTTCACAGCTGTCATTGTCACTACAAACGTTCTGACACTTTTAATCTGTGAAAAGTATTGAACTTTAAGAATGAGTCAAGGTAATATAATAATCAAGATAATTATATTGATTGACATTGTGAGGTAATGTATATTGGCAAAATTAAATAGTTATTATAATTAATAATGCAGAAAGTCATAAGAAATACAGGAAAAATAATAAAATTTGGTGCTGATACCCCAAAAAGTTTTAATTCTAAAAAAATAACGTTACAAAAACACAAAAATTATTAAAATCACTGTAATTTTTTAAAAACAGAGCAATATATTACACTACATTAGAATATAGCTAGAAAGTATCCGGTTAAGCAGATTTGGTTTTTCAAACAAAATAATTTAGTAGTTGTTTATAAGAGCAGCCACCGTCCTATTTGGTGGTTTTGAACAATTTTCCAAAATATCTTAGGTGGCCGCTAAAATAAACAACCACCAATTTTTACTAATGGACACAATATTTCGGTAATGTGAGAATTACCGGCCACCTACGATATTTTTGAAATTTGTTCAAAACCACCAAATAGGACTATAATCACAAGAATGCAGGGTAATTCTCAAAATTAACAATATTTCATGTAGTAAAAATTTACGTATCCAAACTGGCTCCATATTTCCATGAAACATTCCAAAACATGTCAAAAGACTATTGAATATTCCATGCAAATATCTAGCTGGGTTAGAAATGTTAATTTTAACCGTTGGATTACCTTAACATATATTATTCTATTTTCTTTTAAAACAAATCCATCCTTACAAGGTATTGTGCAGCCATGTTATAAGGTTCATACTCATTAGGAGTTAATCACTTAACCACAACACCTCAAACCACCCGATCCAACACAAATATGCTGCCTTCAGATCCATGCTCCATAGACTTAAAGAAGTTTCAATGGCCACAGAAAACATAAACATAGAACTAGACACAATTAAATATTTAGCATACACAAATGGATACAACACCACAGTAATAGACAAACTATGGTACAAAATACAAAAAACACTAAAATTAACACTACAGACAGGGATAACAAATACATCACTTTACCATACATAAACAAAACAACAAACAAAATAGCCACTAATTTCAAAAAAACATGATATAAAATAGCATACAAAACACAAAAGAAGTTACAATACGAAATATAACACAACACCAACAACAAAGATAAACTACAAGCACCGGGCATATAGAAATTAAACTGCGATAAATGTAACAAATTCTACATTGGACAAACAGGTCGCAGCTTTAAACAAAGAGTTGAGGAACACAAACAGAACACCAACTCAACATTTTACAATCACTTAAAATAAACAGGATACAAATACACAGACATTTACCATAACCGAGAAATCCTACATATCAACAAAAAAAGGCCCACATCTCAACATACTAGAACAATATGAAATTTACAGATACAAACACACAAAGTACACACATATTAAATGTACAAACACAATACAAATCACACATCTCTTTAATACTATAGAAAACCTGCCTTTAAAACTGTCACCGCTTGACCCGGCATCTTCAAGCAGAAGACACTGATGAAGATCGCCACATAGCGATCGAAAGCGTTCTGTCTCAGTAAGTTTTAACAAATTTACAAAATTTAAAGTTCGGATAGTCTTAAACTATTGTTTAAGTGATTAAGATTCACTGAATGTAATGGACTACAAAATTCAATCATTAGGAGGATCAATATTGCCCCGCACTCTTATGTGTGTTACCAAATACAAATTTGACTAATTGCCATGTGTTACAACTTTTCACTCCTTTCAAACTCTAGAATCATGATCTATATGTTATTCATCAGTTTGAACAAAAACATGATGATACAAAATTTGTATGCTAAAAATATTGATAATTTCAACTCAGGTATGTTACCAAAGAATAAAACCCTATACAAAATTTAGTTTTTGACAATTTTGAGTCATGATTTGGGGGTCGTTGAGGCTACTGCTTCAACTGGGTTTTCTGTCCAATTATTTTCGTTTAATCATCCACATATAAAAGTTACATTACTAGTGACTATGAACCAATGCTTACATCAAACTTCCGAAAATAAATTAACACTGAAAAACTACTATAGGCACTGATCAATATTTAAAAGAAATCCATTGGCATTATGGATTGTAAATTATTATATATAGCTTATTAACATAATTTGCAAACTATCCTAAAAATATAAAATCACATTTGTATGAAATTATTGTTTTCGCTTGACAAGTATCAGCTAAAAATCATGGAGTAATTATCTTATATTAGTTTCATCTACAATATTTATTACATTTAAATTTAAGTGGCTGAATGCTAGGTTAGAAAAGTAGTAATTTAAAATATAAGCTTATAAACAATGAGTATAATAATAACTAATAACAGTTATAGAGATTTTTAAAACTAACAGGTCTATGTCCATCTCAAGTACCTATACCATCTTCATTCCAAATTTCATCTCAATCAGTCAAGTAATTAACGCATTATTATTAGTTGTATCTATATAATAATGATTTTTACATTTGAATTAAAGTGACTGAATGCTCGGGTAGAGAAGTAGTGCCATAAAATATAAAATAATTAACAACAATTTTGCTAAAGCAAATAAAAGATATAGACAACTTTGCAATAACTAATAACAAATGGTTGAGATTTTTTAAACTAATAGGCCTTTACTATTTATTAGGAATCTACTGTTGATGAATTTAATAACAAATACACAAAAACCTCTTAACCACAAACTTTCTTTATTTTACCCTTATGTACATTTCAGTTACCAAGTAACCATCCTCAGGGATAACTTACAAAGTCTAATAGGTCTTTATATGTTGGTTATAACGAACGCTACACAACCGAACAATACAAAATATACAGACACTTCAAACTTCACCCTAAACACATACTCAAAACACAATTACATCACAACTCACACAATTTTTAACATCATAACTCCTAATACTCACAAAATACAACCACATCACCATTATATCCCATCCCCACTTTAACACCCTAACCTACGTAAACCTTGAGATCAGTTACGGTCTGAGTTGACAATGGGACACATCTCCCGAAACGGCCGTCCTCAACAAATATAAGTAAGTGTTACTATAGGCAAGTTTATAAACATGAACAAGTGTTTAGTGATAATTAGTAGCTCATGTGATGATGGAATCAACAAATATGATATATAATACTATTGTTTTTTTAAGAAAGCATGATTTTTTAAAGTTTTGTGCTTATTGTCAAGTAAAGCTATATTTTTCTTCTTTTTAAAAACTTAAAGTTTTGAGGAATTGGAACTATGATTTATTATTTTTCTCTGTTCCTGAAGACGTTTTGCATCATCAGGTATATAATTTTTTTTTTGGCAATGTTGATTATTTCTGAGAAGCTGATAATTACTGTAGATACATGAAAATTTATAATACAAAATCAATATATCCTCAGTTTATCTCTACATAATGTTGAGACCTAATAGAACAATTTAAAGCTCAAGTTCAATTCGGAGAAAAGAATATTTTGTATATTAACAATATTGTTATTACTTTTAATACTTAGAGAATGAAAAAAACTGATTAAGTATGAAATTAAAACCAATTTGAAATAATAATTTTGGAGCATTGCTATCAGTCTAAGCTGTGGGTATAAATTTAAATGAAAAAAAACATTAATAAAAGTTGAAGGATGAAGTAAAATTTACTGTATTTACCAAATCATATTCAAAAGTCAGTGAATTTGTACAACACTGGCTGGGAGTCGATTAGAAGTGGGGCTAAAACACTGAAATTTATAAATTAAGTTCACTTTAAAAATGTCGCTTTGCACAGTTCACTTCACAAGATATTAATAAAAGTCGTTATTGAAGTAAGTTACTAGAAGTTTATTAATAATTTGTGGTTAACTCAAGGAAAGCAATAATTTATAATTGTCAATTAGATGCGGTTCAGCTCTTAGAAAACAATATATGAGCATCTAGTCTATTGCGTAGTTTGCATCTAAATTGTTGATTACATGTATTAGAAAATGAGTTTAAGTCAGTAAAAATGAAAAGATTTATTCTTGCAATGATTGCAAATTAAAAGATTTAGAACAACTACTGGGCCACTTTCACAAAATTTGTTATGTTTTAATTAGAAATACATGAAATGAATCACAAAAAATGAGGCAAAAGGCTATTCATATGAACTTCTTTAATATGAAGTTAATTAGAGCTTCGCTGGTGAGAACAATTTACGATTAATATTAAAACAGTTCATTCTAAATCTCACAGTAGTTTATTAAAACTAACAGACTGGTTTTGACAATGATGTCACCTTCATCAGTGCTTGGCGCTCCGTCAATGAAGGCGACATCGTTATCGAAACCAGTCTATTAGTTTTAATAAATAAGTGTGTAGTGAGATTTTGAGTGGACTGTTTTAATATTTACCACTTTGAGCTTTTTTATTTCATAATAAATTTTAATGTTTTAATTATGTTGCTTTACAAATCAATCTTGACAATAATGTTTAATTTACTTTTTTTAGGCAACTCTCAATCCATCCATATGGAGGCAGAGTTATAGAACAATTACAAATACAAAACTTTTTATTGATGGCAAAGCTGTTGAATCTAACACTACCGAGTGGATTGATCTACATAACCCTGCAACAAATGAGGTAAGAATTAATTTTAAAACACCATTAGATCCACATTGTAAAAGTAAATAAAATGTTCTGTGCCTTTTTATTTCATACATGAATCTTAAAAAAATAATATACACAAAAGGTAAGAAATCAAATTTTCTGTATGCTATTTAATTTACTAGTTCTTTGTATGTTTTTACAAGGCTTGTATATACCTCTGTATTCTTATTATTTAACCATTTCATAGTTATTCTAAAACATTGTGTCAGTTTTAATTTAAATATGTATAACACAAGGTTTAAATTACATATTGAGTAGGTTTATCCTTGACAACTAGAGATGATTAATAATACAGGTTATTATTTTTAGACACAAATGATGGTTATTATAATTATATTATTGTTTAAAGATAAATTGTATTTGAATTTAAGATAAATTATGATATTTAATTGGAATATTTTTAGGTAATTATAACTAAAAAAAGTTGACATTACATTTATATAATATAACATTAAAGATCCAGATCAATTGGGGCCGAGAGCAATCCGGAAAAACTTATTTATCTGAATTATCAAACAATCTCTGAACTAACACGTATTATTGATATTTTATTAACTATAATCTATATTAAAGCTCAAAGTAGCATGTAGGTTTGAATTAAACCAGAAATTATTACAAAATAGACGTAAGAGGAATTGAAAAATACAAAATAATTTAGTGAAAGAAGATATAATATAAATACAGTAATAATACAGTAATAGTATAGTACTACTACATAGTAAAGAGAGCCGTAAAATATTCTGGTACAAACTTATTGAGTAAATATGTCTTTTATTCTTTTTTGAACAAAAGCATAGCATATGACAAATTAGCTAAAGATTAAGTTTAATAATAAATTTTATTATTTTGCTGATTGGTTACAATCGTTATTGTAAGTAACAATCGTTATCGCGTGTAGAATATACAAATCTAAAAGGTTTTAATCATGATTAAATATACTGTAAGTTGCATTTAAAATTTTTTTATGACCAATTTTTTTCAGAATTGGTTTTCTTTTGCATTTATAATTGAAGATAACACTTAGTTTAGTACGTATTGTAGTGGGGGGGTGCGCCACGCTTTTCAAGCTGAGTGCCGCGATCCGGATTTGTGACGCTCTTAATTTTTGAAATCTGCATTACTGACTATCTACTGTACCTATAACAGTTTGTTTCATTAATTTTTAAATTGCACTGTAGTTAAATTATGCAAATATACGTTAACATGTATTTATTAAATTTCAATGTGCATCTGGATGTTTTTAACCCTTGCATCCAGTAATCAAAGAAAAAAGAAGTGCGGGAAAATGTCTGACATTAAAGGCATTTGTTTTATTGGCAATATGACACCATCTAGTGATACTACACATTTCCCAAATCCAAACTGTCAAATTGAGGATCATTTTAAAACAATATGAGCCAGTTCCATTGCCATCCCAAATTCTGTACCAGACAACAGTTCTTTAAATATTCATAAATTGCTCATGTATGGTGCATGATTTCTGTTCTCCAATCTGTGCTATTTAGTTCATTTATTTATCTGTAGAATTCGGATTCATAACTGAAAATTATTTTGTAACAGAAATCACTGTTGTGATTCTGTAAATTACGGTTTTGTTTTTAAGCAAATTCACCTAAAAATTTCTCTTAGCTATTAGTCTTACATTACTTGAATGAACAAATCCATTCAGGAAAAGATGTTTTTTTAGTTTTTATTGAATCTTTTATTTGGTGCATATTGATTTTTGGAATGGTTAGTTATTGTTATTAGATAGAGAATTTATTTCTTGGGCTTCATTCCAAAACTAAACAATGCAGTTGCTACATTCTCAATAGAACATGTAGTGAAAGAAATTCCAGGCAATTAAGTAAATAGATTAGGTTAATTTTGTAATTCTGTAGTAATATATTCCACAGAGTTTGTGAACGTTTTTGGCAAAACATTCTCTGTTTATGTAATGCAAAATGAGTACATTTGCCATTTTGCATAAATCATCATGATAGCCAAAAGCAACATAAAAAAGATGGAAAAAAGAGAATTTACAGTACCACCAACCTAACAATGATACAGAAACATAGTTTAATTAAGGTTTTGTGAACTTTATGACTCCTTATATAGTGGAGTAAATGTAGCTTTTGACTGTCAAGGAAAGGAAGAACTTTTCAAAATTTTTCTTAGATTTTGAGTATAACAGCATACTAAAGAGTTCTTCACCAAAAGAAATTGATTTTTTTTTTAACAAAGTTCTTGCAAACTAGCAATTTTTTGGAAGTATCTTTAAAAATATTAATTATTATTATTAACTGACTTCCCCATTCAAAAGTAGAGAAAATTTCACATAAAACTTTGCACAAAGATTTTTAATAAATCAAAACTATGAACTTTAGAATAATTTGTTAATCTCATGAAAAATACTGCTTGAAGTCTTAAGGTGTTTGGGGCATCGCGCTACATTGGCACTAAACTTGTTTAGCTGGTCAGATGCCAGGATAGCTTTGCTATGAGTCATGATTTGTTTTCCTTCGTCATTTTAGGCAGGCGTGTCTACTCACAAAGTCTATAATATCACTAATAGTAAACTCACAAACCTCATCCTCTCTCATCCATTCATTCACATCAACACAGTTATGTCCTAAGAACTAGGAATGTTTTGACAATTTCTTCATTTGTTTCACTAACAATTTTTGTTGTGATATGCTTTCAATCCCCTCATTGTTTGTTTTATGATACAATAGTTTTTGCCGTGATTTAACCAGTGTTATCGGCATGATTCCATCACATGCTGTAGCAATCCATAAAGCAACATCTATCATGTCTACATATTTCAGGCACTCGGAAACACTGTTTTCCGCATTCATACCCACGATTATAACTGTTAGTAACTTACGATGATATAGAAAACCCAGTTATTCAGCCATACTGTATGTTATGGATTACGAATTCTAGATAAAATAACTAACTAAATTACCTAACTACACAATATCATATAGAATATATATAAAGTGAACAATACAAAGACTTAAACACAACTGACTGAGTCGACAAACGACAAAGAGCTGGCTGCTAGTGCCAGAGAACTGGCCCGACGACAAGGCACCTTGCGGAATAAAGACATTCACATTTATATTACGTTTATTTTCATATTGCGTCCAGATATCGGAGGCTTCAGATATGAGAGGGTTTAATATATAAGTTTTTATAAACAACATGCAAGTTATAAAATTCATTATATTTTGAAGTTTTCAATTAGACCCATTAATTTTTTTCATTTAGCATTCTCTCTTAGAGTAATTATCTAAATTACTAAAAATTAATTATTGTGATAATATTTTATTATACCTGTATTGACAAATACTAATATTAAAATAATTAAGACATTTGCTTAAACAACTTAGATAATTTTCATTCTGCATTTCAACTTAAAACATATTGAATCATCATTTTTAAATAAATGAAGATGAACATGTTCAGTGTCACAGTTGAATCTAGAGTTTTATAATTAACAAATTATGTTATCTTAAGACCCTGAATTACACTGATAAGAATAGCTGCTGTATCTTCTTTTCATTTTGTTTTTGTAGTTAATTTGTAAAAAATAAGCCTGGGTTTTATGTAATAGTTGATAAGTACTTTAATTTATTATAATTGAAAAGGGAACTTTAAATTTAACGTTTAGTTCCTAAAGGAGTTGTAATGTAAAAACAAATAAACAAAACTAAAATAAAACAAAAATAATTTTAATGTGATTTGAGCTTTTTAGTCATTCAAGATAAACTCCATTTTAATAATCAATAAGGTTAAAAGGAGAAAAGATTAAAGATAAACTCTAATTATTTATTAATTATTTCATTGTTAAATACAATATGTTGAATTACAAAAAGATACATATTAAATAATAATTTTTAAAATTACTTGTTTAAAAAATGATTGAATTTAATTTAATAACAAAATTTGCATCAACGTACAATATTTTGAATACTCATTTATACTTATGTAAACAAACATCAGTAGTGGAAAAAAGTTATCTTAAATAAAGACAACAGTTATTTGAAAATTGTTTATTTATAGAATAATTATTTAACAAAAATTTGTTAATGTTTTCATTGTAAACTTTCAACCTTAGGTGTGGAAAATTATTTTTTAATGCATGTTTATATAAATTTTTAATAATAAAAATACATTTTTCTACAAATAAATGAAATTAAACCAAAACAGGATATCCAACTTCTATGATTTTGGTGCAATTGACACATGGACCTCTCTTACTGCATTCTGATTAAAAATTATGTTATAATAATTTTTTATGTTTTTGTCATGGTTGTCCGTGGTTGAATTGAGGTAGGTAACATATTTATTAATTTAACACAGATAATTGAGTTTTATTCTAACTTATGCATAGTTATGAATAAGAACTGAAGGAGCATTAAACTGACTAACATAAGCACTAAACTGACTAAATTTAATTAAATTGTAGATTTTTTTTGTCCAAATAATGTCAAAACATTTAATTAATTGTTCATTGTTTATAACTTGTCTCAGTACAAAAGTAATTATGAGAGTCCAAAAGAACTAAAGAGGCACTAATGATGTTCTCTGACCGTTATTTTGATATATCTTAACTATATATAGAAGGCCTTTTGAAGAATTTAATATAGCAGCCCAGTAGCTAAATATTTACTCTCATTTCCTAAACCTCCTATAATCTTAGTTTTATCGTTTGCAATTTAAGATCTTATTTTGGTTTGCCAATTTCTGAGGAACAGGTGTGTTTGATTATGGGTTTTCAACCATTAGTACCCTTTCCTTTTGAAAAAGAAGAGCCAGGAATCAAAATAACATTTTAATATAACAATAAGCAATTGGGGGAGGTTTTATAATTCAGTATTAATTAAAATAATAAATAATGGTAACAATTTGGAAGATTTTGTTACATAATTATAAATGTTAATTAATTAGGTAATCTTAATTATAGATCATTACCAGAGTTCCTAAGGCTACAAAATCAGAAATGGAAGCTGCTGTTGCATCATCGAAGGCAGCTTTTAAGACATGGTCAAAAACTTCACCTCTTAGAAAGCAACAAGTTATGTTTAAATTTCAGGAAATAATTAAATCAAATATTGTAAGTATTACTAACATATTGTCTGTATAAAAATGTATACAAAGAAAAAATATGTATTGATTATTTCATTTTCTATTATTTTACTTGATGAGTTACATACAAGAGGTTTACGTTAACAATTTATAAAGAAGAAATACATTTTCATTCCGACAACATATTCAAATAAAACATTTTATTAACTTTCTTAAGTTACAGTTTTGTTATTATTTAATTCCATTTTCAACTTTAGACTGGTTTTACACTGAAACACCAACATATATTGATATGTTACACTTGCCTTAAGTAGCACTTTCTTTTTTGTTTACTGAGAACAGCTGTTACAAGAGAAGTATCCCATTGTCAACTTATACCATAACCAACGTCTTGGTTGTTTTAGGTTAGAGTTATGGTAGGGTAGGATAGGGATATTAGGCCATTTTTTAAAGAGTTTTGGGAGTTATAATGTAGTTGAGGGTTGAGAATGTGTGTTGGCCTAAATTGGCTGGGGATAAATTCTAGAACCCAATACCTTGGAGTTCCTTAAATAATAAATTGGAGAACCTTTTAAGACCTTAAAACTGAAAATTTTAATTATGTTGTTTATTACTTCCCTACAAACAAGCAAAAATATGTTTTGGGCTTCAAAACTTTTTAAAAATTATTATTTCTTACCTTAAAAAAACAAAATTTAAAGTTTGTTTTAAAAGATCTGTTATAAAGGAAATCCCATGCCCAACCTGAGCTCTGTAAACGCATACTCAATCTTTATCTTTTAATATACTAAATATTACTAATAGTAACACACACATTTCTCTATTATGAAACCCTCTTCATTAACTATTTTTTTAAAAATCTTATGTAGTTCTAAAAGATTGACAATAACTTAGACATTAAAAAGAAAAAAAAAATATTGCTATTTATTGTTTGTATTTCAAGTAAGAATATTGAAACTGGAGATGGGTTTAATGGTAAAAATAGAAATCTTTCAAATGAAGATTAAAACCCAGTAGGATGGCAATAAAAGTTCTACTTTATTTATCTTGTCATTTCGAGAACGTAAATATCTTTACCGTTTTAACCTCACGTTATCCGGCTACACATGAAGCTGGATGCCTGTTCGAAGAAGAAGAAGATTTCGAGAACGGAGTAGGGCGAATATTAATATCCTCCATTAAGGTGACAGTTTCAAGAGACAAACCAATCTCTACTTAGTCATGAGAAATGAGTTACACATGATTATCTGAAACAAGGAGATGATAACATAATAGTAAGGGCCAAGCACACTGAACATTAGAAATTTAAAAAAATATCCTACAATGACTCACTATCAATGATGCTTAAGTTACATAAGTATACAGTCTGCAGAAAATAAATGGTGATGCATAAGTTCCGGCAGCATACAGCATTGAGTTAAGTTGATAGGTAATGGTGTTGTAAGTGGCTAGTTTGCATTAAAGGAGGTAGTTTGATGAATAGTGGTGTTTTTAGTGCTGGTGGGTTTGTGGTATATGTTAAATTTATGTATTTTCTGTACGTGTAATTCATAGGTCAAGGATGTTTAGGGAGTTGTTTTTTCATTTTGTTAAGATAGTGTTTGTTAGTATTAAGTGCCTAGAATTGAGGTGTTTTAAAAATATATGTTCGGAATTTATTTCCTTTGAATAGTGTGATGATGTCTCCATCATACCTATACTATAACATAAAGTACGAGGCTTTAGATTAAATTCAGTTAGTTGCTAAAATAATCATCTGTAGAATTAAGCAAGGAAAGACACAAATAGTTTTTCTAGTGCGGACAAAGCAAGTACCATCCATTATCCTTTTCCAGGAAAGCTATAAGCTGTGTGCCGGCAAATTGACAATAGAGGGTCCAAAGCTTGTTAAGACAGGAAATCCAGTGGCCAATATAGACATGGGAAAATTAACTGTGTACCGTTAGATTAGACGAACTGTGGGAACTTACTAAGAACATTGGTAGTGGGAGAATTTAGGGATTTCAATAAAAACTAAATGATCGGGAGACAGAGGAAGTTGGAGGAGAGTCTCAGAGGAAGACAGGTTGGTGGGGACAAGGATGGAAGTGTTGTAAAGGGAGAATTTTGTTAAATTAAGTAAAGAGTTTGTTTTATAAGTAAAATTTAGAAAAGTGTGACGTAAAAGTTTTTTTTTTTAGAAATATAAAGTAAGTTTTTTTTTGTGTGTCAAGTGTATGTGCAGAAGGTAATAACCAAGGCCAAGATTCCAGGAGCTCTTCAAAACAATAAGTATTAATTGAATATAAGTGTAGCCAACAGACATCTAAATTTTAGTAAAGTTCAGAACAATTTTAATTTCATCAAAATTTATAAAAACTATTCTAGTTTCACCATTTCTAATTTAAAAAGCAAAGTTCCCGTATTAGCGACCCGAGAGCAAGAATAAAATTTTAATACTGTTTTTTGTTATGTTATTTTATTAGAAATCTAAAGCCTCAGAAGTCCACCTTTTATCATTGTAATATTAGTTAAGATATCAATCCTGCCACTGCAAAATATTAATATAAATTTGGAATAATGTGTAGAGTTAATTGAAGAGAATAAATGCAAGTGATGTTTAAAAATTTATAAGATTTTTAATTCTTTATAAACCTGAAGGTGGGAGATTAAATAGTAAGATTATACTATTACACTGTATAATGAAATTTGTTGCAGAAACACTTGGCAGCAAATATAACCCAAGAGCAAGGCAAAACACTACCTGATGCTGAAGGAGATGTGATGAGAGGGTTACGTAAGTCTTTTTAATGAATTGTAATAATTTAATTCAATTTCTTCACATTATTAAACTGTTATGGTTACAGCTGATACTGTAAACACAAACATGTAAGATAATTATAAAGGTTATCAGGAGAATTTTACTGGAATAGAATTGATAAGCTTGTGTACAGATGTGATAAGTATCTTAATTTTCATGGTGGTTCTGTTAAAAAGAAGTTTAAGAGTGTGCCTTTCAGGTGTTTAGGCCTATACAGTAAAAATTTACTTGTTTGTAATTTACTATAACTTGTCACACCTAGCAGAGTGGGCAAATTCAACAGTTTTGCAGAACACATTTCATTTTTTGTATTCTTCATATTGTCAAAACCAATATTTCATTCTTTCCTTTTACAATTTCATTTATTTAAGACTATGAATTGAACTGGGATTAATAGATTGGCTCAGGTCTCGAGCACACTATCTAAATTGAAATACAAATAATACACCTTACTATAAACTAACAATGGAACTAAATTAGACCATGTAAAGTAACCGTTACTTAGACCATAAAAACAAGCACTTGCAGGGGTGCAGAATATTTTTGATCTGGCGATCTAGGATCGGGGGAAATCTATGAATTTTTGGGTTTCTGGGGAAATTTTGGGGGAAATATAGTTTACACATTTTTTCCCAATAATTTGTTTCCTTAGTGAGGAGAATTTAAACTGTTTCTGAGTACAAGAAAATTCAAAAGGTATCAAAACAAGTTTTAACAAACGGATTGATAAGTTAGAATTCGTATCTAGTAGTTTACTATTTATTTTCAAGTTACTGCTTACAGTAGCGTATCGTGTTTTCGATTCTGCAGTATTGAGCATCTCAGCTTCACATGAATGCAAGATTACACCTGATACATCAAAAACTATTAGGTTCATCACATTCGGTGATATATTGAGGGTATTCCATATTGTAATAAAATAAGAGATTGAGTGCATTTTAATCATATTAGTTTCTATTTTTTTTTGTTCAATAGGGATTATTAAAACTATATGAAATGAATATTTTTTTTTAAATAAGAAGTTGTAAAACTCAAAGGGTTTTGTTTTCTCTCGCCTTCAGGCCACATTCGGCGATGCAATGCAGGTGTTTCATATCGTAATAAAATAAGAGATTTAGTGCATATTAATCATAGTTTTTATTTGTGAATTTAATTGCCTAAGGATTATTGAAATTATATGATGTGAATATTTTTCTTAAGACAAGAAGTTGTAGAGCTTCAAGTATTTTGTTTTCTCTCGCCTGCCAACAACATTTGACATTTCGTAACAGTATTAGTGGATTTTATTAATTTATTTGCATGCTTACTGGGATTGGCGAGGGAGGCATGATAAAGTAGCCTCAGATAGCCTGCATCTAAACATGGGAGAGGGAACGTCATAGGCAAAAAATCAAGCCAACATATCAAGATTTTTCGTTCCTAAAGGTACTGATTGACTTCTAGTAGGACTTTAGATGAACTGAGAGATGATTCTTACGAGTCCTCTTATAAAATTAGAAGGGTTGAAAATGAAGATTGGCCTAGTGTTGAGTTGGAATTTCATAAAGAACCTTCCCTTTGTACTAGTAGTGATTGTCCTAGTGTTCCTATTGATGTCCCTAATGTGTCTGTTCAAGTTAATAGTCCCATATTTCTCGCAGATATAGACCTATCTAAGATGTCTGTTCAAGTCGTTAGTAATACAGATGTTAAAACTCCACTATCATCCTAAGTCATGCAATTTTAAGCATAAACAAAAGATTTACTGAAATTTTACAAAAAAACCAAGCATACTGAAACAGCTTCTTTCCCAGCCATTCCAGATATAAACGAATTTGAAGCAAAACTCAAACGCATTAGAGTTAGCAGATCAGTAACACAAATATGTTGTCTAATGTCTTGCCTTATTGAAGAATCAAAAATGATCAAGTGTGTTCTGTGTATTACAAATTTAAAAAAAATGTGCACAAAGATGTAGTAGTTTTAATAACAGGTTCATTTGGTCAGTCTTCTCTGCCAGAAGTGCAACAATTACTTCAGGAAAAACTAAAACAATAAATTCGGTAATGTTAAAGGACATTTAATTGGTCATCTAAAATATAGTCCTCATAAATGGTTTTGTGACTTCTCGAAATCATTGAAAATTAAAGAAAAAGGAAATCAACGGAGAACATGAGAAGATTTGGGCTTAGTGTAGGTAGTACAGCGCACACTTCCATTAATGAAGATAAAGGAGGATGTTTTTCAAAAGGCTGTTCAATATAAATTATTTAAATAATGTTGATATTGGTGAACTCAACCATTCCAGGTAATTTTATAAAGAATTAAAAAAAAAAATTTTTTTATGAAGTGAAAAATTATAGATTTTTTAAGTAACAAATCAACTACCTTTAGTTTCTATTACAGCAGATAAAAAAAACTGCAAAGGACTTTTCAAATTACTTGTCGGGTTATTCAGCATGTACTGTATAACTATTGGCTTATCTCCTTGTGGCACTTCTCAAGTGTCAATGGTGATGCCTTTCTGAAAAAAATCAAATCTGCCCTTGACAATTTTAATATAAAATTAGAATCACAACTAAGTGGAATATCTTTTGATAGGCAATATTTTGACACTTGAAATTTTTGTGTCATACATCTTGAGGTTTTTCTCATAAATTACACTTTTGGTATCACTAGGCAAAATAGTAAGTAGTGTTTTTTTTAAGAAGTGCAATATTTTGACATTTCAGTTGCAAAATTATATTTATATTCGTAACAATATAGAATTTATCTAATCTAGGAGGCCTCTATCTATATGTTTGATAATTTCTTGGTAAATATGAAATATCAATATACGGGATTGGGGGAAATGGGGGTGAAAACATTTTCCGCACCCCTGTTGCCTGGTTAATTTACTATATTGAAACCAAGTCACTCTGCGAACAGAGTATTTATGGCAAACTCCAATGTCCTCTGATGTCATACTGACAATACTCATTTCTGTAAAGTTGGGCTCAATGCATATACAAAATTAAATATATAAATTTATAATATATAATAATAATGTTTAATTTATAATTCTTAAATTTTGTAGTCCATTACCTTTGGTGAATCTTATTAATCACTTAAACAATAGCTTATGACTATCCGAACTTTAAATTGAATAAATTTATTAAAATTTACTGAGACAGAACGTTTTCGATTGCTATGAAGTTTGTGATGATTTAAAGTTTGTATAGTCATAAACTATTAACTTAGGATATAAATTCCTAATTAAATTTTCATGCTGCTTTTTTATAATAGTTTTTTTTTAATGTTTATGATTATAATGTTTATAGTCAAATTGCGAGAAGTATAACTAGTTTACCAGAGGCCTCCTTTTAGAAAGTTTATATATCAGGTACATTTTTAAGGGTATTTAAGTTTTTTTAATACACAATAATTTATAGTAAACCAGTTGGATAAACATTTAAATATACCATCAATAACAGCTAAACCTCAGATTTTTAAACAAACAATATTATTAGATAGGATGAGTATTAAAATAATTAACAACTTGCCAAGCTTGTAATTTATTAAAAACTTACTAAGACAAAACGTTTTCAATCACATGAGATAATCTTTTTAAGAGACACTGATGATGATTGCTTAGTAAACTCTTAAAGATTACTTTAATTATAAATGTGTAAAGTTACGATTTTAATACCTTTCAAATTAACTTTTTTTACTGATTCCATTATAGGTGAATTTAAAAAAAAAATACTGTAATACATGATATAGGTGGAAAGGAAAACCTTATTTGACAAGAAATATAATCTGAATTGCAGAATATGGAAGAGATTAATGTGATAAAAGTGAATGATATGATGTCGTAAAAGTAGCAGATTAGGGCTCAGTGATGAATAAATCTTGTGTTTTCAAACATTTTATATTTTACAATAATTTATGATTTCAATAAAGGAATCATATTTAGAGAAAGGCTAAACTAAATTTATTGCATCATTACATAATGTGTTTTTATTAACCTTATTCTTTCAGTAACTTAAACATTAGAGATTTCTATGTCTGACTTGTGAAAAATTTCATGATTATTTTATATTCAGGGTGCTCTATATAGGCCAATACTGTTAGTTTATTCTTGCAATTTTTTTAAACGAACACAAATATTTGTGTAGGTTTTATTAATTTGAAATTAACTAGCTTTTTGTTCGTAAAATTAACCATGTGTAATGTATTTGGAGTATTAACTACCTGATTGTGACCACCTTAAGTACTACACAAAACTTATGACAGGCATACTTACTATATTCATATTTTTAATTAAAACTTGGGCATTGATTTAAATGTATTATATTCCAGAAATATTTTTATTGGAAAAATTTAAAGTTTGTTGTAGAAATTGTTTTTAACATTAACTGGTCAATCAATTTAGAATTTCTCAGATTAAATTAGTTTTTTAGCACCGTTATACTCAACTTGAAAAGTCAACATACATTTACAATTTGGCATCTAAACATAAATTATGAATTTTTAGAACTTATAGACATAACATAAAAGTGTTTAATAATTTTATTTAACTTTTCAAAGTTTTGTTCGGTATTTGTGATAGACTACCAATATTTACTGCTCAAAATATTCCTAAAAGCCATTTCTGTGAAGTGCATTTAGCTGTTTAATCACATTTTCTGTCTCATCTTCTGAAATGTTCTTTCAATTTAATTTTCAAGAAATAAGAAATGACTAGTGCTATGTTCGGAGAATAGTAGGTGTTTGAGAATGATAACTTGCATGACAAGGTAATGTTTTAAAATCATAGATTGCTTAGAATAAAACCGAAACATTGATGGATATAATAAAAATCCATCATTTCTTGCCATTTTTCATATAATTTTTATTTGATTCATCTTGAAGCCATTTAATGTCATTTATTAATATCAATAAAGCTCTTGTGATTGAAAAACATGCCTAAATCATTTAAGATCAAACGTCACTGCCTTTGGAGGATTTAATAAAACGGGAAATCATTGATTCACTCGACTCGCTAGTCTGGGTCTCTCTCCACGACTCTTAATTCATTTTAAAACTATACCGGAAATATTAAACTTTGGCTGCACAGCTGTTTTACTATCGATCAGCAGTCGGTCTCTCACGGCGACAATTAGAACCGTTTGCTCTCAGAACTATTTGGCGGTAATATACTAGTTTAGCGGGAATATATAAGGATGTTAACGACCTTAACAGTAATATAAAAAAACTGTTACAAAAATAATCTTCATTATTTAAGGGTTTTGTGTACACCACAGTTTATTTCACTATTTCTATAAATTTTCTTCAACATCTGGAGTATCTCTCTCAAATCTTTATTTCTGCAGCTTTTTGCACAATTTTATTTTTAGTAGTTGCTCTACTAGCAAAATAGCTCAGAGATAGCAAATTATAGCTCTGTGCAAATAGCAAACTCTGAGATAGTTTTCAAAATCTGAAAAAAATTGTTTATCAAAAAGAATAAGTTGCTTTCACCAACTTAGACTCTTCCTTTGTTAGGTTTATAATAAAATTGTACATTTAACAAGATTGCCAACATTTCAAAATTCTCCCATTTTCAGTTAACGTATAATGGTTTTTGTTGTTGTAGAGGTTGTGGAACATTGCTGCAGTATGCCTACTTTACAATTAGGGGAGACCTTACCTGGTATTGCTAAAGACATGGACATACATTCATACAGAGTTCCTTTAGGAGTTACTGCAGGAATTACACCTTTTAACTTTCCTGCTATGATTCCTCTTTGGATGTTTCCTGTCGCTATTACATTGGGGAATACAAGTATAATCAAAGTATGTATATAGGTATTAATAGGATTATTTAACACAAAGAATACATATTCTCTCTTTTAAATCTCGATAAGAATCTTTATTTAAATCTTTCAAATACAAAACTCTGAAAATTATTTTAAGTATTTTAAGATGTCAAATAAAGCAAAAGATGTAGAACACAGATTTCTGAAATAGATAAACACATTTTCTGATATTTCCCGTTGTGATATTTAAAGTAATTCAATTTACTATGAAACATTTTTTCACAAGAAACATAAAAGTTTTATACTTTTAAAAACATAAACTTCCCTAAAAATATGGTTTAATGTTTTGATGCATGAGAACATCCATTTAAAGATAAAATTAGCTTTTTCACAAAGAATCAGGTTCAAAAAGACTTTCCCATAAAATGTTGTTGCATAAAACACTGATAACAACATCTTCTAATTCTTTGTTTTTTGCTGTCTTTGTTGATTTTCTTGTACATCGTCTTCATTTTCATTTTTTTTCCTGGAAACTGTGGTTATCATTGCCACCCCTTCATTTTAGACACTGATGAAGATCGAAAACGCCCTGTCTCAGTAAGTTTTAACCAATTTTTCAAAATTTAAAGTTCAGATTGTCATAAACTATTGTTTAAGTGATTAATTGACATAAAATATTAGGTTTGCTCCTTTTAATGTCTGAAATCGATGACTCTCTAACACATACATATCAGCCATTTGTTTACCCGTAAGTCCTTTAACTGATTGATTATTTTATTATTAATTTATCCACTAATATTAAGAAAACTCAACGATTATCTGTTTAAAATTATATCTAATTGTTAACAAATCTTTATAAGACCTTAAAAGTGAAAATTTTAATTCTGTTATTGATTACTTCCCTACAAACAAACAAAAATAAGTTTTGGCCATCAAAACTTTTCAATAATTATTATTTCTTACTTTATAAACAAAATAAAAATTAAAAGTTTGTTCTAAAAGGTCTGTTATAAAGGAAATTTCATCCCCAACTTAAGCTCTGTAACCGCATACTCAATCTTTATCTTTTAATATACTTACTTACTTACTTACTAGCCAACGCCCACTCTTGGCTGTTGGGCCATTTGGTGGCGCGCTGACCAGTAGAGGCGAGAGATCTCTTCTTCCTTCGTGTCGTTCAGGGGTCCATGGTCCAGAGCTGTACATGACTGGAGGTGCTCAGCTGTCATGTCCTCCCCGCTGTCACATAGGGTGCACCTGGGAGACGAGAAGACGTGTATCTTGTTTAGGTGTGCAGCTAGGTAATCGTGTCCAGTTGTGAGTCTAAAAAGTGCAACCCCGTCCCGTCGGGGTAACATGTTGTTAATTGGCCCGTTTTCGACAAGAGTAGCCCAACGTTTATTAAGAGATGCTTCTCGTAAGTAGGCTTGAGTGCTCCTCTTTATTGCAGCATTTATTTGTATTTTTATGGAGGGGAGCGAAGTTGCTACGCTCGGCTGTGGGAGCGTTGTTCCTTTTTTTGCCAATGAGTCGGCTAATTCATTACCTCTTATATCCACGTGGCTGGGGATCCATTGTAATTCAATTTTCCATCCCCTATTCATTAGTTTTGACAAATTTTGACGGCAGGCTAGAGTGGATCTGCAATCGGTCTTCTTGTTATTTGTTACGGCCATTATTGCAGCCATTGAGTCTACAAGAAAGACTGCTTGTGCCGGTGTCTTTATTTTCTTCATTTCGTTTGATGCCGCTAGTATGGCGGTTATTTCACCATCAAAGTTACTTTGGTTGTTGCCAACTGCTAGCGATCCTTCGAAAAGATTACAGTAATAACCAGCTCCAGTCTGTCCTTTGTCTGGGAGGCACGATCCATCGGTATATACATGTAGCCACTGTGTCTCTGGATAGACTGTGTTGATGGTTCTGAGGGCTGCAGCCTTTAGTTCTAGTGGGTTACAATCTTTCTTTGGGATGTTGTGGTCAAGAAGATTTAGGATTCCCTTGGGCAGTGAATTGAACACTTCATGTTTCCTGATATCTGTTGTATGAGTGCCAATGTTGATGTTGTATTTCTTAATCAACTCTTTATATGTGGTTATCGGAGTTTTTTGTGTTTTTAGCCTCGTTGTGGCTTCTTTAAAGTTTGCCCATCGGTGGCTGTACGTCCTTTTGTTTCTCTCCCAAAACCCGAGGCTGAGTTTTTCTCTTCTAAACTGCATTGGCTCTGTTTCCAACTGTGCCTCCATTGCTGCTATCGGGGTCGATTTTGGTGCACCAGTGATGACTCGGAGGACTGCATTTTGGGTTCTATCCAAGATTTGGGATGTGGTGTTTGACGCTGTGATTGTTGCTTCAGCTCCTTACTCGAGTATGGGGCGTATATATGTTTTGTACGCTGTGTTCAGTACATCCTGATTTGCTCCCCATGTTGTGGCAGTTAGGCGTTTCAGCAGTCTTGCTCTTTTAATGGCTCTGTTGGCGCTTTCTTTGATGTGTGGTTTCCAGGTCATTTTGGAATCTATTGAAACTCCCAGGTACTTGCAGATATTGCTCTCAATGAGTTCGCTATTCCCGTATCGCAGAGAGATTTCAGGTCGCCTTGTTGAAAGTGTAAAAAGTTGGTAAATTGATTTATTCGCATTCACACACATCGCGTTAGTTTCCGTCCAAAGCAGCAGGTTAGTCAGTGCCTTGTTTATTGCTTCTTCTAGTGATTTGATGTTGGTACCACTAGCCCAGAGAATTAGATCATCTGCATAGAGTAGGCCTTGTACTCCAGGCACTGCTCGAACTGCCGTGAGTACGTCATTGATCATCAAATTAAAGAGTATACAACTGATTACGGCTCCTTGTGCTAATCCCTGTCTTTGGATATGATATTTGGACATTCCTCCTGTATATCTTACTCTAATAAGTCGTTGCGACAGAAAGGATTTGATCCACTTAAATAAATTGTCCCTAACTTCACTTTGGGCTAGCTTGTGTATGAGCATTTCTCTCCAAACGGTGTCGTAGGCATTTTTTAGGTCTATTAGTACAGACAGGGTGGACATTTTCCTTTGGAAGCCGTCTTTGACACACTGTGAGAAGTATACTACTTGATCCATCGTACTTCGTCTCGGTCTGAATCCTGCTTGGTCATCATCGATGGTGTTGTGTAAATCGAAGAATTGGCTCAGTCGGCGGGCAACCATTCTTTCCATTACTTTACTACATGCACTCGTTAGAGCAACTGGTCTGTAGCTTCCTGCTTCACTGATAGGTTTGCCTTTCTTATGGATTGGCACTATTTCACCTTTTCGCCATTGATGAGGTACATGGCTAGCCCAGGATAGGTTCACTATCTCCAAGAAGAGCAATTTTGCCTTTTGGCCCAAGTTAATAAGGAATTCCGAGAAAATGTGATCCACACCTGGAGCTTTCCCTGTTTTTGTTTCCTGGAGTGCTTGTTCCAACTCGGCCAACGTGAAATCCTCTGAGCATATTCTGCTGTCTTCTCTAGTTGGGCATGAGCTTTTGGGGTGCTTTAACAGCTTTTTGTATGCACTTTTAGGCTGGTTTACACGACTGATGTTCGCATAGTGCTTACACAGTAGGTTAGCGATATCTCTTGGTTCAGTATAGCATCTTGTTCCCTTCGTGAAGGGTTCTTGCTCTGCAGGCGGTGAGTCACTATTGAGTCGCGATATAAATTTGTGTGCTTTTGCCCCATCCCTCCGAAAGTCAAGGGTGCCTAGAAATTTTCGGAAGGATTCTCTTTTAGACTGTTTTATTTCTTTTTGAAGTTGTGCTTGTGCCCTGCGTAAGGCCGAACAGTCGAGGATATCATTTGTTCTTTCTGCTTCCCTTCTTGCTGCATTCCTTATATTTTTCAGCTCATCCAGTTTGTCACTCCAGAAGGGCCGGTAGGCTTTGACCTGACCCCTTGGTATGCAGGACGTGCTGCATTCTAGGATTGTTTTATTAAAGCTCTCGACAGCCTTCTCCAGCGAACTCCAGTCAATGCTTTCTGCTACGATGTCGTCCGTAAGTGCGCTATACGCCGTCCAGTTCGCCTTCACAAAATTCCATCGGGGAGCTCTAGATGGAGGTTTGCGCGTTTTGAATAGGCTTGTATGTATCAGTATCGCTCGGTGTCCGCACCCTGCTGCGTCATCCAGAAGCCTAACTTTAGTTTTTTGAGACAGTTGCGGATCCAGGATCACCAGGTCCGGTCTAGTAGTACTGCCAGAGTACGACAGGAATGTTGGGGGTGTTTCAACGACTTCCAATAAATTGTCGTCAACCATATCTTCTACCCTTTCACCGGCTCGGGTCGTCGCGGAGTAACCCCATCTACTAAATATTACTAATAGTAACACACACATTTCCGTAATATAAAGCCTTCTTCATTAACTGTTTTTGTATGTAGTTCTAAAAGATCGACAATAACTTAAACTGTTTAATGTTTGGATACTGAAACCGGAGACGAGTTTGATGGTGAAAATTGAAATCTTTCAAATGAAAATTTAAACCCAATTAAGACACCAATAAAAATCCTACTTCATTTGTCCTGTCATTTTGAATACAGATTAGGACATATTTTATAGTATTTCCTTAAGTTGACAGTTTCGAAATGCAGAAACAATCTCAGCTTAATCATGTGCTGCACATGATTATTTGAAGCAAGGAGATGGTAATGTATTAAGGGCCAAGCAGGCTAAACATTAAAAAAAATTATGTAATTCAATGGCTCACTATCGATGATGTATAAATTGCGGCATCAATCAGCATTGAGTTAATAGGTGAAGATCGTTGTGTTATAAGTGGCTAGAGTGTGTTAGTAGGGGTGGTTTGAAATTTTATGAATAGTGGTATATTAGCGCTAGTTCAAGAATATTTAGAAAGTTTTTTTTCCTGTTTCGATAGTGTATGTTAGTTATAGATGTCTGGAATTGAGATTCATTAAAATATATATTTGTTTGGCTTTTATCTCCTTTGGATAAAGTATGATGCCTTCAACATCTCTAACATATCTACACCCATATATGATGTTGAATGAGTAAAAAATATATGTATTATTGTTATGAAAAATATGTTTTTTTTCTATTTGGTCTATGAATATTTCTGCCAAAGTGCTAGCTCTGTAGGAACTCAGTCTTGCCAATCTTTTTGGGTGTAGAAATTATCATTGTGAGTTTGATGGTGTTAAATGAAATGTTTGAAAAATAGCTATAAGTTACCTTTAAGAAAAAATAATACAGTCGAACCTCTATATAACGAACCTCCAGATAACGAAATCCTCTATATAACGAATTTTTACCTTGTTTCATGACATTTTAGAAGTTATACTGCTTATTTACCTCTATGTAACTAATTTCGGACCTCTCTATAACGAAGTTTTTTTTTCATTTCAACCGAAGAAATGTAGTTTTGTATAGGCAGCTCACAATGTCATTTCCAGGAAATTGTTTATTTTTAGCAGGAATGTCAACAAAACCAAGAATGGTAGGCGAAACACATGTCGGCAATTGACTGTGTGTTATAGTTCGGTTCAGTTAAGAAAGCAGTGACTTATCCGTTAGGAGTTCTAAAAACTCAGCATTTATAGATAGGCCTACAGTACATTCCCATCCTCCCACTATTTTCTTTTATCACTCATTTCAATGTTGCTAGCTCAATTACTCAGTTTTATTCGTGCCGTGTGTCGTTCTGTGATAAAATGTCAAAAGAAAGTGTTTAAGTGTAGCAGAAAAAGTGAGTGTTTTTACAAGAGGCTGATGAAGGTGTAAAAAAGTTGGATATTGCGAAAACATTCGGTATACCTCAGAGTTTGCTATCCACTATTCTAAAAAACCGGGATCAAATTCTAAAACAAAGTGTTTCGTATGATTTGCAAAGAAAGAAAATGAAACTTTGTACATTTGACAATATCGATAACGCGATGATTAAATGGGTTACAGTAATGCGCAAGAAAAATCTTCCATTGTCAGGAAATCTTATTAAAGAAAAGGCTTTGGAATTTGCTGTATCATTACGACACAGTGGCTTTAACGCATGTAACGGTTGGACAGAAAAATTAAAAAACGCCATAACATTGTTCAAAAAGTCATTTCAGGAGAAAGTGCTAGTGTTGATATCCCCACTTGTGAATTTTGGAAAGGAAATGTGTTGGAAAATGTTTTAAATGATTATGAACCGAAAGACATTTTCAATGCTGATGAGACTGGTCTGTTTTTTAAATGTTTGCCCAACAAAACACTAACTTTTAAAACCGACCCTTGTTTTGGAGGAAAAGGAAGCAAAGAAAGGATCACCGTATTAATGGCAGCTAATATGTTAGGGACAGAAAAACTCAAATTGCTTGTGATTGGCATAAGCAAATCTCCGCGATGTTTCCGATCTGTCAAGTCCTTAGAAGTTGGTTACGCGTTTAATAAAAAGGGGTGGAGGACAAGCGAAATTTTCATTGAATGGATATTGAAGCTGGACAAGCAGATCTCCAAAGAGAAAAAAAAATTGCACTTTTCATCGACAACTGCCCTGCACATCCGCATGACATCAATTCCAAACTCAAGAGTGTCAATGTGTTTTTCTTTCCACCAAATGTTACATCGATACTTCAACCACTCGATCAGGGAGTAATGAAAAATTTAAAACTACACTACAGAAAAAGAATTTTAAAAAAGATTGTGACTACCGTAGAGAACAATGAAATCGTACCTAAAAACATTGTTAATCTAAGGGACTGCATCGCTGAATTGGCAAAAGTTTGGATGAATGACGTGAAGGAAACAACAGTTTTTAATTGTTTCTCCAAAGCTGGATTTAATTCGGTCACACATGAAGAAGACAGTGAGGACAACATGACTTTAAGTGAATTAAAAAAGCAATGGGATTTTCTGAAAAGTTCAGGAAACGTAGCTGAGGACGTTCCACTTGAAGATTTTATATGTCTGGAAGAAGATTTGGCTGTTTCCAATTTTCCAGACGACGAAGACATACTCCAAAGCGTCCAGATAACAAACTCAAATGAACTTTTGAAAGATGATGACGATGACTATGATGATGATTGTGATGAATCTGAGGAGAAGAACCCTACAGATCATAAAGTTTTTCAAGCTTTCAAAATCATCAAGCGAGGATTTCAACTGAAAGATGGTGTACCTGACAAAAATGTGAAACATTAATTGAACGTGATGTTTTATTCAAACGCAAATTGCAACAAAAAATTACTAAATTTTTCAAGTAAAACTTTAAAAACTAAAAACGATTTAAAAAGTAACTATACGAAGTTACTGTATTTACATTAGTGTATTACTGTACATCGTATTTTATGTTTAATTTAATACAGTATTTTTTTCTCCGTATACGGTCTGTGTAGTGTATAAAACAGTTTGTGTTGTTTGAAATTGAATAGTGTATATAAAAATAAAATACTGATAGATTGTGTGTATTCAAATAAAATCAGTGTTGGCAGTTAATAAATGTAATACGGTTAATAAATAATACAGTTACTAAACTACGGCATACTGAGTTAGCTTCGATTAAATTCCACTACGTTCAAGTCATGCTTGCTGAAAATGAATTGGTGAGTGTACTTATTTACTAGTAAGTTTTCATAAACATTTGATAACTTATCATAATAGCCTATACAGAGTAGACCCTATGAAAAATATTGAATATGGTTATCTAATACGATGAAGAAACATTCTGAAAACATCAATAAAACATTTTTAACAACTTGAATTTCAAATAAATTGAGACATTATAAAACATTATCCTATATTAACATTGGCCTATTTCACTAACTACGCACGCGATATTATACTGTATCCCTTTTAATACCGCACTACATGCATAATGCAAGATCAGTAAGATTCTTGACAACACTTCTAATGAAGAACATTACAGAGCATTCAAAAATAAAAATACAAAGGTATCAAATGTTGCAGCACACCTAATATCACATAAACATGAAATAACAAACTACGAAAATAACCTAACCCTACTTGAAATAAATAATAACCCAATACAATTAAACTCACTAGAAAAATACCACATTTATAAAAACACACACAACAATTTAATGAACTTACAGACCACATATACAGAAGACATACTATTTAAAAACATTATACACACAGATCAAGAGAAATTGCGTGTAACGTCAACAAATACCAACATCACGGACCGAACATCTACACCAGAAAAATATCAGTGATTCGACAATGGTCAAGTGACCGAAAGGTGCCTCATCACACAAGGTAAAATCATTGCACTTAATGTTGGATAAAATTACTTACAATAGTAATATATTAACTTCATAGAGTCAGTGCAACGGAAAAACAATGGATAACGTAAAATATCAAGAATATGTATATATGTAAATCCCGATAAAAAGTTCCTAAAATAACATCATGTTTATATTACCGTCGACATTTATCTATCAAACAAAAGCCATAGTAACTATACCTGTAAGTAGGGTGAAGCTTGTTGTTTATTACTGTACATTCATTTCCCCAAAAGTAGCAACACCGGTTGAGTAGTACGAATAAAAATAAAACGTTACTAGACAACAATGTCAGGCCTAATGGCCAGATGGTATTCGGTTCAGCCTACTTCGCCAATTGGCACGACGTGGCAACTAAAGTGTTAATTTACTGAAATTAAATCCCAATAAATATATCAAACTATTACCGATTAGTCATGAAAAACCAAAAGAAGGAAAAGCTACTGCTTGTATTATGATTTGTAAATTATAACTAACCTTGAAAGGCGACTAACAACAAACATTTAGTATCACCTGTTTAATTGTGTTTAAAAGTGATTTTTCAAGTGATTACTAACACATTTACTATCAGCTGATTAAGCCAAGTATGTAATAAATGAGTATAGATAATTGAGTGTTTAGGGAGTTTTCAAGGCCAGTGGGACAGTGCTCTGATAGAATTTATAAATAAAAATAGGCGTAAGTATTAACCAAGGACCATAACAATGTTCATGTAAAATTTCAGCTTAATGGGTAGTTTTTACGTGATTGAGTAACACACACATACACTATTAGATTTTTATATAATAGTATAGATTACTTGGTCTTAGTTTGATGTTTCACAAAACCTAAATCATAACTAAAGTTAAAATTACTAAAAAAGACTGAAAAAATATTGTTTTTATTTTCAAACTGATTATTGTTTTTGTTTATAAAAACTAAATATTTTTTTTCTTTAGCCATCAGAGAGAGATCCGGGAGCATGCATGATGTTAATGGATATGTTGATGGAAGCTGGATGTCCCCCTGGAGTTGTTAACGTTATCCATGGATCTCATGATGCTGTAAACTTCATCTGTGATAATCCAGACATTCGTGCAATATCATTCGTTGGCTCAGATCAAGCCGTAAGCTAACTTTTATTAAAGTTTTTGCCATTAATTTTTTATTTTGTTAAGTCTACATTTTAATTTTATTTGATTTTTGTCTATTATGTGTTGAAACTGTAGATTCTCTTGATCTTCAAAGATAATTAAAATTACTTGGGAAAAAAGTTTTTACCAATTGACTCACTTTAAGCCTTGTCATCAGCTGAGTCTATTGTTAGCTCTCCTGTGCCAATGTTTAGTGTGAATTGCTGTAAAAGATTTGAAGACTGATGGAGATCTGTAGTCCTTTGTTATATAATTGCAAAAAGTCATTATATAGTAGATAGCCATCTTGTGGATCAATCTTATATAGATGCCTGTTATTCGTCATGTGTTTTTCTGTCCCTGGCCAATCAATTTTTTGGTGATGCCTCTCCATAGTTTATTCATTTTGCTAATATGATCCTCTCCACATTAGGTATGTCATTGTGATACTCTAAGGACAGTTTTGAAAAACATGTAAGGCTCTTTGTGTGTGTTGAATAGCTTTCTCACACAATTCTCATTTGCAAAGGCTTATCCACCCTAGTTCCAAAGTAAATATTTTAGGCATATTTCAGAATTAAATAATCTACTACATACTTCATCTCTTACTACATACTAATCCCTTTGGAATTCCCTAAGATCCATCCGTAATGGCCACTCTCTGCTTTGTGATATCTGGTTAATTGGTTGTAAATTAAAGAGCGAATGGCTTCAACAGGAGTAAATCATTTTTCCAGCTTTGTTGCATTTTAAGCAATTTTATTTTAGATTGTGTGACATTTCTTCCATGCTAAAATAGTTTCTTGGAATATGGAGTGCCTCTGATTTCAACAGTATGACTTGTTTAATTATGTATTCTATAACTCTATAAACAAAACCTATTCTATGTTTATTCTTGGTTGTTTGTCATGCTTGTTTTTCCAAATGTCAAAGATTAGAATTCAGCAATTGTTTTTCATTTATTTTCAATAGGCGATAGACAGCTTAGTAATAAAGGTCACAGCAGTTAGTTGTATGAACGTTAAGTTCACTGTGTTTAAAGTAGAGCTTGCAAATGTTCATACTTACTTCTTACCAGCCTCTTTAGTAAATTGGATCTTTCCTGTAATTGTTTTACCACTTTGTTTAGTTACAAGTATATTTACAGTATAAAGTCAGTTAGTTGTGGTTTTAATAGTTGTTGTCATGGAGATTTAACACATTTTTTTAGATTGATTCAAATGTTTTTATGAACACCAAGATTGTAGGCTAGATAATGTTGTTTTTTAAATATTTTTGGTTTTAAAAATATCTGTAGTTTTTGAAGTGATAACTTCTTTATGCGTGAACAAAATATGAGATTAAATCATTCCTTCTGCGTGACACTATTTCTGAAACGCATACCTTATAGCATATGCCTTATAACATATGGTTTCATGTAACAGCTGATTTTGAGTTATAGGTTATGTTGTAGAACCGCCGTTTTACATGTAGTTTATTAATAAATACTTTTATCAGTTAATAAACATATTAATATATTTAAATTTTGATAAATCTCAATACAAATAATTCAGTATATTAAGTACAAATTCAGTACAAATATTCAGTAATTACTAATTTTAAAACTACATAATTGCAAATTATAAAGCATTTAAAGCTAATTGGGTAATTTTAAAACTTGATAATAATAAGTTGTGTATTTTTAATCCAACTTTTAAACACTTTTAGGCCTGTTTAAAGAACTGATTTGAATTGTTAAAAAAGTTTGCATTCAGTATACATGTAATAAAATTTTTTTGTTGCCCACATTATTTTATTATTAGCTACAATAAATTTTAGTCTTTATTAAATACATTCCTCATATATAAAGATGTAAAACTTGAATAAAAAATGTATAAATTAATATTTTTCGACGACAATAGTTGAAACTTTTGCGAAACTATTAACTTTATTTTGTTATCACTTCTGTTGTGACTCCCCTGAGTGCCAAAAACAAATTTTTTTCTTCGTGGCAATTATTCATCTATGACGCCAAGATACAAGACAGTGGTCTTCAGTGAAACTTTTAATGAATGCTACATCACTTATTGAAACATTGAATTTACCTGCTACATTTTACTGCTTCTGAATTGCATAGGAATATTGTTTGTACTTCTTTAAAAGTTTATGTTGCTTCCTAATAATTTACACTAATACCTTTTAAACAACCCATTAAAGGTTTCAGAATTTGTTCATCTTCTTAGGTATTATTCCTATTATTTTGAATTATATTACCTTTTAGGTTAGAATTAAAAGCATGGGTATGTTTGTTTGGTTAAATGATTTTTTAAAAATTATTTTTATTCTAGCAACATGTTGGTTGCTTGTCCTGTTATGAAGAAAACCAACAGTCTGACAATGAATTTTGGTTTCAGATATAAGTTAAAGCTGCAGTTCACTATTCGTTCTATGTTTATTGCAAAGATAATAGTTAGAAATACATAAAGATTATATTTGAAACTTTTCATAGGTGTAAGATTTTTTTTTAAGGACTGGTACAATTCTTGATTCTCTCAAAACTAATATATTACACAAAATACCAGATAGCTTTATGCATACTTAATAGATATCTGGTTTTGTGTGTCTCGTGTTTAATGAACAATTGACTATTGCAGTGAAATGTCTTATAAGCACCAGGAATACATTATGACAGAATTTAGACTCATCAAATAGAAGATAAAACGATCCTACGCTGACTAAAACAGGTTGTCAAAGTAGTAAACTTGTTAATATTTCACACTTTTACTTCTTAATTATAAGAGAGATTTTAACAACAAATGGGCAAGTTTACTTTAAGTTTGAAAATTATTTTGAGTTTCACATAACAAGGTTTCAGAGAGTACACAATAATATGAAAACACAGAATTGCATTTTAAAATATATTTTGTTAAAAATTGAAGACAAGTTTGAAGGCGACATACAAATGAAATATTTTAGTGGCAAGAGCATTCATTTTAGTGAGTAACTGTAATCAATGGTGACCTCATTCCTTCTCCGTTAACTACAGAATTATTGAGGAAGCAGATAGCATCTAGCAGTTGTAGTGTTCACTGCTGTAAGTGAAGAATTATGAGTATGCCAAAACAAATAAAAGGTTATTAATATACGTAATTATTATAAATAAATAACAATAACCCTTGCTACAAATATTTAAACACCCTTGATGTACACTTCGCCAACACAGTTAGCATCATCAGAAGGTTACAAACATGTTTGTATCATAATTACGCTACTGTGCTCTGTATAAAATTTCATACGTATGAATTGCGTAACTAAGTGAATACTTTTGAACTTACTTGCTGATGTGTTTCGAAAGTAAGTTCAAAATTATTCACTTAGTTACGCAATAATTACTTATAGTTTAATCAGTGAATTCATGATGCAATTATAAGATATTTTAAAGTAAATAAATTGATTTACTGAATACTGTCTAAAGACATTTAGTATTATTCATTATTTAGATTTCCTAATCATTTATTGCCTAAATAAATACACAAAAACCTCTTAACCACAAACCTTCTTTATTTTACCCTTATGTACATTTCAGTTACCAAGTAACCATTCTCAGAGGGATAACATACAAAGACATGATAGAGTCTTTGTATGTTATCCCTCTGAGGATGATTACATGGTAACTGAAATGTACATAAGGGTAAAATAAAGAAGGTTTGTGGTTAAGAGATTTTTGTGTATTTATTATTAAATTCAACCACAGTATATTCCTAATAAATAGTAATTTCTTGTCTGTTTCTTATCAAGATAACGTTGCATGAGATTTTAAAATAACCTGTTTTTAAATATTTGTTATAATTAAAAATTTAATGGAATATAATATGAGATTCATGTATTGTAACAATTTTTTTAGGGAGAGTATATTTATAAAAGAGGGGCTGCAAATGGGAAACGCATGCAGTGTAACATGGGTGCTAAAAACCACGGTGTCATTATGTCAGATGCAAATAAAAGTAACACGTTGAATCAACTAGTTGGAGCTGCTTTTGGTGCTGCAGGACAAAGGTGTATGGCATTGAGTACAGCTATTTTTGTAGGGGAAGCTAAAGATTGGTTGCCTGAATTGAAAGAACGAGCTGAGAAGCTGAAAGTTAATGCAGGTAAGGAAATTAAACGTGTGTTGTACACATTGTAGTAACTGGAGTTCTTGTACTTCGGCCATCCAGAGTAAGAATAATTTGCGATTTAGCTCAATTTAAATGTTACAGATAGGTGTAAGTCACTAAATGCTCTAGAGCACCAATAAGAGTCAAACTAGTCCACTAGATCAAGGGTTCCCAATCTTTTGTAAAGACTGTACCCCTTATTAAAAATTAAAATTTTGTATACCCTCTTGTTGTTGGAGCGGGTGGTTAAATTACTTCACTTCACTAGCCAACGCCCACTCTTGGCATTTCTGCCATTCGGTGACGCGCTGACCAGTAGAGCATGGCGATTCGCTCCTCAGGTTTTAGATGTGCCCCCTTCTTTCGCTCCTCCTCCAAGGCAGGACATGTGCGCAGGTGGCATGCGTCAAAATGAACATAGCTACACAGCGGGCATTCTGCAGAGCTCATGGTGCCGAAGCGATGCAGGTGGGCTGGTAAGAGGTCATGTCCTGTGAGGATACGGAATGAGGGGACCGCTACGAATCGATCTTCGTGTCGTATCGGTCCTGGTTTTGCCAGCCTTTCCCAAGATTTTCCATTGGCGATTTCGTGGTATGCTGCCATCATTGTCTGCTTTACTGAGGCATCGATTAGCGCTTTTGCGGCTGATAGGGGCATCTTGAGTTGTGGCTGCCACAGAGTGGTTCCTCTTTTGGCCAAGAAGTCAGCCCTTTCGTTACCCATTATATCTACATGACTTGGGACCCATTGGAGTTTTATGTTCCATCCATCTTGCAGAAATTTGTTTAGCGTCATTCTTGTTTCCAACGTCAGGCTGCTATCAGTTGGAGAATTCCCGGACAAGGCTGCTATAGCGGATTGTGAATCAACCAGGAAAACAATGTTTTTGAAGTTAGCGACAGATGACAATTTATTGCAGGCTGCATTTACGGCGGCTACTTCTCCCTCAAAATTACTGCTAGGAGTGCCAACGGCTATCGCGCCTTCAAAGAGGTGGCAGTAGAATCCTGCACCTGTGTTACCGGTTTGAGGCATGGATGATCCATCGGTATAGACGTGTAGCCAGTGTCTATAAGGGTATAGGCTGTGTATTGTCTGATAGAAAGACTTCCTCAGTTCCACGCCAAGAGAATCAGTTTTCGTCCTGTGGTGGTCCAAGAGGTTGAAGTTCGGCTTAGGCAAGTTCGGATAAATTTGAGGAATTCTCAGCTGTTCTGCCGGTTCTCCCAGCGAGATGTTATACTTCTTGATTAATGACTCTGCGTGAGCCAGTGGCGATTTTTGTGTTTTTAACCTTTTACATGCTGGGCGGTAGTTTGACCAGTAGCGACTGTGCGCTCTTTTATTCCTTTCCCAGAATTTCAGACAGTTTTTGTCTCGTCGGTATTCGAGTGGTTCAATACCGCTTTGAAGTTCCATAGCAGCGATGGGCGTGGTCTTGACCGCTCCTGTGATCGTGCGCAAAGCAGCGTTCTGGACTTTGTCAAGTTTAGACAAGATACTATTGCTGGCTGTTCCCACAACCTCGCTGCCATATTCCATGACAGGCCTGACATATGTTTTGTATACTAAACTTAGTACATCCTGGCTTGCCCCCCACTTTGTTGCTGTTAGCCTCTTTAGAATGCGAGAGCGCCTGGAACCTTTTTGCGCTGCGTCTTCAACGTGTTGTTTCCAGGTGAGTTTTTTATCTAATTGGACCCCTAGATAGGTTGATAGATGCTCTTCTCTCAATTGGGTGCCATTATATTCAAGACTGGGTTTGATAGTTTTCTTTGTGGAAAGGGTAAACAGCTGGAATACGGTTTTGCTACCACTGACTGTCATTGAATTTTTGGTAGCCCATTGGTGTAGTTTAAGCAGTGCGGCGTTGAGGACCTCTTGAAGCCCGATTAGACCACTGCCAGTGGCCCACAGGAGGAGGTCATCTGCGTAAAGAAGGGCATTGACTCCTGGGACTGCGCCGATGGCTGCAATAATATCGTTTATCATAACGTTGAATAGCATGCAACTTAGGACGGCTCCTTGGGGCAGGCCCTCCCTCTGGATTCGGAATCTTGAAGTGGAACCACTGAACCGGACTCTAATGTGTGGAACCACTGAACCGGTGGTTAAATTTAAAACACTTTTTGCATAAAAAACACAATATATTTGGAAATATTTTTGAAACCCATTACAAAATGTTAATGAGAAGGATGCGCTTGTTTCTTTTTACATAGTTTCTCAATGTTCAGCTCAAGTTTTGTTAAGTACAACCTTAAATCGTCTTCAACATTAAGCTTGCTTCTGTACACACTCTTTAGATATGTTAAGCTCGAAAACCCTCTTTCACATAGGTATGTAGTTGAAAACCAAATAAGAATCTTTACAGCAGTGTTTGAAAGTACTTGGTTCTCCTTTCCAACGCCAATCCAAAATTTAAAAACGCAGCATTGAAATATTTTTTTTAACAACGGATCACATGATAGTTCAATCATTTGTTCCTTCTGGAATGTTGTCAGGTTGCTCAAAGTTTCAATAGCATTAAACAAAAAGAGGTCACGGATCCAGTACAACATTTTGTCTGCGGGTGGGAAGTTTTCTCTTATACTGGTCTCCAATGTCGGTTCCAAGTAACTCGACTACACATGTATTCAATTAGATTCCATTATTAAATTATAACCTTGAGTGATTACGAAATAGAAAGACATTAAAAAGGTTTAATTTTTCATTAACCTGCCCTGAGTACCTCCAATAGGTATGCATACCACAGTTTGAAAACCGCTGCACTTGATAGATTAACTCCCATCTGCAAGAATCAAATGTTACCCTCATTGTTTCTTTATAATGAAACTAGAGAACTGTTGAGGCTACTTTGTTCACTCTATAATTGCCTGGTAAGTCACAGTATCCAGATATGTGGGGCTTTTTTGAAAAAGTGGAGTTTTTTCTATGAAACTCTGCTTAATCTTTTGGATAATTAAGCCTCATATAAATTCAGTAATATCAAAGGTTTCAGGATGGGATTCTGTAAGTAGAACATCTTGTCTCCGAAATACAGTGGATCAAATCAGCCATCGGTTAAATGTGCAAAATGAAATTCCATGTAAAATAAAGTATTACATATTGCACTTATTTGATGACTTTATTTTTACTTTTACAGTGAAATAAACTAGTAATATAATTAAAAATAGCTTTGCTATCTAATGCTATTGATATAAAGGAAGCTGTAGAAATATTATATTAGAAAATATAAATCTGTTTTTTTTTAGTAGTAAATGAAAATTAGAAAGCAAGTCATCGAAAAAAAAATGCTGGAATTTCAAGTGACTATTAAAGACAGTTGAATGATTTATATTACAAATGAACAGGAAAAAAAGTTGTTACTTTAATAAGTTTTGGTATCCACTAGTTGCTCTACAGGTATATAATCTGTATTCAATTTTAAAAGTATGTTGAATTCTTTCTGCAAGTTACTCTCATGACTCCAGCAGAGATGTGTTGCCAAAGCAAATCACAAATTGTCTCAGCATGTTCCTTATGGAACCTAGAAAAAGAAATACAAAATATAAGGCCTGGGCTTCTATGGGACCAAGTAATAGATGCAGCTCTGCCAATCCAACTATTAGGAAATATGATGTTGATTACAACTAGATGATAGTGAGGGGAAGCTCAAATCTTGCATAAAAATGTTATATGGTCCAGTTTGTTCTTCAATTTAATGAATCTGAGGAAACACAAACTGTTTTTGGATGTCCAGATAGTTGATTATTCTTAATTTTGTCCTTTCAACAAAGAAGAAGAGAACCACATTTAAATCATGAAGTAACCTGCAACACACACTAATTCTTGAAGTCTTACAAATTCATGATTTACTTAATTTCTTTATTTAATGTCTTAATAACTATATTTCATGTGTTTAAGGGTAATGACATCACAGACCAATTCATGCTAATGCAAATACACTCTACAATAAAGGATTTTCGTCTAGAAAATCAAAATATAGAGTGTATTTGTATTAGCACAAATTGGTCTGTTATCTGTCATTAACTTTAAACACATTAAATTCATGAATTTCATTTGATTGTTGTGATCCCTATGTTTGACATGTATGACAGTTATAATGATTAACAAAAACTTAGTGTGAAATGTTGCTTTTTAATAAACAGACATTTTAAAGTCGGACTGTTCATTTAGCATAAAACAAGCAAATTAGTTTTTCTTACCCTTATCTGATAATTTTATCTTTTGTCTAAGCTGATTTTATAGGCATGGGATTGTTGTTTTTAGAATATCAAGCTCAAGGATATGTGGAGCTATTGATTTTTTTGGACTCCAACGTTTCCTGTGTCTTGCAACTGATCTATTGATGAATATCTCTGTCATCCGGAGAATTTTGTCCTTCATAAGTTTGTTGAATGCGATGCTGAACACTCACTTTTGTATGTACGTAATTTGGAAAACCAAGTCTTATACTGTCTTTTCTGCTGAATAGTAAACATCGTAATGGCTGACTTGGCTCTGGCTTGTGTCACTGCACATATATTCTGTGCATGTCAAGACCAAGCAGTGAAGAAATTATTCTCATAGTTGGAGAAACTTTATTTCAAATGTCATTTTAAAATCTCTACATTCTTTTTCGATGAATCTATACTAATTATCACCATCTATATCATTTTACAGCTTTATACTAGTGAAAAAATAGATTGTTTTTATCATAAATATTTTATAAATTCTAGCTTGAAGTAAATAAATGTTTCTAGATGGATAAAACATGGGTACCCTGACATAGATTATTTAGTCTTGGTTTTTGAGTTGTATTCAGATTAATGCACACACATTTTTTTGTTATATATTTAGTTGTACATTAAATATGACCTTAATTACTCCATTGGTTAGTTATAGTCAGACCAACATAGGCACAAATGTTTTAATGTCGACATTTTACATAATTGTTTTTTCACAGTTTATTCATTTTACAAGAGGAATCCAAAAGTCAAGAACCTCCTCTTAGAATCCATAATATTCTTTAAATTACGGATATTCTCCATAATTGTCTTTAAATTAATATCTTTAAACTATCCAATATGTTTTTTAAATCTATTTTATAACAAATCATCTTTAAAACCCTGAAAAGAAGGAGTGCCGTCAAGTTACACTTGTATTTTATTTGATCTGTTGCTGCTTCATTCACTTTTTATCTTATTATATTTAGTAGTAGGTGATCCAAAAAATTAAATATCAAAGCTGAACATCTTCAACCAGTAGATTAATGGAATTATTAAGGATTTCTTCTATTATATATCAAGAACAAATCTGCACATAATGCAGTAGATTATCTCACCTCAAGCCCAATCTGCATCTTCAAAGATAATATAACCTGCTAAGATAGTACCGAATTCGGGTGAAAACCTCCGGGCTTAGTTGAGGATATTTAGTTTTTTTTAAGGAATCAGTATGAATCTAAAAGATTGGTTATTTCAGATGGACAAGAAACAAGATGAATGAATAACCAAGATGCTATTATATGTTTCAACCAGGTTCTTTTTGCAATGTATGAAGATAGAGGTTGAATAATTGAAATCATTTGTATAACACACACTGGTTAAGTTTCAGGTTACCTTAGATAGAATTCCATCGCTGAATTTTCATAAGTTTCTAAATATCCCAATTGTAACAATTATAGGTGATTTTAAAATATATCTTCCTCAAAATTATAGTGTCTAACCGTCTTGGATTATTAGTTATAATTTTGAGCATATTAGCTCTTGAATATGTCTAAATTTTCAAAGATGTGATGTTGAAATGGCATTTCAGGTTTTGGCACATCTTATCTCATCAAAATGTTAAAATTTAGGCTGTGCTGTAATGCTTGCCTTTCTACTACGGTTTTTTAACTGGGGACAGTTCGGTTTGCATCTTCAGCTGGGCACTCATTTTTAAATTTCAAAATTTCTAGATACAAATTTTCTGTTGTATGGGTTATAGCATCAAAAACTGCTCTCTAAATTTTATCTTTAATGGTGTCTGTATCTATTGCCAGATTGTAGTCATCCATTTTGTTGGTAGATTTATCGGAAAGTGATATCTTTAATTTCAAATCAAACAAAAATATTTGGAGAGTCATATTCAGCACAATTTACGACAATTAATGGAGCTGAGGTGGTATTGTAGAGCTGACCTTTTATCATGCAGAAAATCATGAAAAAATCTTCATATTTTTCCTCACAAGCCACTTCTTACACTTTGTAGAATTGTAGTGCAAAATGGTAGTAATGATTGTTGTTCTTACATTTTGCAGAGTTGTACTGCAAAATCCAGTCATGAGTGTTTATTAGTACAGTGGCAAGAAACTAACTGTAAAACTCAGTGAAGGGGTAAAATCTGCATCCTTTTCAGCCGCTAACTAATTCTGTTCTTAACACTTTCTAGCCTATGCCGAGTATAGATCGGGCCATTAAGTTAATGCTATTTGCTTGCGCCCGTGTGTATCTCACGATCCTGTATTTTTTCCATAGCAAAAAATTCTCGTGAATTCTCAGTTTCATCGATATCGTTCCTTATATTGGTTATTCCTCTTTACCTTTAGGCCAATCAGAGTTGCTTTTTTAAACAAAAACTTATTTGGTCAAGTGTGGCTACCGAGAGCTATCAGACATTTGTTTGACAGATATTTGTTTGGTCAGATAGTGAGTGTTTTATTAGTGTGTGTTGCTTACGTTTCAAGTTTGTTGCTGTTTGCTCTAAAGTTTTATTTATCAGCCATTTCGATTATTTAATTGTTAGTTTGTGTAATTTTAGTGTAGGTTCTCAGTTTGTGGTTTTTTGCTTTTAATTTATGTTTCAGGTTTATTTAATTTTTATTTTTGGAAATATTACGTTATAGATATAATTGCTAAAGGTACTTTAGGAAGCGATTCAATACGAGATATGTTACTTTTAGACAGTGACAGTGAAACCTATCTAGGCCGGAGGTATGATCAGCATATCTTTTATTAATGATCTGAATGAAAATGTAGATGACCAGTTTTTAGAGGGTTTTCTAAATTTGAAAAAAAATATTTCTAAATTACATTTTTAAGCTTTAAAATGATAAATAATATGTAATATTTATTTTCATTTCAATGTAAAATACATGTAGTGAAGTGCATGTGATGTACAGTGTTGCTATTTTATTTTTTTTTTGGACTTGTTTATACATTTTTCAAAGGGGTGTAACATCATCTACATATATAAGTAATCAATTTATATGTATATACTTCCTGAAAGCTTGTTTCATTCCCTCTACAAAAATGTATAATTTGTTGTAAATACAGTCAACTCCCGATTATCCAGGGTAATTACCGGCAGGGCCGTCACGGATAATGAGAAATCACGGTTAAAACAAATACCATAATATCCACAGCTACTTCTACCCAATGAGTGTAAAAACAGCTGATAAATAGTACCGCCTCCTGTTGTACCGCCACTACTGTACAGTTCGTTTTGATCAGAAGCAACGCATAGACTGACCACTGAGGAAGGGTAGTGTTTACGTTCGACTCGAGCGATCGCGTAATTCCGCGAATTCGTCGTTCGGATTTATTCACCAAAAAACGGCCGCTCGTGCTCGGGTTATCGCACCTCCATGCATCACGTTCGATGCTTCGATGTGCTCTGATCTGATTGGATGTTGGAGATAACGCGTAATTAGGGATTCGCGCGTCATAGAACCGCGTGGATTTATAAAAGGACAACAAGAAATATAACGTAAACTCAGACATGCTGACCAAAACTCTGCCCGTCAGTGTGCGTCGCGCGGAAACAGGTAGGAAGGATTTAGGACACGGGGTGGCGACAGCGGGCGAGTTGACAGTCTATAAATTATTCCGTAAAGGTTACTGTACGCCCCAACGACCGCCTGCGCTCGCATCCGTCCGCCGCGTTCACATTTGACTCCTCCCGCCCCACTGCTTCAAGTGGAGCTGACGATCCCGGTTGATCTGCAACCCGGTTGATGGGATCCCGGATAATCGGGAGTTGACTGTATTGTATTTATTATTCGTCAAGAATTTTTTTATATCTTACCTAAAAACCTCCAGAAAGATAGAGACGGCGCCTGTTAAGGGACTAGGCTTCAAAGTGTTAAACATCTCATTTTCTGGCTTCATAAATTAAACTGGTCCCTCCAACTTTCTCGGTATGTTTCTGTGTTTCAAATATGTTCATAAAAATTAACAATTTTCCTGAGAGTTCAGTGTGTAGTTGTTTTAACATACTATTGCTGATCAGGGTTCCTCTATTGTAGAGGTTTTAGTTAGCCTATATTGAAGTAATAAGTTGTAATATATACTAGTATCATACAATTAATTACATAATATTGGCGAGGTTATTGGAATAAGGAATCGGACATTTGTAATTTACTTTTGCAGGAGACCAACCAGAAGCTGACCTTGGGCCTGTTATTTCACCTCAGTCGAAGCAAAGAATATTGGACTTGATACAGTCAGGGGTTGATGAAGGCGCTGAGTTGTTATTGGATGGGAGAAATTATGTCGTGAAAGGCTATGAGAAAGGAAATTTTATTGGACCTACTATAATCACTAATGTTAAGGTAAGGATAGGTGTTGGTAGATTTTGGTTTTAACTTTAGAAATGAAATAGTATGTATCTCTAGGGATTGTGATTTTTCTTATTATTATCTACTAAGAGATAACTTACGTAAAAAAAATACGCTTTCAAAAAGCCTAATGTTCTCATCTTTAAAAATAAAAACTATTTAAAAACTTTTATGTTTAAATGAATATAAACACTTTGTATTTTTTAAAGAAAAAAGTGATATTACAGACAATTATTTAAATATTAATTTATGTTGAAATATAAAGTACATACTAGTAGCTATAGTTGAAGATTGAAAGAAATAACCTTTTTTTTAAATTTGAAATAGGTTTAATGCAATTGTATTTCTGAATTCATTGGCCAGTAAATTTAAGGTTTGCCTAGAATTTTAGCTGGCATGAGATTTCCTAAATTTTAAAGTTATTGTTAGAATTAATTATAAAAGTAATGAAAAATTGCCTATCTATTTTTTGCATTCTTCCACTTGATATTTCAGAATTTTTTGTGAAACTACTAACATTTTTCTAAATTTTTTTATGATTTTTAAATTTTACTTACACAAAAAAATCTTTGAAATGATTTTAAATTTGTAAAATTTGTTTGTACTAATCTGTATACATAATTTGAAAAAAATCTAATTCCAGTTCAACAGTAAACAGCTGTTGTTTTTTCTGTTTATGGTGTACAAAGCTTTTGAGAATATCAATATGTTATATTGATGAAAAGCTTTATCAAAATATATTTTTCGAGTAGGAAGTTCTTGTAGTATTGGTCAGGCCTGACGAAGAATCGTACAGATGAATTGCTTGTAGTACACTTTTAACAGCTTTAGAAGAGTTAATGGTTCACCAAATCACTTAAATATTAAGTCTTGAAAATGTCACAAATTTTATTTATTTAAGATTGTAATTTAAAGCAAAGAATTTTTGTTGTAATTAGTTTCCACAAGAAATGTTATTAAATGACAAGATTATTTTCTCTTTTAAATCTATTTCATGTTTATATGTGATTGTTTTTGTTGTAAGTAGGTGTTTTATTTTGGTCCAGTGGCTTATGTCCTTTTAGTACCTACACAACATTTATCATGTATTTTATGATTACATAGATTTAAGTTCATTATAATCATGTATTTTCTCATTAAAATATAAAACCTTAACACTAATTGTAAATGTTAATGTTGCAGCCTCATATGAAGTGCTATAAGGAAGAAATTTTTGGACCAGTTCTAGTGTGTCTAACTACTGATACTCTAGATGAAGCCATCTCTGTTGTTAACTCTAACCCTTATGGTAATGGTACAGCTATATTTACAAACAATGGTGCCACAGCTCGAAAATTTACTCAGGATATTGATTGCGGCCAGGTGAAAATAACCCTTTGTTAAATATGTTATTCTATTTTAGATTATTGTTGACCTCAACAACATGAACTGAATTGTGTGTTATAGTTTGAGTTGAAAGTACAACACGCCTTCTGAAAGTACTATAAACAAATATCTGAAGATGTAAGTTTTTTAGGACATTTTTGTATTAATCCAAGTATAAAATTTAGTAATTTAGGTTTAACATACAAATTACTGATTGTATCGGTTCCATTTAAAAATAGAGTATTATATATGTGTAATCATTATTATTATTTTTTATTTAAACATTTATGTTTACATTTTACTACTGAAATTGATATGCATTTAATTTTCACTTTAAGAAAGGAAAAGTTTGCTGAACCAAAATATTAGTAGGAGGGCATAAAATTATTAACTGTAGAACAGAAAGGTTTATGAGTGTGCTTGAATGAATCTAAAAGCAATTAGAAGGTGAATAATAATTGAAATTTCAAGATATCATTCTTTTAAATATTACCTTGTATGTATTTATTTTAAAATTAAAATTGTTCCATTTTTATACATTTTTAAAGTGATAACTTCTTTACGCAGGCGATGAAAAAAAACATGAGATTAAATCGTTACTTTCACATTACGCATGCCTTACAGCATATATTTCCGTCAGGTTATTCTATGAGCCACCGCAGAGTTAACTGAATGATAACATATGATTTCATGTAACAGCTAATATTGTGTTATAGGTTATGTTGTATGCCATTTTGTTTCTATAATTAATTTTTCTCCTCACCAAGTAGGATTGATATTTTAGTTTAGGTACTTAATAGGGAATCGTTAATACAATTCAAAATAATATATTTTATACAATAAAGGATATAATTCTTTTAATAGCTTTGTTTGATAATTATAGCAAATTCATTTCAATTTTTAGGTTGGGGTCAATGTTCCAATTCCAGTTCCATTGCCCATGTTTTCTTTCACAGGATCAAGACAGTCTTTTAGAGGAGATAGCCATTTTTACGGGAAACAGGTAATGTGACCAGATATAAATTTAATTAATCCCATGGATTATGTTGTCTATGATGATTAGCAAAACTTTTACATGGAACTTAATAAAATAACAACTCCTGAACTGCTAAGTTTTTGGAGAAACTTACTGATATAACATATTTGACCAAACTACAGTACAGTCTCACTAATCCGGACTTTATGGGACCGGACCCTGTCCGGACCAACGAAAGTCCGGATTAGATGGAAAAAGCCAAACAAATGCGTACAATATGTGTTTTAGGCGGGGAAACATATTTAAATTGTAGTTTTAGTGAAATTGAGGCCTAAATATAGCTATACAGTACAGTATTTCATAGCTTATTTAGCAAAAAATCCTGTAATTGTAACAGAAAAGGTATGACATGAATAAATATCAAAGCATCTTTCTCGTTGAATAAATGTATTCACATAAAGTTATTTACACTATACTGTATTAACGCACAAAAAACTCAAACAAAAAGAAACTGAAACAAAAATAAACTTTAAAAAACTTAGTGAAAAAAGTCCGTAATGTTCTTTTGTTTTAACTATGAATGACGTCGTTTCACAGTACGTTCTTGTAGACGTTTCAAGGTCAGTAGCTCCGCAGTTGACGTATCAGTTTGTTTCTCAAAGTAGGTCATCAACCCCTCCAGCATTGCAGCTGCCTCATCATGAGTTGGGCTGACCGGTTCGTCTGTGTAGTCTTCCTCTTCCGAGCTCTCATTTTCTGCGTTTGCAGTGCACACCGCGACGATTGAGCACTGGAAAACCAATGTCATTATCACTGATAATCCACTTGGAAATATCAGTGTCTTTCAATTCGGCCCAACCCTCCATTTGTTGAAAAATCTGAACAAATTCCGCGTCGTCATTAGTAGGTTGACTGTCGGTTTTTTCACTTTCCTGTGGCATTTCAGGCCACAATTTTTTCCAGCTCTTTTGGAGTGTAGACGGTTGAATTTCCTCCCACAATTCTGCAGCCATATAAATGATATCCTTTATAGTCACTTTTTTAAGAATTTTAATAAATTGTGTAGCTGAATCTGCTTCTTGTTGTTACAAAAGCGATAAAATTAACTTTTTCCTATATCCCCGTTTTATCGCCTCTATCACGCCTTGGTCCATCGGCTGAATGAGAGCCGTGACGTTAGGAGGAAGAAATTTAACAAAAATGGCACCATGACGCAATTCTTCATTTGGGTGACATGGAGCATTATCAATTAGTAAAACCGCTTTTCGAGGGAGTTTTTTCTCTTTTAAAAACTTTTCTGTTGTTGGAACAAAGTTTTCAAAAAACTTCAGTCTTTAAAATTTTGACTGTTCATCCATGATGATTTTTGGAACTTGTATTGGGCCAGTAGAACACTTCAATTTACATTTTTTTAAACCCTAGGCTTTGCGGATTTCCCTATCACCAAAAGTGGAAATTTTAGATTGCAAGAAGCATTACTGCAGGGCAGCAAAGTCATACGTTCTTTCTTAACTTTATGGCCTTTTGCTACTGAATCTAATTTGGAAGTTAAAGTTTTTTTTGGGAACATTTTATAATTTAATCCGGTTTCGTCAACGTTGAACACCTGACAAGGTTGTAAGTTTTCATCTTTGAGAAACTTGCCAAATTTGTCTTTGAATTTTTCACTGGCATCACTGTCACCTGACAAAATTTCACCACTTATTCTGAGTTGACGGATGCCGTGTCGTTCCTTCCACCGTGACAGCCTACCCACACTGGCAGTAAAATTAGGGTCTCCTTTTAACTTTTCATTCAGTTTCAGCGCGATCGTTTGCAAATTTACACCCGATAATGGAACACCCTGTTCCCGTTGTTGGCAAAACCAAACATACAAAGCATCATCTAAGGTTTCATTTTTTGTTTTTTTTTTTTAAAGTGCTTCTGCCGCCTAAACTGTCTTTACTAACCATTTTTGCAAAAAAATCTTCAATTTCCTGTCGCTTTTTCTCCAATCGGAAACAGTTTGTTTTCCCACACCTAACTCTTTTGCAATTTTAGTAAGCGATTCACCTCCATCAATACGAAATAAAGTTTGGAGTTTTTATTCCATTGTCACTGTCACTGACTTACGTTTAGTCTCCATTTTCACTGAACACTGAACGAGACGTAAATAAAAAAAACACAGATCAATATCGCACTAGAATTAAATGACAACTGAGCAGAAATCTTGCGAGAAGCAGTAAAGGTGGCCATCTGTCCGACAACACAACTGACCTGATGCCAGACGGATAGACTGTCTATCCGTTTAGTCAGCGGTCCTTTATCTTTCTTTTATCGCAAGATGTCTCTGATGTCACGTGCGTTGTAGTGTTGGGAGATCTAATGTGAATATATTTTTTCAAAGACGTTTTTCCTACTTTAATAGGCAAAAGAAACAAATGAATAATATTTTAATGAATAAATTATATCATTTGTCTATTAGCGTAGGAAAACCCCTTTGAAAAATAACAAATATAGACGTATAAAAATAAATATTTTTGTGGACGGCAGACTGATTGTGCACTGTAAAATATTATAACTAAACAAAACTTTTGGGCCGTCCGGATTAGCCGGACGTCCGGATCATCGGAGACCGGATTAGCGAAACTGTACTGTAAGTTGTCTTTGTCAGTGTTTACATACGTCAAACTTACAAAGACAGTGTTTAAAATCTTTTAGTGCAGTCTAAAATGTTATGTCTCAGTAAGTTTTTAAATTTACTTATAGGTTTAACAAGTTACTAACTTAATAAATTTAAATGTAAAAGTTTAATTTTAAAAATTACAGTCATTACATTTACATGCTAGAACTTTTTACTTTTCATTATACATTAATAATCGGAACTTACGAGATAAGTGGAACCAAGCCATAACCGTGTAAGTTGGGGTATAATTTTACATACGATCTCATAGGAATCATGTTTAATTGGAACCAAAGACTAAATAAACTAATAATTTTAAAAAGAAAAATGTGTATGTATTAAAATCTCAAATACATAATACAACAAAAAATTATATTACATACATATATATATTGCAAAGTAGTAAGAAAAAGAAGTTACTTTGACATAGATGACTTCATAGAATCTAGTAAATTCGTTTGAAGAGTTGAAGATTTTTTCTTCTCACTCAGAATTCCCTCGTAACTCGCAATTTTTATGGTTTTGTTGCAGAAATACACCATTCAAAGTTTTTTGTGAAATTTCATTCCAAGGTTGTCCAATGATTCTCAAAGCATTTAAAACATTGTTTTAAATCTAAAACAATTGTTTCCAAAAATGTTCAACAGAGAGCTCATTGTTCTGTCTCATAGCTTCATGCAGATGCGCAAATGATCTTCTTGTGTAATAAGCTTTAAATGTTTTGATGACTCCCAGATCTATCGGTTGAAGCAAATTATTTGTGTTTGGCAGCAAAAATATCACTTTCATGTGTATGTCAAAATTAGTTAAAGTAGTAGTAGGATGGCCAGGTGCATTGTCAGAAAAGGAATTTGTTTAGACAAACAGTGACGTTCGTTTGAGGTATGAAATGATGATCAAACCAGTCCTCAAATAAAAGCTGTCAACAAAGCCTTCCAGTTTTGACTTCCAAATCATGGGCACCCTAGCTTTAGACATAACTGAATATATTTTCTCTTCATGAGGTATAAAAGTTCTCATAAGCATTTTCTTCCAGAACAGGCCGGTTTCTGCGTAACTCGGACAGCATGATTTAAAACCGTGTAATTTGGAAATCGCGTAAGACGGGGTAGCGTAAGTCGAGGTATTGCCGTATACATTTTTTTTAAATTCTGTTTTAATCTCTATACAAAATTTTGCTATCATTAAAGAATAAGTTGTATGTGTATTTAGTAGAAAAAATAGTTTGACTGTATTTTTGTTAATGAAGGTTAGTTACTATAACATTTTTATTTAATTCTTAGCCTTAAAAGCACTTTTTCATGTCATATGAAGTTTTAGTAATGTGATCTGAAAAACTATATGATTGTAATTTTTTACCATTATCTTTAAGGTTCATTAAAAATCTTTTAAATATTAGTATTACAATTTATGTTATAATTATAAGTCATTAAACACTCTAATCTTGAGAAATTATGCTTACATTAATGATGAACACACTTATATTACAATAAAAATATTGAAAAGAACCCCAATACCACAAAAATAATCAAAAATAACAAATAAAACAAGTTACTTAAGATTAAACCCTTATGTACATTTTGATGACCATGTCATCATCATCAGAGGGTCTTCTTACAAAATACAATCTAGCACACAAGAAGTTACAAACTAGAATGATACCAATCGTTCTCCGCGGTCGCTATATATAGGCGTGAGGTAAGCTCCGCCCTCGACCGACAAATAACGATCGGCCATCAGGAACCAAATAGATTAAGTCAAAAAGTACATTATAATAATACATATGTAATAAAAACTACAGCAATAACAATAAATAAACTAAAAGTAATTAAATTAATACATCGTATTTGAAGAAAGCTATTTAAGTAAAGTATATAATGGTGAGTTAGTAATAGGTCCTTTATCTGCATTCAATAATTTACAATTTGATTTGACTATAAAAACACTTTCATAACTATTAAGTAACTTTTTTGAGTTTATACATTTAGCTAAAATAACATTCTTATCTAAATCATGCTGATTACTAAGGACATGTTCTGCTACAATTGATTTTTCAGGTCTATCATATTTAATATGGGCAAGATGTTCTTTATATCTAGTTACAATTTTTCTTTTTCTTTGATCTATATACATCTCGTTACAAGTACTACAAATTATCTTATAAATACCTGATTTTTCCAACATTGGAATTTTATCTTTCGGGTTACATAATAAATGCTTGAGTTTATTTTGAGTTTTATAGGCTATCTTAACATTTACCTTTTTAAAAATAGAGTCTAACCCTTTTGTCAAAATATTATCGAAAGGTAAACTAATAAAATTACATTTTTAAACTTTTTTTTGAAGAGTGGTAGTTGTGTTCAAAACATTTTAATCTTTGTTTTCTAACAATATTATCTATAATTTTGGTATCAAAATCGTATCTAGCCACTCCTTTGATATAATTAATTTCCTTATAAAATCGTCTAGGACTAAGTGGTACATTGATAGCTCTGTTAACCAAACTGTTAAATGCTGCTATTTTATGTGTATAACAATGGTTGGAACTATTTAAAATATATCTGTTATTGTTAGTAGGTTTCCTGTAAATATCAAATTCAATTTTTTCATGATTTTTAATACACAGAATATCTAAAAATGGTAAACGATTATTAGTTTCTAATTCATAAGTAAACTTAATGAAACTATGTATGCTATTAAGTTGGTTTACAAAAACATCAACATTACATTTACTGCTATCAAAGATCGCAAAAACATCGTCAACATATCTTAACCAAATTCTAGGAAAATAAGTAATACTATTCTTAAAGTTTTCTTCAAATCTGCTCATAAAAAGCTCAGCAATGAAAGGAGACAAGCTGTTACCCATAGCAGTTCCATCACATTGTTTATAAAATTCATTATTAAATTTAAAGAAATTTTGGTACATACATATTTCAGTTAATTTGACATATTCGTTTATTTTAATAGGTTCGATGTTGTTTTCTTTTAAAAAATCTTCAACAAACAATATAGTTTCTTACACTTATATGTTCAGCAACCAGTTAGCTTACTTTAAACAAGTTTTTTTGCAACCAAATCTATCCAAACTGGAAACTTTGTTGCTACAAGTTTTGCAACCTAAGAAAAATATAATATCATAGTACAATGGACAAATACATACACACATCAAAATGAAAATTTCTTAAACTTATTTTGCTATAAACTGAAGTGCAGAAATGTAGACAGACTCTTTCTTTTCATTTAGTTTATGTTAACAAAGTTAAATTTTCTTCTTAATATCTAAAATGTTCACTAACTTGATCTAATGTAGCTATATTTTAATGTAGCTATATAGTAAAGAATAGTGTGGTAATGCCTGAAGAACTACTTTATAAAGTTTTTTTGTAACAATAATATAGGTTTTAAGAACTTGTTTGAAACATCTACAATTACATTTTTTCTCTTTTAGTAGTTATAGCATATGAGTAACCCCCCCCCCCCCAGAGTTGACAGTATTGTCATGCTAAAAAATTAAGTACATTCAATATTTTAAAAATCAGTTTGGTAAAACCACACTAAAGCAAAGATAATTACTCAAAGCAGTGTAATTATACAGAGTTGTGTAATAAAATTATCTATGTTTTGAGCAATGTCAGATACCTAGTACGCCTGGTTCTAGTTGTCTGAGGTTATATACCAACAATTTTTATTTACTTTAAACTTGTTTCAGGGTGTTCACTTTTATACACAAGTAAAAACAGTGACACAGTTATGGCGAGACAGTGATGTGACACATTCCAAAGCTTCAGTTGCTATGCCTGTCCAACAGTAAACAGTAAGTGGATTTTTTAAGAATAGTTTCCAGCCAGAAGTTGGTCCACATGTCACATACGTCAAATTTAATTTTAAAAATTATCATTTTGATTAGTATTAACTATCTAATATTCTATAACAAAGTAATACAAAACAGAGTGAAATCCTAAAGGCCTGGCCTCAAAATGTTTGAAAGTGGTTTTGTTGCTCAAAAGTTTTCATTTAAAAAATAAATAAATGAATACATTATCATACCATTGTTAAGAACATTTTGCCTAATAGACTTATGTAATAAACTTATAAGTACTCAACCTTCAACCTCTTTTTTTGTTAACAGGTCTGATAGAATGGTTATGCCAAATGAAGAGACTGGTTTCACTACGTATCAACCAAACACACTGCAGGCATGACTCCACATCAGTACAACTTTAATTCTATTTGATGTACATTTTATGAAATTATTTTTTTAGATTAATCACAAAAAATTCAAAACATTAACATTTTGAAATCAGGTTTTGTTGTGATTTACTTGAAATGTTACCAGTAGATTTTATAAGTCGAAAGAATTTCTGTTTTAATCTTATTTTTACATAATCCATTCTACTGTTAACTTTTGATCTGTGTTTTCTCTTGTTATTTGTTTGGTTCTGTGTTATTTGTTATTTCTCTTGGGTGGTTGTGAAAGCTTTTCTAATAGTTTTCATTTTGAAATTAGAGTCTCATTAGTCTTCTTTTTAACCCGCCAATGCCAGAGGCAATTGACAAAATGTGTGCCCTCATATGGTAAAATTTTACCCCAAAGAATTAAACTAAAAAAATCAATACAAATTTATCCTAAATCAAAAGTAAATCTACATTCACTGCAGATTTCAGCAATGTAGTGTTTGCATATATTTTTGTTACAATCTAAACAACATATGGTGATTTTGCTATCCCAATTCCTTAGACAAAAGACACATCTTATATTTTTACTTGCTATATTACTTAGGAATGTAGTCTCGCTGTATAGTCTCACATTTCTTCTTGTAGTCTCATTGGAAGTCCAAGAGTAAGTTTTATTCGGATTTTCAATTCCTTTTGAAGCGTCTAAATGTCAATCTAGCGCATCACATAACTTAACAGAAGTTTTCTGTCTGAAAAAATATCTTTTTAAAGTGAAAATTCATACAAATTTTAAAAGTTATACGATTCCGGTTTTGTTCACCTTTAGTTTAGTGATCTCCAGACACAGTCTTAACAATTTTATATAATTTTCCCAGATTGAGTAGTTAGTTGTAAGTAAAAGATATTGTAACCCGTCTAAAGAATGTCATTTTCTAAACACAAACTTTTTCGAATATTTTCTATGTAAGCTTGTACACTATGATGTTTCTCATAACGCTTAATATCTACCATTAGTTATGGGATAAATTGCCATTTATTTGTGATACTGCTCAATTAGTTCAATGGTTGTTTATGTAAAGTTATAAACTATACTGGTAGAAAGGTCAAACATTGTTGGGTGTAATAAGATCAGTGCCTCAGGCTTGAATGCGGATTTATATGCACAAGTGCTCAGATACAAATTTTATATAGCTTAGGTTGGCAATTAGACTATAAAAATAGTGAACTAAAACATTTTGTAATATTTCAAATGACTGATAAAACTTAACTTAAAAATTAAAATTAGTTATCACACTTTAAGTCAGTTATAATACCAAAATTACTATGAACTGAATCTTTTATTAGAAATTTAGAAAATAATAATGAGAGAAACTTGTAATGACTTATAGAATCTATAGAGGTATTATTTGGTATCAAACCACTTCTTGTTTGACTCAATTAGTATTTTGAAGAACAACTTTGAAATCATATGGAAATTTACAGATTATTATAAAAACTCATTTAGGTTCAGTGAGACTGCCATTGATGATCAGGCAAATATTCTGTTGAAAATCAATTTCCTACCACACTTGTTCCAGCAGATCAGGCTTAACTTCTGCAATCTCAGAGTCAGTTCTGCTACTAAGATGTGAAAAATGTCTATTAGGGGCAAACATACACTTTATCTTTAATAAAATCCTATAGAAAAAATCATAGGTGTCAGGTCGAGGGAGAGAGGTGGCCTGGATGATCAATCCACCGACCTGGAAAGTGCCCATCTAAGAATTCCAAACTTTTATGAGCAAATGAGGTAGTAGACTAGCTAATCATAAAAAGGGTGCATAGAAAGGGGCATTTGTCGTTCATCTTTATTTACTTAATGAATCTTATTTTTTTTAACATATCAAGATACATGGTACCATTAACATGAAGAAGTAAGGCCCAAACATTTTAAATTTACTGTTTGTAAAAATATTCATTTTCAAGCTGTTGCAAACTTATCCAAGGGTTTATTATGGGTGTTAGCTTCTCCAAATAAGATTCAGAATTATTTATTATAATTCAGATTAGGGATGGGCCGATTCCTAAAATTTCGATTCCGATTCTAAAATTTTCCGTTCGATTCTCGATTCTTTTAAGTTATATTAGCTTACATGCTAGTTCTCTAATAATTAATTTAGTTAACATCTTGGTCATATGGCAAAACCTTTTAAAATTTCTGTTTTAATGTAATAGGCTACACAAAACCTTCAACCTTGATTTATCAATAGGAATTTTTAAAAGCATAAAAACATATCAGATAAAAGTAATGACTTATTTTAAAGTTAAAAATGTGAACATTACTTATTTTATGATGTTTGAAAAAATACCTAAGCCTATTTACATTGTCTCTCAAAACAAAACAAAAATTAAAAACAAACGAATAACATAAAAAGTAAAAAATTAATACAAATAGGATAGTTTTTAATATTTAAAAGTCTGGCAGGTAATGTACATTTCTGTTCAAAAACAAAAGCATTTGAACACGTTGTGGGTCAAGCTAGTTTCATCGCTTGTCATATATAACTCCTGAAGTTGAGAAAGGTTTTTCAGAAAACACTGTCGCGAGTGGGCAGATAAGTATTTTATTGCCATTGCATTTAAATGAGGGTATTTGGCACTTTGTACTGCCCAATACTTCCCAACATCACAATCTGGACTGACTAATGGTTCCCCCAGATAATTGTTTACTTCTTCTTCTACTGTCAATTCCCCTGGGGTACCTTCTTCCTCAACATTCTGGATTAGTGGGGCATACCTTCTCTACATCGGGTGGGACCTTTTCTGCAGGTATCTGGAACAAGTGCAACTGATTCAGGCCTATTTTGTATTTATTACTCAATCCCAGTTGATTTTTAACCGACTATCCCTTGTAGGTCCTGTGTCTGAGGATAAAGTTTCTTCAAGTAGGTCCTGTGCCTGAGGATAAAGTTTTTTCAAGTATAGATCTTTTTTGTTGATAAATTTGGGCAAAATGAATGTTGTTAAGTGATTTTTCATATTTGATGTATTATGTGGTTTTCCACCATCAGTTTCTGTTAACCGTCATCGAATTGACGCGACGGCCAGTACCCTGAACCGAATACCGTCGGGCCTCTTAACGCTTTATGTTTATTAGTACTACTCAGCTGGTGTTGCTACTTTTGGAAAAATTAAGGCACAGTATTTAACAACAAGCTTCACACTACTTACAGATGTAATTACGATGGTTTTTGTTTGATAGATAAACGCCGACGGGATTAAAAACATTGATGTTATTCTAAGACCTTTTTGTCCGTAGATACGGGCTGACACACATATTTGTTATGACATATTGTAATGATTTTCACTACGGTTTTCAAAATTTCACAAAACCTTAAAAGTAAGTCGGAAATATTGACTAAATATTTAGTTGTAAAATAATCCTTAAAAATGGACTTTGTGAAAGTTAAGTACAAACATTGATACACTTAGATAAACTCATCCTTACTAGGATGTAAATTATAACGTAAATTCCTTAACAAGTAAATTATTTGGTGTTAAAACTTTTACTTAATATGAATCTTGGATAGTATTTACTGGACCTGTAGCATTACTTATCAGAGAGAGAATATATTACACTTTAGTTTTATATTCAAAATATTTATAAACTCACAAATCAATCACATGTGACACTTTTACATGTCTTAGTGATAGGCGCCAAAACACTTTTATCGCCAGTCAGTTTATTATTTGGGTAACCGGGACATGAAATTATGGTTTGGTTGTTTCTTGCTAACACAAAACACAAAAAATATCAAAACAGTTGCACAGATAATAAAATTTTATTAAATCAAAAACAATGTTGAGTCAATTGGTCCGACGGACTTTATTTACGTTTCATTTGCGGTAGGAAAAAACAATGTTGGGCCAGTTGGTCCAACAACGTATTTTTTATAAATATTATGATAAGAAACGTATATTCATACTTAGATATGATAGGAGAACAAAGTATAAGAACACATTATTTAAAAATGAGCTTAAAAATTTTGGCAATTCTCTATGAAAACGCCGATATTGTGGCCGGCAGCTAAAGTATTAAGGTGCAGTGTCGCGTTCGCTGTGTTTGTTAAACTACACGAACTATTTCACCTGTAAGTTTATATTACTGTACATTATTTTGCTACATTTGTAGCTACTGTGCGGATCTGTTTATCATGTAATAAATAGTTTCATTTGCTATTACAATCGTGTTTATTTTCTTTTCGCTCCCAAATATATTACATTACTGTGAGAGTGATATCTGTCTATAATATAATTTATTGAGGTTAAGTTTCGGAGGAATAATACAGTGTTTCCGTTATCCGTCTATTCGCTCAACCATCATGGCCCTTAATCGAGTTTTTACTGTACTTTTTTTGTGTTTTGTTCTGACATCTATAAATCAGTGGCAGTAAGACACGTGGGGGAGAGAGAGAGAGAGACGAGCGATGTCAAACGACCAGAAATGGTTACGATCTTGATTGCTGTTGCTTCATAAATAATAATATTTTCGTTATATTTTCTTTTACTTTAATCATTTAATTCATTCAAATCAACTAATACATAAATAAGACATAGTTGGTAATTAATTATTTTTCCAATAAATTACTCCTCACACATATTTTAATAGTTAACAAAATAGGAATCGGAATCGACACTTTTATGATGAAGAATCGAGTATAGACGATTCCTCGATACCACCTAGAATCGACGATTCCTGGAATCGAGAATCGGAATCGGCCCATCCCTAATTCAGATCAATGGTTGGTTCAGAACTGAACAATTTACTTTATTTACTGAATATGTTAACTAAGTGCCTTTATGTGAAAACTTTACAAATATAAGTAAGAATTAGTATAGCAATAGGTTTGTTTAAATTAGTTTATACATTCTATGCTGTAATTAATTATTGTCTTCCTACAAGTCTTCCAAGTTTTAATGGCTTAGTCATGAGGTAAACTTTATTTTATAAAACTATGGATTTAATTTGTTTGTTTCAAAATAAGATGTTTTAATGTGTTATATCAGCTTATATAATAGTTGCTTGTTGTAATCATCTTGAATTCACTGATTAAACTATAAATAATTATTGCACAACTGAGTGAATACTTCAGAACTTACTTGCTGACTTTCTAACGTGTTTCGAAACAGTTGTTCCATTTACGAAGCTAAAGGTCTACTCGAAGGTAGACGGTTAGCTTCGTAAATAAAATGGTTGCTTCAAAACACGTCAGCACGTAAGTTCTAAAGTATTCACTCATCTATACATTTATTACTTATAGTTATGTAATAGGCTTATATAATGTTGAAGTTTGTAAAGATATAATTACTGCATTTTGTATATTTAATATATTTTGAGGTTTCGTTATTGTTCTTCATACAATTTTAAAGTATTGTTTACAATTTTAAAGTATATTTTTTCTGTTTATATAAATATGCTTGTTTTATAATAAGTATTAAAATTATATTTAGGTTCAATAAGACTGTAAATCTATATTAGTACATTTTTGTTTAAATATCTGCAGTACAAATAAATACTTTATTACAAATTTATAACATCTGGGAGTTCCATTATTAAACCTTCCTACAGTCATTTCTATTCTCAAAATAACTTCTCTTTCTTAATTTTAAAAGTGTGGAAAAACTTAAAATTGTTATAACAAGGAAATATTTCAAGATGGATGAAAAATGAAATTAAAGGGTTCAAATTTATATTGAGAGATTTTTCATTGAAATGTTTAGTTATATAAAAATATATTCTAGTCACATCTGAAATTTTGTAAAATGAAACAAATTTAAATCTTTGTAGCTCAAAGCAAGTCAGAATGGTTTTATAGGAGGATGTGTGATTTTATCCAAACTAAAATCATGATATTTCAATCAAGATTCACACTACCTTTGTATCATATTATTACATCATTATAAGGCATGTAATGAATAGTATAATTTTTGTCATTACACTTTAATTTTTCTACACTTGAAGTTTGTTATTTTTGTACCCAATACAAAATGTTTATAATAATTTGTAATAAGTTCTAACAGTTGTAAAGTAAAAATAAAATATCAAAATCTTTTTGCTGTTCATGACGAGCTGGTTGTCAATTACTCATTACAATTTTGATATTACTTACAACCAGACTTTTTGTTAACTAAAGGTTGTTAAATTGGTAACTCACACTTGGCGGAAACGTTTTTGTCTTACAAATTCTTCAGCCTCGTATTTTTGCCTCTAGGATTGCTGCAGTTGTGCTTCAAAAATTGGTACCAAAGAAGCATAACTGCAGCAATCCTAGCAGCAAAAATACGAGGCTGAAGAAGTCGTAAGACAAAAACGTTTTCTCCAAGTGTAAGTTAACAATCCAACAACCTTTAGTTAACAAAAAGTCTGGTCGCAAGTAATAACAAATGTGTAATAAGTAAAAGTAAAAAGCAGAAAGAAAGAATAACACAAAACAATACTATTAATAAGTTAATGGTATTGGAACTTACCACTTATTAGTTCTGTAACTATATGCAGATAAAACAAAATGGGTAAAAATATAGTCTTAAATACTTTGGTTCTTCTTAATTTTTTTAATTACTCGTTTCAATACACAGAACACGAATATCAAATTTTTTCCTGTGGAAAATATGGAAAGTTCCTTTTTTCACATTTTAAATGTTAGTCTGTATTGGCATGTAGGCCTATAGCGTGAACCGGGCACGCAGTAGCTACAGCGCACAGCACTACGTCTAGATTTGGTTCTAATTTTATTCATTACTATATACCTATATTAAAATATACCTACGAAGTATCCAGTCAGAATAGATTTAGCTATAATTTTATTCAACATTACTATCTACCTATATTAAAGTATACCTACGAAGTATCCAGTCAGGATAGATTGTTTGTAGTTTTGGTAAATATTTAGACTTATTGTCAATGCAGAAAATTACAACCAAATCTATCCTGACTGGATACTTCATTGGTATATTTTAATGTAGGTATATACTAATGTATAAAATTATAACCAAATCTATCCTGACTGGATACTTTGTAGGTATATTTTAAAATAGATAAATACTAATGTTTAAAATTATAACAAAACTTAAATATTTAGATTTTAAGTTTTGTATACAAATAAATTGACTGTGACATAATGCAGTGGGCTGTAGCTACTGTGTGGCCGGTTCACGCTATACATGCAATTACAGACTAACATTAAAAATGTGCAAAAAAATTAACTTTTCGTATTTTCCTCGGAAAAAAAGTTGATATTCGTGTTCTACACATTAAAACGAGTAATTAAAAAAAAAGTCATTAAGACTATATTTTTACCACAAAATGTAACACTAGCAATAAAATGAGAATTAAATTTAGAAAGATAAAAATGAATATTTTTCTTTAAAATATGAAAGCAGTGTAGTTTTCAAATTATTTTACACTACCTGGACTAAGGTAATTTTAAATATAATATTCCATCTTCAACTTGAGTTACTAGTTTCACACTAAAACACTTGAACATATAATAACACTTGGACATATATGTCACAACTGCCTAAAGGAGTACTTACATTTTTTGTTTAGTTAGGCAAACATACTTAAATCTTTGTTTAAGAGGCAGTTTTCCCATTGTTAACTCGGACTGCAACTAACAAGTGTTAATTTGTTATAGCGTTGCTACTGTAGGCAAGTGTAATTTTAAAACTACATTTTACTTATACTTTTACATCTATTTTTACATACTAAATTTTAATAAAACATTTGGAAGGCAAAAATATTAATGGCCATGAATTAACTCTAAGAATCATTTGTAAACTTTTGAAGATCGCACATGGTGAAAGTAACATTACAGCCCCACAATGACAAAGTTTTGGATTTTATATTGCATAAAAAACATTGGTTTTGTGATTCAAGATTGAATAACCACTACTTTATACTGCTCAGACAGATACAATATCTCTAAGGATACAGAGTGTCCTTGATTTTCTCCAATTTATTATAAATCATTTTCCACTTATTTATTCTATTGACACTAGAAGACATTCCTTGTTTTTAGTAAAAGTTGACAATAAAATGGCATTTTACTTTTAGCCTATTTGTTGCTTCATTTAGTATTATTTTTACCAGTAGTTCTTAATAACCAGATAATCATAAAAATAATACCCCAATAATTTGTAACTGAAGTTCAAGTATTGTTTATAACTAATTACTTCCAGGACATATATCTTGAAGATTTAAAGAAGTACAGTACTTTTATATATCAGTAGTTTTGTTTAACATAACTGGACAAAGAGAAACTTCAATATGCCGTTTTTATTACGTAAAAATGAACATCAAATATGTCCTTTGAACATGATTGGAAATTTTTAGTTCTACAGCTGACTATATCTAGTGTGTTTTAGGTGCTATATTTTTAAAATAAAATAATTTGTAAAAGATATTTTTTAAATAATAGATTTTAAAATGTTTTCAAATTATAATTTACTAAATGATTTTATTGACCATGTGATAGATGGAACTCTTAAATTATTATTAATAAGACGCTTTTGCTGCAGAATTTTTGATATGGGGTCCCCAGCTTAGCTTATTGTCTATTGAGATGCCCAAGTTCAGTACTAGGTCATTGCACCAATAGAAATGGTTTTGAACAGTTTAAACAGTTGCAGTGTATGTTCTTTGGTAACAATGGAAGAACTCTGCTGCTGTCTTTTTCCTGCTGCCTATCTTGTTATTTCCAGTTCACCTCGGATGGAAGGAGTGAAGGGCTTTGTAATTGACTTGCTCCAAGGCCTGCACATTGCTACTAGTTGGATGCTAGATACCTTCTTTTAGCTCATAACATTAAAAAGTACTTACACTTTTTAAAGATTGTTTTAACTTGCCTATAGTAGCACTTACTTTGCTTGTTGAGGACGGCCGTTTCGGGAGATGTGTCCCTTTGTCAACTCAGACCGTAACTGATCTCAAGGTTTACGTAGGTTAGGGTGGGGGTGGGATATTTTGGTGGTGTGGGTGTATTTTGTGTGTATTAGGGGATATGATGTCAAAAAGTGCGTGTGAGTTGTAATGTAATTGTGTATTGAGTATGTGTGTAGGGTGTAGTTTGAAGTGCCTGTATATTTCGTATTGTTCGGTTGTGTAGCGTTGGTTATTTCTGTGTTGTTTATGAAGAATTTGTAGGAACACACAAAATACACCCACACCACCAAAATATCCCACCCCCACCCTAACCTACGTAAACCTTGAGATCAGTTACGGTCTGAGTTGACAAAGGGACACATCTCCCGAAACGGCCGTCCTCAACAAGCAAAGTAAGTGCTACTATAGGCAAGTTAAAACAATCTTTAAAAAGTGTAAGTGATTACTAGTAGCTCACGCGAAGATGGAATCAACAAATATTAAAATGTACATAACTCAGTACATCTTGCTTGTTGTATTAGATACTGAAATAATGGGGGATGGCTCGTTGATACCTGGAAGACATGTCTCTATATAAGACTTTGACAAATCTTTAGGATAGTAAACTAGGTAGCCAATGTAACATATTTCCCAATATTTTGACATCTTTGATTTTCTTAACACGTTGACTGCAGCTTCTCGGGTGCGGGAGAAGCCTATAGGCTTCTCTCGTCCTTATTCATTACACGTCAGGTTTACGACTGCAGTTATTGCTTTAGTTGACTGTTTCTCTCGCAGCGTGGTGGGTGTGTACGTTTGTTTCTTGTGTAGCAATAGTTTCCCATTTCGCTTACCAAAGGACAATATATTATTCATTTGTTTTTGTAAATAAATAGTGTTAGTTTTAGTGTTTTATCTCTGTAAAATAATGGTTGGTACATCTAGGGACATGGTTTTTAATGTAAATAGTGCTTTGAACGATGTTGGTGACTACTCCAAGATTAGTTCCAGTGACATTGATGCCGTCGATCTAGATAGTGAACCTATATCTACAGACAATGAAAGTGAGTCAGATGATGATGATTCAGACAATTACAACCCTACTTGGTGTCATTATAACACTATTGGTATGAGGGACATACCATTTACTCGACATACCACTTACTCGATATATATATAAAACAATAAATAGGCAAAAGTGTAATTTTTTTAAAATAGTATCTTCTAGCGGTACTGTGAAAGCCTATCGGCTTTTGATAACTGTGACGTCATAATATTAGCTGAAAAGTATTCAGTGTTTTTTTCTTCTGATAAATTATTTATTTCATTATTATTTATGATATATGACAATAAATAGTCATAAGTAAAATTTTTCTTACAATGTGACCTTTTAGTAGCGCTGCGGAAGCCTATTGCCTTCCGAAAATTATGACTTCATATTATCACCTGAAAAGCATTGAAATTATTTTTTATTCTGAAAACTGTCTTTTATCATTAAATTAAAAAATTGTAAACAAAAATTTCAGGACCGGTACAAGGTATGCCCCAAGTTCCGCCGCAGCGAACGCGTTAGTGGGAATTTTTCTGACTGTCATAGGTGCCTTGTAAATATAATGGCATAATTTTCCTGAGGAAGCTGTATTAGAACTATATTTATAACAGAATCAGCTTTTTCTTCTTCAATAACTTGATATTTATCTAAGATTTTCTAAAGGTAGTTGTTCATCAACCTTTCTGTAACTTTGCCTAATGGCCAGTCTGAATGGTACATATTTTCTTTGATGTGAAAGTTTACATTGCACATCCTAAAATTTTTACAGAAACATTCTGTTATTTCCTATTTTTAGGTGATAACTTCTGTGCCACATTAAAGTTTTTTTATTAAACTCCTTAGTCTAGAAGGAATATCACTTGACTTGTCCTCTAGGTATTTGTTCAGCAGTCACAGCAAGAATAACTATTGTATCTTCACCAAAGATGTGATTTGGATTGTTAGCTATGAGGTTTTCGTGACGTCACTGTATCACTCACAGAAACAGGCAGCCTAACGCAACTTACTACTGTGCACTGAATTTTTCCCCAACTAAAAATTGATAAAAAACAACTTTTCAACATACAGTAGAAAAAAATATTGATGAACATAGCCTTAGGACATGTTTAGAAATGTTTGAGACTAATATTTAGCTGGATTTGCAAAACTAAACTTTTACCCAATTTTTTTAAAAACAATTCAAATCAGTTCTTGAAAAAGTAAGACAGGCTTAAAATTGTTTTCCTCTCAAAAATTGGATTAAAAATGCATAGCTTATTATTTTAGTTATATTGAACTATATGTATTGAGATTTATCAAAATTTAAATAAATTAATATATCTATTAACTAATCAAAACTATCTAATATTAATCTACTTGTAAAACGGCTGTTCTACAACATAACCTATAACACAAATCTAGCTGTTACATGAAAGCACATGTTATTTAAAACATATATACTATAAGGTGCGATTCCTATGCGACGACTGTTACGACTACAGCCGCGCGACTAATCCCGTACGATCCGAGGCGCTCGGTCAAATTCTTATGGCGCGACTAATACAGTTGCATTGGGAACATCATGGCCCACAGGTCATTTTTGGCTGCGTATCTTCTGCTTGAAGAAGAGGAGGAAGAAGAGTTATTACTGGTTGAGCTCAAGAAACCAAAGCCTAATCTACTGTATCTTGCCAGGTGCGAAGAGGGTTTTCAGAACATTGTTATTCAGAGACATCTTATAAAAGATGAATCAATGTTTAGAAAGTTTTTTTGTTTGAACAAACCAGTTTAATTACATTTTGTCGTCAATTGAAAGTGGTTTATTAGGACAGTCGTGTAATAAAGTGAAACAGCCCATAAACCCTGCAGAAAAACTAGGATTGATGCTCAGGCAAGAAACTAATCAAAGTAATAATTGTTTAAACTCAATTTATTAATTTAAGAAACTTTTCAAACATAAAAATATCATACAATTTGAAATTTTAAAATGGAATGTAAAACCTCATTAGTTGTTCTGTGGTACTATCTCATGAAAATTGAAACCAGACAACATGTTGTTCTCTTGCAAAGAAGGCGGTGATTGGTGAGAAGTAGATCCATGAGAAGTAGGATTAGGCGATAGTACTGAAGATGACGAGCTTGAAGTTTTACGGATTTCTTCAAACTCTAGTTGGCCTACAATCTGACAAATCTCCATTTTGGCACGAATTTGACTTTCAGGCGTCATTTTTTTAACTGACATCGCCATACTATGGAAAACGCATCTATTGGATGTTCTTGTATAGCTGGTTTTGCTAAAATTGTTGATAATACATTGAGCACCTTTCCCAAGAAATGATGCTCGTGCCGATAACGAAAAAGCTGTTTACAACCACAGATTCTCATGTGCAAGAAGAGTGTCTGAAAATTCTTTCGCTCTACTGAGTCAAATTTTCCGTATTTTGTACACCCCAATAGCTGTTAATCCAGTTGTTACACACCGCTTAATAATGACTGCTTGTTGTCTTCACAATATGTTGGAAGCATTTCTTGAAGAAAATGAACAATGTTTTTTTTTAGGTTTCCAACTCAGAACAAGTACCAACACAAAATTTGATTCCTTTGCGTGCTAGTGGAGGATTTGGAAACATTGATGGCTTTGAAGTACGGGAGGAGTTTTCTGATTACTTCATCAGTAGCAGTGGATCCATACATTGGCAAATTAACCAGGTGAACAGGACATACAAAAACGATTGAAAATCAAGATGTTACATTTTTGAGCTTATGAATACATACACAAAATTATTAGGGATTGTTATGTTTGTATTATTGTATGTCTATAATTTATGTATACATTAATAATATCATATTGTAATTTACATATATAAAAATTGAATATTTTACCTGATATTTTCATTGCAGCTGTAATTTCATCTCATACATTATCTCTGGCATTCGAATCTTTGTATTGGCGGTGCTTTGGGTTATAAATAGATCGGTGTTCTTGAACTAGCTCAATAAGTTTGGAATCATCCATGTTTAAGATACAAAATGTTCGAACACAGTCAAAACAAACACTCCAGTCGATACGACAGTACGACTACACTGCTCATGTCAGCAGTTGAGTTGTACGACTCAAGCCGTCTCACCAGAGTCGCCTCAGTCGCACTGTTCCAGACGCTCCTTAGGAAATGTTTACGTTTACTTACTAACAAGGAGTCACTTTTCATAGCCGCGCGGCTGTAGTCGTAACAGTCGTCTCATAGGAATCGCACCTTAAGACATGCGTTTCAGAAATAGTGTGTCGTGAAAGCATGTCATGTTTTCTTCACTGGGCATTAAGGAGTTATCACTTCCAAAAAATATATTTTACCTACAGAAATATGGGGGTTGGGTTTATTGACATTAAAAAAAAAAAAAAATACACAATTGAGAGTGCAAAGGTTATAAATTTATTTAATTGTTTGTTTTAATAATACTTTGTTTAAACATAAGAATTTCGTCAAATATTGTACATTTTTCATTAGACTAAATTAATTGTTTAAAAACATGTCAAACGAATGGTGATTAACTGGAATATATTTATAAATAATATTCGAGCTGGCTTGTGAGTGAAAGTTATAATTAAAGAATAAAAATATGGTACAACTCACAAAAAATATTGTGAGTTGTACCATATTTTTATTCTTTAATTGGAATATATTTGTTTAAAATATTTAAAAGTTGTAAATAAAATATGAAAAATCTAAATCAAGTATACGATTTTTTTTTTAATCTTCAAATTGAAATACAATTATATTAATACCTATATTGATATATGTAAAACAGGCTTATAGTAGAACTTAGTTTTTATGTCAAGTAATAGATACGGTCTTTTATAGATAAATGTATTTCTTCATCAATTTTGATCAAATCAGACCTCTTTGGTCTAGCAGCTTCATGTGATGCTGACTAAAAATTCGAAAAAAAGATTTGAAAGTGTGAAGGGTTATAAAGAATGATTCACTCTTTCACTGTCAATACACACTTGAATTGATATACACTATTGATCCTTTGAATTAAATTTGTTGTTACTGTTACCGGTGAAATACTCTCCTTTCATTATAATATATGGTCGGTAATTTGCAAACTATTGGTATTATATTTTAACGTTGGCTACCCTGTATCAACAAAACGAATTGAGCGAATACAGCGAAAGATGAGTTGTAAAATATCGTGAGTTGAAAAATTCTTCGCACAGTAAATAATTTTGTGTCTAGGTTTAAAACTTAAAAATATTTGAAGAGAAATTCACCATGGGGTAAAGAGTTTATTATTTCGTTAGTCTTAGCTATTTTGATGTTTTTGCAATTTTCAAGTTATAGGCTAAGTTAAATAATTATATAGACATACTCAAATCATTAAAAAGGTTAAAAATAACCCCCAAAACCTTTTATTTAAATTCTGTACATTTTGATTGCAGAACAATTATCTTCAGAGGAAATCATTACTAGTGGAACTGATAATTTTTTTAATGAGTTTATTCTCATAATGACTTTTTTAATCACTTAAACAATAGTTTATGATTATCCGAACTTTAAATTTAGTAAATTTAAATTTGTACAGAACGTTCTGTCTCAGTAAGTTTTAATAAATTTAAAGTTCGGATAGTCATAAACTATTGTTTAAGTGATTAATAAGATTCACCGAACGTAATAGACTACAAAATTTAAGAATGATTTTTTCTGAAGATGATTACTTTGCAATGGAAATGTACATAAGGATTTAAATAAAAAGTTCTTGTAGTTAAGAGGATTATTTATTTAAAATTCTGGATTCTGTATAAAACAGAGTACTATATTACAATATAGTAACAAAGTATCTGGTAAGGATAGATTTGGTTATAAAACAAGTAAAATACAATTTTATGACTAAGGCAACTAGTTGACAAGTGAATTGGCTAATAATCTTCCTGTACATTACTGCATTATAGCTCAAAAGATAGATGGCATCTTTCCCTGCATGCATCAAATGGTTAGCTCGCCTATTTATTTTTTAACCAAATTAATTCTAGCCACATACTTTGTAGCTATATTATTACATAAAACAGCTTTCTAAAGTTTCTTGTTGTAATCATTTTGAATTCAATTATCAAGATAAGTAATTATTGCATAACTAAGTGACTACTTATGAGCTTACGTGCAGACACAGAGTAGAGGGTATGTTTTGTAAATGAAATGATTGTTTTGAAACATGTCATTACGTAAGTTTGTAAGTATTCACTTAGTAACGCAATGATTACTTATAGTTTTCTGGTTTATAAAATAATTTGATCTTATAAAGTTTTGTGTGTTAAAAACTATGTTGAAAATTAAAAATATTTAATTTTGGCAATATTACATATTATTATTATTTTGTTTGTGTTTTTGAGGAATTTCTACATTTCTAGATCTAATTTTCATTTAAAATCTCATTAATGTGTATGATCAATACGAGTGTAAAATAATAATTAGCCTAATTTTAGAGTTTCTATTATTTTGATTTATTAATATTAAACCATAATATCAATTCTATAGCTCAATCTAGCATTATCGAAAACGTTATATCAAAACTGCCTTTTTTCTGTACACCAAAAAAGTTTTCTGTACACGAGTAATTCCTTTAATCTTTAAATTGCTTCTTGATGTCTAGTATTGAAAATTTCCATCTTGAAAGATTCATTGAACATCAAAGACAACACAAGTAATAAATTCATATTCACATATTTATATTACTATTTTTATATTTGAACTATTAATTGTCTTAATATTCTTAAAAATTAGGTAATTTTTTGAAGAGATTTTAATATATAATTTTTTTTTTAATTCATACTCTTTCATAAAAGTATCAAATACTTTGTTGTATGGACATCACTATTTAAAGAGGTGTACCCATTTTCAATTTTATGTGGTTAGAATTATGTTCTGCGTTGAAAGTGAAACACATCACCTGATATGCCCATCCTCATACAAATAGAAAGTAAAAGCTTCTTCTGGGAAAGATTTTATTTTTAAAAGTACAATAAATGGTAGCTTATATTCAAGTTAGGAACAAAAAATGTAATCTCAAATTTTGATCTTTAAGACTATACAGGATTGCAGGACTTGTACATTCTGAATATGGTAATGTTTTAACTAAATTATAATTTTTTCTTACAAACAATAAAATATATTTATAAATCAATCTATATTAATAAAAGTTTATTGAAATTTAAAAAAATTCAATAATTGTTTTATTTATATTTATTAATATCACTTGCCCAAATGATATCAAATATAGTTGTTAAGAAAACTCAAGATGTACAACACAAAATCTACAAATAATTTATAAGTAATTGAAGTTGAGTGATGTAACCATCTTGAATTCACTGATTAAACTAATTTTAAAAATACTTAACTAAGTGAATATGTAGTTGCTTACTTGCTAACGCGTTTCAAAACTTTCGTTCCTTTTACAAAGCTAACCCTCTACATGAGTAAAAGGTACGTAAAAGAAACGAATGTTTTGAAACGCGTCAGCAAGTAAGCAACTACATATTCGCTTAGTTAGGTATTTTTAAAATTAGTTTAAGTAATTATTGGATAACTGAGTGAATACTTTTGAATTTACTTGCTGACGCGTTTCAAAATAATCAATTCATTGATGAAACTAACCCGCTACTGCCCAAAAATATTCACTCAGTTGCACAATAATTACTTATAATTTAATTAGTAAATTCAAGATGATTAAAACAAGGAACTGCAAATCATTATTTTACCTATTAAACCCATCAAGAGGGTCTCAGAGGAATATGTTTGTTGTATCACAAAAAAATGATGATAGTTACGTAACTTTAAGTTAATATCGTAAAAAATACTTGGTTAGCTTACTTTATGTGATTTTCTAATGTTTTATAATTTCTCTATATTTTTCTAGGTAAAACAATTTTTGTTTTAGACTATTTTAAACACTGCCCTTCCTATAAAACTAGAAGTTAAGATTTAATTTTTAACAGTTCAAAAAGTAAAATAATTCATTTGTTATAAACACAAAGTACATTATATATTTTTCTCTTTCTTTATAGTCAACTTGAAAGGGAACTCGTTGAAGAATGGCTACTTATATGCGGGGATGAAAGTAAGAACAAAGATATGGAAAACCTTCTTGTAAGAATTGAAACTACTGTAGCATTTAATATGCAGAATAATGCTGAAATTCAGGCTTGTGACTTACTCTTGGATATAGATAAGCTTGAATTAATTGATAAGCATTTGGATATAAACAATTTTAGCAGAGTTTGTCATTACCTAATCAGGTATGGAGATTTCTGAACCTTCATTTCTTTACTTGTAGTTTCATTTGTTTAGTGTATAATAATGTCCAAATTTAAATAAAAAATACTTTATGTAATTAGGAATATTCAGTTCCCTTTACATAACCTTGGAATAAATTCTGTTCCTTTTTGTATCTGTGTACAGAAATTGTTTAAAATATCATATCCTAAATATTATCTCTAACTCTTTAATGTATTTACACAAGAATCCTAACTTCATATTTATTGCTAGTGAACTTTGAGAACTCTTATACTGCTCTCATTTTCGAGCATTATAAAACTATGTTATCCTTAAAGTGGTTGGGCATGTGAGACATTACATGGTGCAATAGTACTGTTCTGATTTTGGTTTCACTTCACTGGTTAATTTTGGGGTTCAGTTGAATAACTTGTAAATTTTAATTTTATTAGACTAGGGACAGTCTCACATGACCATCCAGTTTAAAGGGACCATGGTTTTCTAAAGTTTGAAAATAAGAGGACTATAGTAGAAGTTCTTCAAAGTTGACTCACAAAAAATACCAAGTAAGATTCTTGTGTTTAATTGTAAAAAATTGTGATTGAGTGAATAAAATAAATCAGTGTTTGTTTAATAAAAAGATAATAAAAAGTGAAAATAATTACTATAAAAATTGTTCATGTAAGCTGATTTATGTGTATGTCAATCGCGGTCTATTTGAAGTTCCCACTTGTGAAATAAATTAGGTTTACAGTTACTTTAACGCTTTGATTAGCATTCACTTACCAGTACTTGAGATCATGCAATGGCCAGCTGGATCATTCCTGTATATATACGTTCTACCATTTCTCTCAGATTAGCATTGCCGTACGTTTACGATTTGTTTTCTCGTGTATTGTGCTGTATTCTAGGTTAACTATTTGGACAATAAATACTACACAGAGTACATAGTCGCCATTCTTTTATTTCCAAAGCTTATGGGTTTTCCCACATATTTACAGATCGTTTCAAAGTTTTGTGCAGTATTTCACAATGAAAAGGTGATCGAATAATGAAGAAGTTTTTTTGTGACCAAAGTCCATGGTTTTTCCCACAAGTTTACAGATCAATTTGAAGTTCATGATAAACTTTAAATGGAATTTCACAATGAATATGTATTTTACAAAAAAAAAAGATTAGCAGATAATTTTTTAGGCTAATCAAAGGGTTAAACATGGTTTGAGCCAAAATTAAAATTTTATTGTACTTTTATACTTTATAAAATTACACATTTGTCTGCTCTCTTGGGTAGTTTTGCTACAAAAGAGATTCACTTTTTAACACTTCACTGTCAGTTAGTTCCTAAAAGTTTTTGTCGAAGTACCAAAACTTATAAAATTCTTAAATAATCTTTTTTTTTTAAGGATGGTTAATTTTACTTTGTATAAATATACTAGTTTTACTACATTTTAATCATCTTTACAGTCACAGAGATTATTTATTGTTAAACAAAAAAGGTTGATTTCTGAGTCAGGTACAACTATTTATTTATTTAGTTATGTACAGATACAAATAAATAGTTATACCTGTTTCATGATCAACCGCTTTTATTTAATATTACCATACAACATTTTAGCTATTTATTTTAAAAGACGTTATCTTCTGGTTATTTTTAACCCGTTATGGTTAAGTCTTTACATATTACCTGTTATTTTATTCTGTCAAATTTGTCTTTTTAAAAAGAGAAAAATGAGTTGTCAATAAAAAAAATTTGATTAATGAAAAGGTTATAATTTTAACCTTTGATAAATAATTTGTACATTGTAAGTCACTGGAACTAAGTGGTTTTGAAATATTAATAATACCTATAAATTTGATACAGTAAAGTGTTGATAATTCGAGGTAGATGAGACCAAGACCCCCACAAATTACCGAAAAACTCAGATTACACGGAGTTTTGATGATCACTAATACTATAGGTAATTAAAAATGCACTAAATAGGTTTATAGTACTTTATATGAACATTTCTTGGAAGTCCGACTCATTTCCTTTGCATACCATAATGATATAAACAAATCTTGGAAGCTCAACTCATTTCCTTTGCACACCGTACTGATATAAACATTTCTTGGAGGCTCGAATCATTTTATTTCAAATAGAAAAAATAGGCTAGAATTTATCGGAAGCTCGAATACGGGGATTCAAAATTTCGAGACTCAACTGGTTTTATATATTTTTAAGCAAAATCTATTATTATAATAAATAATTAAAGCATTTTAATTTTAATATTGTTATTCATGGAGGAGAAATCCCATCCGACTTTTGGTGGTAGTTTTTGTTGATGTTATTGGATTTGGTAAACAAAATTAAACTTTTTCAGGCCGGTTACCATTGTTCACTGCTTTTAATTATTTTTAAGTACAAGGCTTGTTCTTGCAGACATGTGATTTTAAAAAATCCCCTAAAAAATATCGCATATGGATAGGTCAGGTAACAGTTGGTACTATAAAGAGTAACCATATCTGAAATGAGATGTTTAGTGTCGACATCTTTTTGCTGTTCATGACGAGCTGATTGTTAATTCTTATTACACTTTTGCTATTACTTGCAATTAGACTTTTTGTTAACTAAAAGTTGTTGAATTGTTAACTTATACTTGGAGGAAATGTTTTCGTCTTACGACTTCTTTAGCCTCAATTGGAAAACATTTCCTCCAAGTATAAGCTAACAATTTAACAACTTTTAGTTAACAAAAAGTCTGGTTGCAAGTAATAGCAAACGTGTAATAAGAGATGTTTAGGATACAAGTTTTGATGAACCACAGGGGATGCTCTAGCAGTATGTTGTGTACTTCCTTCATGGATGAAAATTTAATTCCAAATGCAAAATTTTTTTACTGTAGCACTGCTAATTTGAAGTTCAGTTGTATGATTCCTTGTAGAGCAACCCGTCTGCAAGGTTTTGAAGCATTGCTTGTCTAATTCTTTCCACATTATATGGAGTATGCACAAACCTTTAAGGGCCAGATGGTTTCTTTTTCATTATTGCATCAGTTGTTTTAAGATTTTTAAGCCACACGGAAACAGAGTCATTCTTGATGAATGTTAAATTGTTATTAGAATTTACGCTTAATTGCAATTACATACTTGTCACTTTAAATCAAACACAAACATATGTTGTTCTAATGGCTATGACTCCATGATACTTTAAATATTCTTAAATTTGTCCGACACAAAGTATAGTTTTTTGTATGTTCACATTTTAATGAATTCATGGAAAATAATTTAGTAAATCACACCGAATTTGTTTGACTTAAATTCTAAAGATTGAACAAAATATTGTGTTTCTTAGCTGTGTTCCTTACTTAGAAGGAGATGAAGGGAAAGATATCTTGAAGTTGGCGATGGATTATTTGTTGAAATTCAAAGAATTTCCTCAAGCACTATGTGTGGCCATGCAGCTTGGGGACCTTCACACAATTAAAAATATTTTTGACCAGTGTACAGATGGGTAAGTTTATTTTATTAGTAATATATATTAATGTTTGAACTGTTTTAAAGCAAATTTAAGGAGAATAATAATAATAAATTTTTAATATTATTCAACCACCGTATTGAATATTTCAAATTATGAATTAAAATAATAATAGTTTTAGTAAAATATTATTCTCAAACTGTTTAATATATATATATATATATATTACGTTATCCATTGTTTTTCCGTTGCACTGACTTTATGAAGTTAATATATTACTATTGTAAGTCATTTTATCCACCATTAAGTGCAATGATTTTACCTTGAGTGATGAGGCGCCTTTCGGTCACTTGACCATTGTCGAATCACTCAAGGTAAACAACTGTACCGTAAATATCTTAACCTCAAAATCAAACTCCAGAATTGCATCAACAAAATAAATTTTAATAAAAAATGCTTAACACTTATATAACACCAAAATACGCTAAATTACACTTAAAAAATAAACAAAACACAATTATCAATAAAGCAACAAAAAAAAAAAAAAAAAGTGATTCGACAATGGTCAAGTGACCGAAAAGCGCCTTATCACTCAAGGTAAAATCATTGCACTTAATGGTGGATAAAATTACTTACAATAGTAATATATTAACTTCATATATATATATATATATATATATATATATATATATATATATATATATATATTAAATATGGCGATATGTTTTCTTGTAATATAGTTAATAAATTAAAAATATTTCAAAAACAAGAATACTTTTAATGAATATATTTATTCAAAGCTTTTCGCCGATTAAATAGTATCAGCATCTTCAGGAAAATAATTATCTAATAAAACATTTTTACAAAATTAAATCATATGTACTACAAAGAATCATATGTTTATAAGTATTGCACTTTATGTAAATTTTTCTATAACATCAATGACTTTATAAATAGTTTGGTGCCTTGATCTCACTTGAATTTGTTCATCAATTAATTTTTCTTTAACTTTATGCTTATAAATTTCCAATGTTTCAAAGATATTCATTTTCAATCCTTTATTTAATTCTTTAATTAATTTCATATTTTCTATTTCCGGAAACTCATGTCCATTATTAATACAATGCGTAGCTAAATTTGATTTGTATATGTTTGGTTTGATATAAGCGTTTAAATGTTCTTTGTATCTTTCTTTTAATTTCTTTTTTGTTTGTCTTACATATAATTTATTACAAGTTTGACATTTTATATTATATACTCCATTCCTTTCATTCCTGGTAAATTACAAGATTATTTAAAGAAACAAATTTACAAATTACATATAAAACAGATAATAAAATTAAAAATTTAATAAACAATAACAAAAATCAAAATAATATGCACGAAAGGAATGGAATATATAATATAAAATGTCAAACTTGTAAGAAATTATATGTAGGACAAACAAAAAAGAAATTAAAAGAAAGATACAAAGAACATTTAAACGCTTATATGAAAACAAACATATACAAATCCAATTTAGCTACGCATTGTATTAATAATGGACATTAGTTTCCGGAAATAGAAAATATGAAATTAATTAAAGAATTAAATAAAGGATTGAAAATGAATATCTTTAAAACATTGGAAATTTATAAGCATAAAGTTAAAGAAAAATTAATTGATGAACAAATTCAAGTGAGATCAAGGCACCAAACTATTTATAAAGTCATTGATGTTATAGAAAAATTTACATAAAGTGCAATACTTATAAACATATGATTCTTTGTAGTACATATGATTTAATTTTGTAAAAATGTTTTATTAGATAATTATTTTCCTGAAGATGCTGATACTATTTAATTGGCGAAAAGCTTTGAATAAATATATTCATTAAAAGTATTCTTGTTTTTGAAATATTTTTAATTTATTATATATATATATATATATTAATGTGTTATCATCCCCATGCACCAGATAAGCACTTGCAACACATTTCTCATGACTATGTAATTGTTTTGCCTGTCACCAAAATAAAAGATATTTATTTATATCGCTCTAATGCATCTTAAATTACAGGACTCCAAAAATAGGGGTTTTATTGCCTTAGCTTATATCTTGTCAGCTGGCCATTTAGGTCAACATCTTACTCTAGCTTTTTATCGCTTGTTGGTTAAGGACTGCAGTCAGTGGGTAGGGTTTTGACTCTAGATCTAGGCCTTAGGACTGTACCATTGCCTTTACTTTTTAATTAGAAAATATGTTATTGTTAAATAATAATTAAAAGATAAAAATATATGTTTTTAGTTATTGTAAATATTAAACAAAAAGTGTTTGTTATACAATTATTTTACAAAGGTGTAGTGAGTAATTAGTTCTATGATTGTTAAGAGAAACAGCCGCTAAGCTTTGAACCGTAGGTAGCATTTTATTATTTATTAATTAATTATTTTTAATTTTTTATTATTTATCTTTAGTATTACTTATTATTCTATGTATTTTAATTAATAATTATTTTTTTACTAATAATGATTACAAATAAAAAAATAATAATTTAGTGCAACATAATTCAGTCGCCGTGACCACTGACTTAGAAATAAATTTGATTCCGCTGAGTCACTCAGAGCGTTTTTAATGTATTCCGCAATGGGTTAATAATGGAAATAGCAAACATGCTGGATTAGTGAAGTATGTTTTTATAACAATTTTGACAAAGAAGTTGACTTTAAACCAAATTGGAATTTTGTTTAAATTTACTTAAACTGTTTTACATCATGTTGAAAAAACTCATCAAGAATCAGGAATATTACTTACAAATCTACTGGGTTTTTGTAGTGACCAAATAATATTAATTAATACAGCTGTAACTGCTAAGACGGGTTTGGCATCCCTTGCGGTACCCCATTACAACATTATACCACTGACAACAATCATTTCCACCATATACACAATTTTACATGAATCCAGACACACACACACAGACAAACGCACTAAGCAACGCAATACATCCTCTGTCATACACACTCATGGACACACACACACACACTCATGCACACATACACATATACACATACAAATCACATACACATACAAACTACATAAATATACATATACATACACAAATTTCAATAAATAACCCAATTATAAACCTAATTTATACTAACATCTCCCCTTAAAGTTTTTGATTGATCAGGTCCGTTGTACTTTGGAAGTGCTGAAAGGATCAGAACTTGATAAGCTCTGGTCTGGTATGATGATATGAGCTTGCTCTGCCAAACACGGTCGCTGAAAAAAGGTATAATCACTTCGGCCCTTGCTCATGGAGTGTCCGCAGTGTATATGTGTCAGAGTCTGTGCATATTATTATGAGTGCTCAACTAATGTTCATAAAGCAAGGAGAAAACTATGGAGCAGAGTAATGGGAGTTGATAATGACTGAAAGTCACCGGGTTTTTTTAGTTCTTTTAGCCTCACTCATAACTCCTGATATGATGGTTAGCTTGAATTAATTTATGGAGAACCAAAAAGCGTCAAATCAGTTTAAGAGGTAAAAGGTTTTGTTTGGCTTCCCCCTGTGAGCCTATTGAAACAGATATTTTGCAGAAAGACGTGGTAGTAACAACAGTTCAACTACCACCTAAATATTTAGTTGTCTTGTAAGCAAACCTTTTCTAATTAACAAAGATTTAACTGGATGTGCAGCATCTTATGTCTTCCATAAGGAGGTTACAAAATGTAACACTGCTAATAGAGACATTTAATCAGAAGTTATAACTTTCTTTGCTGAAGATGATCTCTTTTTTTGATCTGGTCAAAGTTCCTGAGACTCCCCAGAAAATGAACTATGTGAAAGGAATTATCTATTGTAAAAATCTATTGCATGTAGAATCAGGAAATTAAAGGAGAGATGGTAGTTGAATGCATACTGACGTATGCATAAAGAACAGAACAGGGACAGAGAGTGCAAATTGTATCCCTAATGTGTGGAAAACTATCTATCCCTGAATATATATCTACAGGCTACCAATGGCTTTCTGTAAAACTGTACGCTCCAAATCCTAGATGCTGCTACAACTGTCAGTGATTTGGACACGAGGGTGTCTTGCGTTCAAAACCAGAGGTTTGCAACCTGTGGGGTAGTCAAGTAAATTAAAAATTTCAAGAACCTCTAAAATGCCCCAAACTTTTCCTGGCAATTACCTTGCTTGCTCCTTTAATATCCCCAAGTTTGAGGAGAAGGAAGCAAAATGGCAAAAAAAATCATTTTTAGAAACCAAGAAAAAATAAGCCATTCTAAAGTAATTAAATTGAGCAAAAAAATAATAATTGAAGTTCTTACTCAGAAAGTTAGTCAGTTACTAGCTTTGGTCAGTAACAACAAATCTGCTAGTACTAGTGTTAACATAATGATAAAAGAGTTGTCTCTCTCTTCTTATGCCAAACACCTCAACTGGAAAACTTGGAAGTCGCTGACAGAGACAACCACTAAAAACTCTGGAATAATAAATTCTTACCATTGGTGGATAAGAAAAACAACAAAACCATCCAAAGCTGCACCTTTAAAATCAGGTAGAAAACTTCAAAAGTTCTAAGGAGGAATTCATAACAGCCTTCATCATAAGTCAACAAATTCCTCGGTCTGGAGATTCTTCTCTAAATATGCCTTCCTGTATTGACAAATTGGAGTCATCTCTCTTGTCCACAAAGGATTCAGCTCCACACTCGATTGACATTTTATACTCCATGATTAATCATCTCCCATCATCGGCAAAACTAATATACAGCCATATATTCGAAGAGCATTGTTTCTCTGATACAAGGTTTGAAGTTACAATAATACTTTTTTTTTCAAACAAGGAAAGAATAAAACAAATGCCAATAGTTACAGGCCAATATCTCCTCACCAACTCTATGCAAACTACTAGAGAAGATAACAAACCGGCATCTTGTCTAGTGCCTAGATACCAATGGCCTTCTTTTAAACGATCAGTGTGGTTTCAAGCAAGGTTATTCATCAGTTGACCAATTAGTTTTGTTAGAGTCAACTATACAAACTGCCTTTCTTTTACAACAAACACTTGTCACAGTTTTCTTCTACCTTGAGAAGGCAAAGGATATGGCATGTAGGTGAAGAATTTTGAACACTCTAAACTCAAGAGAACACAAAACAAATTCTGGCATTTATTCAGAATTTTCTAAATAACAGCTCTTTCAGCATATGTCTTAGAGGCATATATTCTATGAGGCGCTATGAACTAGAGAATGGTGTTCTGCAGGATAGCGTTCTGAGTGTGACAAGCTTTACCATTGGCATTTGTAGTGTCACTACAAACTTACTGAACCCGGTCAACACTGTACCCTGTTTATAGACTTTTTTTATGTATGTATCAGCTTGAAGTATGGCAACTCGGAAAAGTCCCTTCAACAAAAATTGTCAAATTTTACAGATTTCAAGTTTTAGCTTCGAAGGCTCAGTGTATAGCGTTTAGTTGTTGCAGGCAACTCCAGGAGCCTATCTTTTATCTTAATGTTATGTGGGTTCAAATTACAGATAGTTAGATTTTTGATAAAGTCTTTTATTTGATAAAAGACTTTCATAAAACGCAAATGTAATTGATTTGCCCAAAATTCAATGCACTTTGTGCTATATAAAATTATTTTTCAACTCATATTTATAAAAATTGACCTAGTAATAATAATTTTGTGTGTGAAATATTTCATGAGTTTTAATAAATACAATGTTTGTTTTGAAATAATTTTTTGTTACAGAGTATTACGAAAACAATTGTCTTTTATGGTAGCAAGACAACATTTGAACTTTCAATTCTGTGAAACCATGGAAGATAAATCTGAGTTAGATTCTATAATGACTAACTCACATGTCAATGTTCATTTCCAAAACTTAGCTAGAGAGGTTGGTTTTTTTAGACTTTGAAACATTAATTACTTCTACAATTTTATTCATGATTAAGTTTATATCTAGGAAGAACAAATTATCTTATAGATAGATTTTTCTGTGAGAATCTCGAATAATTGTATGTAAAAATTAAAGAAAATGTTCAGAGAGATTTGCTATTATAAACCAGTGGTTTTCACAAAGTTTGGCATCAACCAAGGTCTGAATCATTTTTGTATTGGCAACCAAGGGTGTATATAAGGGGAGGGGGGGCCAAGCTGCCTCCGAAATTTTAAACAGAAAAAGGAAAAATATTAGATACACAACCATTTATTATTTTCTATACGCTGAGCTTCCATACTTTTTATATTTATATATATTTCATTACTTTATATACTTAAACTATCATTCTAAAATATCATCCAAAATATACCTAAAACCCGTGTTTTTAAGACATCAATATGCAAAATTTTCCTTGGGTAGATCCACCGGAACACTTTCCCTGACTCCCTGGTTGTTGAGGGACACAGTAATTTTTGTATACAAACGACACTATTGGCAACACTTTGTTTGCCCTTCCTATCCTCACGAGTGTTTGTTTTCTTAAACATATGAAACTACTCTTTCACAACACCTTTACTCATTATACGAGCCCAATGAGGTTTATGAATACTGCCAAGATCATCGACTGCTATGTACATTTTGTTTGCCTGGAGAAATCATATAACTGTATGTAATTCACAACTGGTGGAATTTTCTACTGCAGCAGTCATTTTGAATATCTTCATTGGATGAGACAGTTAAACAAAGATTCTTCGTACAGTATTGAACTGACACCCCCTTCATCTTCTCATGGTACACTGAAGTTTTATGTTTATCTGTTTTAAACATTATTCAACTCTAGTAGAAGTAAAATATAGGAGTTATGATTCATGCAAAAAATATTTGTTATAATGGTATCGTTTTTGAAGATACTATTTGAAGGGCCACGGGGAAGAACGATCATAGTCCACCACACAAAAAGTTTCAGTATTGCATTTTTTAAGTTTGAAATCGATTAAATGAAATATAAAAGGTATGAAAAAAATGTGGAAAGCTTGTAATGGTGCAGCACATGATTTATTATACATTAGCAGACATAAAAAACGCTTATAACATATCCAACTTAGAAAATGAATTTTTAAAACAAAAGACACGTGGACTTTGATCATTTTTGCCTGTTACTGAGGTTCATCAATTGGTGGATCATCTGCGTACTCGATGTCGTCTTCTTCTCCTTCATTCATCTGAGGGGCAGGAACTAGTGAATCATAGAATGCTTGAGAGTTTGGATTGGTCAAGAACTGTTTTAAGTGTATTAGATCCTTCAGTTTTGCAGCTTTAATGGGCAGCTTTCCACTGTAAAGTTCTTCCAGAGCATTTTGCTGGCTAGGCGTTCTTGGCTTCTTTTTATCTTTGCCTTGGTTTACAATAAAAGCTGCTTTAAAATAGCTTCCAAAGTAGTTTGGCTTGTGCATCACGAACCTTGGCTGATTTTGAACAATTTTCAAAACTCTGATTGGCCTTGTTTGCATAGGACACTTTTTAACATAATTACTAGAAAGAAAGTTTGTCCAAGTTTCAAATTTGACTTCTTTAGCACAGTCAATGACTCTAAAAGGTGAAGGTTTGATTCTGCTATTTTTTATAACATCCCTCCAGTCATCGGGTGTCTCAGTGTATGGGCTCATATCCTTATCTCCCTCCATATAAGAATGGCCTCTCATAGGGAAAACTACTTTAACAGTTTCAAACCGTTTCAATGTATTAACCATGTAGTGTAGGAAACGCATTACTGTAAAGTTCTTATTTTGGCCTGCGCATGAGTCACAGAAGATAACTAGATGTTTCACTGTTGGGCTCAAAATATGCTCAAAGTAGTGTTTAAGCATAGAGCAAACATCATCAGCCCCCTTTTTTGCAACACTCTCATCATAAGTGTAAAATATTGAAGTTGAGTCTGACAACGCATGAATGTTGAAAGAAATGAAATTCAATTGGCGTCGATAGTACACGTCTGATGTTGTAATATTAGGAGTAGGCAAATTTTTCTGATAATCAACTGTAATTGCCTCAATCTCTTCATTTTTGTTGGATTGTTTACGACAGTTTCTTTTGATTGAATAAAACTTTTCACTTCTAGCCAAATGTATTTTTTCCCTTCTTTTTATCTAGTTCTACGGCTAATGAAGTTTTAATTTCTGCGTCAGAAGCCTTGGTAATTTTATCTTCTAACACATAAATCTCTGATTTCATTATGTCACAACCGCTACATGTATCTTTCCGAGGATAACCAAATGAAATATTATAGTTACCATCAAAAATATCACGGAAAGTTGTCAAACTGACAGTGTGCTCTTTGTTAGATTCGTTATACATTCTGTGTGATTTTGATTTATCTAACTCCTCAGGCAAATACAACCTTGCGGAATCTTTTAAGGAATAGTGGGATTTCCTCCCTTTAAGAGATTTAATAAAGTTTAATACTTTTGATTTAGTCTCTTCAGGCAACTGATTGGGTCTATTTTTATGTTTACCACGACCATCCAACTGAGCCTCACCAAATACAATCAACTGCTTCTTTAAAGTTTGAATACGACGGTTTGTAACACCGTGTAAGGATAAAAATGCTTTATAGCAAACAGTTACATCTTGCAATGTATCATCATCAACACGTGCACGCACACGATAACAATAAGAAGAAACATGATTACTTGCCTCTCCATCATCTTGTCTATTGCGTCGCCGTTGAACTGGAACAACACTAATCAAGCCACTCAAATACTGATTCTGTTTATTGTAATCACCCAGCTTATTAAAGTTTGATATTATACGTTGCCGTTCCTCAGGAGAAATCACTTGAAAACACTTATAACGAAAACACCTGCAGTTTTCTCCTATCTCATTACTTGAGGCTCGCAGTTTTTTCATCACATATTTCATTCTACCGGTTTTCTTTCTCTTCTTTACATTTCGTTGACCACTATTTTCATCTACACTGTCTGTTTCACTAAAATCACTCAACATTATAAGTTAAAAGTAGAAATAGGTTAGGTTCAGAGTATGTCTACATTCAGAACAAAACTGAGTGGGAAATAGAGAATGCCCAGCTGCAGTAATTCATGTGGAGTGGAGGGGAGAGAATTGGACCTTGATCACTCTTGCCCACCTGCGCGTGGACTCAGATCGTTTTTGCCCGTCGGCTCCAATCTTTTCTCTGTTATAACTCAGTGACTATGATCTTACTTGCCAAAACGATGTTACAGGGAAATACTGTCTCCAATAATCTACACGTTTCCATGGAAATCTGTGTTTGGCAAAAAAATGGACTTTGATCGTTCTTCCCCGTGGCCCTTCATTTATTAAAAAAATTGCTTAACATAACAAAAGAAGTTTATTTACTGTTGACAATATGGTTTATCAGTTTCATTCTAATGTTTCATGTGTGATAATTATTATTAAAGTTGCTTTTTGTAATCATCTTAAATTCACTGATTAAACTCAAAGTAATTAATACATAACTAAGTGAATACTTAAGAGCTCACTTCCTGACACGTTTTGAAACCATAGTTTTATTTGAGAAGCTAAAAACGGCTACGAAAATACACATATAGACAATATACTCAAGAAAATTAAACATAAACAACACCATTAGCCACACTGACAAACCACACAAAAAACAATAAATACATACCTAGTGATGTAAAATTCCCGGGAATTTATAATTGGGGAAAATTCCCAGGGAATATTGCCAGGAATATTCCCAAAATTCATAAATTCCCGGGAATTTATGGGAACTTATGATTTTCTCTTAAACGGCCAGTGGACACCAAAATATTTCTTTAAAAAAATCCCTTAGAACTAATCTATTAATATTAACATATAAATTAATTTATAAAGAGTTATATTAAATAATGAAAATTATTTAGGTCTTATGCCCTTCACATTAATTTTAAAATTTTGATACTTGTTTATTTTAACAGTAAACTTGCTGTGTTCATCTTTAAATGTTATTGAACACCACATGATTGCTTGGTGGATCACTATCATGTTTTCTAGTATCAAAGAAAATGATCAAATTCAAAACGTAGTCATAGAAAGTGTAGACTCATTTGGTATTTCAGCCGAACTAGGGCCAGCCATACATAAATCTACTCCCTCAGAGGTATTTGTATCAAGTGTCATTGGCCTAATTATGCTTCCCCCTTTCTTGCTGGTTTTGGTTTTATTATCAGATGATGAGATAATGTTTTTAAGCATTGTTCCCTTGTTTTGGGAACTTATAAAGCCTTTGGAAAGTTTCCTGGAAATATTCCCATTTATAAATTCCCTTCCCACTGGGAATATTCCCGGCTCACATCACTATACATGCCTCACATACCACAACAAACACACACATAAAATTGCTTCCACATTCAGAAAACTCAATTACCAAATATCATACAAAACAACAAACAATTTAAGACAACAAATACAACCCTTTCAACAACAAACAGACAAATACAATCTATCCAGTATATACAAAATAACATGTAACGAGTGTCCTAGCTTCTATATACTGGCTCTACCGGTAGATCATTCAACACACGCTTCAAAGAACACATCAATGACTTAAACAACATAAAACCAATTCCAGCTACGCAACACATTTATAACACACAACACACATATACCAACATACATACTAATTTAAATATTCTCCACATATTAAACCATAGTAAAAAACTAACAACTATAGAAAAATATGAAATATACAAATATACATTGCAACAGATAAAGAAAATATTTTAAATGGCCACACACACTTTGAATCCAACACCCTTTTCCATTACACAGTGAAGAACCAACTTAACCTACCCCCCTACATTCATAAATCTTATGCCGACAAACTTTTATACCTTTTGCAATGCCTCCAGTAGAGGATTAGCTTCTTAAATGAAACGATTATTTAGAAACGCGTCAGCATGTTAGCCCATAATTATTTACTTAGTTATGTATTAGTTAATTATAACTAATATTAACATAATTATAATTAACATATCTAATGAATATTTTAGTAAAATTAATGAATAAAATAATACTTTTATTGGCATTTATAATAAACATATTTGTCATAATAGTGCGTGTGTATAAATTTGTCCATAATTAGTAGTAACGGTTTCAATCAAATCACAGTTAAATGTAATGTTGAATAGTCATAGGCCTACATTTTGACATATAAACATTTTTTTAATTGTAACTTAAGTTTGATATAAGGTGATATGAGGTATTAATACGAAATGCCTGTAGTTACATTGTAAAGTGTTACAGAGTAAGTAATAATGGGAATTACAGAGTAAGTAAAATGGAGTTAAAATGTATCTTTACTTTGAACAAATTTATAAATATATTTTTCAATTCCTTCTATTAGCTCACACTCTCTTTATACAGATATATATCTTGTACAAATTTTCAATCGTTAATAAAATATTTTTTATTTATTTACTCAAGTTCATGTACAATTTTTAAAACATGTTGATGACACTTGACGCTAATACAGGTTTTTTCAAATAATTCATTATTTACTTTGTTGAAATTAGTTTTTTTAAGGGAGAAAAACTTGTCACGAAAGGGGCAAAGTATGCAATATAGTTATTTCGTCTCATTTGGCTTAAAATAAGTGGTAACATATGATTTCATAAAACAGTTGATTTTATGTTATATGGCAGAAAACTGTGTGTTTAAAAACTGTAGAGTAAATGTTGAATTTAATAACAATTTTTAATAAAAACTAGTTTTGCTTTAATAAAAAAAACGTTGTACTATAGTTTACCCTTGTTTGATTTAGTTGGACATCCTCGAGCCGAAGACACCAGAAGATGTGTACAAAACATGGCTTGAGACTTTGGTTGTACGTACTAAATTCAATTTAGAGACACAACCTGATTCAGCACGAAGTAATTTGGCTTCAACATTTGTCAATGCTTTTGTGAATGCTGGATTTTCTAAAGATAAATTGGTTACTATTGAAGATGGCAGTAAATGGCTGTACAAAAATAAAAATCATGGTAAGAACATAAATATTTTTTTTACATTTAACTTTGTTTAATAAAATGTTCAATTTTAGAAAATAACAGTGTCTGTCTTAACCATTTTGAGGATTGCTGCCTGAACTTATGCGTCATCGATCATTTGCTGCTGACTGTATTATGTCAAGGCTTATGAGTCATCAACAGTAAATCGTTCATAGTTTAGTCTGCTTGATCCTTGTTAATATTGCGGTTTACGGATTAGGTCAGCTAGTTACGACAGTTTATCAGTAGCAGTTATAAAGACTGAATATTTGCTCTGTTTGATTGCTTCAAGAGAGTTTATTTTTACTTTTTGAGGATGAACATCTGATACTTTAACTGTTAAAACTTCCAGTGTTTTTGTTGTACATCTCAAGTTAAACAAAATGTTTTTATTGATATCACTTGGAAAAGAAAACTCCTTACTAATATTTTTCAGCAGACAAGTTTTTCAGTAGTGTGAAACGCATCTACTAAGAAATATCAGTAAGTAATATTTTTTTGCAAAGTGATATTAATAAAAACATTTTAAACTATTAGCAAAACAGGTCATCTCTACTCTGTAGAAGGTTTCCTAGATATCCAAGGTAAGTGGATAATCCTAAGTAAATATGTTGTTTATGACTATATCCCTCTCAAGACTGGATTTTTGTGCACTAGAATTAGCTAATTTCTTTATTCCTCCAAATCACTCTTAACGTGATTTGATTATTTATTGATTACTATCTTAGAAAATAATAACCACTATAGGAATGACAGAAGGATATTTGCTGAATGATATTATGCTTGAAACTCGCATAGTTTTTGCTATTATTTGTTATTTTGACTATTTCTATTTTGATGTTTTTTATTTTTCTATTACTCAAGAATTTCTAAACTACACTGTTTATTGATCTAGTAACTGAAAATCCAACAGTTCAAGAAAATTGAAATATTGCTTAATTAAAATAAAAATTAATACATTTTTTAAGAACTAAATTATAAATGCAGTATGATCGAAATGTTCCCAGGCTATTAAAATGTGATAAGAATGCAAAATAATTCATGTTGGTATTAGATGTGGAGGTATTAAGTACTCATTACATACATGTTTAGTTTGATAAGTGTTTATTTTACGGGTATTTATGTAAAATGAAAACTCTATCAGCCTCAAACTATTTATAACATTTTGTATGTTTGATAACATTTTGTGTATCTAGATAAAGTCATGTTAAAGTACAGGGTGCGGCAGTGAAACGGGAAGATTTGGAAAATGGTTGGCAGGCCTGGTAGGGAGTTCAGAGAGGGAGAGATGCGACTGGCCGTCTAGACAGTTGGAAATTTTAGTAACCATGTATCGTTGGACAAACGAACGACGTGCTTTCGCTGTAAAGGCGTTTTATAAAAACAATGATAGTGCTGTTGATGCGCAACGGGCTTTCGGTCGGGAATTTCATCTGTCTCCACGCGATCCCGTACCTTCCGCAAATGCTATCAGTCTTTGGGTTAGAAATTTTGAAGCGACAGCTAGTGCTACAGGAAAACGAGGTGGCAGTGTTAAAACGGTCGTAACCCCTGAGAACGTTGATCGTGTGCGGGAAGCGTTAGTGAGAAGCCCGCGAAAATCGGCAAGACGACACAGCTTAGAACTTGTGATTAGTGATCGATCAGTAAGAAGAATTTTGAAAAACGAACTTCATTACCATCCGTACAAAATGCAGGTAGTCCAAGCTCTCAAACCACAAGATTTCAACAGCCGGCTACGCTTTTGTCAACAAATGTTAAATGTTATCGAGCAAGATGAAGAGCGAGTTCATAACATGTGGATGAGTGACGAGGCGCACTTCCACCTTAGTGGATTCGTTAATAAACAAAATTTCCGGTATTGGTGCGCAGATAACCCACATAATCTTCATGAATAACTTTTCCACTCAGAAAAAGTTACTGTGTGGTGCGCTATGTCATCTCGAGGAATAATTGGACCTTTCTTTTTCGAAAGTGAAAACGGTAACAGCGTGACAGTAAACTCTCAACGTTATGCGGGCATGTTAGTAACTTTTGCACTACCCGCACTTGATGAATACGTGGATGAAGACACTTTGTTTCAGCAAGACGGTGCTACTAGTCATACCGCTAAAATCACTTTAGATTTGTTGAGGCTTGCATTTCCCGGCCGTGTGATTAGCAGAAATGGTGATATCCCTTGGCCTGCTCGTTCACCAGACTTAACAGCACCTGACATTTTTCTTTGGGGGTACTTAAAATCGAAAGTTTATTTGGGTAACCAACCGAGAACTAAGAACGAGTTGAAGGAGCACATTCAGCAAGAGATAGACAGAATTCCGTTGGATATGCTACGCACAGTTATGGCCAGCTTTTGCGCCAGACTTCGAGAATGCATAGGAAACCGAGGGAGACATCTTGCTAGCACCATTTTCAAAAAATAATACGTAAGTGAAATTTTTTAATTGTAACACTAATTTCCACTAGTGTGCTATGAATTTCGGTTAATAAATGAAATGAATACCCATAACTTATTTTTTTGCAAGTTATTCAAATCTTCCCGTTTCACTGCCACACCCTGTATTACAGAATAAAGGACTATTTCTTTATTTAATGTAATCCGCATTTCTTTTCACTAACCTCTATTTTTTGTATCTTCAAAAACACTCTCTTACATTAAATACTTTGTTACTTTACTTCTTTTTAAATTCGTACAATAAATTAAATAACTAAAACCACTTGTAAATATTTTAGCTTCCCTATAGTAGCACTTACTTTTATAATTCTTGAGGACGGCCATTTTTGGAGATGTGTCCCATTGTCAACTCGAGTTATGGTCTGAGTTTACAATGGACACGTCTCCCAAAATGGCCTACTATATAGGCAGTATAACATTTTTACAAGTGTTTTTATTTTAAAACTAGCAGCTCATGTGAAGATGTAATCAGCAAATATAAATTAAATAAGTAAAATAAAGTTATCAAATAAAAACAAAATAAATTTTAATATTTCTTAAACATTTAATATTTTTAGTTTGAAACAACTTCATTATCCAGAGTAAGTTTTTAAAACTCTGTATTGATTTTAAGTAGCTGAGAACACTAAACAAATTTAGAATGTCAGACAAAGTATAATTCTTTATTTGTATGTAATAGTAAATTTTTTTCAGTGAGAACTTTTAAAAATTATGCACTAATTGTCATATATGATGGAAATAATAAAAGTGTAATGGAAGTATGCAATCTTTGAGCAGTGAGTAATGGAAATTTTCAAATTTAAAGTGTAATAAGATTCAATAAGCAGTGTTTAACTGGTATGTAGTGGTTCTAAGTTCTATTTCCTGTATATTTTTTAATATGACTCGTATGTATTCATAAAATAATTTTTTGTTTTGAATTTGTTAACCTTTTGCACTCCAATTATTTGGTCGCTGACCGCTCCACCAGATCCAATTAGTTAACATGTGTTTTGCACACGTATGTTTAATTATTCACTAAGAAATTAAGACTCAAGCAAATATATATTATTATACACCACCGTGTTCAGAATAAAATGAAGAACGGTAATATGATGTTTGTATGTTGAAAACTTAAAGTTTGAATTCAGTAGGCCTGATAAAATGCCATTTAAAAAAAATCTATTTGTAATATTTATTATAAAAAATGTAAAACTGTGCACATGCATAAAAATGCCAAGAATGGTGTACCTACTATAATACTCAGCTCTTAATAGGTTTGAATGTGACATAATAGTTCACTTAGATCTAATTATTATAAAACAAAAGCAAATTGCACTAAACGCCATATTTACAAGCACAAAATATATTTACAAAAGTAGGTACGACAAAAAATATATAGGTCTAAATATAATTTATTGAAAAATGTCATTTACGCCTATTGAAAATTGTTTAATTTGTTTAGGCTGAATTTATTTACACATACTCTTTTATTTGGCCACTTGAAAAACACTTCGATTTATTGTTTTTATTTTTTGTTAGCCTGAAATTTTTCAAAGTAAATGTTCGTATTAAATCCCGGGTTATTTAGACAAGTCGCGGAGTAGGCCTCAGCCCACACGTTGTAAGATTAATAGACACCAGTATATGTATATAACAATATATGTCAGAACTAAACTATAAGAAGAACACTAAATAAGTAGAGGAGGTCATGAATAAGGATAAGTTCACATAAACAGCAATCTATCAAATAAACCAGATGTCTGATGCTTACTATGGAGTACATCGTAAATAACTGTCTGGAACCAGTTGTTTATTTACGGAAAAAATGATGATAAATAAGGTCAATCAGTGTTATAAACATAATCATTCCCTTCTCATAACACAGCAAATGAACATTTTACACATTATCATTAAGTAAGACGTTCTAAAGTATGTAATAATTGTGCTGCAACATATGTCGGACTGAGTATGACAGTGGAGCAGAACGGGATTTTTAGTGATGTCGGACTCAGTTCGCCTATGGAGTGCAAAAGGTTAAGCATATCTCCAAATATTAACCCAATCCTGAAACACTCTTCATACTGTATACATTTGCTTGATCTGATTTTACAGGTATGATTAGTGCTGCAGCTTCTATGGGAATGATTCACCTTTGGGATGTAGATGGAGGACTTACTCCTATTGACAAATATCTGTACTCAAATGAAGTTAATATTAAGGTAATCTCTTTGTCATAATTAGAGTGGATCTAAAACTAATAATATAAAAGCTCAACAGATCTGAAACCAATGCACAGTAAAGAAAATTCTTTCACAGTTTTTAGAACAAATATATAATCAAGGCGTTGGGCTGTTGGCTATAATAAACATGTATGCCTATAGAAAACAACTATCAGGGTCATTTATAGGTATGTAAAGCAAATATACTCCCTGTAACAGGTTTTTTATATTACTGCCGAGGTTGGTAACATTCTTTCATATTACCGCCAAAAAAGTAAATAGCTCCAAGAGTAAACGGTTGTAATTATTGCCACGAGAGACCAGCGTTTATCAACGGCTGAGTTAAACAGTTGAGTTCCGGGAAGCGTGTACGGTCTGATTCCTTATCTAAAATTTTACAATTATCAAGCTAGGAAAAAAGTCTATAGAGAGAGTGGTAGAAAAAGGACCTTAACACATTCCTGGTAACCGAGGAAGAATACTTCTGGGCATACTACCTTTCCGAGGGAGCCAGTAAACCAGCCGAAGGCAACTTGTATTCCTAAAGGTGTCTCACAAAAAATAATCGAATAATTTAATATTTCCTTTATATTTATTAGAATAAAATTTATTTGAACGCACTGTTCACTTCTTGTGGAGGATTATTTATGTTAATTAGTTGTACTATACGCTATTTCGAAGTTAACATTAATGATTTCTCGTTAAATTTTTTTATTTAAACCCTCCGACGGCAGTGCAATTTCACTCCTAAATATATTTATGTTAGTTCATGGGATAAAGATCTGATAGTCATACACGAAAGAGAGTTTTGATCTATTCAAGGCTAACATGTTAATGGTGTGCAATATTTTAAATTGAGGTTGCATTGGTGCTTTCTCCATACTCGCATCAATCATGGTTTATTACGATTCCATTATTAATTTATATTGGCACACATGTTACTTGTTTCTTTAATAATAAATCTTAGGAATATATTAACGGTATTATTTTAGCCCATATTATGTAAATGCTGAGACATGAAGAGTCTATGCCAGATTCAAGCTTCTTGCAGGCAAACAAGATATGTTCTGACTTCTCAAGTATTTCCACTCATCATAAACAGCCAGGGTCTTCTTTCTAAATACTAACTGTCGGAATTAAATCTGCCTGATGAGTTACTTTTTAAGAATAGTCCTCTGAACTCTTATATAAGGTATTTGCTAGTTTATAGCCCAGGATTGAGTTTCAATCTGCAATGTCCCTCTTCTCATACTAAAATTTAAAACCTATAGTAGCATTGATTTGCTGAAACCACACTATTTGGTCTGGCCTCACAGAAGGGTTAGCAACCATTTGTTTAAATAAGATTTTTGCCTCATTTCCTTTTGATTCTTTGTTACCCAGGCATCTATCTCATTTTACAATATTGAGTTTTAAAAAGTTTCTTAAAAATTGAAAAAACTCCACTTTATTTTTATTTCTGCTTTTATGATAAGTAGTATTTTGTTTTCTGAAAAATATTATATTCCTGTCTCGTTTGCCATTGGTTAAACATATGAAATATGTGAAGATTACTTGAACGGCAGCTCAAATGTTCAGTACAAAATTCTTAAAAATATACATTGGTATTTCAGATAAATTACATATCTTTGGATATTTGATACAGATAGAAGTGTCAAAAAACTACAAAAGTTATAAGAGGAGATCATTTAGGTCTTGTACAATTTTCCCTCTCCTAATCCAATCAACAGACATAAAGTTTTTTTATTTTAATTTTACATTAAAATTAAGTATTTCATAATTTATAAATATTTGTTTTCTGTTTAACCCTAACATAATGGGATAACAAATATTAGTATCTCCTTAAACATAATGAAGGTATTGAAAAACATACTTAGAGCAACCTTTTCATTCATTTAAACATTAATACTTTTCTCTTAAAAAACATAAAAAGCAAATACTAATTATACCTTGTCATATTTCATGATATAAGTAAAATAAAATTATAAGAAAATTTTGAATGCTTTTCTTGTTGAAAATTGTTGCTATAAAATTTAATTAATGTTGAAAAATTGTACTGTAAATCAAATTATTTGAAAATTTTGCCAAAAGAATATATCAATCAATGGACTACAAATTTCAAGAATAAATTCTTTTTCTTACGCTTTATCTTTAATTTGATTATACATAGTTGATGTTATATTAAATAATCTTCAATCCATATATTACATTTAAAACAATTTTAATACTTTGTTAATTATTTATAAAAATTGATTATAAATCTTATCATTATTTAGTTGTATTTACTAACTTTTTGTTTTCATGTAAAGCCAAAAGTAATATTGAAATTGTTCTATTTGAAACAGGAATTGATTAATTTGGAACTATGTTAGTTTTTGTAAAGAACTTCTGAATTTTGCCTTTATCCTGCCATAGTCCATTCGAATTTTTGGTTGCTGGCTTATAATTATTTTAATGTACTTATAAGTTTGTACTAAACAATTTTAGTAATTCTGGAGAAGTTATGTTTACTGGTAGAGTTTTCCCAAGAAAATCATTTACGAAAAAGTATATTAACCTGCCACAATCTTTCACGGAATCGTGTAACTGGAATGCCAAGAGGGAAAGATCCTCTAACCTATGCCTCTCGGCAACCTTTTTATATTTTTCTTAGTCGATCATTCCTCACAGATTGCGATGTCCAATAAAACCTACTTTCACCTTTAATCAATAATCAATAATTAACTTCTGCAATAGCTAACAACCTTAGAGAAATATGAAATCTACAAACACTACCCAACAGACAGGGAAAATATACTTAATGACTACACACACTTCGAAGCCAATAGTCTTTACAAATACATCACACAAGACGCCAACACCTCACCCAATGTCATAAATCCAACCCTGTCATACCGTTTGTAAAGAGCCAGAAGCCGCTAGTAGAAGGTTAGCTTCGAAAAAGAAAAGATCGTTTTGAAACGCGTCAGCAAGTAAGCAATTATGTACTCACTTAGTTAAGTAGTGTAAAATTAGTTTAATCAGTGAATTCAAGATGATTACATCAAGAAACTTCTGCAATAGGTTAGCTATCCTTCCCACTACGTCTATTGTTCCTTCTAACTCATCTTGAACATAATATACTAATCTTTTACTGAAAGCGGATTGAAAATTGAACACTTTTTATTGACCTTAATTATAATATCACTTATTTTACTATATTCTTCTTTTTATATGCTTTAAAACAAAATTGTATATACTTTTGTGAGATGAGTTCTAAGCTTTTTATGGATTTTGACAGTTTAATGTTTTTATACACTTCTCAGTTTAAACACTGCTTTAATTATTTACTATCTTTCAATACTAAATTAAATACACTTGAAATTTACCCTATGACATTAATTAATTTGTTTGACTCTTTGTATATCTAAGTATCTTGTTTTTTAATTATTTAAATTGTGTATAACTCTTAAAGCATTTATTAAATTAAATCTAACATACTAAGTTTCTAAATTTGAACTTTGTACTCTTTCAACATTTAATACATGTAAAATCTGTCCCTGGGCCTTTGGATTTAAACATTTTGTTTGTTTAGAATTTTTAAGTTACTTATTGTTTTAGTTCCAAGAAATTGTCCTAACTTCCTTATATGAGTCTTTAAAATTTTTAACTATTTTCATAATTTAACATGTATGCCCTTACCATGGTATTAAACTCTGTTTGGAAAGTCTTTAACATGGAGCTATTTATTTAGCTGAAAGTAACAAAAAAGGATAAAGTCTACAAAACAAATCTATAAGAAAATTAAACATCTTTAAATATAAAAATACTTGAAATTATTATTATTTTTTTAAGCCTGCAATTTATTTTGGAACATCAACTGATCTACTTGCCTATTTAAAACATTATGTCTCGATGTTGAAGTGCTAATTTTTCATGGTAACTCTGTTAACCTAGAAGCTCTGTTTGTTGGAATTTGGATAATCGTGAGAGTGAACTTAAAAATGTATTTAAAAATGCATTTTATGTAACAACTTTCTCAGAGGTTCAGTTGAGAACTGTAGGTTTATATCCCACTTATACAGTTTTAGCCTTTTAAAAATAACTTATTATTAAAAGTATATTAAAATGTAAGTTTATAGATGGGAACATATTTTTTTGTGATTGGAAGATTTCATTAAGTGTATTGTACAGAGTTTCCACAGAGTTTCGTTGTAAGAGTTTATTCTTTAATACATGAACATATTGTAACTAAGACATTTTTTTGTTTTAGTCTTGGTATGTTTTTCTTGAAATAAGAATATCAGTTTTGGGGTAGTAAATTTGAGAACAGTGTATTATAGATTTTTGGTTATACTTAGCTTATGAATATTCCACTAGGTTCTATGTATTTTTAAACTTTTTTCTCTCAGCATTGAAATGAGCTTTTATGACAAAAAAGAGATACAATTTTGTTTACTATGCTTTAATTTTTTAAAAAAATATCTATTGATTTTGTATGGTGAAATGAAAATTAAGCAATTTATATAGATGTTAGTACATAAAATTGTTTCCAACATGTTTGTAGTCTGGAGCTCTGCTGGCTTTGGGACTAGTAAACTGTGGTGTGCGTAATGAATGTGATCCAGCCATGGCCCTCCTCACAGATTATATTTTGCATGATAACATTACTTTACGCATTGGTGCAGTCTTTGGTAGGTAACATCAGTATAATTTGACTGTTTCTGTTGTTGTTTTTTTTTTTTTTTTTTTTTTTTGCATATTCACTAAATGTCAGATATAGTGTGTGATATTTTGCTGGAAAAGATGTATAAAATGTTTTAAAAAAGTACCTGAAATCTTTGAATAGTTATTCATCTCTTAAATACAGGGAACATTTTGAAGTGATTTATTAAGGATCTCTGGACTTGTAAATTTTTTTTAGATTTAAATTATACAAAATGGTTTAATTTTAAAAAAAAGTTAAATAACTTTTTAATAACACAGTTCATTGATTTTATTGGAGGAGGGAGAAGAGCGCCATGTAGACACTATTAGTTGCTACCTGTTAACATCTGTTAAAGGACATTGTAACACAACAAATGATATTTTAGAAGTTAAAAAAGAAAAATAATATCAAACTCAGTGTATTCTTGAATCAATTTATGAAAACATGTATTGTGAGGTTTTGGAGAAATGTGTGACCTACACATCCTTTAATTGAAGCAAAAACTTCAGATGAAACAGATTATAACTAAAACCACCTGGACTCTTATTAACACCAAATTAAAAACAAACAAGGGTATAATATGAGAAGACATAATGAAGTGGTTGATCGAAGCTGATTTAAATACCAATATAAATTATTTTAATATTATTGAAGAGATTACAATAACAGACAGCGTAGGCAACAAAACTGACCATGACAACAATGGAATTGAGATGACTGCTGGATCAATTTCATTTACAGTCAGCTGTAATGATGCTGTGTCGGTTGCTGCTACACTGTAACCTTCTGACAAAAGTGTGGTGACATGTACGCAATTATAAATGTAAAAAAAAATCAAGAGAATATGATCTCAGAATCTTCACGACTTCCTAGAGCATAATTAAAATTTAGTTTTTACATTTAATTTTAAACACGGTTTAATACTTGATAATGTGTCTAACTTGAGGAAGAGAAATTGTACTTTACAGGAAAATGTTACTGTATTAACATTAAAAATGATTTTGATAGGTAGTGTACCACATATAAACTGATATGTAAATTTAAAATAATAGTTTTTCCAATATTAATTTAGTTTATACATTTTTGTTTATATGTACATTCTTAATCTACTTGTTTGGTTCTGCTTTGTTGCTGGCATGGATGGAATTACTTAGTAATTTTTTGTTTTTAAATTTTATATTTTTCCGATTCTCATTACTTTGGTAGGTTCATTGTATTAATTTTTTCTGGCTCATTCCAAATATGTGAATTTGTATTTATTATAGTTAAGTGTGCTAGTTTTTTATGACATAATTTAGAAAACTAATTGTAAGCCATATAAAAAATTGTGGCTGTAAAAAAATTATGATTGCTTATATATTATATAGAAATATATGCTACTTATTAAATATATGTTTTTCACAGAATCAAAATTGTTTTAAAAATTCTTTAAAAGTCATTGGTTTTTCATTTAACAACAATGTTGACATGTAATTGCTATCCCAAATGTATTCAACTTCAATTACTTTCCTAATTACAAATGTAACTTGCCATTGCCAAAACTATGAATTTGAGTTCTATGTAGCAACACTCAAACGTGGCGTCACTTTTTATTTTTTTTCCCCTTGGAACTGTTTATTATATTTTAAAATGGCAGACTTTCTGAAATGCATGGAATAATTTTTGAAAAATTATAAAAAGTAGATCATGTTATATTGTATATAATTTTTTATAAACTAGAGAAAAATATATGGGATGTACCTATATCAAAAATATATTTTTTCATTTAAGAAAACAAAAATTTTAATAACATTTTGATTGTTCACTTGAATTGTTAAAGAGAACAGTTCATAGGTTCTAAATTGTATGACCTATATATAAATGTTAAATGTACAAAACGTTCAGATAAAAAATTGCTCTAAAAACAACGAAGCACTAAACTGATAAACAGTTTAGAGGAGATTGAGCGTATTGAAAATTCCAGTTGCTGAGGATTTCAAAACTATCTTTGTTTTGTATTTTACTTTTACATATTCTGTATAGACAATTGGTAACTCAATAACTCATATTTATTCCTTCCAAATAGTAAGAACAGAAATTTTGGGTTACAATCAAATACAGTAAACTCCCGATTATCCGTGGGCGGATTAACTGGGGTCTGCCATTGTTTTACAAATATCCAATTTTTATTCCAATCAGATTCATGTGTTTAAATTTCCAAACGGTAAATTACGATGTAAATACATATAAGGCTTAATAGAAGTTAAGGTGAAGGGAATAGATATGTACGTACTAATTTTTACATTGAAAGGGAAGCATCCCGACGTGGGCCAGCGAAGGAAATGGGCGAGCAGACTACTGTATATAAGAGACAATGACAAAATGCTTGGACGCCCGAAAACCTAATGTGTATCAAAAGATTGTAAACAAATGTCAGCTAATCTCGGCTATAAATAGTCTAGGACGTGACATATGCATTAACCATGTCTGTCATATACATTATCGATCTTTAAGGCTTTGTGACACAAGTAGACACTGTGTGACAAAATGGTTCTCAAGAAACTTAGATCGCACATTAAAGCTAAATCAATGCTCACAAAAAAAAAACAGACGAAAGTGACAGATTTTTTTGTTAAAAAGTGAAATTATTATGTGTAAAGGAAATTACATATGTACATGTTATAATCCGTCAAATACATGGACATTTTAAATTATTTGTGAATTGCATTAACCGGGGTCATTATTTGTGTAACTTATAGTATAATAATCGATTATCGATAGTTTTGTGTATTCTTTGTTCATAGTGGATTATCCGGGGATTCGTTATCCGGCGTTGCTGGGCCACCCTATTCCACGGATAATTGGGAGTTTACTGTATACTGAAACCTATTGAAATATATTGATATATATGAAACCTACATCAGCAAAGATGCTAAATATACAATGGATATTCATAACTTGGTGGAGTATTAAATAAAATTCAAATTTTATCTAATGAAATTTGGGTGGAGTTAACTTTCAAGAAGACTGACAGGACCAGAACAAGGATAAAGTGCATCATTAGACCAAGTGTTATTTTAATCTTGTTTCATAATATGAATATATTTGCAAAAAATAAAAAATGTATTATTTAATCATTATACAAAATCTAACAAATACAAGTTAAAAACTTACTACAAAAAAGTAACAAATGTTAAAATTTAACTATGTTTTCAATGGTAACTTTTTTGATCATTAATTTTTTTATTGTATTTTCCAAGAACGATAACCTGGTATCATCATTAGCAGTCAAATTGATATATACTTTTATATTTTTTACGTCTTTTAAGGCGTATTCAACACAAACTGATGATTTTGATTGCAAACATGTCTATTTCTAATTTTAAAAAAAAACTAATTCGTTAGACTAAATACTAAACTTATGAATGCTAAAATACTTATTACACTTTTGCTATTAATTGCGACCAGACTTTTTGTTAACTAAAGGTTGTTAAATTGCTAACGTACACTTGGAAAAAATGTTTTCGTCTTACGACTTCTTCAGCCTCGTATTTTTGCCACTAGGAATACAGCAGTTGTGCTTCCTCGGTACCATTCTTTTGAAAGTTAGAAGTGATGTGATGGAAGAGTATGTGTGATCTGTGCCGTGTTTGTTCATTTATATGTGTGTTGCTATGTCTATATGTTTCATACTGTTCTAGTGTGTTTAATTTATGGTCTTTGTTGCATGTGTGGAGGATGCTCATGTTATTTTCCATACTTTTGCATGAGTGTTTAGTGTCCATGAGGTGATTTGCGAAGGTGGATTCAGTAGTAGTGTGCAGTGTGCTTTTGTGTTCTTTATATCTTTCGGCGAAAAATCTGCCTGTTTGTCCAATATAGAACTTATTGCAATTGTTGCATTTTAGTTTGTATACTCCTGGGTTATTGTATGTGTTGGTATTGTTATTAATGCTATGTCTGATAGCCGTTTGGCTTTTATTTGTTGTTATGTAAGCTACATTGTATCCTGTTTTTTTGAATTGGTGTGCTATTTTATTTGTGAGTTTGTTTATTGAGGGTGATGAATGTGTTTGGGTTCGTGTTTTTGTTGTTGTAACTGTTCTTGTTGAGTATTTTTCTGTGTAGTTTGCCTATTACATAATTGTCATATCCATTTTTGTGAGCTAAATATTGCGCATTGCACACTACTATTGAATCCACATTCGCAAATCATCTCATGGACACTAAACACTCATGCAAAAGTATGGAAAAGAACATGAGAATCCTCCACACATGAAACAAAGGCCATAAATTAAACACACTAGAACAGTATGAAATATATAGACATAGCAACAACCATAAAAATGACATCTTAAATGAACAAACACGGCATAGATCACACATACTTTTCGATCACATCACTTCTAACTTTCAAAATAATGGTACTGAGGTAGCACAACTGCAGCATTCCTAGTGGCAAAAATACGAGGCTGAAGAAGTTGTAAGACGAAAACGTTTCCTCCAAGTGTAAGTTAACAATTTAACAACATGTAGTTAACAAAAAGTCTGGTCACAAGTAATAGCAAAAGTGTAATAAGTTATTAACATTCATTATGCCATGAACAGCAACAAGATTTCGATACTAAAATATAAAATAATAATAAAATTTAGAATAATTTTAAGTGGTGTTTTTCTTTGTAAGTTGTATATGTAATTTTTACAATATTTTTTTTAATCTAGTTAAAATCTAGTTTTAATCTAGGTAGTTTTTTAATCCTTTCATATAGTTTTATCCTATAGAAATGGATCAATCTTAATAAATAATTAAAAGAAACTATAATTGTTAAAATACTGTACTTAATATGTGAATGATAATTGTACATTGATTTTGTTTTGACAGGTTTAGGTCTTGCCTATGCTGGTAGCCAGAGGAAAGATGTACTTAACATTTTGTATCCTGTATTAACAGATGATAAATCCACCTCTGAGATTAGAGCTTTGGCAGCTCTATCTATTGGTCTGATATCTGTTGGGGGTAGTGACAACCATGATGCAATGGCTAACCTTCTTCAAACACTCTTTGCTTTGTCACCTGGTGAACTTAGTGACGATCCTTATGCTGAATTTATAGCTCTTGCTTTAGGGTTTTGTGTTATGGGTTTGTGTTTAAAAAAATATATTACTAGAAACTTTAAAGTAATGGGTAATTTTTCTATTTTGATAATAAGAAAATGAAGCCGTTTCTAAGAATTAGGAATATTTATAATATACTTGAAGTGATTGGCTTTTTGTTATATATAGGGTTTGTAAAATAAGGCAATTCATAAAAACATGATTTTGATAATTCGAAGGTTTTCTTTATTTACAGACTATGATTACGTAAAAAAATATAACGTTCACGACTGACAATTTTATTCTGATTACGATAAAAAGACCAGTCTTTTATAGAAAAATATCTTCAGCATGGTTAATGTTTAGCAAACATAATTTTTTTATTTAATAAATTGGTTTCAATTTTAAAGTTCAATAAAGTTACTATAGTTTTTCAGTTTGATTTAAACCTTATAATGAAAATTAAATTATAAGTAATTATTGTGTAACTAAGTGAATACTTTTGACGTGTGTCGAAACAAATTGTTTCATTTACAAAGCTGACCTTCTATTCGCAAAATCATTTATGATTACAAAAAGCAAAATTATATTGTTTTTATTTTTGATTAATATCCAAGACAAGTGGACAGTTCTAAACAAAATTATTTTTTGTAATAGTGCAATATTGATTTACCATGTAGCTATTCACTTTGTATTATAATATATCTAAACAAATTTTTTAATATTGTTCTCCGACAGTGTTGTCATTTTATCAGTTACATACTATAATAATAAGTATAGTAAGTTGATGCTCGAAAATGAGGACACGTAATTAGTCCTTGAAAGTCAACTTGCATATATGCAAAGTAAGATTCTTGTTTAAGTACATTTTAGTGTAAGTGATATAACAATAAGATATATACCAAATTATTTGAAATTCGAAGGATAATTTTTTGCTGTTGTGCTAGGGTATGAACTTCGATAAAAGTATGTTTCGAATTACTTCATATTTATATACACTGTTTGACATTAAAAAAACCTTTTTGCAATATTTAAATCTTTGTAATATATTTAAATTCATGATTTTTTCTTAACATCTATTTGTTCATGAAACAAAATTTTTTTGCTGTAAAATTTTCATGTTTCATTATAATTTTAATTCTTTCGGATGCAGGAAAAAAGTCAGATACAGAAGCTTTAGATGCTGCTCTTTTGGTTTTACCAGAACCATTCCTTTCATTGGTCCAACAGATGATAACAATGTGTGCTTTTGCTGGATCTGGTGACGTCCTAATCATTCAAAAGCAGTTGCATATCTGCAGTATGCACAATACACCTGAGGTACAGTGCGTCTTGAAAATTTTTTAGTTGAGTTATATTTACTTTAAAGAATTTCTAATAGTAATTGTGGAAAAGTATGAAAATCCAAACCAGAATTTCTAATAGGAAAAGTTATAGCTACTTACTTGAAAATACAAGTAGAATGATACAACAAATTTTTTAAAGTATTTGTAAGAATTATTGGTTTATGTGTTCATTTAATTTTAATTTCAATTACATACTTTCTGACTAAATATTAAACAAATTTATGTCCTGTGATAATTATAAATTTTTATTTTCTTGTTGACAAAGGATGCAGTGCAGGCCGTATTTGTAATGTATTTATTTATATTTATTTCATGAAGCCACACTGGATTATTACCAAGTCAAGCAGTAACAAATTAAAAGAGAGAGAGAGAGAGACTAAGACTGAGACTGAATAAAAGTTTGAAAGACTTACCTTGGTTTCCTCAATCTCTTTTCATGGTATTGACACATGAAAAAGAAGTGCACTAAACATTTACTGTATTTCAGATTCATTGCATTCTTTTTCAGTTCGAAAAAGAAAGAATTGATCACTTCTGAAATGTACCGAACATTGATCATCAGAACTTTCAGAACATTGATCATCAGGTTTCTCTGGTGACTATAGATAATGCTTTGAGACTACAAACCTTGAAGTGAATTGGACAATCTATTCTTTTCCAGTGCTATTCTGTTCACAGTAGTTTTAAAAATAATACTTGGTTGTTTTTAGCATAGATATTTGGAGAGGAGTTTTATGCTTTTAGATGTATTCAGTTGTGAAACGAAATCATAAATGAGCTATCAGGAGTTGGTGGTAATATTCACTGTTGGTTCCAGGGTGTCTGTTGTTTATTATGCTTGTTTTTTGTGATTACTCTTCTCATGAAATACAGTAAAACCTCTCTAATTTATCGTGTTCAGGACCGAGGGGGTGATGAATTCGAGAAAAAGACAAATCACAGAAGTCGTGAAATTAAAAAGTAATGAGGTTAATATGTAAATAAATACGTAAATAGCTATGTAATGTAATTAATGTTGTACTTGTTATTATGACAGCAGAAAAACTCAACAATACTTATCAAAACACTAGAAGCCTGCAGTATAGTTCGTAGTTACAAATACAGTACGTTACTCTATTTTCATAAAAGACTCAAATAAAGGTATTACATAATGTAAGAGCAATAACTCTAGCATGAAAATATACGGTATATTAAATCTATTTACGTTTTAAAAAAAGTCTGTCATTTTCTTTTGTACCTATTCTTTCTTGATGGTGCCTATACTGCGTGACAGCGTAGAGGATGTTTGATATTACTGTGAATGAATACAGAATACAGTAATAAATTACAGCAGATTGTGAATTAAAGAGTGACAAATTAGAGAGGTTCTACTGTAGATTTTATTTTTGACAAGTCATTAACTGTCCTAGTGTACAATTAATGTGAATGGAGATTGATAAAAATGTTATAGACAGCTTTTCTGTTACAAGAAATAAAGGAAAATATCACCATACTATTTTCTATACTAAACCCATATTCAGGAATTATGTTTCTTACATAATCATACCTTAAGCTCTCCGTCTCTTTGAAATTAAAATCCAACTTGATTATTTACTAAGAATATTATCGAGGAAGTGTTTAAAATTATATTTTTCTCTTGACTTGGGCGTGTGAAAGCTTTTCAAAGATGGTTTATCTTACATAGAGTTGCATTTAATTTAATAAAAAATGTGCTCCCTGATTGTATTTTATATTTCAAAAGCTTAATACGTAGAAAACGAAACTATGAATTTTTCTTCATTTAAACCTTTTATCTCATGTCCTAAAAAGTACATAACTTCGACCACTTTAGTCAGAGCCTTTCCTGTGTATCTTTAGGTGGCTATTTTAATTTGAGAGTCATTATTTCTCTCTCAGTTTTAGTTAGTAATAGCCTTCTTACATTATAAGAGTCTGTTATGTTTTTTAATGAAAATTAAGTTGGCCATTAGGCTATCACTCACTTACATTTTCATACTTTATGATAAGTGTTAAAACGCTTTTTACATAATTAGTCACCTAATTATAATGGGAAGCTAAACACTTATTTGTGTAGTTTTACCTTTGATAAAAAAACTAAAAAGAAATAAAAAGTACACTATTAAAACTGTAACTGTTTTTATTTTTGGTAGCTTTAATTCTTATGAATTAAAGCTGATTTTAAATATTGCAGTTTATAGTTACATATTTAGAAGATGACCGACAAAGTCTTATTAAATTAAGATGCAAGGGATTTGTGTGCTCGTTAAATAATTGCTCTCTTAAATCTTCAATTAAAACAAATCAAACATATTTTATTTAGCAAAAAAATTACAAACCAAAATACATATTTCTGAAACATTGCGTTAGTTACTGATTTGTGAATATTTAACAATTTACTTATTTATGTGGAAATTTACATATTAATACATCAATGGCTGAAATGACTCTGTTTTCGAGTTTGCTTGCTTGCTCTTTTCAAAATTACTTCTTACAATTTAAACTGAAAACAAATGCACCAAATAATGCATAAAGTACATTTAAATACGCATTGAAAAATTTAAAGTTTATGAATTTTGTACTAAACTGTTTGGGCATTTAAATTTTGTGATAGCTCACCAAAGTTTGAATTTGTTCACTTAGCTGTTTTAACAAGGAGTAGCCTCACATCCCTCTATTGGAAAAATCCTCACAATATTCGCTCTGTCATGATTTTGAAAAAGGCTTCAGTAACTCAGCGTTCCATCTTCGTTCTTGGAGACGTGTGCTGTCTTCTACCTTCTGATTACAAGAAATTAAAAAATGACTGTTACATTAAAAATTTAACATAAAACATTTCCTCGCTCTTGGAGACGACCGTTGTTTTCTACATCCTGATTTCAAGAGAGGTTAATTATGGCTAGCAAGCAAGCGTTCTAATTACCGCACATCGATTTCCGCCCATACTTTAGTTTCAAACTATTCCAACAGAGACCAATACCAGCCAGAGATTTGATTTATTTCTAACAAATCACAATTTTTTTAATCTAGTTCTATTATTGTTACATTTTTGAATACATTCTCGTTCGTTTTCTGAAATTTCCTTTTTTAATATATAACATCATCTAAAATGTGTTACAAAACTATAAACAAAGATAAAAAAGGCTCACAGCATTCACAGAAATCAAGACAGCAAAACATGACAACCCCTCACATAAAGCTGAAATCTAGCCCTACAATCTGACAATAAATACAAACTATTCATATCAGAAGCTAAGCTCATGCTGAAGAATATGTTTATTGTTACACTATGGATTGGGACCGATGCAATTCATCATATTTAAGTGCTCATCCTTAAGTTTCTTAAGTGTTGACAATCCTTGAGTTTATTTCTTCTTTGCCTTACATAAAATTTGTTAGAATTACATTTTATATTATAAATTCTATTTACTTCATGACTGTTTGTTGATTATTTGGATAAATTAACAATTTTATAAAAGGTTTAATTTTATATCCCATTACAGGTAGGGTAATTTAATAAATATATTTTTATATTTAATGTCTTATCGATTATTGACAATACAGATGATTGTTTTCTTTTGGATACAGAATACAACAGGCAAAGAGAAGAAAAAAGATGAGAAAAGAAAAAGTCCAGATGAAAAGAATAAAGAAAACACAAATTCTCAGTTACCTATGCAAGGTATTGCAGCTTTGTCAGTTGCTGTAATTTCAATGGGTGAAGACATTGGCTCAGATATGACGAATAGAATATTTGGCCAACTGGTAAGCAATGCAAATGAGTATAAATAACTGAATTACTTTAAATGGTTATTCTTTTAAAAAAAAACATTAATTTCTATTTTCCTTTAGCGAGACAAGATATTTCAGGATGATTCCAAAGTTCTGATTTATAAAATTTTAAATTGGTGCATATTACCTCATAACATTTTAAAACGGTTTGCTTCTCTGTTTGCCATGATGGCAATGTTATTGTTTTAATGATAACTTTAATCATGATTCAAAATTTATTATAAATTATTAGCAATATTGTGATTGCTTGTGATCAAAGTTGTTTAAAGTATGTAGGAAATATTTCAACTAAAAACTGTGTGGTTTAGTTTCTGTTTTTGTGAATAGTATAGGAAAGTTGTACTAATTAGTGTATATATATTTATACTTTTGTATAGTATGTAGTGTGTGTGGGCGTATGCGTGTATGTGCCCATGTGTGTGTGTGTGTAAGTTCTGGTGTATTTAAAACTTATTTAAGATAATTTAAGACATACTTGGTAATAGTTCTGTCTGTAATCTTATAATAGTCATACAAGCTCACAAAACACTAAGATAATAATACAGTAGGGTCTTGATAATTCGAAGCAAATGGGATTGAGACACCTTCGAATTACCAAAAACTCAGATTACACGAAAATACGTTCCTGTGTAGGAGAAAAAATAGGAGTTTTAATGAACCCTAATACTATATTTAAAAATAAATAAGTTTATAGAACTTTATATGAACATTTCTTGGAAGCCCGACTCATTTCCTTTGTATACGGTATTGATATAAACATTTCTTGGAAGCCCGATTCATTCCATTTGTATACTGTATTGATATAAACATTTCTTGGAAGCTTGACTCATTTCATTTGCATACTGTATTGAATATAAACACTTCTTTGAAACCTGGTTCATTTCCTTTGCATTCTGTATTAATATAAACATTTCTTGGAAGCCTGACTCATTTCTATGCATACCATGTAGATGTAAACATTTCTTGGAAGCCCGACTCATTTCCATTGCACACCATATGGCTATAAACATGTCTTGGAAGTACGACTCATCATTTTCCTTGTAATAGATAAAATAAGCTCAAATAGAAATAAGCTTGAACTTAATGGAAGCTCGAAATATCAGGACTCGGAATTTTGAGACTCTACTATATATTTAACTATTGGAATTTTTTTATACAGGCAATTGACAGATGATAGACAATTTTGCTTTTTTAAAACACTCAATATTTCGAATTTCTTTCCGAAATTTCTTTTCAAGAGCTCAATTTTAATTAAACAATTACAAAATATAACCTACTATTTATAAAATACATAGCATTATATAAAACATAATAAAAATCAACAAATTATAAAACTCTTAATAAATATCCATTTAAAAGTCAAATTTTTTCTTATCACAATAAAATAGAAAAATCACAGATATATACACTAACACATCTACTATTAATAGGGTCAACATTTTAAATTTTTAAAAACACACAATCATTCTACTATGTATACATTATCTCAAGTGACCAAAAAACCTACAAAAATGTTAAATTTCACTTATAATTTCATTACTAAAGATTCATATGCAGATGGAAAATCATTTAATTCTGTCATTTTATTCAAAGCATTTTTTTTCTTGTTTTTTTATATACCACATTTCCGCAAAGCTCCTCTTTTCCCAATCCATTTCCTTATGTAGAACATCTATATTATTCTAGTCCATTTGATGTTTATTATTAAACTTTTTAATATGTCTAGAAAATTGAGCTCTTGAAAAGGAATTTCGGAAAGAAATTCGAAACGTTGAGTGTTTTAAAAAAGCAAAATTGTCTGTGATCTGTCATTAGCCTATATAAAAAAATTAATAGTTAATAACAGACATTAAATAAAAATACTATTGGAATTGTCATCTGAGCCAAAAAAGGGTTAAACCTTCTGTATCCACTGTTCTCATTTGCTACTAGATATCAAATCAAACTACTGCTAAAGCCAAAATTTTACATTTTTTTTGTATGCGAGTTAATGCTTCTAAGCTTAAAGCAAGTTTTCTGGCTCATATTATAATTTTTTAAGGAATTGTAGTGAGTTTGAAATGTAACATGTTAATACTATTATTCTTTAATCTAGAAAAAGAAAGAGTTTTTACAGAAGATAATTATTAAGTTGAGAACATTTTTCATATATTAATTTACCTTTTTGTTCATAATCTGTAAAAATAGGTCAGATCTATAAATGTAAAATACATTTATGACATTCATCTCAAATTTATAAATGGTTTGATATATTGTTAATTAATTAATGTCATTTGATTTATGACAGGGCAGATTTGGTGAGCCTTCAGTCAGAAGAGCAGTTCCATTAGCTCTGGCTTTGTCTTCCATATCCAACCCAAAGATGAATGTGTTGGATATCCTAAACAAATACTCCCATGATGCTGACAGTGATGTAGCACATAGTGCAATTTTGGCAATGGGATTAGTCGGTGCTGGCTCAAATAATGGAAGGCAAGTCTATCTTGACAAATTTTAATTTTATCAACACAAATTGGGAAATCATGTATTAATTTTTTATGTAAAATATTCACACCATTCCATATTTAGAATTAGTTCAAGGTGTTGTTAATAATAATTAAATTTTCTGTTTACATTGTCCATCTTCAAAAAAAGATAAAGAACATCATGTAGAATATCTAAATAGTGTCATTGGACTGCTACTCTGCTAAACATTTATTAAGTTTATAAAATATCAGAAATAAATAAATCTTAACTATCATTATGTAAAACAAGGTTTTAAATAAAACTAGACCTACTTTTTTCTGGAGACAGATCTGAAATTGAGCGTAATATTTAATGGATCAAGACATAATTCAAATGCTTAAACCTTATTAACATTTTGGCTGTAGTTGTCCACAGTTTAGTCTTGCCCAGGCTTGTGTGGGAAAGTTTAACTCAAGGCATTTTCATGCAAAATTGTTTCTCTTGTAACAACAAGAAAAACAACAGAAGAAATTACATTCCCAGTAGGGCTCATTTTGTTCAGTTTGATCTCATCTTTCACATATTCAAGTCTATTTCTAGAAATTGTTGTAGCAAGCTGAGAAATGAGGTCTTAAGCAAGTAAAAAACTTTATCGCTCTTTCTCGGTGTGTTAAAATTGTTTTTAATATACAGTAATACCCCGTACTTACACGAGAGGTAGGACTGGACGATAACCGTATAAGTTGAATTTGTGTGTCGGGGTATAATTTTACATATGATCATATAGGAATCATGTTTAATTAGGACTAAATAAGCTAATAATTTAGATGAAAAATGTGTATGTATTGAAATCTTAAATACATAATATAACAAAAGCTATTATATACGTACATATTGCAAAGAAGTAAGTAAAAAGAAGTTATTTTGACGTAAAAGGTTTCATAAAATCTAGTAAATTCGTTTGACAAATTGTAGATTTTTTCTTCTCGCACAGAATTTCCTCGTAACTAGGTCATTTTTGTTTTTGTGGCAGAAATATGCTCATCTTTGTAGTCTATGTTTTCCAAAATTTGTAAGCCTTACTCTAATAAACTAAGACCTTTTGTCAAGTTTCTAACTTTCATTTCATCTTCTATGTCAACTGGGTTCCTAAGCATCTGCATTTTTAAGGTCTTCCTCTTGTTCACGCATTTCTGTGAGCTCATGAATTAATTGTCAGCTCCTGGTTGTGTAAATCCAGCAGTTCTTGAAAGTCATCATTATCCACTTCTAAATCTAGTTGTCTGGCAAAACCGACAACTTCTTCAATCACATCAACAATTTCATTGGCCTCTGGCACTGATTCAGGTTGAGTTTCAGTGGCAAAACTTTTTTCCAAAAAAGTTTTTTGTGAAATTTCATTTCAAGGTTGTCCAATGATTCTCGTAGCATTTAAAACTTTGAATATTTTCCAAAAACCTTCAACAGAGAGGTTGTTGTTCTCTCTCATTGCTTCATGCAGATTTGCAAATAATCTTCTTGTGTAATAAGCTTTAAATGTTTTGATGACTCCCTAATCCATCGGTTGAAGCAAATTATTTGTGTTCAGTGGCAAAAATTTAACTTTCACGAGTGTGTCGAAATTAGTTAAAGTAGTAGGAGGATGCCAGGACCATTAATGGAGAAAGGCAACTTCCATTAATAAGAATTACCTTTAAAAGGAAGTTGATTAGACCGACAATAAAGTTTGACTTTAAGTATGAAATGATGACCAAACCAGCTGTCACACAAGCCTTCCGATTTGACTTCCAAATCAGGGTCAAGCTAGCTTTAGAAATATTTTTTAATGCCTGTGGATTTTCTGAGCAATAAACTAAGAGAGGGTGCAACTTACAGTCAACAGCTGTATTTGTGCCAACCATCACTGTTAAATCGGTCTTTGGCTGTCTTAAAACCTGAAAATATTTCCTCTTCATTAGCTATAAAAGTTCTTTTAAGCATTTTCATTCAGAATAGACCAGTTTCTGCGTAGTTCAGACAGCATGATCTAAAACTTGGGAATTGCATAAGACAGGGTAGTGTAAGTCGAGGTATTACTGTACTTACATATTAAAATTAAAGCTAATATTTAATATTTTTGTACTAACATTTATAAAACTAGGTTCTTGTAGTGATTTAGAACATAATTGTTTAACTCGACTGTTTATGCATAGGCTTCAGAGGGGTTAAATTCAAACAATGTAGAAACAAGCGCAAAATGGCACTTTGTAAATTTAATTTTTGTTAGCTGATAAGATAAGTCATCTACATTGCATACACATGCCTGGGATCCAGTTGTTGACAAGTAAGGATTCTATTTTTTTTCCATATCAATTCTCATACCTTTTATTTCAGTGTCTTATTTTTTACTAACATGCTACAGTTCAGTCACGTTATGGCAAGTATTTTGTGCTGATGATAAATTAAATTGAATATTTTAAAACCTTGTTTAGCTAGTTCAGTTAGCTAGGATGGTCAAAAATATATAGACAGTACATATCTGCCTTTATGATCAAGTCCCCAGAAATGTTTGTTATTCTGTCATCTTGTAATTATCAATATTAATAGATTATACTTTGATGTGATTGTATTAGGAGTAGTCGATATTTTCTGTCACAGTGACTTGTTGCTGATATTAGTTTGTCGCTGATGGTACCAGTGACAAAATATGGAAAACGCCAGTTCCAATGACAATGGAATGATCGAAAGTAGTCTCTGTTGCGACTGGGCTAAAAGTCGCAGTCACTGGATGAAACTGGTGTCATTGGTGATTTGTCGCTGTCGTTAGCTCTGCTCGACTCATGGCGCCAATTATTGTGCAGTGTCGTTGACTGAAGGGGACAAGGGGTTGTCTCTGTTGTGATTGGGCAAAATGCGACTTTGAAAGAGACTGATACTTTATCACGGCTGCCATTGGTTAATTTGTCGCTGTCACTGGTTTTATTCATTTACGTCGTGTGTGGTCAGTCGATTTGTGTCAGCTTTCAAGATATTCCCAGTGTTGTGTACAGTAGATGCTATTTCGCACTCGGTAGTTTGATCTTAATTTCGTAGAAGTTTATTTTTAAATAAATTGAGCCTTTCAAAAAAGAATAAAGCAAGTTGTGGAATTATTTCACCAGTGTGGTATGCCTGGCTGTTATTGGCACATACAGAGCAATCTCAGTATCCCTTGTCACCAGTAATATTCACTGATCCAATCCTGGGGCTGTCACTAAAATCATTAATCCGTTAAAGTCACTGGATTGACCATCCCTAGATTGTATAGTAGAGTAATCATGAATAATTGGACATAATTATAGCTTGATTTCAACAATTGGTCTAAAAGAAAAGTATAACTTGACTACCAATCATCACTTGCCTCACAAAAAGAGATATGTCAACTTAGTACAATTGTATGTAGTCAATGTTTTAATTGTGTAAAACATATCAGTTGTTAGCTAACAGTCATAGTGTTTATTAATTAGCCTTAAAATATTCAGAAAACTGTCCTAAATAGTACTTATATTTTATGTAGTTTTGTGGTAAATAAGAAGGGATTTTTTGAAAATAAATAAGCGCCTTTAGGCAGAAACAATTGTTATCTATTATGTATGGTAAAAAATTGTTAGGCTATGGTAAAATACACACACATACACACACACACCTATTATATGTATAACTGAGTTGAAAAAATTAAACCCTATCTATATAAGAATAAGTAAATGTGTTACTTATGAAGTAATCAATTCATGTGTATATATTTCTTGAAAGCTTGTTTCATTCCCTTTACAACAATGTGTAATTTGTTGTAAATATGGTATTACCTAAGAACCTCCACACAGATAGAAATGGGTGCCTATTATAGGTCTAGGCTTCAAAATGTTAAGAACTATTAGTTTACACTAACAACACACATGAACAAAGCTTTAATAGAGGTCAGACTTACCGTTAATAGAGGTAGCGGTGGCCAACAATAATGCTAATTAGAATGGACAAAAGAAAAAAGTGGATTACAGAATGAATACATTGAAAGTTTAACCAATACAGATGTTCTACTACTAGACAGTAGAGATAAGATACAAAAAAAGCTGTTTTAACTAGTCTTTGTCATGTGTAAGTTAGGTAGTCTGATCAAACTGAATAAGTAAAACATTCCTTGCAATTATTCACCAGAACTTTAGATAGAAATATTTTCTCTGTTAATCTGATCTTTATTATGAAGACACTAATTTCTTGTCTCCTAATCTAATGTGTGTTATTATTCAATTAAGTTTTTATTTTTGTTAACTTCAACTGTTTTGGAGTAGAAAATTAGTGTTTGTACACTTAATTTTTAGTTTATTTTCCATTCTTCAAAATTCATACTGATCATTCAGAATTTATAAATTACTGGAAACCTTAACACATTCAGCATGGCGGCGATATTGGAGGTCTCATTGAACTACTGTCTGTTCTTTTGTTAACTTCCACTTATGACGGCAGTGGATGCGGGTTGCATAGCTTGTTGTAGCATCTAATTATAATGCCCGTTGTTTTCATCTCAATAATTTTATTTCTAACATATACAGGTTTATTGGGGACATAAAACAGTGTATTAGACATTAAAATATTGTTTTATTTATCATGTCACTATTAAAAAAAAGGAATACAAATCATAAATTACTGTATGACAAATAATAAAACTCAATAAAAATGACAGAGAAAAAAATTTACATAAAAATCTAAAGTACCTACTACTAAAATATACTAGATGCTAAAATTAACCTCTCAACTTTTAACTCGGAATGTTTGTTTTTGTTTATGTCATGTGTTTCAGAAAGCGATAGAGATTGATAATGTAAACGCAGATATAGTAATGTATATGTCACATCCGAGACTATTTATAGCCGAGATTAACTGACATTTATTTACTACAATCTTATGATGACACATTAGGTTTTCGGGCGTCCAAGCATTTTGTCAATGATTCATATTTACAGTAGTCTGTTCCCACCTCGAGTAGGTTCATTCACTCTAATAGGACAGTTATCGTTTATTCTTGCGCTAGTTTAGAAAGTTTAGTTTATTTTTATGATCGTTGTTTTTACCGGATATTTCACCGCGTTAAGTGGTTCAAACTAAAAAAAAACATTAAAGTATAAAAGTGGAACCAAATTAAATCTGTTCATAAAACTCCCTGAAGCATTGTTTCAGTAGAAGCATCGAAAGTTAACTTGGGATGGCCAGATTTAAAAACGACCCAGCCACAATGTTCTCCAAACGCTTCTGAAGCACTGACATAAAAATCAAACCTTTATACAAACACGTATCCACACTAGAAAAGGTTTAATTAGACTGGGAGTGAGTGTGTCGGTGTGGTTGCCGTCTCTCAGAAGGGAAGCGAGGAGCGCACCGGCACGCAACCCAGAGCGTGCTGGTATGCTAGCTGTGCTGAACGTGTTGAAGTTGAAATAAATTATGTAATCCACAGATAAAATAATTTTAAATTTGATTACAATAAAATAGTTATTAATTATATGTCAAAAATATTATAACCATTTAAATTTTTTGTTTTGGTTTCAGGTTGGCAGTAATGTTACGGCACCTTGCACAGTATTATACAAAAAATCCATTATTTTTATTTATGGTAAGAATTTCGCAAGGGTTGGTGCATTTAGGAAAAGGCACATTGTCTCTGAATCCATTCCATACAGATAGACAAGTGATGGACAAGGTAGCAGTTGCAGGCTTGCTAATTACATTGGTTGCATTTATTAACAACAGAAATGGTAAATTTAATCCTTACTTGCCTTTAGAAGTTTATAAAACAGATCAGTATATTAACACATATGGTGGAAAAATAATGTAATACGTTGAAGTAAGAATGTTTACATATACACAAAGAGTTGTCAGAGCATCTTATTTGGACAGTCACATGGTGCTCTAAAATAATGTGTGGTTTTGATTTGTGTTATAAGACCAGAGAGATTACCAATGAAGATTCAGATTTTATCTAACTAGTGTTAGATAAAACAGATTACCACTATACAGTGACTGGTAAAATTTATATAAAGCACTAAATATTTAACAAATCATTTTCATATTTTGGTTAAGAGAATTGAAATGCGGTGCATTATAATCATGCCATGTTCCAACCCATCTTACAGCTGTGATGGTCATTCAATATTTAAAAAGTCAAATTGAAGTAGAACTATTTATTTTTCAAAATAAAACTCCATCCATTATGATACACCTGTCCCATCGTTGAACTAGTTTTTTATACCAGATATAAAGAAGTCTTTGTCTTGTCAGAGCTACTTTTCCACAAATTCTCTAACTTTCATGTTGTTGCTGAAATTGTTTTACCAGATTTAAAGAAGCCGTTGCCTTGTCCAAGCTACTTTTCCACAAATTCTCTAACTTCCATGTTGTTGCCGAAATTTTTTTACCAGATTTAAAGAAGCCTTTGCTTTGTCCAAGCTACTTTTCCACAAATTCTCTAACTTCCATGTTGTTGCCGAAATTTTTTTACCAGATTTAAAGAAGCCTTTGCCTTGACCAAACTACTTTTCCACAAATTCTCTAACTTCCATGTTGTTGCCGAAATTTTTTTACCAGATTTAAAGAAGCCTTTGCTTTGTCCAAGCTACTTTTTCACAAATTCTCTGACCTCCATGTTGTTGCTGAAGTATTTTTTACCAGATTTAAAGAATCCTTTGCTTTGTACAAGCTACTTTTCTACAAATTCTCTGACCTCCATGTTGTTGCTGAAGTATTTTTTGCCAGATTTAAAGAAACCTTTGCCTTGTCTGTGCTACCTTTCCACAAATTATCTTACCTCTATGTTGTTGCTGACGTTTTTTTTACCAGATTTAAAGAAGCCTTTGCCTTGTCCAAACTACTTTTCCACAAATTCTCTAATCTCCATGTTGTTGCTGAAGTTTTTTTTACCAGATTTAAAGAACCCTTTGCCTTGTCCAAACTACTTTTCCCCAAATTCTCTAACCTCCATGTTGTTGCTGAAGTTTTTTTACCAGGTGTAAAGAAGCCTTTGCCTTGTCTGAGCTACTTTCTCACAAATTCTCTAACCTCCATGTTGTTGCTGAAGTTTTTTTACCAGGTTTAAAGAAGCCTTTGCCTTGTCGGAGCTACTTTCTCACAAATTCTCTAACCTCCATGTTGTTGCTGAAGTTTTTTTACCAGGTTTAAAGAAGCCTTTGCCTTGTCGGAGCTACTTTTTCACAAATTCTCTAACCTCCATGTTGTTGCTGAAGTTTTTTTACCAGGTTTAAAGAAGCCTTTGCCTTGTCGGAGCTACTTTCTCACAAATTCTCTAACCTCCATGTTGTTGCTGAAGTTTTTTTACCAGGTTTAAAGAAGCCTTTGCCTTGTCGGAGCTACTTTCTCACAAATTCTCTTAACTCCTAATTGCTGCTGAACGTTTTCAATGCCTATTTGAGAGGAACAAACAAAGGAAACTCAGAGAGAGCCAAATGTGGATCTACAGAAGATGAGCTGGTATCTCCAAACCCATTTTTTCAATGTTTTTTTATTGTGACAGGTGATCTGGCGTTCCATGCATTTTCTTTTGAACTTTGTTTCAAACTCATAAATCCAAATCTCTCCACAGGTTAAAATCTTGTTTGAAAAAGGACAACTTCTCTTTTATAGTATTTTTTCAACTTGTTACACACTTTGAATCTTGTTTCTTTGTATTAAGCTTTTGGGGCACAAGTGAAACCTTTAACTGACCAGCCAGGATGTTGCTCATCAGTCACTGAGGTTTAAGTATTTTTGAACTGTTCTACCCAATTATAAAAATTTCCATGGTTCACACAACTTTCACTACATTGTAATATCATTCAATAAAAGATTGCATTTTCAGAAATAGAAAATAATCTGGTATAATTGAATGTTGTTAAATTAATATGGAATCATCAAGTGGGAGTGTTATTGTGAAATTCAGTTTTTGAAGTTGTAAGCAGAACAGTTTTACAGAAGGGAGTCGATTACCTAAACTAATTGGGATCAGAGAGTGTTCAGATAACTAAACATATATCATATATTATATATATAGCTTAGAGTTTATGTTTTAGAAAACATTTAGTGTTCTAATTAAAGAATAAAAATATGGTACAACTCACAAATATACAATTTTTTAATTTCAAACGCGTTTCAACGACTAATTTGTCGTCATCCTCAGTGAAGATACACAAATGAAATTAACTAATATATATATATATATATATATATATATATTAAACATAACTTTCACTCACAAGCCAGCTCGAATATTATCTATTTAGTGTTCTATTGAACTGAATGTACAGTACTTTACATTCTATTACTGTAATACAACAACCAGTTAGTTATTAGGTAAAGACAGGAGCGGATCTAGACAATTATTTTGGGGAGGGCTGGTGTGAGGAGAGGAAAAGGGTTCCCAATGTTCAGAAAATATTTATGGTAAACTCTAAGGGTCTTCTATCTGAGGGAAACAGTTATAAGCCTGCTATGTGATATTACACACGCATTATTTAACCTGATTTACCATATATTTACAATGTAAACCAACTATTTATTACATTATGGATAGACATATTTATTAATGATTATAGTATGGTATTATAGTAAGAGTATGGTATTATAGATATGGGTTTGTAAACATATTCTATTAATTATTAGGTAGATATAGATTAGGGAAGAACGCAGACATCGGAAATGGCAATTTTATTTTATATTTATAGGGTCATTTTATAGTTTATAAATTTTCACTTTCCCATATTTTAGGAGGGGCTTGAACCCCAAAGGCCCCCCCCTTAAATCCACCACTGGGTAAAGAGTACTATCATACTACTGTATTCCAGACAAAATTAGTATGAAAGAGAATAAATAAAAAAATGAAGACACAATCCAATTATGCTATATAATTACATAGACCTATGTATAATAATGTGTAGGCCTTTGGCGCTGTAAGTATTTTTTAATTATGTAAATTGTATACATTCACTTTGAAATTTACTTATACAGTACACGTAGTTCAGGATATATCTACAGTTGTACTGCTGTTGCAAAAGAATAACAAATAAATTGTCAACACAAAACTTAGGAATTGTTCCATGCATCACACCTTGTCTGTACACTGCATTGTGTACTCCACTGTAAAAATAGTATTTTAATATTTCCCTTCAGATTTTCCATGTTCGGATAATTGACATTTTGGATAATCGATTTTTTATTGTATATGAAACTTGCTGTTCTTATTAATTGCTACATTAAAGTTCTAAAATTACCAGATGCCTCCTACAAATCAGTTTTTTATTGTATATGAAACTTGCTTTTCTTATTAATTGCTACATTAAAGTTCTAAAATTACCAGATGCCTCCTACAAACTGTTTCATTACTACTCCAATTCGTCTCTAATTATTGAATAACTCTCATTCTAATTAATGTACACATAGGCAAATCTGCATAACAGTGACATTAAATTTATTTCAATATACTGCTTAAATTGTCAGATAAGAAAAGAGATACAACCAAGCCATGGTATATGATTGATTATTATAACAGGATTCTTGTTGTAAATTGTCAATTCGGGTCTTGTTTACAATGAGTTTGTTGTTTTGAAAAAAATAAAATCTTAACAAAACATGCCTTTCACTGATTTTTGTCCCACTCTTATAGAGCGGAATTTGGCTTTGGTAATAATACTGAGTCATGCCTCACTAGCTTGGGGATAAATATGTTATCTAATTATTATTACTAGGTTATCTGAATCTGAAGTTTTTATTACAGTAGAGTCTCGAAATTCAGAGTCCCAATATTTCAAGCTTCCGTTAAATTTGAGCCTATTTTTATTGATCTTATTTTATCTGTTTGAAAGAAAATGATGATTCAGGCTTCCAAGGAATGTTTTTAGCCATTCAGTATGCAAAGGAATTGAGTTGGGCTTCCAAGATATGTTTATATCAATACAGTATGCAAAGGAAATGAGTCGGGCTTCAGAAAAATATTTATATCAATAAGGTACTCAAAGGAAATGAGCTGGGCTTCCGAAAAATATTTATATCAATACGGTATTCAAAGGAAACGAGTCTGGCTTCTAAGAAATGTTCATATAAAGTTTTATAAACTTATTTAGTGTAATTTTAATTATAGTTTTAGGGTTCATTAAAACTCCTGTTTTTTCTAATGCACAGGAACGTATATCCGTGTAATCCAAGTTTTCGATAATCCGAGGGGGTCTCGGTTCCATCTACCCCAAATTATCGAGACTACTGTATTTTATTTCTTTATTACATGGTTGGTTTGAATAGTTCTTGGAATGTAATTCAAATGAATGACTTACCACAGTGAAAAAGTTTTATTTTTCAATGTAGTGTTCTTGTACACTAATGTTCTTGGTCCAATGTTGCTTAAATGTCTTGATCCCATCAAATGTCTTTTCTTCCTGGAAAATAATCATCAATTTTGTTGATGAAAAGAGTACCTCTGTTTTTTTGTTTGAAGAGAATCTCTGCCTACCATTGTAAAGCTTAACTTGGGTTAAAGGTGAAAATCTGTCGGAGCCAAATGAGGAAAACAAGACTTGTGTGGCAACAATTCAGACTTAGTTAATTTTATTTTAGAATAAGGGTGGTTACATAATACATATTATTAAAACACCACAACAGCTTTAAAGTAAATAAATCAAAATTCTTTTCGTAACTGGGGATATTAAAAAATTCGGTTGCCAATGCAGAAAAACATTTAATATTTATGACCTTGTAATAGAACTCAACTAAAAAATGTACAAGTGCTTTAGATATTTTGTGATTCTTGTTTCAGTTATACTAAACAAAAGTCACTACTTGCTATACAGCCTGGCGACTGCAATGTACCCACGTTGGTTGGTAACACTAAATGAAAACTTGGAACCACTTAACGTATCCATAAGAGTTGGCCAGGTAAAGATTTTATTGTAATTATTGAAGGATGAAAATTGAGAATTAGCTGTTTGAGTTGTAGAAAATGTCATCTATTCATATGCATTTGTCATTTTTTATTTTTATAAAGAAAGAATCAAATTTTATGGTATTTGATGTAATACCCTCAAATAATAGGTGATGGTATTATTTTTTAAACTTTTATTTGAAATATTTAGCATGTTTAATGCTACTTAATACTATAGATGAAATGACAAAATCTTGTTAATACGTCTTTAAAACTTTAACAGAGTGTGAACTAGTATATTGATGTACACAAACTATTTATTGTATGAGTTTGTGCACAAAATAAACTTATACACACACACATGCAGGCAGACACAGTAAAACCTTCGATATCCGAAATATGAAAATAAGCGTCTTTATTGTGCAAGGTGCCTTGCCATTAAGCTAGTTTTCTGGCAACCAGCAGTTGGCTCATTGTTCTTTTCTGACTCAGCCAGTTATATTTGAATCTCCATATCATTCAGCTCACTAATGTTTTATAGACTGGTGTAATAACCTAATCGGTTGTTTTTGAGTGTCCGTATCAGTTTACACATGTTCTACATAATTTTGTGTCATTAGGTAATTTAGTTAGTTATTTTACCTAGAATTTGTAATCTACAATACACAGTATGGTGAAAATGCAGAAAAAATCTGTATTTTCTATTGAAGATAAGATTCTTGAAACAAAACTATTATATGCGGGAGAGACATGTAGAAAATTGCAAGAGAGATGGGTGTAGGAACTAGTACAATAATGACTGGAAAAGTCTCATGAAAAATTAGAAAAACTCTAACCAGGCCTCATGCTCAGGTAACAAAAAGTGCAAAATGATCAAGGCACTAGTAAATGATAAAGTGAACAAAGCACTCTTCTTGTGGTTCATTCAGTGTAGATCAAAAGGACTGCCATTACTGGACTCGTGTTACAAAAAAAATTCTCTTGAATTTCATAAAGAAATAGGAATTGAAAGTGATTTTATTGCTACTGGAGTTTGGTTAAAGAAATGGAAAATCGACATGGCGTTAGAAAACTTCAAATAAGAGGGGAAAAGCTCTCAGCAAATAAAAAAATGTGAAAGAGTTTAAAATTATTCTACATAAGATGCTTGATGATGAAGTAATTAGCAGAGATCGACTTTATAACTGTGACGAAAGTGGCCTAAATTTATAAATACTTCCCAGCTGATGCTAGCTTCCAAAAAAGAAACCAGGGCCCTAGGTTATAAAAACAAAAAGGAAAGAGTTGGTATATTGGCCTGCAGTAATGCGACAGGAACTAATAAATTAAAACTTGATTTGACTGGAAAATCTCAAATGACTAAATCACCGTAAATTACTACCAGTTATAATTGTGGATATGGATGCGGGAAGAAGTGTTCACGAGTACCTAAAACACAAAGGCTTGCTAGATGTCGCTTTATGGATTGCTACAGTATGGGATGCAATCAGGCTGATAACAGTAGTTAAACCATTGTAAAAACTATTGGATCATAAAACAAACAATTAGGGGATTGAAGACATATTACAAACCTTGTTAGTGAAACAAATAAAGAAATAGTCGATCTTCTCAGAAATATTCTTTGTTGTAAGGACATGAACATGTTGGCGTGAATAAATGGATGAAATAGGATAAAGATCATGAGTTTACTACTAGTGACATTATATATTTATTGAGCACACAGCCAGCACTTGCCAAAGATGACATGATGCATAGGAAAGCTTTCCAGGAATTTGACTAGCTGATCTAGTATGTTGAACAACAAGACAAAAAAAATAGCAGCCGATTGTTCACTCTTTCAAGTGTGGAGGGATATTTCATCAAAGGAACCTTTTTAATGACACAAGAAAACCACCGTTAAATTTTTATTTACCAAAAATGATAATTAATGTACATATATATGTACAGTACAGTATATTAAAAAACTGTACGTACATGAATGTAATTAAATTGTATGCACAATTCTATGTTGCTATTAAAATGTAATTACAATCTTCAATAGGTGTAACTTATTTACTTAAAACAATGATACATCTACTTCCAATTGGAATGGTTGTGATTGTGTGGTACAAACATATGTCATTATATAACCCCTCTTGTGTCTGTATTTTTTAAAATCTGGATCAGGCTGTTGCTACATATCCGGATATAAGAGGTTTTACTTTATGTGTGTGCATTTATGTGTGTTTATATATAAGAGTGTGCGAGTTTAAAGAATATACTCTCATTACATAATTTTCTTTTACAATGTTTTTACAATACATAAATACTTTGTTGCTTGTATAATAAAAGTTTTCAACAGAATATAGAAAAGTCCATTGAATATTTTGTAATTAGCTCCAAATACATGTATTTAAAAATAATGTGCTTGTTTAAGGCTGTTGATGTAATTGGCAAAGCCGGAACTCCAAAATGTATCACAGGAGTGCGAACTCATACAACACCTGTTTTATTAGCTGTTGGTGAGAAGGCGGAACTTGCTACGGAAATGTACACTGCTCTTACACCTGTAATGGAAGGCTTTGTCATACTTCGTAAAGTTGAATAGAACTTGTTAATACTGCGTTTGTATTTTGAAACATTTTTATACAGTTTGAGTTAGATTTTAAGAACTATTTACATAAGATGGTTTTATGTGTAACAATATGTTTAAGAAATTTTATGTGAAATCTTTGATGTTTCATACGTACAAGGTTTTACAGAAGTATTCAGCCAACACTTCAACAAACTTATTTTCAATTTAATGTTTTTTTCTTGGAAAAACCGATCAATCAACTAATTTGATTGACATTGAAAAACTCTTTATAAATGATTTGAAACTGAAACTGTTCTTGATAGTCAGATGAATATATCTGAAATTATATTGGTTAAAATTTCAACTGACTGCTACAGTAAAAGTGCGGTCTAGAAGAGCATTAAAAGGGCAGCCTGATGTCACATTACATATAAAAATAATTTTCTAAATGTTAATATTTTCTGTGTGCTATTGTTGTTATACAGAAGATGATTAATCTTATCTCAGAGTTAACAGTATTTTTAAGGAGCAGTTTTAAGTATTAAATTATATTTACTTGAGTGTTTTTTTTTTACTTACAAAAATAAAAAAAAAAAAAAAACTAAAAGCCTGGTAAAATAATACAGGCTAAATTTTTTTCCAGCAATCGTCTGCCATGTTATGCTTAAAATAATGCTTATAAGAGTTTTGTTTTGTAATATTTATTACATATTGTTATTAATATTATTTTTTTTATCTATGCCTGCTGGTCACAGAGGAAAATAAATAAATTCCTCAGAATTATTCATAAGTACATTGACATAAATCTTGTAGAACTAAAATTAAAATATTTTAATAATGTTGTAAGTTTTTGTCTGAGTTCTCTTTGTATTCAACCCTTTGTTTAGCAACACGTGCTTGCCCTGATAAATCCCCTGGAAGCAACATATTATTAAAAGATTTTTGAATATTTTGCTTTTTCTAATTTTTGTCTATTTTTTAAAATTACTATACTATTTTTAATATTTGTTAGGAAAGTATTTAATATTTAAGAAAGTATAATTTTTTAAAACATTATTAGCAGTCCACATTTTTAGTTTTGAATGGTCAAACACTGTATTATTTTCACACATACACAATTTTTATTGGTTTCCTTAATAATTTTGTTGACCAATCTCTATCAAAAAATATTTTGAAAAAGTCTAATTCTTTAGGTTTTGGTGGGGAAACAAACTTGATTAAAATGACTGATTTATTTGTATCAAAATCATGCAACAATCTGTAAACACGTTAGGCAAACTATAGACTTTATACAAAAAAGAATAGTAAGTATTTACTCTGTGTAGCATTTATTGTCCAAATAATATCAAATACTGAATCTTGAGTGGATTACAATAGATATAAAACAAAATCGTAAACGTAGGGTAATGCTAATCTGAGACACAGAACATTGAATGCTCCCACTGCCAGTAGTGCGATCTCACTCAAAGGGTTAAGATTAAAGGTAGTTCCCACTTCAATTCTCATGACTCTTTCAAAATTAAGAGCTTTAATATTATATTTTCTAAATACTGTGATTTTGTTTTATAGTTTTGCACAAATTAGTTCTATTTAACAGAGTTCTTAAGGGATATCATTTTTACTCCTTAATTCACACATTTAACTTTGCCAGAGGCTTTCTGGTGTTTTGGGGATCAGTTAAACAGAACTGTAGTAGTAAGAAATTCTTCTGGCTCTTTGCCTTCATAAAATTCAGTCTGACTGGACATTGCTGTTTGTCACTGTGTAAGCCAGTGGTTCTCAAAGAGTGTGCCTCAGCTAGATGAACCACTTGCACTGATCATTGTCAGGGGAGCTGCGACGTTTCAGTATTGAACGTTAAAATTTACAAAACTGTGAAATGAATCACAATTTGTGAAAGTACACTACAATGTTGTAGATGGTAATAAAATTTTAAAATTAGGTTTTTAATAGTAATGCTATAAATACTGTTATGTCTATTTTCTACCAAGTCAATAGATTTTGTTAATAACAAGGTAAAATTCTTATGTCTCATGTCCACTACCTAAACAATGTCTATTGGCTATTTTTACAGTTTTAAAAATGTTTCTAAAGAATACACCAGTAATGTGGCTGCTCTGTATTAAGTACAGTAGTGAAAGAAATATATTGTTAACAATTTTCTGAAAACTTTACTAGCAACAAAATAATGGCCTTTCTGTAGGGAAGCTGACAGAAAGTATTTTTACTTCAAGGGAGCTATTGGTTAAATAGTTTCGGAACCGCTGTTCTAAGCTTGATTATTTTAAAGTTCTTAAAATGTCATGCTTGTTTAGCAAAATTTATTTCTATCTCTTACATACAGTACAAACTCACTAGTCTGGCTTAATGTATCAATTGGTAGGCTAGATTTAGGAAAAAGCCTCGCAGCCGAGAGGCCATTTAAAATAGCATTTTAAAGATGTAACGAGCTCCTGCAAAATGTTAGATACTACAATTGAGGACATTGCCAGAAGAAGGGCATGTGTGTGAAACTCATGTTGAGAAAATAACGTTTAAGGTTTTTATTGTATTTCAGCTATTTTCTAACATTTTTATTGTTCTAAAAAGTATTTTTTCTTAAAGATGAGTTTTTCAATAGAAAAAATAACAGAAACTACAAACACAAATAGTATCTATCTTATTAGTTATTATAATAAAATTTAAAAAAATGTTAAATGACCTTTTCCCAGCAATCATATTAAATTAGTATTATTGTTGCATAATTTTGTTTAAAAAATCACTATTTTCATTCATTTTAAAACAGAAAAACTTACAATTACATGCAATAACACTCACACCATAAAATGACAAAATATATCCTTTAGTTGATGTTCGTGCAGTGTCACTGTGAGACATTGTTATTTCCTGTTCACTCTCTCTGTTTTCATTATCTGGCCCATTTCTTACACTGCTTTCAGTAACCTTATCGATAATGTTGCTATAGGTTAGTTCTTGGGTTTTGTTAGTTTTTATCAACTCGTTCTCTTCTTTGGTGTTTGCATTTCACAACCAGGAACGTTTGTTATATTAATTCAACAAGTTTTCGTAGCTGTCTCTTTCCTCATTTTAAGTTTGAAATTCTTTCAAAAACGCATCATTTTTGTCAGCTTTATAGTCTAAAATCTTTCTCCACAATTTTACTAAGACTTCAGGTTTTGTTAAAGCACTACATGTTCAATAAATCATGGCTGGGACTGAAGCAGATACGGTAGTACCAAAGTCCTGGGATCAAAAGTGTTAATATAAAAATTTGGGTTACTTTACAAGATATAATTTATTTACTTCCGAAGGATTGAAATTCCACATAACGTAAATTAGTGAAGGGGAAGGAAAAGGAAAAAACTTTTATTTCCTTCACAGTTTAACCTACAGTTAAAGCAACTAAGAAGTAGTAAAATTTTCCGACCAGCTAAGAAGCAGGAATTTAATTAAAACGCTGTCTAAGAAGCAACAAAATGTACAATTTATTTAACACTTCTCAACTCTTTACAATTCTCATAAACCATGTTCTTTACCCATGATCTCAAAAAGTATCTTGTTTAAATTTATTACATCGTGTAATAAAATTTTATATAACTAGTATTTTAAATATGTTATAAGAAGGCACTGAATTTCTTCACATTGCGTATTTATTTTAACAAACAAACAAATTATATAAAATATTAATTCCATTTCTGCCTTCCTTTTTAAAACCTTATGAATATTCAGAACAATTCCTTTCTTTATAGTTTTGCCTTTTTTCAGTTTGACAGAAATATGTCTACCTTACTGTATTCAGTGTGATGTTTTATAGAATGATTAAATAAAATATCTACTTTTCATTGATATGTTTCTGTTGAAATTTTTTTTAAATTAAGTGAATTTTCACACCGCATTAGATGTTTCTAATAATGTGACAAAAATGAGATTTTAAAAATAGAAATAAACTTAACTCTTTTAAGCAAAACTTTGCAACAATGCTTAATTTTCAGAATCTATTAGAAATATATTTTTCTCACAATGAAGATGAAATTGCAATAGATTGGAACAAACCTGAAAACTTATTGAAGAGCAAATTTATATTGCGTATTTAGTCAGCTGGGTCTTGTACATTTTAGTTTCTTTTAAAGTGATTTAATTGATGTTGATAAATTACTTCTTACAAATAGTAACAGATATAACAAACTATTCTATAATCACTGTGTAAACTGTTAATTTTGGTGCATTATAATATGACCACCATAACGAATAACAAAGGAATTGTTCTTATCAGATAAGGTATAATACTGTATATATAAATATAAAATATTTTTTTATAAATAGGTTACAAAGAAGGTATTTTACTTGGTTTAAAATTAATTCATATCATTATAATAGTGCCAGTTAACTTTGGCATTTTTATAAGAAAGTACAATATTTATAATTCTTATATTTATAGGCTTTTGGTCAATTAAATATTTAAGAGTATTCTATAATACAGATTGTACTTCTACACTAACTTATAATACATAGGTATATACCCAAATTCACACAAAATATGCATTTTAAAATTTTTCTACATTATGTGCAATTAAAACATATCTACAATAAAACCGCAAGATACTTCTTTATACTTCTATGTTTATTATTATTCAAAGTGACAACATATTCAATAATTTTTGTTGACATAATACCTCTGCTAATTTTATTTTAATGAGTATAAAAGTTTTTTAAAAAAAGAGCAGTTCTTAAAATTTGTGAAGTGGATAATCTTTTTCATGTGTCAATTTTTTAATTTATAATGGAGGTGATTTAAAAACTATAATTATTTGTTTTTATTATTCAAAATTCTTTACAATGATTTAATAAAAAAGAGCTAGTAAATTTGTTTTATTAAAAGAGTTAAAATCAGACAACTATAGTTGAAAAGGGAATTTTAAAAATACCAATATTAATTTTAATTTACATTAATAGAGATATGAAACTCTCTTAAGGAGATTAAGTTCTAAATCATTCTTATGTTATCTATTTAAAATTATTTTGAAAAATAAATCTTTACAATACTTGAATAAAATAAATACATTCATGGCACTAAAAATATGTGTTATATTATTGTCTAAAATAAGTGCCACTTCTACAGTTTTTTAAAAAGTTAATAAAAATGGTAAATGTTTGAGAGTAGGATTTTTATAAAAATTATATATCTGTTTTGTTCTTTACTTTTAAAAAGATATCAATAACAGACTAAAACTGAATTGTACTACGTCTGTAAACAAAACCATGACAAATTTTTAAATTTATAGTATTCTAAATATATTAATTTAAGTTTTTGTAGTGTTAAATTACTCTGTGAACCATAAAAAGTATAAATTCATCTTTTTTATAAGACTATAAATATAAAATACTTCAAAGACTAATCTATATAATTCTATGTAATATGTACATATATGTGCATGTATACTTTTCTTACATACATATATACTATCTTATAATATTTGGGATATGAATATCTAGATGAATTGCCATAAAAATGTTTAAAAATGAGATTTACACAAAATAACTGATAATTTTTAAACTCTACAAATATATTAAAATAGTGATATGGCTTCAATATAAACAGTATTATAAAATTCAAACGTTTGGGCCCAATCTTTTTAATTTATTATTAACACTGAAGCTTAAAGACAGATATATTTTTCTATATATTGAAAATGATTCTGATATGCAAATATAGTAAACTATTGATACAAATATTACTTTTTATAATTCTTCAATTATTCACTTTTATAATATTATACTAACCCCCCTCCCTCTCAACACAAACATTTTTTCTACAAAACTTTAAAATATTTAAATAATTTTGACCTTTCTTGTTTTCTGTGATTTTAAATAAACATCAGCTTTAAGATTCAGTGTATTAGAACATTCTTTCTTTTCCATTCATATGTAAGAGTTACAGTGAATCTAAGTGAAAATTATTTGAATAAATTAGTAGGTGTTAGTGATGTTTTGGTTTGAGCGAGTGCACAACGAGGCAACATTTCATGAACTTTATGACTCAAAGAGTCAGTGATTAACCTCACCAAGCTGTCAGGAGTGTTACCCAAGCTGTGTGTGTCATTCAGGATTCTTGTTGGCATGAACTCTCGGATAGAGCTGTAAATATTCAAACATTAGGTTTCTAGTTGTTTCTATTTACTTATATAAATAATTAATTTTAATTATTTGTTTGACTTGTTAAAAAGTTACTTCTAATTTAAAACAGTTTTTTTAAAAATCTGTTCCATAAAACAAATTTGTTTGCTATTTACATGCGTTATTGTGTATGTTAATCTTATTTACCTCTTATGTATTTTTATACATAAGCACATGATCAAGTCATGTTGTAAAACAATATCTATTTTAACAGAATCTTATTTGTAAATGGATTTTAATGGCATGCACACCATTAATAAAAAACAGTGCAAAATCCTTAAGAAATTGTCCATTACCAAGTTTTTCTACTATCCTGAAGTAAAAACATGTTACCATATTCTACAGACATTAAAGATAATGAGTTTGAGGGTTTGTCCTGTAATTTTCTAAATATTTCTTTTTAATACTTGCAGAATTTTGAGTTGCAAGCTTTTAATTGAGGCTTTTTTAATTGTCTGAAACTCATAGCATTAAACAATGCACTGACCTAGTGTGAAAAGCATCTGCTGAAAAGTATCAGTAAGTAGTGTTTTTTACCAAGTGATACCAATAGTAGTAACTTGTAGTTTTTAACTTGTTTTGCTTTCTCTTATATTATTTGGCAAAGCAATTACTACAGTAAAAATTAAAAGTTTACTCTAACATTAGTTTATTAAAACAAACTACTTGAGTAGTAACCAAGCTTTGATGAAGGCAACATCGTTTTTGAAATTAGTATGTTTTGATAAACTAATGTGTAGTGAGATTTAGAGTAAACTTTTAATTTTTACCGTTGTGAATTGTTCTCACTAGCTGAGCTGTAATTAACTTTATATATAAGTGATTACTGTTCTTGCTCAATACAAAAGTTCATTGTCTGCAGTGGGAAAAGAATTTATTGGTTATGTTAACCTATTCTTTTTACCCTTAAAGACGGTAGATTGTTAATAGTTTTACTGAAATGAGATCAATATATGACTTGTTTAATACTCAAACCTAAATTAACAGTCTTTTTTAAAAATCATTGTAACAGGAAATTTTAAATCTTGAGGGATTGAAGAGCATTCTTTCTGAGCGGAAATTTAACTTAATCAGGGTATAACCAGACCAGTACAGAAAAATGTATGACTGAAAATGTATGCAGTAAATTTTATCAAATTGAAATTAGTTTTTTGTATGCAAAGATATTTATGGAAACATGGATAATTTACAGATCAACATATACAATGTTTACACAGTTCTGTTAACAGAAATATTCAGTGTTTGTTTGATTACTTATAAATTATTATATTTCGATTTATATAAATATAGACCTATATTTATAGTTATAGAGAGTTATATAACTAACTGTAAAAATAATAATATAATTAAATGAAATTTCTAAATATAGTGCCCCTTGAAATGCCAAAGTGTGAGTGAGGGGTGTTAATAGGCAGGAAAAAATGAAAAAATTGTTTATTTAGCAAAATTAGGATGAACATAACTTACCCCCAACAGATTACGAGGAATATAACCCTCTCTGTCATTGAGGCGTGCCCACCACCATTCCCTCTCCCACTCATCTCCTTTTCTTAGAACAACCAGTCTTTCTCCTTCTCTAAAGCTGAGTTCATCTGAATTATGAGCATCATAATCAAAAACTGCGAAAACAGCTCCACTGTTCAAGATTCCCAACTTTTCTTGAACACCTGAACACAGGAAGTAAATATATGTTAATTCTATATGAATTTAAAAAACTAAACTCTTAAAGGATTTTGATACAAATCAATATACTGACTTGAAGGAACCAGCTTATTTATTCAAGACCAAATGCTTTATGAGTCCTATATAACAGTACTCTAGAAATTCACAAGTGGCTGATTAAAAATATTTGATAATTCCTGTAGTGAATAGTACAAAAATGTTTTAATTTAGAAACATACTCTGAGGTTAGTAATTGGTCAATAGAAGCTTAAATCCAACAAACAAATTTGTTTATGAAGTACTGATAAGTAAACAAGGACAACACTATAACATTAACCATTTGAGTTTCGTATAAAAATATTCATATTAAAAAAAATATTTATGAGAGCAGTCCAATAAGTACAGAATTGTTCCAATATGGCCGCAATGATGCTTTGTAAACATAGACATGGGTGCAACAGCACCCATACTAACTTTTGATGAGACATAATAATCAGGACCATTCATTTTTAAAAAATACTAATCTGTTAATTGAGTAAAGTTTAAATTAAGTAAAAAAATTAAAATGAAAGATAATTTTTAAATGAAAGAGTTCGGCATGGTGATAAAATAAGCTGACTGTCACAAAAAGTATTCGGACTCATCATAAACATATAAAAAGTGTGTGGGAGATATGTGGGATTGTAAATATTTTGTATACAAAAATAATTAATACATTCTGTCTCCGATACAACAATATTTATAAACAATTTAATTAATTTTATTTAGAAAAATTAGAGAAAATCAACTAATTTTATAGTAAATAGAATCATCTAACTCTAATGTAACCTGAGGTATATTATATTTATAATAACAACAATTTATAGTTAGCAGGTACTGTGTTATTTTTCACTGACCATAACAACAAAAAGATGTGATTGACCAATAACAAACCAAAAAGTAATCATAAGTTGCAATAAGTGTCACGTGATTTAAATCAAAGTAATAAACTATATTAAGCATATAACTTTAAAAAGTAATTTAGAATTTGCAGATCCTAATGTTAGAGAAACTAACTATTAGTATGAAGATTCATTTACAAAAACATTAAAAAAGTAACAAATGTTTCTAATTCTAAATAGTTCAATCTAACATAAGAACTTGTGGGATGCCTATAGAACTTATCCATTGAGCATGTGACTGTCTATGCAAAAACTTGTCTCAAGCATTGGGCAAATGAATCTCATACATTATTATTACTAATAGTATTACTTTGAATCAGCTCTTTTAAGACATTTTAAAATATTTAGTTTTTTATATACTATATAGAGGAGGTGAATAGTTTTTCAATTCCTTCTATTAATTAGCTCATACTTTCCTTGTATATATCTAGTACAAATTTTAAAATATTTAGTAAAATACTTTTTTGTTTATCCAATCAAGTTCAAATACTTTTTTTTCACCTGTAGTGGATGAAAATTGATGTTAATACAGTTTTTTCAAATACTTATTCATTAATTAAAATTTTAAAATGCAGATGCTTTAGTCAGATTCGAACTGAATGACTACATGTTTGAAATCCAGCACTTTGTGGCACTGACCAACTTTCCCATTGCTAGAAATATACAAATTAAAGATGTATATTAAATTAAAGAAGGTTCCTTGCAATAATAAAACATTACGAGAGGTGGATTCAATGAGAAATCACCATCAGCTTCATTAATTAGAAACAGAAAAAAGTGAATAAATAGTAACAAACAAAAATAATAGTCCAATACGATATACTGTATTGAGAGGGAATTGAAAAACTGCAAAGAAATTAACTTTTTATTTTGCTACTTAATATTGTGATTCTGTCATATGTATATATAGCCTATATATTTAAATTAATTGTAATTATAAAATAAAAAATTACCAAAATAATGTTTTTTGATAAACTGAGTAGGAATTGACTTTTAACAATTTTTGTTTCAATTATTTGTTTTGTAATAAAAATATTAAAGTGTCATAATTTCATAAAACAAAAAACACATGGTAAATTTTCATTACACACACAAACAGGTTGAAAGTGTGAAATCAGTGGTAATCCTATAGAAAGTTGTTTTTCGTAATCATTTTGAAATCACTGAATAAATCATAAATAATTATTGCGTAACTAGTGAACTCATAACATATAGAAAGTACAAAATTAGTTACTGAAAATTTATAAAGAGAAATTAATTTTTTCACAAATTAAATACACATACTGTAAAGATATTCAGAGCAACCATCAAATCCTTCTTCATCTTCTTCACATTTTTCTGCGGCCGTCTCATGGTCACTCAGTGTTGTAGCAAAGATACATGCTCCATGCTCGACTAGGAACTTCACCATAGCTAAGTTGTTGCATGATGCTGCACAATGCAGTGGTGTCCTGATAACACAAAATCAACTCAATAAAACCTTTTGAAAAATTACTGAAAAATAATTAATTATAATTAATAAAAATCCAGTAAAGCAGCATTTATTTGTGATTACAAAGTAAAGTTTTACCTTAGAATATTGACTATTTTATTACTGTAAACAGATTTCAAAACTTATTCCATAACAGGATACTGTAGAATAAAAACAATGAAAATAAAAGTAACTAGATAAAGCCCCACCAGAAACCATTAAATAGTTAATCTATGAGTTTTTAAATTTATAACAAAGACGAGGGGTATACATATGCTGATGTCTAACCAAAATTTTTTGTAAATTATATATTATATTATATATATATATATATATATATATATATATATATATATATATATATATATATATATATATATATATATATATATTATATATTATATATTATATATGAAAATGAAAAAAACAAACTCATAAAGACACAAAATTATCAGGCAATCAGAAGTAAAACAATTTGCTTCAATGATAGATAATTGAAAGTTAAAGTATCAGTTTTCCAAAAAGAGGATATCCGAAACCACTCATTGAACATAAATCCACTTAGCACAGGGGCTGGCAACCTTTTGAGTCGGAAGAGTCAAAAATTACAATTTACAAAATTTCAAAGTTTTTAAAGAGCCACACATATTTTTTTCTTTCCAACAATAAATATTACTTGCATAAATAATAATAAAGTTTTTTGTTAAAAAAAAGTAATTTATTCATTCATAAGAAAAAATATTATCTATTTATACATAACAAAAAATATCTATTTATTCATAAAAAAAATATCTATTTATCCATATATAAGTAGTGTTTTTCACAACAAATTAGATTATGTATATATGGCACTATTTAGATAATTACATATTTTTAAGTAAAAAATTAAAACAAAGAAACATGTACTTACAAAACTAACCTGTAATTCAATAACAAAAAATTGAGCAAACAAGTTAAACAGAAGCGATGGGTTTGTATGGTTATTCAAGTAGTTAATTCATTCTAAACCTTCATTTAGAACTTCACTAAACAATGTAACCTGTACTTAAAATTATATAAAAAAAAGCAACAACATACATTTAAACAAACAAGTTTAGTGGGAACATTGGTTTTGCATGGATTTAGAAAGTTTGGATAGATTTGGCTCATAGCTTGTTGCTTTAAGTTTCAAACGTCTCTAAATTTTCATTTGTTAGTTGACTTCTTACTTTATTTTTTATTATATTCATGCAATAGCTATTCTATCTTGTACTGTTTTAGTGTATAGGGGCAAGTTTTTTTTCAAGATTTCTGGTTTGTTTTTGAAATCACAAAACAGTTCTGCAGATGCACGTATGAAGCAATCTTTGACATACTCACCATCTGTGAATGGTTTGCCTTTTTTTGCAATTTCTAGTGATTCCGCAAAGTTTGCCAGATCAACACTACTTGCTGATTGCTTCCAGTTACTTAACATGGAACATGATTGCCGTGTTTTTCTGGAGCTCGTCGACAGCTTTTTTTCTTTCTTTGCCGACTAAATATTTACTAGTAAACTGAGTATGTTTTTTAGAGAAGTCTCTCTCTAAATTTAATTTCTTATTGTAGCGCTTTTTTCGTGGCAAATGAGACAAGTCGGAAGACCATCTAAGTTAGAAAGCGAACGACTCTGTCCAATCCCAATTGAATTCTCGATGATCGTCTCCAGTTCTATTTTTTTGTGACACGCTTGTGGTGAAGCAGTAATAAAGAATTCTTTTTAGGTGTCCAAAACAGCAGATGACAGATTTTGCAATTATTTCCCATGTTAACGCGTATCCAAGGAAATACATAGGATACGAGAAGCTGGGAATAATAAAATATAATTTATCAAAATATTTTATAACGATTTTTTTGAATTAAAAATATTTACTTAAATAAAATAAATCATTCTCTAGTAATTTAATTATCAAAATAAATAATTTAGACACAAAACACTGTTTGTCTCACTCCCCCATGTTCTGATTGACTATAAGTACATAGTTTTGTCGCATCTGTGATTGCCTCCTGTGTTCAGTTCGACTGGCACAAACGGACTTATTAGAACGTCTTTTTCATGGGACAGTCTACACGTTTTAGTGTTTATAAACATTATAGAAACAACAAAGAACCAAAGCACTGGTGAAGAAGTCAAATTGTCTTACGTCGAAAATGAATTAAAACTTGCATAGAAACATCCGACGACGGGCTCATTCGAGAGCTTCCAACGGACTGACAATCCTTGTCACGGGGGAGAGTTGTGGTGAAAAGCAAGTATAAGTGGCTGAGAGATAGAATCGGTGCCTAATCATCGTTAACTAGGCGATTTTTAAATGTGTTTTTTTGTAAAATAAATAAAATTTTCATATAGAACTAAAGAGCCGCAGGTTCACATTCAAAGAGCCGCATGTGGCTCGTGAGCTGCAGGTTGCCGACCCCTGACCTAGCATAATCCTATGATTACTCATAGGACCAATCCTAAACCACTAATAAATCAAAATAAACTAATTATAGATTATCTCCCCGATAGGAAATCTGAACAAATATTGAGAGACAGATGATGGTTGGCTAGAGATTCTTCACGCTTCTACCTACATCAAAGATATTTTCGATGATCCACCACAAATTTGGTTCAAGCAACATTTTAATTTGGGAAAAAAAAAACATTTTAGTACTTAGTACATCCTATTTTAACAGATCCTAATAACTATACAAACCACAGATCTGACAAACTATACAAACTTCCTTGTGTCTCCTTTCCATTAAATGGACCTAGATGCAAGACATGTCTAATATAGCTCCCATCAAATAGTTTTAATAGCCTAATAAACAAAATGGACTTCAAGAGTTAGTGGTATATTACTCGCACATCCAAAACTGTAACATACCAGCTATTGGTAAGAGCAGCTCCTGAATAGTACACAGGTCTAATTACAGTGATTCGACAATGGTCAAGTGACCGAAAGGTGCCTCATCACACAAGGTAAAATTATTGCACTTAGTGGTAGATAAAAGTATTTACAATAGTAATATATCAACTTCTATATATATATATATATATATGTGTGTGTGTGTGTGTGTGGGTGCATGTGCATGTGCCTATGTTCTCAAATTAACACTTTTTTTTCAGTTTTCTAGCATAACATTAGAAAGACTACTGAATTTTACTAACCATCCGTCGCTGTCTTGAGCATTCACGTCACAACCAAACTGAACCAAAAACCGCACAATGTCCAGATGACCCGCACAGATAGCATTGTGTAATGCTGTGATTCCCTCATCATTTGCTGCACTAGGATCTCGTACCTGTCCTGCCGTTCTTACTACTAATTCAAGTTCTCCTTCTAATGAAGCATCCAATAACAACGCAAGAGGATCGAAAGACACTCTCCTTGAAATTACTTGCTTACTTCCATTACTGCCAGCTTTTAAATTGCCTTTTCTCCTTCTTACAACCACATTATCTCCTAAAAAAAAACAAGTTATGAATGAGTATAATCAATAATTATTACTTTCTTGCGAAGATGTTCCAAAGTTTTTACTGGCATTCTTTTCAGTAATTATGACAACAATATTAAATAGATCTGCATATTTAACGACTTTGTTGAGCAGGAAATTGACATAACTTTTTTAAAACTACATTTCACATTGAAGAAAAAACAGTAAAACTATATACAAACTTGTAATACAACATGAGTTGTTTTAACTAAAATATTTACAAAGTAGTAGTTTTGGACATTATCAAATAACCCACTATAAAATTTTTTAAAAAATTGGTATTACAAACATAAATTTGAACTATACAGCCCTTAAACCTTAACAGAAAAATATATAATATATTTCCATACATGAAAAGGCCTTTCTATAAACTGGAGTATCTAACCAGTTGAATTACATCTGTGTGTAGTAACAGTACTAGATTCCAAGAACTTAAGAAAACAACAAGGACTGAATAAAACTATAATTTGTAACCTTGAATATAGAATCCATCAAACTGAATAAATTCGGCTTAAATTAAAATAGAGCACATATTAGGCTTTAAATAACATGGATCTTGTTTGGCTATTTATTCATTCCAAAAAGAGCTTTTTCAATATATGAATTGCAGAACATTCATAAATAAATTCATAATAAATCAACAATGAAATCTGTTATCAATAAATCAAAAGATACAAGACAAATATAACTAAAAATATTTGCTTGATAAGTTAGAATAATAACAATTATAAAATTATCTTGTGCCCCAAAAATTCCCCTTGTCAGAACTGTTCAAATTTTAAATTTCTCACATATGCACAGCTTCAATTACAGGATTTTTTTCAATGTTCAAGAGATCACATAACTAAAAAGGTAGAAAGTTAGAATTTGTTTCAGAAACTAACCAGTAGATATGTGTGTAAAAAAAGAACATTATCTTAAAACAAGATAGGTTATCTTATCTTTGTTCAGAAAGGTTTGGGAAATAATAAAGATATACCAGACAAATTAAAAAAAAAATTAGACTATAGGTTACTCGCAGTGCATAGCTGTCTGTGCACAATGTCTGAAGAAATAAACCTATTTTATAGAAAATACTGTAAATTTAATTAAGAAAACTTTTTAAAGTATCGTTCTAATTCTATTTATTTTTTTGAATAGTTTTGGTACAATCTCTGAAAAACAATTTCAGCCATTGTCCAAAATATATGAAATCATTCGGCATCATATCACCAAATAAATTTGTATGAATATTTTAGGATATAAGTGTAGAAATAATAAGCTACAATAATTTGTATTTAAAAAAAATCAAAACAATTTAGTCTGATTCTAATATCTTACATTCAAATAATATATAGATACACAAAAAATATAATTGAAACTTGCAGTTTTTGTGTTGTACATCTTGAAAGTTTTTATAGAAATTACATATTAATTTTATAAAAATTAAAATATAATTCAGTGGTAAATTCATTTAGTAAGATACATTTTATAAATTAATAAATTTATTCTCATATAAATTAAAGAAGTTTTCAATTCAATAGCATTTTAACAGTAATAGGAATAATGAACAGTAGATAAAGTAATATAGCTTGTTCATTAAAACAGCTGTTACGTACATTAACCTAAACACATATTGATGTATGAAATCATGTTTTCACTTCATTTGTGTTAGCTGTACATCATACTGTGATTACCTCCATCTATCGATTATTATTTGAATCTATTTATAATCCATAGATTTCAATCTATGTGTCAGCCGTACATCACCTATGAATTACTGTCTGTAATATTGCTATAAGGAGGGTTGATGTATTATAGTCATCTATTGATTATGAATTATTCTTGGATTTCAATTTAAGGACTGAAAGGTAGTTGCATTTTCTAATTGAATTTAGTATTTAATTTAATTGAATTTCTTTGTATACACCTGTGCTACTTATCTCAGCTTATCGATTTTTTTAGTCTATAGGTCAACAAACAAATTCAGAAAACATTATTATTATATTTTTTTGTTCAAATCACTTTACTTATTTTATTTAAAATCACATAATTTTTATGAAGAAAGGGATAGGACCGACAATATAAAGAGTGAATTTTAAGAACTCTTAGGAATAGCTACAAAGTAATTATAATACAGTGTTGTAATATACTTGGCTGTGAATATATGGCTGTAATTATATTCAAACCTTTGGTTTATTACACAGTGCTAGAGAGTAAAAAAACTTTTAAAATTGTTTGTGAGTTTGAAAACTAATTCCAATTTTAAAAAATTTATGATAAACATCTTTTGCTAATTGTCAATAAAATTATTTTCCATAACCACTGTGTGTATATGTGTGTGTGCTGGCATGGTAGCAGACGGGCTCACACACTTGTCAAAGTGTATGCAACACTAGGTATTGGAAACTTGTATGAGCAGATTAGAAATAAAAAAGTTTTTATCAGGAAGGTTGTATATTTCATAAAGAAAGCGACGATGAGACCCAAGCAAAGAGTAAAATTTCTTTTTAAAAAGTTATAATAATATTTGTTTACTGTTGAACAATATAAGTTGTCAAAATAGTTTCTTACCTGTTTGTTCTTTATTTATTGAGTTTTTGGTTTCTACATCTGTACTTTCCTCAGAACTCCTGTCACTAGATATCCTTGTGTTTTCTTCTGAAGACAAATCGTCTCCCCCTGACAGTCCTATCCTATCTACTTGATCAGATCCATCAGCTAAAGCTATAAGGTCTGCAGGTGGGGTTTCTGTTTCAGGAAATAAAAATGCTGGTGGCATTTCTATCCTACGGTTTGTACCAAAAGTAATGTTTTCGCCGTTAAACGTTGTTTCATTTTCAGAAGTGTTTAGAGGCGGTGAATCTCTATCTTCTTTTGTTCCTCTAGCATCAAGTTTGGAAGGGTCCTGGGTGAATCCAGTTGTCATCCCTCCATTCCTTAATCTTGGAGCCTCTGAAAGAGGTTGCTTTCTGATTGTAAGCGGCCTAGCTTTAATTATTAAATCACTTCCAGCTCTTTTGGGTATAGTATCCTCAATGGGTGGCTCTGAAGTGGGGGGTGGTGGTGGTACTGCATCTGATGATACAACAAGTGTGGCACTAATTGGTACTGGAGGTGGAGGTTGATAGATATGACCAGGTTTTAGTGCTGTTGGGTACTCTGGTGAAACACCGCCTCTGTAAAACATAAAAATACAAATTTGTCACTCAAAACTTTTAAAATATGAAACTTGATAATTTGAAAACATTTGTACACTCCTAGTTTGGCCATATCAGTGCTATAGCCTAGTCTAGGCTAGCTGACATTATGCTATAAATATTTATATTTAGTCTAAACTGAGTACCTCCAGCTAGTATTATCTCAGTGTTTAAAACAAAGATTACAGAATTTGTCCAATAATTTGTTAATTTTAGTGTCTATGTATGACCAAATGTCAGTATAACTAGTGTTTGCAAGAAAACTATGTTAAAATTGTGACCAGAGAGATATTACTTAGAAATAATAAAAATGTGAGCCAAGAGATATTGCTCACTTAAAGTGTTGAAACAAAAAAACTACATAAAATTGTGCCCAGAGACGTACTGGGAGTAAGGAAAGTATAGGGAACAGCATGACTCAACTTAGAGAGAGTCTACTGTATTAAAAACTAAATTTTATTACATAAAGTAATTTTAAATTAATTACAGTAAACAAAGACACAAAAATACATCATTCTTAATTTTTTACTTGAATGTGAATAGCAATAAAACTTCCTCTACTCTCCTATAGCAATGTCAAATAGTTTTATATTTTTGAGTTCAATATAATAACTTCATAATTTATTGTTTATTTTACCAAATTCACCAAAATAAACAGTACTGAAACTGAATCAGCTGTAGTTGCTTTCTCGGTCAACTGTGCGAACTTTTGATTGTTGCAGCGTATTCGTTTTAAAGTATTTCATTTGAAGTTAGTTTTTGCTGACATGGTGCTAACTACTGCAGAGAAAACTACGTAAATGAAATAAAATAAAATCTTACAACTGTTTCAGTACTGTTTATTTTGGCGCATACGGTACTATTATTTTTAACAATATCAGTTTATTAGTTAACCTTTAACTCTTTAAAATGCAAAAAACTGCCCTAAATTTGTTCTTTTTTGATGTTATTACAATTACAGCTATTTTGGAAAATGTGTTCCATTATTACATTGGACCATAACCTAGTTCCCTTTTATATAAGAATTTATTTTTATTTGAGACTGTAAACCCTATTACAATGTAACATCAAACATTTATTAATTTCAAATTTTTTAAATGATTTAATAATTTTGTAATACAGTCGGCGCCGCTTATTGTGATCACGGTTAATGTTATCATTCGGTTATTGTTATCATTTCATTGAAAAACAAACACGGACGTATATTAATACATTGTAATTAGGTCGCTTATTGTAATCATCTGTTCGCTTATTATTATCATTTAATTTGCCATGCAAAATCATATGTGTCAACGTATACTAGCATAGACCAAGTAAAAATGTCTACAAAGTAGTGTAAACAGCGCGTGCAACACACAATGACGCCCAATTCATAGAATGTTTATTTTTAGAATGACAGAAATACTTTATAACGGTTTCAGCACTTAGCACAGTTCTCAGAATGTCTCCCTTACTCTTTGTTTACGCAAACACCCTAGCCTCACTGAGTCAACTTTAGTTGTTTGTTAACATTGGTTGATGTTACTACTGAACCATTTACAGTACAGTCCTACTGTATTTTTTAACAGTGAATTTTTATGAACATTTATTACAGTATTTCAGTGTGATTTTACATAATTTAATATTTAAAGATCTTTTTCGTTTGTTTTGTAGTTTAGTGTCACTTGAAGTTACAAAGGACAGTATAGCAAGATGTCCGAATCTCAAAAGAAATGACGCGATTTAAGTCTTAAACAAAAACTTGATATTCTAGATAGGTACAGTACATTACCAAAAATGAGTCAAAGAAACGCTGCTTCTGAACTTGGCATTTCTCAACCTCTCTTATGTAAAATATTGAACAATAAAGAAAAAATCTTGTCATTATCAAAATGTAATGCAAATGTTGACAACAAAAGACATCGTTCTGGGAATGATCCACAAGTGGAATCAGCTTTGAAATTGTGGTTTAAAAATGTTCACGAAAAAGATGCTCGAGTTGACGGCCCACTAATGCGTCTAAAAGGTGAGGATCTTGCCAAAAAAATAGGAAAACAGGATTTTAAAGCCACAGATGGATGGTTCAAACGATGGAAGAAAAGGGAAAACATTGTTTACAAGAAAACGTGTGGTGAAAAAAAATGCTGATTTTGTTGGAGCTGAGGACTGGTTACAATACGAATGGCCAAACATTTTGGCCGAGTATTCTCCTAGCTGCATATACAATGCAGATGAAACAGGACTTTATTATCGTGCTTTACCCGAACATACTTACTTATTTAAAAATGAATGTGCTAACGGCTGTAAAATATGTAAACAAAGAATAACTGTTTTGTGTTGTGTTAACTTGGTTGGTCATAAAGAAAAACTCTTAATTATCAGTAAATCTAAAAATCCACAGTGTTTTCAATGTATCAAAAAGCTACCGGTTGAATATCATTTAAACTCCAATGCTTGGATGACATCAAAAATTTTTAATGAATGGCTGACTAAATGGGATACCAGCCTCAAACGCAACATTGTCCTTCTACTAGACAACTGCACTGCACATAATGCCATAAGCACTACGCTAAAACACATCAAAGTGATTTACCTTCCGGCCAATACAACATCAATTAATCAGCCATGTGACCAGGCATAATTAAAAATCTCAAAAGTTTTTATCGACGAGAGATGCGTGCTAGAATTATAGAAAATATGGATGAATTTCAAACCCTTACCTCAAATGAATTGGCTAAAAAAACTTCTTTACTCGACGCTATTCATCTGATAGCAAAATTTTAGAATGAAGTTTCTGAAAAAACTGTGAAAAATTGCTTTAGAAAAGGTGGGTTTTTTGTTGAAGAAAATCAAGAGCAAGCTACATCTGAGGAAGACTCTGAAGAGAAGCCTTTCGATTTGTCCTTAAAAGAATATACTGAATGGATGGAAGTTGATGATAGTATTAAAACAGCAGCGGAAATGACTGAAGACGATATTTGTAAGGTAGTTGCTTCAGCATCAAAAGTTACTGAAGAAGAAGAATGTACCGATGATGACGAAAATGATAAAAATGTACCGCAAAGATCTGAGCAGGAAGTTCACCAAGCTCTTGAGATTCTAAGGCAGTTTGTTCAACAAAAAGCAGAAAATTTCAACAAACATTATGAATATGAACAATTTATAAACAATATTTTACGAGAAGACTACAGACAGTCACATGTAGAGGAATTCTTCGAGAAAACGTAAATGTAAATTTAAAGTGTAAATAAGATTGAAGTGTTTTATAATGAAGTTTGATGTGATAAAATGTTTTGATCAAGTGTTTTACGTAGTTCTATATATTTTTTTTCAATTATGCTAGATTCAGTGTTTTAAAAAAATCTACAGTGGAATAAAATAAACTGACATGAAATATGCCCACTAATTTTAACAAGTAGAAAACTAAGTTACAGAAATTCTACTACTGTACATAAAACTGTCCGGAATAGCATCAAAATTTGGTAAGTACAGTTTTAATTATAGTGTTACAGAATTAGAATTACTTAATGTAATGATAGGCTTACATATCGTTCAGAACAAACAGTTGTGGCCATAATACAGTGAGTTCAATGCAGTACTGCTGTAGACTACATCGTGATTAAGCGTTCGGTTATTGTTATCAAATATGCTTCTGACAAATATGATCACAATAAGTGGCGCCGACTGTATATGTAAACAATATGATAAAGCATTGATGTTAATTTTGTAAACAAAAATTTTAGCCTTTATAGTGTTCAAATGAGAAAAAATTATTTTTTATTCAATTAGAAGTAATAAGACATTATTCTAATTGAACAACAAATTTAAAAAGTAGAATAAATTCTCTCATTTTCGATTTAAACTTTTGGGTAACCCAATCTGTTTTATAAAAATTAGAAGATAGAGTGAATAGAAAATGCAAATTATTTGCAAGTGCATGACTGTGGTTCCCATATAACCAAATATTTCTTCAGGTACTTTTTAAACATTGTTAGTTATTTAGAAAATTTTATCCTGAAACGGAGATATATTTTAACTTATAGCATTGATATAACTTTTTGATTTCATTTTCACATCATTTTAAATTAATGCAGATTTTATATATGAGTATACATATGCTTTTAACTAACTGGTTCTATTTCTGTATAAAATAAAGTGACCCAATTAACTTATTAATTAAAAAACACTAAATATATTTTGTCACTTTACTATTGGTTACATTTCAAAAAACAAACACAAATTGATACTAATAACTAAAATACTAATTTTGTTTAAGTAATTAAACAACTGAATGAGAAAACTTGTTCAGTGCACTTTTTGATATTAAATTTTAAAACCATCAACTTACCTGGTAGACAGCATAACAGATCCCCTAAGAACACTTAGAGCAGTATCAACTGATTCAGAGGAAATATCAACTGAAGGTTTTGACTCTTTCCTCGTTCCATCTTCAGCGCCACCATCTGTGCTAGTTTCTGTCCAGTGTGTTTGTCGAGGTGGAGGTGGTGGTGTTGGTTTGACAGGTACTGCTGGTTTGGGAGGTAGAGCTGGTTTTCCCACTGTCAAGTCGGGTGTTCCTATTGGTGGAGATGGTGATTCTCCTTTTTGGTCCCTTAGAATGCCCTGATAATTACAAATTATAAAATGGTTTATTTTATAAACATAAAGTTGGAAAAATTAAATGATAATATAAAAAGTTCTTAATAATTTATTAGCTAGTTGTTTAAAACATGATCATACTTGTTCTGAAACTATTACATTAAACATCTGATGTTTTTTAACCCGATTAACCCACGATCGGCCATGCCCTGTTTTGTGACGTAAATATTCGCACGTATAAGAAACCCCTAACATTTACAAATTCATTAATTATAGCAAACATTTTCATTTAAAACTAAATTTTTAGGTACAAAATTATTAAGAGATATATAACTTTTAAATTTTACAACAATTTAGCAGTAAGATTATATTTAAATTAATTTACAGGAAATGTTTAGATGAAGGGAATTAAAATAACGCTACCCCTAGTAAACTATCCATCATTTTATTTTCCAACATGGTATATAGTGCAAATTGAGACCTTTGATCTCGTATGCTCTCGACAGATTGATCTGTTACATTCATGACCCTTTTGTTTCGCATAACAGTTCTTCCTTATTTGATAATATGCTCATCGTGGGACCTTTCCTCCAAGATTTTATAAAATGAAACCAAATTCCGTGTAAGTTCCGTTTCAAACAATTAGATCTTGTATAAGTAGTATATTTCTTTAGTTTTCATGAAGTGTTTTTATCAATAAATTCTATAATATAATTTATACTAGGAAAAATAAATTTTGTAATACGGTTTCATAATCTGGTAACAGACTTACATGGATTTTGGAACCTGATAGGACATTCTTGACCAATTATATTTTTCATACTCTGCTTCATACTCTACAATTTTCAATTGAACCTTTCTTTTCAAAAGATGAGGCTTCCAATTGCTTTTGCTAACTCAGTGATGAATATTCTTCTAGCAATTTTGTCATTTTTTCTTAGAGCATTGATTGTTGCCAAGTTCAATAATCCGTAGAATATAGCCATTGGTCATCTCTGTTACTCACTCTTTTTACTGAGTATTCCTTCTTCACTCTATCAACCACATCAATTCTTTCCTTTTGTAAGCTGTAGAATGAAATCACCTTAAGTTTGAATGAATCTCCTAATTCAGGATCGATTTCATTTCCAGAATGTAATGTTGATAAGATTAGGACATTTTTTTTTTTTTGGAACATGAAACCAAAAGTGTTCGATTATGATTAACCCTTAAAACCAAATATACTCGTAAAAATTGTAACACAAACGGTCGCACTGTTAGCGCCATAACCCTAATTGAACAGTGGCGCTACACTTTACCCCTACCCTGCATGACTGCAGAATGCTTATTCATGGACTTAACACTATAAAAAGGTCAGATAAGATCAACGACACATAGCTAGCTCATCAAAACTGTAGTGCAAAAGAATAAAACACTTTCTTTACACAAACTATTTTTGTTAGCACTCCTCCGACGTAATTGCAGTTTAAGGATTTTTATCGTTAACCACAAATGAAAAATTATTTTAAAGATTATCATAGTTTAATTATATATTTTGGCATGCCTCAAAAATCCTGATATAGTAGAGTGTATTCACATTGCAACAAAAGTGACTAGAACAGTAAAAAGGTTCTCTGCAATTAAAAAAATGTTTTCAGTCAAAAAACCATATAAAAGTCTAATTATTATGCATGATTTGTTGTACTAGAATTTCAGTGTGGCTTTATTTTAGTGGATAAACCTGAATCAGAGCAAATTCGTTTGCAAGGTGTAACTTGCTAAAAAACAGTTTTTTGATCTTTGTTTATAGGTACCATTTTTTTTTTTTTTGCATATTCTTGAATCACCCTGTAGGTCTGTACTGGTAGGTGACAACACATTTACACATTTATTTTGATAAAATAAACAAACCTGTGGTGTTGAGCTTAGTACTTGAGGCTGAACTGGATGGATTTTAGTAGAAGAAGTTTGATATACTGAAGGCTGTTGTACTGATGTTGGGGCTACACTGCTCACTGGTTTCTACAAAAAAAATCATATTTTCAGTGAAATCATTTCTACTTTTTTGAATAAATTGAATTATTTCCGTAGAAAAGGTAATACTGAAATAGTACGGAAAACAAGTAATCAAACTTTTATATGTATATAACAATAGTAATAAAACAATAAAAAGTAACAGCCACTAATCTAGCAATTTCGAAACTTTGATCGTGTCAAATTATGGGAATTGCCGGATTACCGGGCATTTGTTCTCTGCCTCCATAAATACATTTATATATCAACGGGTTTTCTTTATGGTCTTGATTTATGAAGTGAATGTAGGCTCATGAATTATTTAGATTAGTTGTTTAATCTTTTTTTTATAAATTGTGAAATAAACTTATAAAATAATTTTTCTTGTTCACAAAGTTTTCGATTGAAGATTGAAACATACTCGTGTTCTAAACTATAAAACCTAGTTCTTTTACCAGGGTGGTTACTGAAAACAATTTTTTAAAATTTCAATAACGAACTCAAACGCCTGCACTGAAAAGGCAAAAAAAACAGCAAATTTGATTGCATAGACATTGGCAAGGTTTTTGCCAATAGACATTGGCGAAAATCAGTAAATCTTTGTTTTTTAATTTAAGGAACAAGTCGTGTTCACTCCAAAAATAAATCACAAACATTTGTTTTTTGTTCCTAATTTCTTCCTAGAAAATAAGAGTGATGAAATTCTCTTAATGGTATAATACTGCCTGGGAAATTCAACAAATATTTTGTTGCTGTCAAACCCTTTTTCATTGTTATCTCTTTAACTATAGATTATGAATATTGTGTACAGTACATAAAGCAATAAGCAATATGTGTAGTAAAAACACGGTTTTCATTAAAAATACACTCACAAATCTTACAAGACCACAAATAGAAAACCAGGCACATAATTATGAAGGATGACCTTCCTACAAACCATTACAAACAACCATTCTGTTCCAGGTTTCTTGGTCATTATGTAGGATGGCCAGTCACCCAGATATGGATATACTGTAGAATGTATTTTTGAGTATCATATGCAAACATAAAACATCGAAGGTAGTGGAACTTTCAAAAAAAAAAATCATTTGTTAACTATTACACATAGTTGATCTATATTGAATAAATTTACTGATCCATAGATAATTGTTTTTAAATATTTGTTGAAAATATCAAGTCTAATAAATTTCAGAAGTTTTCATTTTTTAACTTAAATAGTTGAGAAATTTGATTTCTTCTACTAATAAATAATCTATTAATTTGTAATAGTTTATAATACAGATTGTTAGAGAAATTAATAATAAGCAGAATTAAGTGTAACTGGAAAAAACATTAATAGACAGGAAAGAACAGAAATGAACTCTGAAGGACAATTAATTGGAGAATACAACAAGGTAAGAAATAATTCGTTACAAAAGAGAGAATAATGTTTTGAAAAAACAGCAAGTATTATTTTTAGAACAAATATTTACTTGTTATATTTAAGATATTTTACCAACAAATGTTACTGAAAAACTCAAATAGTTTGATAAATGAATTTATTAGTTATTTTTAGTAAGCCCGCCAAATACTAATGCTTACAATGAGTGTATTTATTTGTACAATATAGGTAACTTAATGGTTATTTAACAATAACTTTTATATATTTTATATGAAGATAAAAACAAACTAGTTTTTAAAAATTTGCCAAAGATAGTAAATAAATAAATTTTACTTGACTTGTAAATCACCCACCTTTTTTTATTTTATCTTAAGATATTTGATTTAGGTAAAATGTAATATAATCTTACTTTTTAAAACTTATTTAATTATGCAATTATTTTACTTCAATAGTTAACATTTTATATGTGTAACACACTCCTTTCCTTATCGTTTAATAAAGACTTACTGTAATATTCTAAAAAAACGTTTATGTTTAAATATTCCAGTTTTTAAAAGAAAGAGAAAGAGAGATATTTATATAATACATTTAAAGAGAAGTATAGATGTCTTATTGAATCTCAGTGTTTCTCATACAAAAGCTCTCTTCTCAAAGAAACAATGTGCCTTGAGTCACTAGCCTGATGTCTCTATCCTAAGAGAGGCAAGGAATACCTAGAGAGAATTCATCTAGAATTACCTAGGTGACTGTTAATAACTGTTTCTTAGCATTATTAATGACTCTTATAAAAAAAACTAAATTTGCTTCACTATTTCTTCATTATAGTCATGAAATTCTGAAAATTCTACTTAGGTAATAATTTTTCACCTACGTTTGTTGGATCGTGTTATGGATCACTTGACCGAGCATCATTTCTTGAAAAATAAGATACCTCCAAATTCTGGTGGAGAAACATTGAAACAATAGTACAAAAATTCACACTATTCTAACATCAAATTGTTATGAAAAAATTAAAAACCAAATGTCAATACTATAGGATGATTCATATAAACCTCATGATTTTCACTTTATGTTTATTTTAAGAAGTAAAATACAAATAACGTGTTATTCTGCTCTACATGTACAGAATAACTGGGAGATTAATTGTCGTTAAAGGTTGTGTTGGAAAAGTCCTCCATTCGCCTCTAGACACAGCTGAACACGTCATTCCATGTTTTTAGCAGTTCGCTGGAGAATTGCGTTGTCAATACTGATGATTTTGCGTGTAATATTGTTCATCAGATCATCCAAAGTATGAAGGCATGTAGCTTAGACTCCTCCCTTTAGATAACCCCCACAGGAAGAAGTCTGGTGTGGTCAAGTCCGGTGATCTTGGTGGAAAAAATTCCTGGAAGTTATGCGGTGTCCAAAATAACTTTGGATCAGCCAGATTCTTGCCAGTTTCACTCACAAGATGTCCTGTTATTTCCAACTTGTGTACCATTTGTAATATTGTGTTCCTGTCTGGACGATTGGGAACACCAACTTCCCTCTGGTATGCTCTTTGTCTGTCTACGACCGATCGTGTTATGCAGTAGTTAATAACAAGAAATGGACGTTGCTGTAACGTGTATTGCATCATGAATGACAGAGTAGCAAAGTGACTCTAAGAAACGACAATGAACAACTGCAAGTTGCAACTCCAACTGCGCTATCTGTTGACAAATGCCTACAGCTCCAGCATGACATGCAGCGCAATCTGTGGAAAAATGCGTGACATGCAACCAAAACTCCAAGACCTCCTGCACCATTTAATAGGCAAATGAAACCTTTCGGCATATTCCTATTCAAATAAAGAACTAATGAAAACCATGAGTCTTATATGAATCACCCTATACAATCTAAGATTGAGTAAATAAACTTTGAAAGGCAGTATCATAGAAGTCACTTTTAGCACTTGGTTTAGTGATGCATAATGCGATCCAGTTAGGTGTTTGTATATTTTTCACATATCTCAGATTTCACCACCACCCATCCAATTAGTTATTACTTTCCATAATGGATGAGACCTACAAGAATTACCGCCAGGCAAGATATAAGAGTTTAGTTAGTTTTGATAAAAAAAGACACTCATTTTAAGAAAAAGAAAAGCTATGTTCATGAATTAAAAGTATGGTAATGAATGGAAGAAATTTCATGATTGTGACCAAATATTGAGCTTCAATAGACATGACAATATTTTCTGGCCTTTAACATAATTGCTGTAGCAAAAAATATCAATTATGACCATGCGCTTTTAATTATGAAATATATAGATAGATCATTAATGAAGATAGCTATTTGGCAAAGTCAATATAGCAGGTATCCAATCAGTTACTGTGCAGTGGATGTGTTAAAGATATTTTTATGACAAGGCATGTCATCACTAGAAACATATGTAATTTATGCTTTTTGGCATTGTTGGATGTTTGATTTATCCTAAGAAATTTAAGGCTTACTCTTATATTAAGAACCTGGTCAGATTTGAAAGGACTGAATTCAAGTTTTAATAGATGCTAGTACTCTACTTACGTAATCAGACAGGATTTGTTGTGTCAAATTGGGTAGGTTAGAATAAAAAAATGTTAAAAGTAGAAATAAGTGACTGAATAATATCGATGCTGAAATCCTATTCAAATGTAAACTTACTTCAAGCTTTACAAGTTATCAGTTAAGTTTAAAAGGTAATATAATAGTAAAGCAACTTAATATCTAATCGATAGAAAAGTAAAATAATTGTTATTTTTTTGTGAACGAATTATTCTATGTGCTTTATAATTTTTAAAAACATAAGGATATAAAAACTAAATAAGCAAAACAATAAATTACTAAAAGGTTGCTTGTTAACTCTCACCTGGAACTCTAAAGACAAAGATGTTGGAGGTAAAGAGAACTTAAAACCCAACACCGGTGCAGAACTAGTTAGGGAACGAGACGGAAAAGCATAGGAGTTAGTCACTAGTGAAGATTTAGTTGTTAAACCAGAAGAAAGAGTGGTAAGAGTCTGAACATACAATATACAAAGAGTACATGCATAAAGTGTTAATACACACAAAAGTGTTAACAGAGATATAGATTTTCTAAAATACAAATTTTTAGGAATTCATATTTATTAAATTTAGTTTTAGTACTATTTACTGAATATTTTTAAGTCACTAAATTAGGCAACATATCAAAACTTTTGCTAAAATAACTTGAATATTAGTAATAAGCATATTAATTTGTGAAATAAAATTGAAATATTATATGTCATTAATTATTAAGTAGAGGTTTAAAAAATAATAACATAATGTTAATAAAAATAATAAGATTTTACTTATTCACTTTAAACCTAGAAAGAAGTGTTTAAAAGAAGCATTTAAATGTTATAATGTGGAGTTCTATATCATTATAATGTTAAATGTTCTAATGAGAAGATTATTGTTAATTTCTTTTAGAAGATTATTTCATTACCTTAGTGTTATAGTCTAAATTGACGAATATATACATCTTCCTCAATATGACAACAAATTAAAACTACTTTAGACAGTTTTTTCTATATTTTATATTATATAAAGTTTTAAACTAGTATTTTAAGTTTAAGATTGAAACAAATATTCAAATTACATTAATTATTAATACCTTGGTTGTAATATGTAATTTTTCATTGATAACAATATTATTTACAACTTTATTTCTAAAACAGGCACAATAACAACAGAGAATATCAGTTGTATAATAAATATTTTTATTTTTAATAAAAGTTACATTGATCGTTTCAATAAAAATACAAGATTGCAAATGATAATTATAGTGAAAGACAAAACAAATTTCAAAACATTAATTTGTAAAACACTGTAGACGTAAGCAGTTTTAATAATAATTTTTTTTTTAATGAAAGGAAGAAAACTTAACTAATTTATAAAATATCTTCTCATTTACAAAAATCATATTAAAAATAAGTTCAAGAAATCATATTTAAAAAATTACCTACATTTACTGAATGTATTTTGAAAATTTTCAATGAATTTTACAAATTGAAAAGTATAACTTATTCTTCCCATATCCCTTAGTAACTTATATACACTCATGCAGAGAGGGGGGAGAGAGAGAGAGAGAGAGAGAGAGAGAGAGAGAGAGAGAGAGAGAGAGAGAGGTGACTGCAAATATGCATGCAACAATGACTCTACGAGTTGAGTTTTTAGGAAAGAAAACGTTAGTCTGTCTTAACACTTCTGCTACTATTTAGTATAGGGGCTTTCATGAGTTATTATGTTAAATAAGCATAGAACTCCGTAATTCAACTTGAATAATATTAAGTTTATACCTGTAACAAGTTTAGGCTCAGCCCTTTAGGAGGTTGACATCAGTATAAATGATTGTTTGAGTTAGCTAGACAGTGGTGAGAGATAGAGGGTTTTGTTATTTAGGAATATTTCTATTTATTATTTTAACTACTTAAAATAAATACTACAATAGTCTAATGTGGAACTATTGGTTTGTAAGTTGAAATCACAACAAACTGCTGTAGCTTAACATTGCCATTGGTTAAGTAGGCACATAAGGGCAACTGTATGAGGCATTCAGAATGTTACATGTGGTTTACATGTTTCAAATCAGACAGATTATTGATTGATATAAATCCAATATCAGGATGACCCATGACACCAAGAAATGGTTTAAAGATTTATGCCATTTATATATGTGATTAGTTGAAATCGTTATTTAACTGTTTGAAAGGTTACAGAAGAAATTGGAGACAGGGTTAAACCATGTCATGAAATTTTAAAAGAGAAATTTGACATGTGCACATCTCAGTAAAAAATTGTCCCACCATTCCTGACAAGTTCCCATCAATGGAAACAGAGGTCCACATTTCTAGAAAAGATTTACTTATGTTAAATAAATAAAATCTTTAAGGCCTTCGTTTTCATGTTCTCAAGATTTCGCAGAGTCCTGACTGTGAAGATATACTTAACTGCCTCTGTTTGCTAACTGATCGATATATATATATAAATAAATAAATAAATATATATATATATATATAGATATTTTGGACTAGGAGACTGACAGACTTACCTTGGTAAGAGTCCACTCTGTAGTCTTGAAATAGAAACACATAAAAGCACTTATGTGCTTTTCTATTTCAAGTTTCTATTTCAAGACTACAGAGTGGACTCTTACCGAGGTAAGTCTGTCAGTCTCCTAGTCCAAAAAATCTAAATAATCTTTACCAACCAAAACCAAAAAATATATATATGCAGTATGTTAAGTATCTTGTTTAGATTGAAAGAATGCTGCTGGATGTACTGTGGCCCAAACATTTAAACTATGAAATTTCAATAGTTTGGTCTTTTTTTTACAAAATGTTATATTGTGATTAACTAGGTTGCTGTGAGGAAAGCCAACCTATCTTAGTAAGTTCACCCTGTGGATGAACAAGATTTTATTTTTATCTTTTGCTACCTGTGCATCATTTGGGTCCTAACATGGTAGTAGATCTTGTATAACTAGCATACAAGGGGAAAGAAGTTAAATGATTTTCTCCTAAAATAATTATTAACAAAGATCAAATTAGGTATTACAAGAAATACAGAATTACTAATAACATTTTAAAGTTAGATCTATATAATTGTTTCAATATAATAACTAAGTCGAGTTTGAATAACATAAATGAAAAAAAAGTAAACAAAAAATATCATTGAAATGATGATAAGGGATATATATATATATATATATATATAGTGTGATACTTTACATTGTCCATTATTGTTCCGTTGCACTGACTTTATAAAATTGTTATTGTTAATTGTAAACAATTATTCCACCACTAAGTGCAATTATTGCACTTGGTGGTGGAATAATTGTTTACAATTAACAATAATAACTTTATATATATCGTAATATGTATTCTTGTGTATTAATAAAGAAATAAGTCAAAATACTAATACAAGAATTATTATTGAATTTACAATATATGTACATACATCAATCCTGAAACTTATAACTTAAACTTAGCTACACACGCCATCAAAAACAAACACACATTCCCCACATTAGAAAACGTACACCTAATAAAAAAAAGTACAAAAAGGCCTCAAAATGACGGAGATGATGATGGAGATACTACCAATCTTTGAATGTTAACTCGCATAAATACCAAGTAAGATTCTTGTTAAGTACATATAGTGGATATATATATTCAGATTAGATCAGATCAGATCAGATTTAAAAATAACGTCACGGTTGTTTTGTCAGAATTATAGTAAACAACCATCTCCCTAATAGTAATCAAGTATCCATGTTATTACTTGGCAAAAAAAACACTACTTACTGATGTTTCTCATTAGACACATTTCACAATAGATCAGTAACTTACAGCATTGAAGAATGCAGTAGTGTAGTGTGATATGTGTCTGCTGAAAAACATCGCTAATGTGTTTTTGTCAAGTGTAACTAATAAATAAATATTACTAAAAAGCCTCAGAACATACAACTCAAAAACTGCAAATATTTACTATTTACTTTAATAAATATATTAAAAAAATATATATTTTAATTCTATTACTGTCAAGATAAAGCAGTTTGTTGTAAATTGAACCTACAAACTAAAACTTATTGCACGTTATTGCAGCAACTCTATAGTCAACATAACCGGACTTTCATTATAAGGTGTACAAAGTTGTAACAAAACATAATTTTGTGGTAAGTAGAATAAATTTGTGAAAGAAACTGTTAAACAAGATCATGTAACTAACCTGATGACTATTAGATGAACTTGCGCTGCTGTTTGTAGCTAATGATGATGTTGATGAGTTAGTAGAAGATGTGCCTCCAACTGGTTGTCCTCGAGTTAACAATGACACTCCTAAACTACCCGTGTTATAGACCCTATGAGACCAAGAGTGTATAAAACAACATTTATTTAAAAGATAGAATGACGTTTCAGGTTAAATAAAATTATGAACAAACAGTAAACACAGGCTTAAAATGTAAAAGAAAAGTAACTTACTTTCAAAAACAAAATTGAATAAACTAAAATTACTACAGAGTTGATGTAAACAAAAAGTGTACATCACTTTATTTTATTATTAAGTGTATGGAAACACAAATTTGATCATGTAATGAAAATATCACTTACATTTTTGGCGATAACAAATATTAGCTGTTAAAATATTAAATTTAAATATAAAATTTAAACAATAGTTTAAAAAAATTAAACATCTAAATAACAAACAACAAATATGCTAAAAGAAATTTACATCAGAAATTTATGAATCAATCCATTACCAAAGATTATATACTGGATTAAAATTATTAAGTTTACTACAAGTAATTATTGCGTATAGTGGTGTAGTCAGAACGATGTTTGGAGGGGCACAATCCGAGGGGTCAGTGGGTGGAACTCTTCCAGGGAAATTTTGGACATTTTTATCTCTAGAATTCATATTTTATGCTATTTTGGCACTTAAAATTACAAAATTGTTGGATCGTCGGAAAGCTGTCTCGCTAAAACTATAAGCACTGTTATATAGGGTAGGCCATAATATTGTCTCCTAAAATTAAGTGGTTTAGTGGGGGCGTGTTCCCTCTGTGCCCCCCTCTGGCTACGGCCCTGATTGCGGAACTAAGTGAATACTTTAGAACTTACTTCCTGACGCATTTTGAAACAATCGTTACTCTTACAAAGCTGACACTCTATTGGCCAATACAGTGTCAGCTTCGTAAATGAAATGATTGTTACGAAGTGTCAGCTTTGTAAATGAAAGGATTCTTTCAAAACGCGTCAGTAAGTAAGTTCTAAACTATTCATTTAGTTATGCAATGATTACTTATAGTTTAATCAGTAAATTTTTGATGATTACAACAAATTTATTAAATGTGAAATTAGATATAATAAGTATAATTTAAGAAAATTTCAAGTAAAAAACTCTCTGAGATAAAAACAAGCAGCTTGAAGATGTCTGCTCAGAATAAATTTGCTTGTTTATATCTATTGAAATTTAATTCTGTTTTTATACAAATTACATATTTAAGACTTTGATTTATTTGTGAAAAGGCTTGAAATATATTATAAAAAGATTTGTAACTTCCAAGCAGTGTGTATAAAAATTGTATTAGCAATTTTAAGAAAAGTGAAAATTTTAGTATTGTACATTATACGTTTTATAGGTATTAAAAGTTCTAAAATATAAACTCGTAAAATTTCATTTAACAAAAGATAATACAATTAACAATTTCTAATACCATATATAACAACATACACCCCGAATGAAATTACTTAATTTGTCTTAACAACTTAAAGTATTTTAAACATATAAAATTTCTGTATGTTTGCTTAACCTAACAACAACTCCAAGCAGAAAATTTAGACACTTGTGAAGATCGCCACGAGCGATTGAAAACGTTTTATCTCAGTAAGTTTTTACAAATTTACAAAATTAGAGTTTGGATAGTCATAAACTAATGTAAAAATGATTAATGTTTTATTTACTTATTGTAATAGAATAAAACATTGATTATGTATATGTCCATTAACTGGAACGTCAGTTATCCAGACTCAATGTTTTTGTTCTTCTTTTCTTATACAAATGGGGTTCATCTCTGGCATAAAAATTTTCTGAGTTGAAAATCAAATCAAGAGTTTACACAACTAAAAGATTTATTTTATAATTTTAGACAAAAACACACTGTTTTAGAGTATACTTTAGAATGTTAAAACATTAATTTTATTTTAATGTTTACCTATGTGCAGTAGTTTATAATAAGTTCTTACTTATGTAAGTTCAGCTCTAACAAGCTGCACAAGACTATGTTCACTATTATTTATTTGTTTTATCATTGGTGTTTCGGCCATTTACATTATCTTATAGCCATTTTCAAGAGTTAAATTAAAACAATATGCACATACAATACAAAATAAAACATATAATAGTTAATTTTAAAACTGATGTCTATTGTTTCAATTTATCTCTTGAAAATAACCATAAGATAACGTGAATGGCTGAAATGATGAAAATAAAAGTGATAAATAAAATAAATAATAGTGGATATAGTAATAACATAATGAAAAATTAGCATTTTAACATTTTAATAATTTGATTGTGAATTAAAATGGATAAATTTGTTTATAAAAAACTGTGGCTGAAAATTGATCAACAGGTAATTAAAAAATCAGCTTCCTATAATTTTCATGATTGTTATTACTTTAGAAAATCACAACTTTTAAGTTTATCTTTAGGTATATACTACTAAAAGATAAAACAATAATTTTTCATAACAGCTAATGCAGTATGAATTGTTTATTAAAATAAAACATTTTTGTAAGACTTTTATAGTGAACTGTTTAGACTATTGACAAATGTTGTTATCAATATTTCCTTAGAAACATTATTATACAAGGCCATAAAGGGTTTTAACTATGTAATGAAAGTGATGTCGTTACAATAATGGTACAATACTCGCACCTTTATGGATACTGTCATTTTAATCGCAGGTTTTATTTAAACATTGCAGTAAAAAGTAATAATTTTTTCACTACATGGAGTAAATTGGATGGCTCTAAACAGTTTCTTTCTTAAAATTTTAGAGTTTTTTAAATCTCAGATAAGTCTCCCAGCAGATAACTGGCGCTCCCAATATTTTAAATCTCATAAAAGCTATGATTGTAAAATATTGTGTTGTTTCTCGACAAATATGTTTATACCACCCTATAGACAATTATCCACAAATCTTTATTATAGGCACAGTTATAAAAACGGAAGTAAAATTAATATATTATACAATGATATACATGATAACTTTTAATTCCATGCGTAAAAATATAATTTATTCTTACCTTGGTCCAAGGTTTCCAAGAACAGAGAAAGATGATGAAGATGACGATGAACTAGAAGATGCAGAGGATGAAATGGTAGGATTTAGTTTATTATTTTGGTTTGCTAAAGGCGTTGCTAATCCTTTGTTTGCACCCGCTGGTATTGGTATACTATGGACTACATTCATTAACTGTTGTTGAGTAACATTATTATTTAAATTGTTCACACTATTGATATTATTTTTTGATGATTCAGTAGAATCTGCTGAAATACTTTCTAAACCTTCCCCTGCTGGCCTACGGTTCTGAGTATTGTTAATGTTTTTTATTCCTAACAGAGGTTGTGTCACATAGTTTACAGTAAACTTTGTATTGTAAGGTAATGTTTGATATTTAGGATCTGATTTACTAGCACCGAATTCGGGTAACACTTCTACAATATCACTTTTTTCATCTTTCACTTTGTAACCTTCATCGATGGGTGAATAATTCTGATTTCCTGTTGATGATACACCACTTTTATTAACATTAGTCAACATTTTCATATTAAAATCGTCTTGCACTGAAAACCTTTCATGATTATAGATTTGATGATCTGTTATGTTGGTCTCTGACGGATGAGGTCTTCTATTAAGATAAGGGGGTTCTTTATTATCTCGTTCGATTTTAATTTCGTTTCGTAACTGGAAAGGATGCTGATGTGAAGGCTGAAGTTGTTTCTGAGATTCCTCTATGTCTCCCTGCTGATTCTTGGATGTTACTAATGGTACATGATGGTAAGGTTCAATAGCTGCAATGTTGCCAGATGTAAGTGGTCTGATCAGCTGTTTATTGCCTACATTATGACTTTGGTGATACAACTGCTGCTGTTGCTGGTGGTGTTGAATTGTAGATGCAGATAAAACATTCCTGTCAAACACAAAAGTTTTCGGTGTAAATATATTTGGAACTTGCCAAAAATTGGTTAAAACAGAACTTGAAAAAACCTATTTCACAGAAAATATTACACAGTTCTAATTAGTGAATAATTCGAAATTTATTTAGACAAACATTTATATGGTTCTCTTGTTGCAAAAATATATTTGCGTTACAAGAAGAGAAACTTTTAAGCTCTGTTTAACAGCCTTAACTTTAACGAAAAGCTTGGCGTTATTGGTAATGATTTCTTTTGTAAAATTTTAACATATAGGCTATCAATTTTTTTTGTATCTCTGTTTTTGGTTTTCAACTCGAGCTCAAATTTTTTAAAAACTAAATACATTCTAAAACGGGTTTCAAAAAATGTGGTTAATGGAACAATTTTGTTTATTTTAAAGTTGTATTTATTGAATGAATTTGAAACTATGTTTGAATTGCTATAATTTTATTACTATTTATGGTTATATTACTCAAAGCCTAGTTTTCAACAGTGATATAATTTTTAATTTAAAAAAATTACATTATTAAAAAAAATGTAAATACAGTGTAAACAATAGCTGCACATAATAAATTTAATAAAACCCATTTGCTTGTTACTTTATTATAAGTAAAAGGTGCCACAGTAATTTAGGAAAAAATACAGGTGTATATATTATGATTGATAAACATAGTTTATTAATAATTATGGCTGAAGTAATAATTATTGATGTCTATGGAGTAAACAACTTGATTTCTAACTTAAAGATTGTTACTAATCCGAGTAGCACCAAATGCTGGTATCCTGTCTCTTTCTTTACCCATGTGAATATTATTAAAAGGAATTTATTATTATTATTAGACGAGTGTAACATACTAATATATGTTCAAGTGCTTTTAGTTAATTCTAAGGTTTTTTATAATTTACTCATATTATATTTCTAAGTTTTTATGTTTTATAATACAACTGTCAATAAATTTTAATTATTTTTGAATAAAATACTAACTGAATGAAATACATTTTGTACGTTATATGAAATGAATAAATTGGTGAATCACAGGTAAAGATTCAAGCTTCATAGTGAGTATAAAATATAAAACATTTGAGTTTTGAGGAATAAGAAGTTCTGTTATGTTTTCTATCTGTTATTGCATCATCAAATACTGCAACAGTTATTTTTCTTACTTTTCAGAAATGTTAATTGTTGTGGGAAAACTAAACTTTGCCTGATTTCTTTACTTTATAAATAATGCTGTTATTTTCATAATAAATCTAGAACTCAATTTTTCTGTAGCTTGGATTTTGAGGCTTGATAATATATCTAATGATTGTAGTTTCAACAGCAAATTACAACAAAAGCTTGCTATCCTTCTAAATAATATATAAGTTTAATTAAAATTTGTATTTGAGTTAAGCATTTTAACAGCACCATGTAAAAACGTATAGTGTAATAAATTTTCAAACATCTTACTAGGACAAAACCTTTTGACTGCACTTAAACAATCGTCTCATTTTGATATTCTTTATAGATAAAGAAAAATCAGATTCAGCTGGGAGTATCAGGTAATTGTTATAAATACACAAGCTATGTAGAATGGACAGAAATGTTTGCAAGAGGTATTTTATAACTATAATGAAATTAATATAGATAATAAAACTAGTAGATTACATAATATTTCACTAGGAACTACATACAAATATATTTACCCCTACACATCGAACATAAACTTTAATAAACATAAAAATACACTTTAAAAAAATGAAAAAGTATTTATTTTCTTCAGTTACATTTCTAGTTTAATTCTTTATCCAGTATAACATAAACCTAAATGGTTAATACTCAATCTTTAATTCTAAGATAATGAGTTTTATTAATTCTTAGTATATTCTGAGTTGTATATTTACAATAATTATAAATAGATTGATTTTTTCTCAAAACAAGGACTTATATTTGATTTTCTCCATTCAAAGATGTAAAGGAATATTCAAAAAGATTAAATTGAAGATGTATTCAACATTTTTTCAAGTATTTTAAAATTAATACTGAAATGTCTTCAAAAGAAGAAACCCTAACTTAAAATTAACATTAAACAGTACATAATTTGAATTGGTTTTGAATTCAATGATAACTTCGTGTGAGTTTACTTAAAAATGCTTACCTTAATTGTTGTTGTTGCTGAGAGTTGGCAGCCTTGTTACTCGCAGCAGTGATCTGATTGGCCAACTGTTGATTCAGAAGGCGCTTCCTATGTAACCTGTCTTGTAATTCTGATATTCTCTTATCAATACTCGCCATTTCTTCTTGTCTCTGTGTTAAGGCTTCCCGCTGTTGGTTGAGGCGTACATTTTGTTGTTCATTTAATTTATTCCGATACTGCAAATGTTAAATAAATGTTATGAATCTTTAAATAATATAAACCGAAACATAAATATATGACAATAAACCTAATTTAAGTTGTTAGTATTGTCTCCATATTTGGTCTTAAAAAATAGTAAACATGAATAAATATAAAAATAAAGTTTTTTAGCATGTTTCTTAAGTGGTGTTGGTTAATACAAAGATTACTTTAAAAAATTTAATCATGAAGTAATTAACATATTACTTACCAAAATGAATATATTATGAAAAATGAATAATTTCACAATTCTTTAACAGAAAAGTTTCATTTTAAAACATGATATAATCATTTAGTTGTTATTTAAAAAGTTTAATGTTTTACATTTAACTTAGATGCTTTTTAAGTGAGATTTAACACTATTTATTCAGTAGTGTTCTTGAGTATAATATTGGCTTTTTTATTTAGAAAATCTAGCCAAATTCTTAATAGAAAGTTAACGAAATCATAAACTGACCTTGATTTGTCAACAGAAATCAAATACGTGAACTAATTCTATCCTCTATTGTACTTCATTACTTAGAGTTACAATATCTAAATTTATGTATGTATAACTTTAACAATGTTGTAATTGTATGGTTGCAACTTGTGGAATCGTAACTGTTTCTCTTTTTAAACCTACAACACAAATATCTTAACAAAGGCTTAAGGAAATATAAATTCAAATTGTAAGTTCTTCATTTCAAAGCATAGTTACTGTAAAGCGGGGAAAACTAGAAGATTATAAACTACTATGAACCTAAGTGTAACTCCTCAATTTAAAGCTCAAAAAGGGCTGAGGTTTAACTGACGAAGACGTCAGTGACCGAAATGGCTTTAACTCAACTATTTCTGAAGATGAAGTAAGAGAGTAAGATCTCCTCTCTGTTCATGAGATCTAAATGTTCATGAGCAACATTTACATGCTGGCCATTTTATTACCCTTGAGAAACAATATTCCAGTCGCAAAATTGAGGTTTCCTTTTTAACTTTGGAAACACTGACAGATTGGCCATGCATAGAGGCTGTACAGCCCTGAAATTTTCTATGGTTGAAATGAATTAGGCAAATATTTAAAACTGAAATAACTTATTTACCGTGAAAGATCTCTTGATAATTCAAACCTTCCTTACTATACACAAAGAGCATTCAAATTATATTTACATTTAGTTACAGAAGGTTACATTCCTTAATTGAGGAAATGTTATCATTCTTTTATTTATCTATATAGCACTCTTTCTTTCGCAAACCAATTTTATAAAAGAATGAGCTCCAAAGTTTTCTGATTTTTTTTGCTGTCTCAAAAATGAAATAGCTACATTGAACTTTGAGTTTCAACGTTGTTGTTAAATATTATCTTATCTCCTGTTCTTAGTTTCTAAATAAATATGAAAATACAAACCATGGAAAACATTCTGTAAAAACAGTTATTTTTCCTGTACAACGACTGGTTTTAACACAATATTGAGAAAGATGTGACCTGAAGTTGGTGGTCACTATTGTTGGAAAGACATAAGATAGTGGTCTAACAAATGAAACTAAAAACAATGATTTTCCCGTGCTTTTTTAAATTTGACAAACTGCTGTAATGTGCCTATAATTGCTTGTAATAGGCAAAGAAAACCAATCAATAGATTATTGTTAAATAAATTGTTTAAAATCCATTCACATATTACAATCTTATCATTGATTATATTTGTTTGCATAACAAGACATACAACTATGATCTTTATTTATCTAATGTAGAAGAAGATTTTTTGATAATTTTTAATTGATTGTAAAGCCTGATCGCAAATTAAAAAGTGCTAAAAATGCAAAGAGGTTTAAATAATTATTTAACTAACTAAGACAATAAAATATGATCTCAGTGTTATCTCTGAAAAAGACAAAACACGTCACATGAAAACCAAGCAACTATGAAAATAAAACAACTGTATTCAATCAACCTACATTAAAGAACACAAAAGTAATCCCACAAAATTTAATCTAATAGATGAAGCCAAAATACTTGTACTTTTCTTTTGAAAATAATAGAATTGTAGACTAGTTGACAATTGAGATAAAGCCTTTAAGCTGACATGTATGTCTGAGATGTGTAATAATTATTATGATTATTCACTACATGCCTTTGAATTATACATGATTTGTAATGATACTCTAACAACAGACATTTTTTATAAAGTACTAAATTTAATACACATTATTTAATTTAAACATTAACAAGTAATTGATTTGTAATGAAAAAAATCAAATATTTTAACAAAATAACTGCCAGGGAAATGAAAACTTCCGAGAAAAACGTTTTGCAATATAAATAATAACATCTCTTTAAAAAATCGTTTCTTCAATATATGGCCTAAAATCCCCTAACAATTATTTATTGTAAATATGGGAAACTAGAATGTGCCTTTTTACATCTGTGTACATTTGACCACAGTATACTTGAGGTGGTGGTGTAACCTACTTGGAAAATGTGTGCAAGAAACGCCTTTTATTGTATCTAGAATCACCCTTGGTAGGATAAGATTTTTAAAAAACCCTTAGTTACAATGAAAGTAAATTAATAACATAACATCTATGATCATTTCCCTAACATCATCATCAGAAGATAATGAGGATTTTAATGCTTAACTAGCATAATCAGAAAGATACAACAGCTCTGTTCAGTTCACTAAATTACTAACATTTTCTATTAAACACTTTCACAATTCTATAGTTTAATACTATGAGGCACAATCTGACCTAACTGCTCACAGTAGTTACATATTATCACATTGGCTGTGGAAGTCTTGTGTTACATCTGATCTAGGTGGCTGGTAGTAGCCCTAATAGTTAATATAATTGTAAAAATTCTTTATAGGAATCTTTGAATTCAGTTTGACCTTAGTTTTTGCAAAATGAGGCTTATTTCTTAGAAGTGTTGCCAACAGCCATTAAACATAGTATTAAACAGGACAACTTGCACCACTCTTTATTAGTGAGTTCAATTTTTAATTCTAAATATAACTACACCTTAAAATTTAGGTCAACCTTAATTAATTAATTGTCAATTTTAAAATTGTAAAACCAAGTTTTTTGATGGTTTAGAACATAGGTTCCCAAACTGGAGAGAGCACCCCCTCCCCTCCTGAAGGACGTGAAGGCAAGTGGGGGGGGGGGGGTCGAGAACAGTTGGAAAGTAAAGTAATAAGATAAATTAAATATATTTAATACATACAATGTATTATAGAAACAATCTTGATGTTGCTAATGACTTGGATTGTGTCCTTACTAAAATACAACCTCAAATAAGCATGCTAATGTAAAATGCAAACTCAAGCATTTCATTATCAGATTTTTCTCTTATCAGTTAAAATGTACCTTACAAAATAAAACTTGAAATGTTATATAATGTTTCTTTGTAAGTAGGCCTATGTATAAATAAATATATTATTTTCAGTATATTTATTATTTGATTCTTTTTCATATGTCATACCATTCATTTATAGTGTAAAGTGGAGGGGAAAACGTTTGGGAACCCCTGGTTTAGAACATAAATACTACTCAACCTTTAAACTCAAACTGCATACTCAGTCTTTCCTCAGGTGTATATTTAACTCAACAAAGCTTGACAGTTAGAATTGAATGAAAAAAAAATTAAATAAGCTCAAAGGTTCACTTGATACAATGGACACAAACCAGCTGCCCTTACTCTATGGTAAAGTAATTGGAAGGGAGGCATTTGACAAAAAAAGGCAGTGGCAACTAATTGTTGCCATATGCCCAGCGAAAGGGATTCACAATAACAAGTTAAATCACTCACACTCAGTCTCGATCAGTATCTGTGGGTATTATGTGATATGTTGTCCATGAAAATAGATTATATATTTTATTGTATAACTTGTTTTTGTGTTATATTTAAAAATTGATGCTGGGCAGAGGGATTTGTTACTTAATATATATTGAGATTGATGTTTGTGGTGTTTGTATGTTGGAAAATATTTTGTTTAAAACTTTTGCTTTTTATATGATTTGTAAAATGTGTATGTTTATGTTAATGTTAGTATACGTGTTTGACATGTGTTAAGTTAAGTGTGTTCTGCCTTTTTTGTTATATGGGAATGACATTTTATAAGTGTTTAAGAAATAGGAGAATGAAACGAAAAATATCTCTGATATATTTCTAAAATTAAACAAAACATAGATTATATATCTAATTTTGCTAAAACTCTTAATTACAAGACAATGTACTTCAAAAACTTGTAACGCAGAAGAAAGCTTGATGACCTTCAATAAAAATAACTAATTTCTAAATCTAATCATACTTTTGAGTTATACTCATAATTTTGGTCATGCTGATGTTTTGCTTAATATAAGCTTAAATTAACCCATAATTGTAAAATGTTTAGTTTTACAAAAAATATTTGAATTAAAATAGGACTCTATAAAACTTTCTAGTTACAAAGCTATTTGACAATTTCTAAGTTTAAGGTACATAAGTTAGAGTAAAATCCCAATTATCTGCAAGGTAAATAACTGGGGATAAAAATATCTTGGCTGCCCAATTTTTGCCCCCAATGTTGTTACACTAGTTCAACCAATGAAGTGGGGAGTAATTGCAGCAATGAAGGCAATTGTGAGATCTCAAACAGTTTTGAAAAAGTTACAAAATTTATAACCCGTGGGTTATAATCTTTAATATCGTTACTGCAAAGGATTCAACCAAAGCTTTAACTCGTTTGGAGTCATTGGGAAATATTCTAGTTGAATGATGAATCAGATGACAACCAAATGGCTCAGGCAGAGAATGTAGACCTTCCTATCACTAACCTGGTTAGTTTAATGAGGGTGAGAGTGTGATAGATAGAGAAAACAATAAAATGGTTGAACTGTAAAAGTAAAGGAACTCAGGGTCATAAACACAGTTGACTGAAAAATTGATATGAAGATGAATGCAGTCAACAGTTAAGGAAAAGTGTTTTCTCAGAAGTAATGTTTTAGTTTTATTTTGTATAACATTCGAAACTGCTTAACTTTTACACGTTATTCATGATTTTCACTATCGACCGTACAAATTCCGCTTAACTACATAGGTAATCAGAAATTTAAACCTACTGCAAATTAAAATTTTCTTAAAAACTTTCACCAAGAGGCAATCCTGTAGACTTACCATAAGTTCTCGCCTCAATTTGTCCAGCTCTTGTGTGGCAGCTGAAGGTTGTGTCGTCTCCCTTGCCGCACCTCCACGACCTCGTCTTAGCTCTTCCAACTGTCTTGTAAGCTCCTCCACTTTGGCAACCGCCACAGATAATTCTTTCTCCTTTTCATTGAATAACGCTCTGATTGAATCAAGATCTGACGCTGAAAAAACATTACTATTACAATGAATGCTAATGCTTACAATGTATAATATTTCATCTAAAGCACAAAAAATAATTTATTCACCCAATCTATTAAGATTACTATCCTCTTAACCAGTAAAAGATAAGTACAGTATATGCAAATGTTTCTATTTACTTCCAATTGTGGCCCTCAAACTAGTCTAAAATAACTTCAATAACTTCGTTAATTATTTTTGTGAGTTATTTATTTTTACCTTACTACTCAGGCCTTACCACTCATCTTACCACTCACCTTACCACTCAGGCCTTACCACTCATCTTACCACTCAGGCCGGATGTTATGTTTGGCAAGGTGAAACAAAATATTACAACCAAACATTAAGTACTTGGTTTCCTTTTAATATTTCCGCACGCTAGTTACAGGGGTGTAGCCAGGACAATGGTTTGGGGGGCATAGCCCCTGTTAGGTGGGTGTAACCTCCCTGGGAAAATTTTGAACATTTGATCTCTATTTCATCATATTTTATGCTATTTTGGTACCTAAAATTACACAATTGTAGTGTCGTCGGGAAGCTGTTTTGCTAAAAAAGTAATTAATTACTTTGGGGGGAGGGCACGTGCCCCCCCTCTGGTTACGCCACTGGTTATTTAATTGATACACACATCTTTGTTCCACATAGAGATCAGTTCTAACTCTAGCAACCCTGTCTAGGCAAACTATAATTCATCTCTTCTCCCAGTGCCTAGCAGCACTGTTCCATTTCTCTTGCCTCCGTTCTGTCTGAACTCCACCTAATATTTACTATTCTCTCTTTCTATACATGGGTGTACCAAGAAGACATCTCCCTAAAAACCCTTAAGATAGGTTGCTTTGAATGATGCTCCTTAACTCTTCATATATGGCGCAGCATTTTCTCTTACCCCCAACAAGTGATATTACTCCTCACTATAATCATATCTATTGTTTTCATTTCCTTTCTCTGTTCAAGTATCTTAGTAAGAATATTAACAATTTATTTAAACTTGCAGTTTTTGTGTTGTACATTTTGAGGCTTTTTTTATTTATAACAATTTTCAATTATAATTGGATTATTTTAAGATATGTTTAATATTTTAAAGACAAGAAGCTATTGTTGACTCGAAAATTAGGTGAAGTCAGTTAGAAAGAGATAACTTAAATAGCTTGAATACTTTACAGTGGGTATTATGGGAAAACGCAAAGATGTGGAGATTAAGCAAGATTCAAGACGCATTAAGAAAACACATCCAAGACATTAAGGGTATACCTGGATACTACATCCATCCATATTAGCAATTTACAGACACATGAGCTTATTTGATTTAAAATAAATAACCTTAAAATTTGTTTGAATTAAAACATAATATCAACTAGAATTTAAATCGAACTATAAAAAATTACTACACACAATGTTAAAAAATGTCCACATATGGTGTATATAAGGATATATATATATATATATATATATATATATATATATATATAATTAGTAGTTCGTTATTTGAGAAATATACTATATCTGCTGCACACAAATATTCAACCAATTTTTTATTTATAATTAAGTTACAAATAATTATTAATACATTCTGCTCATGATCTGTATGAGGTAATAAAACTGCCTAAAGGCAGCTCCTAAACTTCGTGATGACAAAACTGTTGTTTGTACGATAAGATCTTAGTCATTCAACTGATGGGAATAATTAAATTCTCACCTCCCAGTTCTGTTCCTGCCAAAAGGAAATTGTAATAATGTATACAATTAAATCCCAGAATCATCTGTCTTTCCTACATTTCAATTCACATGACTCGGTCTTACTCAACATAAATTCACTCAACTTATACAAACATTACTAACATTTGCTTTCTCTTATGCATTAATACATCTGAATGTTACAAGGGAACCTGGTTAGAGCATCACCATTAATTTTATATTCATGTATTCAATAAACTTCAATATTTTAAAATACAATAACCAACATGACTTTTTATTTTACGTATTAAGTTTCATATTCGACAAGGTTTCTAATTTCATTATGTATTTTGTTAGCACAAGGCCAGCCTGGTGAATTAAATATAAATTTCAAGATTGTGATAATTTTTTTAGACCAAATGGTAGATACTTCTAATTTTATACTACCGTAGAAAAAGTTATTCAAACTTGGCTTGTACAAACTTTTGTCCATAAATCTGAAATATGTTTTCTTTTTATTATTAATTTCTAATAACTTATACTTTCAGAAAAACTTCAATAAAACCACAAAAATAAGATGCTTTTTTATCGCATCCCTATTTACTAATGGTGATCAATTTTGTATCCTAAAATGGAAATAGACAGTACAAAACAACAACTTTCCAAAACAATTCAGTTTGTATCAGTCAGTTCAATTCATATTGACATTGACAGTCTTAAGTCAATAATGCTACATATCTCCCAGAACTCCCAAACTCATTTAAACAAACAGTAAGGGAAAACAAATAAAAGACATACACAAAACTCACAAATTAATCATTTATAGACTTATAGACGTTTCAATGACAAAGTTATCATCATCAGTGAGTGTTGCTACTACAAACTCTAACATACAACTTAAGTCAATAAATGATTAATTTGTGAGTTTTGTGCATGTCTTTTATTTGTTTTAACATAACCTCACAAGCTAAGGTCAAAGAATAATTGTATAAAAAGTAAGTGGTATTACAGGCAAGTGTTTACATATTAATATACCACATGATGAAATGTACAAGTCAAAAATATTCATTTTTCAAGCAAACTTAATTTTTTGTTAAAGATAAATAAGGTTTGTTGAAATTTCAATTCAGGAACACAATTTCTTTAATATCATCTTGTCCATTTTCCTCTGTCTTGTGTGAAGTGTGCCTAAGACACACTTTATAATCATTCGTTAATAACCTTAAGCGTGTTTTTTCCTAAAAAACTCTATCCTAACTGAACACTTTGTACGTATATTGTAAAATAGGTATATAGTAAATTAATGAGGCAGTAGTTTAAAATCATATTTTGTTTTATAAGGAAACATTGAGTTTGCTAAAGCTTCCCATGTGTTTATAATATTATGTTATGTTTGTCTTTTAACCAGAATTTCTGATTTATATTATTTCTTCTATTTATAAATAATAAATAAAAACAAGTTTTATAAAAAAAATTTCAAGCAAATTCCTACTGAGGTCAAGAAAAAAATGTCATTGTTTGCTTGTTTCCAGTTTGTTTGTTTATTTTATTCCTTTCATTCATTTTTAACTTTATAGCACTATTTATGATAATTTGTGGTAACCATGGCTACAGTTTAAGGTTGTACAATGGAGGTTTCGACGAGAACCAGAACAAATTCATATACGTCTTTGAGATATTCATTTCTTTGTACTGGAAATTTGGCTCAATTCCAAAGGGCGTTAGACTTTGAACATGAAGATTCATAGTTCGCATCCGGATAGACCCCCAAAATTTTATATTTGAATTATTGAATAAATGTTTGAAAAAAACGTATTAACATTAATTGTCATCAACTATATGTTTAAAAAAATTTATTTGAACTTGATTGGATTAATAAAACATATTTTATTAACGATTGAAAATTTGTGCAAGATATATATCAGGAGAGTGTGAGCTAATCGAAGGAATTTAATAACAATGTTTTTTGTATCTGAAAAAAAATGAGCAGCAGCCATGTATTGTATACTATAACCAATACGATAATGTAGCCTACTATAGATTAATACGATTAAACAAGAAGACATTTGGAATTACTTTTTTAATACAGATTTGATCACCACGTATCTCATTGTGCACTTTGTCACGCCTCTTACATTCCGCTAGATATCACTACCATAATGTTATTACAAAGCTTTCATCGACCAACCGTGTTTATATTACGCGACAGGTGTACGGCGCAGTTTGGCAACATCGCAGAGGGTGTGTGGCCCTTTGGAATGCGGTCCTTCCCCCCTCCTTTATTGGCGGGAAACCTCGGCTACAGCCTTGACCATCTCGTAACATGCGAAAAATCTCTTCACGCCCACTGCTAATTAGCAGCTGCTCGTATTTCTATGTCAATGAGTTTTGATTTATTTTGATTTTGACCGGCCTAAAACAAAAATGCACTTCACCGTTTCGCTACAAATCGTAAGATCTAATTGTAATTTTCAAAATAGGTAATAACTTACGATTCCTTCTAAGTGAATGAACGTATTGCGTTTATTGGCGTGAAAAAGCAAATTTTTATTCTAGTTTGTACTAAGACATAAACAAGTTTAAAGTTAAACATTTCATATATATTATATGATTTTAAAAATTGTTAACTTAATATGGAACACACCGTTTATGTAGACAACATTCTAAAGCATGTGCTTTTATATTTTGAACATCGGTTAGATGTGTGAATTATAGATGGCCTCTCCTGTACACTATGCAAAGCAGGATATTAAGATAGCACCAATGGTGTACCATTGGGTATAAATACCAAGCACCAAACATAAATGGACAACAAACATACATTATTTTTAAAAATATAACCCACCCTTTTAAAGGTTTTTTAAAGAGTAAACTGTGAACGTATAGGACTTGTTAAGTTGATTAGAGCTTAGCTAGGAAGAACAATTCACAACGGCAAATATTAAAATAGTAATTAAAATCTCACTACACTCTAGTTTATTAATTCATACAGACTAGTTTCGACGACGAGTCGCCTTCATCAGTGATTGGCTACTAATAACGAATCTTCTCAAACCAAATCAATATGTGGTTTGATAGACTCCATATCGTTCAATACTAATTACTGTATTAGTACATAAAGTAACACAATCTTCATGAAATAGAGAAAAAATAAATATCTTCATTTTTGTTTCATGAAGATTGTGTTACTTTGCGTAATGAAAATTAGTATTATACGATACGGAGTCTATCGTTAAATTTTATTGTGGTTTGTGAAATTTGTTAGTAGTAGCCAAACACTGATGAAGGCGACATCGTCGTCGAAACTAGTCTGCATAAATTAATAAACTAGTGTGTAGTGAGATTTTGTTCATATTGTAAATTTTAAAAATTGGTATATTTTAGATGATGTAAAAAATTAAGCCGACATATCTTCTTATAGATAGGTTAAGCCAATATTTTATTATTTCTTTATTCTTTTGAAAAGATGATATCTCGCAGGCAGAAATTTTCTTCCAGTCAAATATCTAGCTCAGTTTGATCAATTAGATCAAACTTTACAATAAATTCAGTCAGTGCAGCGTGCTTGTGTACGAGCGCTTCCCGAGAACTGCAACCTCGTGTAACATTTTTATGGAAAATTTTCCGTTTCTTCAAATACCAAATTATTTTGGTTGACCAATGATTGTTTGAGATATTTCATAAACTATGATATTTTGCAACTAATTTGTTAAACAAGTAATATAAACAAAGATTTTTTAAGTCAATTCCTATTTGGGTCAACACAGACAAATTTTATTTTAGTTGCTTTTTTATTAAATAATTTCAATTATTATAAATAAGGTAACATAACCTATGCGTTAAAGCAGCTGTTCCTCCACATAACCTATAGTATAAAATCAGCTGTTTTATGAAACCAGATGTTATCACTTATTTTAAGCCGAACGGGACGAAATAATTATATTGCTACACCTTGCCTCTTTTGTGAAAAGTTTTATTCCCATATAAAACTAAAATTATTTCGTTAAATTTAATTAATGGATTATTATTTGAAAATCTCTATTAACACACACACACACACACACACACACACACACACACACACACACACACACACATATATATATATATATATATATATATATATATATATATATATTATAATATTTATTCTTGTGTATTAATTAAGAAATAAACCAATATACAAATACAAGAATAATTTATTAAATTTACAATTCAAAGCTTTTCGTTGGCAAACAGTACCAACATCCTCAGGAATACTAGACTTCAATGAGTATTCCTACAAGTCTCTAGTATTCCTAAGGATGTTGGTACTGTTTGCCAACGAAAAGCTTTGAATTGTAAATTTAATAAATTATTCTTGTATTTGTAAATTGGTTTATTTCTTTATATATATATATATATATATATATATATATATATATATATATATATATATGTGTGTGTGTGTGTATTGATAAATCAAGTAGAGCATGACATTAAAGAGAGAACTTAAACGTTTATTTAACAAATAATTCTCTATTATAACTTAGTATTTCCATTCCATAATCATTATCAATTATTATAAGTTTTTAAATTTATTAAATTAACATATAAAGTGACAAGTTTAAACTAGTGCTAGTACTGTATAAAAATCGATGTTTTAAGCGTCACTGCAAGCCAAATATTTTTATTTGTGAAAAACATACAAAGTCAAGCCTGTCATAAGAAGTAGTTGCTGTATTTCAAAAAGTTTGGTAAGAATTAAAGTAGCTATTGTAAGAGTAGCTCTGCTAAAAACATAAGACTGAATAGGATAATATTTTGACAGCCCAATTATACCGGCCCAAAATACGGCCCAGTTAATAAAATTTTACTTTTTGCACACTGTTATACTTTTTCCAACAGCGAAAATGTAATTCTACATTGACATACAGTATTTAAAGCCATTGTTTTAAATTGAGCAATCTCTTCCTAGCAGCGAACACATCTCTTCTCGTGGTTAATTAAAAACGTAAAGAGATATTTTCTAAAGCAAACCTACGGATGACAGATTAGCGGGCAATGAATCTTCAAAGCCTACGTGATGGCGGTTTGAAACAATAATTTGTTACGCTGTTATTTCGCTGACACTAACGGGTGATATTTTAGGTAAGCCTGTTTCTAGTGACTGGGCATAAAGTGAAAAGGGCATCATTATTCCAAAATACCAATCCGCCATTTATTTGCAAAACGTTTTCCCAACAAGGTACACTGAAAATACTGAACGCATTAAGCTTTATAAATTGTGGGGAAAATGAATGTGTTATAATTTTATTTTTGTAAAAAAACTATACATTCTTGCATCTCCCGAACTGCGAGAAGTGTCATTTTATTAGTAAATACAAAAACATTTATATGATGCCAGTATTTTAATGAGAATACTTAAAGAAGATATTTTTGTTGTTTTCGTATACTTTTTGTTCGTTTGGACTATAAGATAAACGTGTAAACTATTATAATAACAAAATAAGATAAAATTAGGATTACATTAAATTAAAATAAGTTATTAAGAAATAACATTCCCTATTGAGTTTAATAGGCTAGCGTAATGTTTCTTTTCTGTAAGTAACCCGACGTTTAAAATTAAACGTTTTTAAATAAACAATTATAATAGCCCTACATTTTCATACTTATAAATTTTTCTTATGTATATATTTCTTTGTTTACTTTACTAAAGAAGTAGAGGTTTAAAATCACTAGATATTTTAAAATAGTAAAATAATTTTAAATAGAAAAGGTATAAATTGACAAAGTATAAATATCCCTGGCTGAAAACTAAGAACTAGCCGAAGGTAATTTAAAAATCAATAAAGAGTTATAGCTAAATAATGAAATCAAAATTAAACTAAACAAAATATCTAAAGAATAAGTAAAAAAACATTGAAGAATTAAGTGATCAAAGAATTAGAGAAAAGAAATAAGATAGTATCACATTATAAACAACAATACAGTACTTAAACAATTGCAAACAACTTCTAGGTATTTTACTGTTGCTAAAATTTTACAACAAAGAATTTATTTTTTTAGTAGGAGAATTCTATATGGTTGCTCTCTGTACAATTCTGAAATCAATTCAATCCTAGCGTACTAAGTAACAACATACAGATTCCCCAGTGACGCAGTGGAGGTGAAATCAAGTTGGCTTAACCTCGTCCCCGATTAGTTCTGTAATATTCCCACAGCAGTGAATCCTGCATCAAGTCCCATCACAGATTTATAAAGCATCAGGTAATAGTACCCCACATTGTACATACGACACAGTTAAGTCTATAATATTACACAAGCTGTGTTGGTTGTGCTTACTCATAAAGTGGCTATAAGCGAAGTGGGTTTTAATCAGTTCAATCTATTATTCCACACTCTCCCTAATATATATATATATATATATATATATATATATATATATATATATATATATATATATATCGTGTTCAAATTTTAAATAATGAGTAAAATAATGTTTATTCATTTACGCACGTTCAAATAATTTTTAGAAAACTTTTAGCGGATGACACGATGGTATACAGTTTTCTCAAATATTAATTAGTTAATTAAATTTAAAAAAATAATTTTAACAATTAATTTAGCTTCCTATTTTTCCACTTAATATTGTGATTCTGTCATATGTTTATACATATTTATATTAATTGTAATTATTTAATAAAAGGTAACTAAAATAATGTTTCTTTGTTGACCTCAGTAGGAACTGACTTGAAATGTTTTTAAAATATTATTAAAAAAAAAATATTAAAATTTTATTACGATTCTATTATAAATAAATTAGTTAGTTTGTGTGTGTGTGTGTGTGTGTGTGTGTGTGTGTGTGTTAGTGTGTATGTGTGTGTGTGTGTGTATGTGAGTGTGTTAGTGTGTATGTGAGTGTGTTAGTGTGTATGTGAGTGTGTTAGTGTGTGTGTGTGTGTGTGTGTGTGTGTGTGTGTGTGTGTGTGTGTGTGTGTGTGTGTGTGTGTGTGTGTGTGTGTTAGCGTGTGCGTGCGTGTGTGTGTGTGTGTGTGTGTGTGTGTGTGTGTGTGTGTGTGTGTGTGTGTGTGTGTGTGTGTGTGAGAGAGAGAGAGAGAGTATGTGTATGCGTGTGTGTGTGTGTGTTTGTGTTAGCGTGTGTTTGTTAGCGTATGTGTGTTGAATTACTTGAATGAGACAAATGTTTTCAATTTTTGAAACTCCTTTTAACGATTGACCCTCTGAGCATGAAAGTTACAATTATGTTTTTGGAATTGACTTAGGCTAAACGACTATGATGACTAAAAATAAATAAATGTAAGTTTTTCTTATTTTCTATAACGTTTAATTTTAATAATATATTTCCTAATGTTAAACAATTTTATGTAAAAAAAAGTTCTGGGAAACTGATTTTCTAATTAATTTTTTTTTTTTTAATTTCTAAAGCATGTTATCTCAACATTTCCTTATGCGAGTAGAAAATAATCCATATTCCAAACAATAATAAGTTAATTAGAGCTTAGATAGTGAGAACTATTCACAACGGTAAAAATTAAAACAGTCAACTGTAAATCTCACTACACATTAGTTTATTAAAACAATTAAACTAGTTTCGGCGACGATGTCAACTCCTCAGTGCCACTACTAAAGTTATGATTCGAAATAATCTATAACTTTAGGTAACAATTAAAGTTTGAAAAACTTTATGTGTTATAATACTCAAGGCTGTAAACAAAAGCTGCGTCTCGAACATGTTCTTACATCAAGGAACCGAGCTCTGTACAAAAGGTGACAGCTTGTTTTTAAAGAAGCACAACTTTTAAAGTGAATTGCCTAAAACGGCTTCCCAAACAAAATATGAAACGGCAAACAGAAGCGCTTAAACTGCTGTCAGGGGAGTTGTGAAAGAATTGTGCAAGTTGCGGAGTGGCAAGTTGGGGCGACATCTGACAAATGCACCTCGCTTAGTTCTTGGAATGGAGTTTGGAACTTCGATCTGTTCAAAATAACGTTAAACAAAATTAGAAAGACGTTTTAAAAGAAAACCGACCTTCTTAAATGCTTTCTAATGCTTGTTTAAAACGGTTTCTTTTATTGTAACCACTTGTGTTTACGAATTAATTAGAACGCGTTTAATACTATCATTGTAACGCTGGGTTAATATTATGACAGTTTTAATGTATGCGATGTTTCAAACTCACTGTCAAAATTACAGAATTTGTTTTTGTTATTGAATTAACGCCTGTATAGAGAATTAAGCTTCGATAACAAACTATTTATCCTGAAATCACTGTAAAGCTTGATTGGGTAGTATATTTGTAAAATACATTTAATAAAAAAAAGTTTCAAAAGAACTTAATAAAAACAAAACACCATCTCATAAATCTAATATTTTGTTTTTTACGCAGTTCTTTGATAATAATCTTTAATGAAAGTTAATGTACAAATTTATAAATCATATAAAAAAAAACTACAAATTTCGTAAGTAATATATTCTAAACTTACAAAATGTGCATACAAAAAAAAAATTTAAATTCACACGGGCCCTACAATTTCACAGCCAAGTAGATATGGCCTGAGCCCTGATAGGGATGTATAAGATTTCAGTAGACCAGACTGAATTCCAAGGAAACCAATGTTTGCAGAACAGCATTGGTTCTTACCCCTCTCACCCGTCTAAGCCATAGCGGAACTTATACTGTACCAATCATAACTAACATATTTTAGTAACTTCCTTAGAGACTTAAGACTCGTTCTCCAATAGTAACAATGCTTCCTTCAGCGAGTTCTGATTGAAACCATTTTATAAGAAATGACGTCATCTCGTGCGGTAGATTTTCCGAAATATGAAACAAATATTCAAAATACCACTCTAATTACCTGCTAAATTTAATTCTTCAAGAAATGGGCCCAGAATTTGACATTAGTTTAAATCGTTAAACATTTTATCGTGGTCTCGGTTCCCCCATTTTTAGAAGCGCCGTCTGATGTAACGTCTTTATACGCCATACCACCTCACGGCCCTGAATGGCGTATTTTCTCTAAACATTCTTGCAAAAAAAACTCGGTAATATATAACAATTACCAAAAATACAAACAAAACTGTAGAAACATATTTAAAGTTTAATATAGCATAACATATAGATAACTTTGTGTAAACAACATAACTATAATTAGGCAGTTAATATACATTCATAATAAATACCCTAAATGCACGTTGGCGAATACCCATCTCCCTTTTGTCCACATAAATATTTCTACCTAAGTACACTCTTTAATACCTTGGGGTATAACTTCCACACGCTTCCCGTGTACAACCCCTTTTGTACACGATTTTGTCCCTTATGTTTGTTATTATTTCATTAACTGCAGAAAGAATATGAAGTACTGCGTTTTAATTTTCCGTGTCTCTTGAGTAATATTTCGCAATTAGAATGCATTGTCCCGTGTAAACGATGTAGGTAAATATTAACACGGGACTTTACTTTATTTTTTAAACTTCATCCACGTGCTAAGTAAAAACCTAGGCCTTCTAGAGGGTGAAAAAATATTTTGAACTTTGGTTTCAAATATTTGTTTTGGATCTAATTTAAACTTGTTAAAAACAATCTAATTGTAAGGGATAGTTTTTTGTAACAGTCATATTACGTTCGAGTAGCTTTATCAATGATTCAGAATATTTTTAGAGAAATTAATCATACAAAAAAGGAATTTCTTATGAACTACATTCGATCCATTGATATTTCGGAAAACATTTTTACACATATCTGACTCTTTCTGGGATGGAGAAAAAGCATCCAATTCGAACAAAAAAAAGGAAGATTCCCAAAGGGAAACGGATCCTGTCACAAATGTACGAATGACAAGTGCTAGTTAACGCTAACAGCTGTTTTAGTCTTCACTTAAAGATTATCTGGAGGTTATGTTTAAACAATTTTCAGGAGCAGTTTGCTATTTTCTCTATGTATTTAATCAAATTAAATGATAACTATGATTCGTAGGGGAGTTGTTTTTATCAACTGATGACTATGTAACCTGTATTTAGGTCTACATTATTCAGTAAAAATATTGTTACATTTATTAGTTTATCAAATTATTCATTTATATTTCAATAAATCTTACTATAATAAAGTAAAACAAATGCTAGTGAATGATATAATAATATTGTTTTTTTTACGTGAAAACGTCTTTAAAAATGATTCTTATAAAGAAATATGTTAATCTGAATTCGTTACAATAATGTTTTAATATCTAGCGAAAATTCACGTGTTTTCTTATGAAGACCCAAGATCTTATAGATAAGCTACTAAAAGCATAGATAAGCCACTACAAACGGTTTATCTAACTCGGAGAAAAAAAATAAAGTAATTTATATGGGAAATGAATTATGATTATTGTAATGAAAATAAGTTTGAAAACACCTATAAATTTCCAAAGCTCATCCAACCATAAGGGTTGTCTTTAAAACACAGACGTAGTAACAATACATAAAGTGAATGGAGATTTTAAAAATATTTAAAATGATTTGTATACTTTTTTTTTAATTGAACCATCGAGCCCATTAGTAAATGTAGCTTTTGTCAACAATTGGCAACGTCAGTGCTAGCTGTGACGAGATTTGATACTAAGGTACTACGTGAATGAAACAAGAATTATAACTTTTGCAAATTATAAGTTATCTATAGATTCCTATAAGATTTCAAAGTTCCAAAATCTCTTTGGATTTGGTGCTGCACCACTAAGTATTTCTATATAAAATAACACCTTTACTAATTCTGTAACAATTCAATTTTTGGAAATGTATTTTCAAAGTTGAAAGTCTTTTTTGACTCATCCGTATTTTGTCTAAATTCTCCAGAACTACAAATGATAGGTTTATGTTTATAAATTGAACTGGTTTTGATCAATCGGGGGGTTTTTTAACAAGCAAGAGTCGACAGACATTTTGTAAAAACATGTTTTAACCTTCTGCACTTCAACTAATAACAAAATTTTTCCTAATTATAATGAAATTACTACAATATGAGAACTAAACATTGCTAAGTTTCATTCAGTAATTAAAAACATTTTTTTGTTCTCTGTACATATAACGTTACGCCAAAATTAAAAACTTTTTGGCATACAATGTTTTTTGAGTTTTAATTTTTATGTTTAAACTTTGTAAAATTACGACTTATCGACTTATAATTGAATTGAATTTTAAAAATCCATGAGACAAAATATTTCCGAGCGGAATAAGCGATCTTCATTCATCAACGACAGTCATAAGATATTTCTTGAATTTTGTAGTCCATTACGTTCGGTGAATCACTTAAACAATAGTTTATGACTATCCGAACTTTAAATTGAGTAGATTTGTTAAAACTTACTGAGACAGAACGTTTCCGCTCGCTATGTGCCGATCTTCATCAGTGTCTTATGCTTGGAGATGTTGGGTCAAGCGGTTGATACTATCGAAAATCTATCTTTAAAACCGTCACCGCTTGACCCAACATCTCCAAGCAAAAGACACTGAGGAAGATCGGCATATAGAGAGCGGAAACGTACTGTCTCAGTAGGTTTTAACAAATTTACTAAATTTAAAGTTCGGATTGTCATAAACTATTGTTTAAGTGATAAAAAAATATAAGATACTTTTATACAATATACAATCTAAATAAAGTAACGCTATTGTAAAAAAGAAGTTAAAATTACAAATTTAAAGTAAACAGTCTCTAGTTATTATTATTTAATTAATTTCATAAATGTTTATTAATTTAAACACTAGACTGAAAACAAATAATTAACAAACTACTTCTAGAGAGGTGCATTTAGCCCTAGTTAAATGCAATTTTTTTAGAGAGCCGATGTAATGAGACACAAACTGGACCTGTGAAGGCATCTTTGTAAAACCAACAATTAGTTCTTGCTTCAACTCGGAGTATAGTTTAGAGAAATAACAGCTGTTTAACGGCTTGGAAATGTGTAGCACGTCAATTAGCCGTCAGTTCGTCTGTTTTGTCCCGTGTAATTACTTTGTACTAATACGACATTAAAAACGCACGTCGGCGTCACAGTTTAATTTGTAAAAGCCAATATGAACTTTTATCTTTGCAATATTTACACCCTAATAAATTATTTCACCAAAGTGAAAGAAATTCCTGTGAAAAGTTCGTACTAACTTGTTCCAAAAGTGGAATTCAATGAAGAAAACGTTTAAATATTTTAAGCCTATTTTTTCAGCACTACTTTTGAAATCGTTTTTATAATAAATATCTAGTATTGCGGTTTTTCTCCGGAAAAATTATCTTTTTATTTCACTTTACGCTGCATCCACCATTTATTGTTAAAAAAATTTAATGAAAAATAAAAAGTTATAAAAACATATTTTGAATGTAGAGAAGGGAAATAATGAGCATCAAGCTGAAATGTTGTAATATGAATTGGGAATTCGTTAAAGGGGGAATATTAGGAAAAAATTAGGGAAGTTAGATTTGAGAAATGGGCTCTACCCTTTTGCACTAGTTTATATGCTTCGCATTCCTCAGGAATTGTTTTTAAGTGCGCCAGCAGTTTAAAACTAACCCTAAACCAATATACATCAGCGCCAGCTATTCACCTATTAGAATCACAGAAATGTACAACTACCAAACCTTCAAACCTTGGGGCGTATACTAAACTGAAAAAAAATAAATAAAATTTGAGGTTAGTAATAATAATAATATTAGACAACAGTTCAACATTTATTAAGTCACATTAATCGTCATCCTAAAAACTACAATTTTGTATTTTTTTACGATTTAGGTTAGGTTCGGTTGAATTTCGACTTTAATTATACTTAAATAATAAATGATTTTGTTTAAAAATCATATTCGAATGTAAACCACCATTTTACTGTATGTTATATGTGGTACGGTGATGAATTGTCCGTAATCTGTTGCCAGATCTATTATAATTACCATAGTTTAAAATCTTTACTTTACCATAGAAAAAAAAACTATTTAAAATTCAACCAATTATTATACCTGAAATCAATACGCTTTAGATAAGTGGGCTTTTAAGAACTGTATACCAACCAGTACAACACTTCTAACATTTAGAAGTAAGTGTTACGTAAGGGTGATTACACAATTAGCACGCCTGGCTGCCGTTGGCGCAGGTGTTCCAAGGGATGGGGTAACATTCTACCACCCCCTTTGCTAATGGCCAGAGTTTTGGTGCTTTTCGATTGTGTCCCAAAAAACGAATGAGGGGAAGACCTGGATTTGAGTAGACCATTCGATGAGCACTAGATACGTCGGTTCTATGTAAAAAAAATGTGTTGACCTTGTTAGTTTTGTAAAACAAATGGCCTTTACACTTTAGACAACTTAGAAAACAACAAAATCACACAATCTGTTTGAATAAAATACCTTTTTACTACCATTAAATATAGACAAATGGTCTGCGGAAAGCATTGCACAATTATCGTGGCCAGTGTGTTCCGATCAGTACATAAATAACGTCGCGGCTGTGGACTACAGCCTCTGCTCTCCCTAAACGCTTGATAAAGTAAAATATGTTTAACAAGTGTACAATTTATTAATTTAATTAAAACTGTTAAATGCAGACAGTTATGGAACAACTGGTAAAGCTAATAAAGACTCTATATTTTTCAATTGTTTATACCGACACAAACCCCACTGTCTGTAAAGTGTTACTACAGTAAGCATTGATGTATACGGTCCGTAAAACTGGTCTTTTTTTGCCTTTTTGTAATCACAAAGAAACTGTGGTATAGTTCTGATTAATTTCATACATAAAATACCTTCTCTTTCAGTTCCTTCTATTAGTTCATACTCTGTATAGATCTTGTTAAAATTTTTAATCGTTAATAAAATACTTTTTATTCGTCCCCTCAAGTTCAAATACATTTTTTAAAAACTAAAAAAGTTAATTGTACTTGATGTTAATACAGTTTTTCCAAATATTAATTCATTAATTAAATTTAATTTAAAATATTATTAGTTTTATATGGGAGATAAACTTTTCAAAAAAGGGGCAAAGTATGCAATATAGTTATTTCGTCCCTTTTGGCTTAAAATAAGTGATAAAATATGGTTTCATAAAAGTGCTGATTTTATGTTGTAGGTTATGTGGTAGAACAGCTGTTTTAACGCATAGGTTATGTTGCTTTATTTGTTGACCTACCTAGAAAGGAATTGACTTTAAACAATTTTTGTTTATATTATTTGCTTTTAGTGTTCCTTTAAACGCAATTCTAAACGATTTGGTAGCAGAATCTTTCACACTACAGAGTTTAACTTAGCAATCACCCCAACTAATCAAACCAAAATTTTCTCTTATGCATCAAGGTGTCATAACGTGTAAAATGAATTGAAACACATTTGATTTCGTCACTCCACTAAATGTGGCAATAATAGATAAATACTAACTTCAGATGTTATAAATTTAAACTGATGACAGTAAACTAGTTGAGGGCCTACAGGTAAAATCCAAAAGCAAAATCTAATAACTATCACTGATTACAAATTACTACAGTTTTTGTTAAATACGAATAGGTTTTGTTTGTTTTTTGAATTCCGAATAGCCAGTATGTATACCTAACAAAAGGGTTTACGTTTCTAAGCACAGTGATCAATCAGAGAGTAAATGAACATCAAATAAAGTTTGAAATATCGTTCCACTTCGTTTGGTTTTGTTTGTGATTGATGAGGAAAGACGAAGTAAATTTAAACAAAAATAGCAGCCACCCCCGCAACATACATAGTCTATTCAGATTCCTTTTCCTGAAATATTTACAACAAGAAGCAATACGGTATGCACTGTTATGTGTGCAATGTACACAACATGACTAAAAAATCAGGTAGAACGAAATGGTTTACTCCAGCTAACATTATATAGCCTGAGATTAGCAGTAAGTAGTTCTCACGATAAAATGTACGAGAATTAATTTTTATTTAGATGTTATCGATGTAATGAAAATAATTAATTATATCTGATAAAGCAGACAACTGTCATGAGCTCAGAAAACACACACACACACACACAGACACACACAAACACACACACACACAAAACACACACACTAACACAAACACACACACACTCACACACAAACACACACACAAACACACAAACACACACACACACACACACACTCACACACACACACACACACACTAACACACACACACACACACACACACACACACACACACACACACACCTGCATCAGGTTGTCTATTGCTTCGAGCTAATCTTTAGTCCCTCACTAACCCTTTATGTTTGCTGAGACACTCAACCAAGGGTCGTGAATACCTCGGTAAATGGATGCTGATAAGAGTTATCTACCCTAAACGTTTACTGATTAAAACCTCTTAGCCAGCGGCCTTAGACCTTAGAGCTTACATAATGTCTGGATCGTAAGTAAACTACCCACCTAATTCTTAGAAAAGTTTAAAGACGAGACTTCTGAATAATCAAAACATTCAAGTAAATTTGCTTACCGTCATCTTTTCTGCGCGGACGCAATTCACAATTTTCGTAAACTGTATTTAAATCAATAAAGCAATAAATGGCGTTTTAAAATACAGAAACAAATTATTCTAGTGCGAAATATTTAAAATTAACACGTATAGTTGTGGAGTGTATTTTACTCTTAAACTTGGACATATTTCCATATCTTATTTAGGATGTGCCTAAATGACTAATGGTGTCAAATCTGTCGACATTCATGTAACAAAATTACCAACTTAAAATGGAAAAATGGTATTTATTTAAAGATTTATACTTTGAAGATGTTTTTGTTAGCAGTGATATAAATTCTAAAATAAAATTAATATAAGGACTAAAAATATAAAACAATTAGGCTACATGAACATAACATACTTAATATGCGTTACAGAAGAAATGGAAAGTAGAGTACAAACATAACAATGAACAAAACTCGATGAGTTATTTCACTTGTGTAGGAAATTTTCAAAAATTAAAAAAGTGACGGCTTGTAACCCAAACCAGAGATCAATAGCAAAGGCAAAATTAATATATATTTATTATGTAAGATTAATGTACATTGTTACGAGCGGTCATACATCATATAACATGATCCATCATTATAAATACTAATAAAACCGTCAGAACAGCAACGACGGTGTAACCGTTCGCCCAGTCCCAGACAGTCTCGTTCTGTCTGGTTGCAAGGAAACCTGAAACACCCAGTGACGTCACTCCTAATGGAGAAAAGCATTGAAAGGTCCCGACAAACCAAAACAGGCAGTCAGCGCCGTAGGGTTCTTTAGGTTGCAGATGGGCTGCAACCTCGGGAGTGTTCGGTTAAGATCGGCTCCGTCCGATAAGACTCATTTGCTCTCCGCTCCGAGTTTCTAGTCAAATTAATATGTACTATTTCTTTATTGCTTTAATAATTTAGATCGTAACAGAATTTGTTGACATTCACAGTTGAGAATAAATTAAGATTAGTTTGTTAATACATAAACCTATGAATTGAAATCCGGTGTCTTAAATATGTAGAAACAAAATAAGAAATGCCAATATATTTCCTTCAATAGAATAAATCACAAAGTATTAAGTAGTATCCATCTATTTCCCCTATAACAGCCCTTTAAGTTTTATGATTATAATTTCTTTGTCTTAAAAAAAACTAACACTCTTACTGTCTGCAATCCCCATAGGTTTCAGGCACCAGCCACCACTGAAAATTCCATATACAAAGATAGCGTAACTAAATTTACTTCCACACAATATATACAAAGTGAATGAAAATAAAAAATATCACATAATCGAAATGAAACTATTATTGAATTATTATTATTTATAGAACATGACTAAGGAGTAACAGAAAGACTCCAAAACTGTAAAAGTGTTTCCACTCACAAACATAATTTTACTGCCGTTCCAATAAATATAAATTTACCGACATATAAATACAATAATCATATTAAAAACAGAAGCAAACTTAATTTCGACAAACTGCCAAGTTACATTCAATTACTAAAAAGGCGAGAGAAATTAAGACATAAATTAAAAAAAAAGCACAACGGCAACAGTGCGTCGCTCTATTTAATTAGACTTTTGTTAGAAATTCTTTGTCCAGAACAAGGGCGTTAAAGTGTCCGGGATTTAGCAACGTCCTTTGTTTTACGCCAACGCAGTAATGGCGCTGGCGTAAACGAATTAGCTATATTTTTTTAGACGCAACAAAAGGCTTCTACGTACTTCACGCCAGTCGTGATAACTGGTGATTTAATTTCGTAATGTCGCCGGGCTCTGTTTTGTTACGGAGAGTGTTGTCGCGAAGGACAGATGCGTTAACAAGTAAATCGATTCTGCGATTTGGTGTCACATTCAAAGACAGTGGAAAGTTATTTTTAATGTTTTCCACTAATTCTTGCGTTACTTTACTATGCGGTGGTACAATAAGGACCATTAAGCCGTTAGCGAGGTCCGCTTCCTGCCATCACAGCTTGTAAACACACAGAACACGACAGTAAGCACAGATTGCAAAGAGCATCTTTAGTTTGTCTGTCACAGAGTAGTAAAGTTTATTTGAATTTAGGAATGGACCGATACTTAAAGTTTTCGATTCCGGTACGATTCTAAAATTTTTCTTCCGAATTTCGATTTTGAAGTCGATTCTTTAAGTTAAATAGGCCTACATGAAATTCTCAAATAATGAATTTATTCAACATCTTGGTCATTTTGGTGAAGCCTTTTAAAAATTCCGTTTTAATGTAATAGTATACACAAGGTAGAGTAGTGGCTGCCAGAGATGGGGGGGGGGGTAGTAAGAGTCATGCCCGCCGGAGTGAGACCGGAAATGCGACCGTTCGTCTTTGTTGTTGCGTCATAAATAATAATATTCTCGTTTCTCAAATAGGTATTTGCTTTAATCGTTTAATTAATTCAAAGTAACTAATTTATAAATAAGGCTTAGTCGATAATTAATTATTTTTCTTATAAATTACACCGCACTCGTATTTTAACAGTTAAAAAAAAACCAGAATCGGAATCAACACTTTAATCAATGGAGAATCGAGTATCGATGATTACTCGATACCGTTAGAATCGACGATTCCTGGAATCGAGAATCGGAATCAACACTTTAAGCAATGGAGAATCGAGTATCGATGATTACTCGATACCGTTAGAATCAACGATTCCTGGAATCGAGAATCGGAATCAACACTTTAATCAATGGAGAATCGAGTATCGATGATTACTCGATACCGTTAGAATCGACGATTCCTGGAATCGAGAATCGGAATCAGCCCATCCCTAATTTAATTTAAAATTATTTTAAAATATTTTAAAACGGACAACTCCTAATGATAAGTTGGCGTTTTCGTTTGACTATAATGCACTGAAAGTTGACAAAACCTTTTAAATAATTATAAATAATTACTGGATAACTCCAATAGTTTTCATACGTACAAATGTTACTTACCTATTTATATATTTTACACAAGAAACAATTGTCTATATCAGCCAGGAGCCGGAAATAGTGTTTTAACCTTACATTCATAATCGTCATACAAACATAACCTCACTTTACTAATACACGCGAAAGTCAATAAACTGGAGGTTTCTTCATAAAACAAAACACCATCTTATACTAGATTACAATAAAACTATTTTATGAACAGTTACTAAATATTCGTTTTTGAAGAAAGAGAAAACAACTAAGTTTCCTAACGTAAGCTAACTGGTTGCTGACGCGAACGAGTGATCTGCATTTCTCCCGTTCACGCAACGATGTGCAAGTTTGAATACAATGTACAATCGAGTCACACCACATTATTACCAGCTTAATTATTACCACTCATTTTAAACGATTTACTCACCTGGAAAACGTTGACGGATTGTCATCTCGATTAGCTATCGAAACGGTAATTCCGTTTTAATAAATATATATTAGCTCAGAGCTAGCCAACTATCGTTTATCTATATCGATTAAACAAAGCCACAGCTTCCAGAAGACTAATTTAGGTTGCATCGGTTTCAAGAAATATTTACGTCAGAAGCAATTTATGCACAAAGTAAACAATATTAAGCCAGAGCTGAGATAACGCTAATGATGCGCCTGCCCGTTCCAATGCTTCACTGGCTTCCATGGAACCAATTCGACACAACTCGCACTTGGTTTAACTTTACACGCATTGCTAACCAAGTCCACATCGACCCGTGTCAACTCAAAAGCTCTCCACAATTAGGTCACAACTAAAGCTACAGCACCGTGTACTTCCATGGAACCATTTCGACACAACTCGCACGTGGTTTAACTTTACACGCATTGCTAACCAAGTCACGTCGACCCGTGTCAACTCAAAAGCTCTCCACAATTAGGTCACAACTAAAGCTACAGCACCGTGCAAACTTCACACTAAAGCTCACTATTTTACAGACGTTTTTTATATCAAGAATGAAGTTACAATGGCAACTGATCCAATGCCGGAGTTTGTGTTTCTTATTTGGCACGAAAAATACGTACAGAAAAATATGCGTAACAGGAAGAAACAATAGCAACGGACGAAGGTTAAGTGGTAAATTTGATAAGCGAAAAAGCGTACAAACCAGACTCACGATGTCACCCCAGGTCATATATCTCTAAACTACAGCGAAACTTGTTTAAAGCGGAATCGCAAGGGACTGAACATTTTTTTCCGTATTGGAGAAGTTTCCGCAATATATAAATGACATTTTTTAAAGTCATAAGTACTGAAATAATTTTAGTTCCTACAGTATACTAGGATTACCTACCTTTTTATGAGAGAAGCTTTTGGTTGTAGAAATAATATGGTACGGTATTTAATGTTATAAACTAAATCACTAAACTCAGTGTACGTTCGGAAATATAAATAAAGCAGACATTAGTCAATTGTAAATACATTATGACCTGTTATTTTTACACGATAGTTACTCTAATACATATTATTCTGATTTTTTCCAAACATCAAATAAAGAAACTTTTTCCCACTCTTTACTCCCCGTATCCGATTGGATACATTCCTTTACAGAGTACACGAAGAGGGAAAGACTTAGAGTCAGCAGGAAACTGCATGACATTCTATGCGGAGTTACACTTAGACGGAAAGAGTAGAAAATCAAACTATATTAAGTAGGACGAAAGAATTTAAAAAACACTAGAAAAATACCTAGAAACTGGAGACATTGTGCCTTGTTTAACATCTCTTTCCTAAAACCAAAAAATGGATTAGATTAGACCAAATAAATCAGATGGTGAAATCAAATAAAAAGGTTACGTTGTAATATAGATTAAGATTTAACATGTATGTAAAACAAAAAAGAATTTTTTCAATTATAAAAATAAAAAACAAAACATTGGGAAAAGTATGATGGAAATCAGGTTTAATAGTTAAAGTTTTAAAGGATCTCCAGCCCGAGAAGCGACACCTATGTTTAGCTCAGAGGTAGACTCACTTATGTAGCTCAATGATTTTAAAAGATCTGTGTTACCTTTAGTTTGGGAATAATAAAAACATAGGAACTTATAATTCAGTTTCTAGTTTGCAAAGTGAAAACAATAGATAGTAGTATACGTATGAAACAGTAAAACAACTGTTATAAAATTTGTCAAGTCATTAAAGTTGTCAGACAGTTTCGGTTACCACGTCACCATCATCTTAGGATCTTATAATTCAGTTTCTAGTTTGCAGAGTGAAAACAATAGATAGTAGTATACGTATAAAACAGTAAAACAACTGTCATAAAATTTGTCAAGTAATTAAAGTTGTCAGACAGTTTCGGTTACCACGTCACCATCATCTTAGGATCTTATAATTCAGTTTCTAGTTTGCAGAGTGAAAACAATAGATAGTAGTATACGTATAAAACAGTAAAACAACTGTCATAAAATTTGTCAAGTCATTAAAGTTGTCAGACAGTTTCGGTTACCACGTCACCATCATCAGTTTTCATTATTTAATATGTGTACAAGTGTATAACGAACGTGTGCAACGGAAACCTTTTAGGTTGTGTACAATTTAATCATTCACTCCCCTAATTAATTTCGTCTGGCAATTTCACATAATTTATGACACCACTGCAACTTTTTCTAAATTTAAGAGACATCATTCTCAAATAGATCCAAAATAATCACGTTTTAGTACTATAAAGATTATTAAAGCTAACTTCTTTAAGCAAGTGTGAGATTTTTTGTGGCGTAGGAAAAACATAGTTATGCGTCAAAAGGAAAAATTTCCAAAATCCAATCACGGTGTTTATACGGGTTAACGCTAACAGATGTTTTCGACTACATTTAGAGGCTATTTGAAGGTTATGTTTAAAAAGCAATTTCCCAAGAAATCTGAAATAGCTTTTACTTAATTATAGTATGTTTTCAAGAAAATATGTTTCTATTACTCCTAGGTGATTAGTTTTTTGTATTGTATATTATTTTGTTAAAATGTTAATTTTTAATATTATTATTTATCAGTAATTTATTATTTAAAATACGAAATTTGAGTTTCAATAAATCTTACTATAGTGAAATTAATAAACTGATAAGACGAAGAAGGCAGGTGGACAAAATTAATGAACGGCTGGCTAAAAAAAGGCGGTATTGGAATGAATGTATAAATTAGTAACGAAAAGAAGATGGGATTGGAACGACCATATAAATTAGAAGCGAAAAGAAGACGGGATTGGAACGACCGTATAAATTAGTAGCGCAAAGAAGAAGGGAATGAAAGGACCGTATAAATTAGTAGCGAAAAGAAGATGGGATTGGAACGATCGTATAAATTAGTAACGAAAAGAAGATGGGATTGGAACGATCGTATAAATTAGTAACGAAAAGAAGATGGGATTGGAACGACCATATAAATTAGAAGCGAAAAGAAGACGGGATTGGAACGACCGTATAAATTAGTAGCGCAAAGAAGAAGGGAATGAAAGGACCATATAAATTAGTAGCGAAAAGAAGATGGGATTGGAACGATCGTATAAATTAGTAACGAAAAGAAGATGGGATTGGAACGATCGTATAAATTAGTAACGAAAAGAAGATGGGATTGGAACGACCATATAAATTAGAAGCGAAAAGAAGACGGGATTGGAACGACCGTATAAATTAGTAGCGCAAAGAAGAAGGGAATGAAAGGACCGTATAAATTAGTAGCGAAAAGAAGATGGGATTGGAACGATCGTATAAATTAGTAACGAAAAGAAGATGGGATTGGAACGATCGTATAAATTAGTAACGAAAAGAAGATGGGATTGGAACGACCATATAAATTAGAAGCGAAAAGAAGACGGGATTGGAACGACCGTATAAATTAGTAGCGCAAGGAAGAAGGGAATGAAAGGACCGTATAAATTAGTAACGGAAAGAAGATGGAATTGGAATGACAGTATAAATTAGTGGCGAAAAGAAAACGGGATTGTAAGGACCGTATAAATTAGAAGCGAAAAGAAGATTGGATTGGAACGACCATATAAATTAGTAACGAAAAGAAGATGGGATTGGAACGATCGTATAAATTAGTGGTGAAAAGAAGACGGGATTGGAAAGACCATTTAAATTAGTAATGAAAAGAAGATGGGATTGGAACGATCGTATAAATTAGTAACGAAAAGAAGATGGGATTGGAACGATCGTATAAATTAGTAACGAAAAGAAGATGGGATTGGAACGATCGTATAAATTAGTAACGAAAAGAAGACGGGATTGGAACGACCGTATAAATTAGTAGCGCAAGGAAGAAGGGAATGAAAGGACCGTATAAATTAGTAACGGAAAGAAGATGGAATTGGAATGACAGTATAAATTAGAAGCGAAAAGAAAATGGGATTGGAACGATCGTATAAATTAGTGGTGAAAAGAAGACGGGATTGGAACGACCATATAAATTAGTAACGGAAAGAAGATGGAATTGGAATGACAGTATAAATTAGTGGCGAAAAGAAAACGGGATTGGAAGGACCGTATAAATTAGAAGCGAAAAGAAGATGGGATTGGAACGATCGTATAAATTAGTGGTGAAAAGAAGACGGGATTGGAACGACCATATAAATTAGTAACGGAAAGAAGATGGAATTGGAATGACAGTATAAATTAGTGGCGAAAAGAAAACGGGATTGGAAGGACCGTATAAATTAGAAGCGAAAAGAAAATGGGATTGGAACGATCGTATAAATTAGTAACGAAAAGAAGATGGGATTGGAACGACCGTATAAATTAGTAACGAAAAGAAGATGGGATTGGAACGATCGTATAAATTAGTAACGAAAAGAAGATGGGATTGGAACGATCGTATAAATTAGTGGTGAAAAGAAGACGGGATTGGAACGACCATATAAATTAGTAACGAAAAGAAAATGGGATTGGAACGATCGTATAAATTAGTGGTGAAAAGAAGACGGGATTGGAACGACCATATAAATTAGTAACGGAAAGAAGATGGAATTGGAATGACAGTATAAATTAGTGGCGAAAAGAAAACGGGATTGGAAGGACCGTATAAATTAGAAGCGAAAAGAAAATGGGATTGGAACGATCGTATAAATTAGTAACGAAAAGAAGATGGGATTGGAACGACCGTATAAATTAGTAACGAAAAGAAGATGGGATTGGAACGATCGTATAAATTAGTAACGAAAAGAAGATGGGATTGGAACGATCGTATAAATTAGTGGTGAAAAGAAGACGGGATTGGAACGACCATATACATTAGTAACGAAAAGAAAATGGGATTGGAACGATCGTATAAATTAGTGGTGAAAAGAAGACGGGATTGGAAAGACCATATAAATTAGTAACGAAAAGAAGTCGGGATTGGACGACCGTATAAATTAGTAGCGAAAAGAAGATGGGATTGGAACGACCATATAAATTAGTAACGAAAAGAAGATGGGATTGGAACGATCGTATAAATTATTGGTGAAAAGAAGACGGGATCGGAACGACCATATAAATTAGTAACGAAAAGAAGGTGGGATTGGAACGACCATATAAATTAGTGGCGAAAAGAAGACGGGATTGGAAGGACCATGTAAGCAGAATAGAGATATAGGTGTAAAAAAGGGAGAGATTGTTTGTCAATAGAAAGACGGTCAGTGGAAGGGTCACAAAAAACGATGGATCCACAACTTACCCCAGACACATTGAAAACAAGGAGACCAATGCTTGTATAGATGAAGAAGAAGAATATTTGAGCAAGTAATGGTTTTTTAATTAATGGTTGTTTATTATTCTCTACAATAAGCTAAATTCGAGTTGGACAAATGGCAATACTATGATTTTTTATGAGTATTCTTAAATATGTCATGGGTTACATTTTATTAAATGCATTAAATACTATCTATGCTTGATAAAATCTTGTTGTTTATTAATTAAACAGACGTATAATTACTTTAAAATCCATTTAAATACCCCGTCTAAAGAACCTTTATTTTGTGCGCTGCTTTTAGTCTCGTAAAATATTAACACCGCCTTGAAGTTTAAAAAAAAAAACCGCTCCATGCCGATGACAAAGGTACGAGACAAAAGCGCGGGTTAATATCCCCTACAACAAACGTAATGAATGAATGCACCCTCCCAAGGGATAACGACTGAACAAACAGGAAAAGAATCAGCGAATCAGTAAAAACCTACCTTTCTAGGTTTGCTTTATTGTTGACAAAGATCTTCAAAAAAAATTTTAATTTTGAATTTTCAAAAACTGAACATTATGTAACTGAATTTAAGACAGCTCAATATACCCCGGCTTCAACCTTTGGCCTTTCGCCTATGTAAAATACTAACGCAAATAAAATGATTTATAACTTATATCGTAGGCTACCGTAGTGTTAGATATGTATATCCTGCAATAGGTTATTCGGCAATGTAAAATGTATACGCATTACGGGTAAAATAACTACATTGCAATATACGTATCTAAAAATAATCCATTTAGGATAACGTTTGTTTGGAAAAATTTCAAATTTGTGTAACGTAAGCTAACCGGTTGCTGTGTGAAGAGGCTAATTCTTGTACCGCTAATGGATTCGTGATCACACGATAAGATTAGCTCAAACATCACTGGATGGAGGTTACCTCACAGATCAACCGATTAGGCTACGCTAGGTAACTTTGTTTATTGCTTTGTTTACAACAAATCCTATCCTAACCATAAACGTAGCTGTTTGCAACGTTATAGAACATTGCGTTGTTTTATAAGTAAATGTTGTGAATAGTAGGTTTTATGTGTGCTTCTAAAGTGAAACAATTTTGTCAAATTGCCAGGGATCTAGTTTAAATTTTTTTCTCGTGTTACGGAGGCCTCGCGACATTGCTAGGGGAAGTTATTTTTGTGTTGTACATCTTGAGGTTTTGTTTATAATTACACTTTGGTATTATTTGGCAAAAAAAACTACTACTTACTGATATTTTCAGCAGACGCGTTTCGCACTAGGTCAGCATTGGTTGGTCAACACACGACCCAAATCAAACTTAGCCACACACACACACACACACACACACACACACACACACACACACACACACACACACACACACACGCTCGCACGCACACACACACACACACACACACACACACACACATACACACACACACGCACGCACGCGCGCGCGCGCACACACACTCTCTCACTCACTCACTCATACGCACGCACACACACACACACACACACACACACACACACACACACACACACACACCAATGTAGACACTAATATAAAAATCCTACACTACATAAAAAAAAGAAACAAACTAAACACAACAGAAAAGTACAAGATACACAAACACCTAAAATACTATCCCCAACACATTCTAAACTACAAAACACACGCACAATCGAATACTATAGTTGAACACATAATGAACAACTACTCTATGAACCACAATACACCACAGAACATCAATACACCACAGAACATCAATACACCACAGACTCACACCATCACAACACACCTGAGCAACAGTCTTGTTCGTGACTCAGAGCATTGAACAATGCACTGATCTAGTGCCAAACGAGTCTGCTGAAAAATAACAGGAAGTAGTGGTTTTTTGCCAAGTTGATACCAAAAGTGTAAGCTAGTTTAAGCTTAGTACCTGTACACTATGACTTCACAGTGTCTTACAAATTAGACATTTTGTATATTTTATGATTTAAGTCACATGCTAAATCACCTTTCTCACTCATTAGGATTTTGAAATTGAACGTCCTCAAAGACGAGGATGTTCCAAACTTTAGTGTTATACGACGTAGAGGCAAGAAGACGACTGTAACTTTATGCAAAGGAAGGTCCAAAGCGAGAACGGTAAAGGTCTGCAAAGACCGAGATTCGGCACCGAAGACGTTCACCAGAGCAAACGCACGCGCAGTCAAAATGGAAAAGTATGAACAGAGTATGATCAGACGGTTCCCAAAATAGAACGAAGGACTTAGGGAGTATGGCATTATGAACGCAAAGTTTCAGCTGACTAGTTCAGTTCATGTACTCTCTACTTGATTCCTGCAGGTCTTTCTGTGCCACTGAACGTCCATCAATGAAAGTCCTCTAAGCGTTCCATAAAGAAATGTCATGTAACAATCCTAATTAGGTGAATCTAGTATTAGGGTCTTTGTAAGGAGGAAATGGAGTTGGTGCAGATAGCAAGCTTTGATACAAATAGCACCAGACACAAATAAAACGTTTTAAGAAAAGAAAGAAAGTGATTTGAAATTTACGGTAAAAACAAAAGTAGGATTTGGTGTGGTACTAACTGTATCGCATCTACAATAAAGATAGTTTGTGAAGCGGAGACTACAAAATAACAAGTTATACGAGTATATATATATATATTAATATTAAATACGGTGATATGTTTTATTGTAATGTAGTTAATAAAAGGTTAGATAATTATTTTCCAGAAGATGCTGGTAGTTTTATCGGCGAAAAACTTTGAATAATGTATGTATTGAAAGTATTCTTGTTTTTGAAATATTTAAAATTTATTATATATATATATATATATATATATATATATATATATATATATATATGTATGTATATATAAAATTGCAAAAACATAGTTCTAACATTTCCTTTGAAATTCAATATTTAAAAGTTTAATTAGTAATTGTAACAAATATAAACGAATTTCCAGGAAAAGGATTATTTTAAAACACAACCAATTAACAAAGTATTCGATTTCTGACCCGACGTACTGTGTATAAATAATTATTTCTGCATCAGTTCATCGATTTTATTTTATATGTAAAACCTAACTCAGAGAAAACAAATAAAAAAAGAATTTCCCTCACTCTTAGGATTATAAAACAAATCAGAGATCCGTTAAAGACAGTAAACTGAAATGAATCTATAATCCCCTGAGTAAGTGAATTTCCACTGTTATAATTTGATTCTCTCGCAATCCGCTTATAATCGATACAAATCTCGAAACAGAGCCTTGAGAGACAATGGAGGGATTAGCTGTGAAAGAAGGCCAGCCTTATCGCTTCAGAAGCTTTGCCATTGTATTTTTGACGCATTTAAAACAGTTCCAACTATTTCCGCTGGAGGCGTCTTAAGTCCTTTGCGATTATAAACTTTGTCTTCTTCATTTCTTTTACTGTCTTATTTTCTGTCTATTGTTATACCGTCTAAAATTTGTACTATACTATTATGTACGAATACAAGTGAAATGAGTGTCTTTTTTATTCATTTGCACTACAGCTGTTGAGGTCATTCTTAAAGTGCGAGGATTTTTGTAGAAATAATTCTACAATTTTCCGATATTTTTATACAAAATAATAACAACTCCTTTTTGTACATTTGACATGGAGGTAGAGTAAGGCTGACTCACTTTGGCCACGGTATTCAAGAAAGGCGAACACCATTCGTTGACCGTTCGTTTCTACCCTAGTTTGACCGACAAGTATAGTATGGACCACGTGACCGTGCACTTTACCTTGAGAGATCGCAGTAGGTGAGACGGAATGTAGAGAGTAAGTATAAATACTTTCCTACAAACATGATAAGGACTGTTAAAACACTGACTTGCATGAGGCGGTCGATATTAGATTAATTCGATGATAAATTACCTTCGGTATGAAATAACAAACAATCTTGAAATATGTGTAGAACATATCGGATGCAGATGTTGATGTATAGAGCATTCTCAATATGTAACATGGTTTAAGGCTTATTACACTTTTGCTATTACTTGCGACCAGACGTTTTGTTAACTAAAGGTTGTTAAATTGTTAACTTACACTTGAAGGAAACGTTTTTGTCTTACGACTTCTTCAGCCTTGTATTTGTGCCGCTAGGAATGCTGCAGTTGTGCTTTCTCGGTACCATTTTCCGTAACCGTTTTCTCGGAACTGCAGCATTCCTAGCGGCAAAAATACGATGCTGAAGAAGTCGTAAGATGAAAACATTTCCTCCAAGTGTAAGTTACCAATTTAACAACCTTTAGTTAACAAAAAGTCTGGTCGCAAGTAATAGCAAAATGTAATAAGTAATTAACAAACCAGCTCGTCATGAACAGCAATAAGATTTCGATGGTTTAAGAAATGGTAGTTCTTCTAAAAAAAAAAAAACTAGCAAGACCAAGTTCACGGTTACGTGGTCTGCACTATACTTAATTACATGATGAGTATATTACGGAGGCTAAAATCACACCTAAAATTCATTGGTGCTATCTAGAATCGAACCAGAAACGTTCAGGTTTATAGTCAAATTCTATTCTAAAATACTCAAGTCGCCTCCAAGTAAGTTATGAAGTTATATAAATTGTCAATAGTTAATTATCTTTTATCAAGCAAGACAATTTTTTAAAATAATTTATAAATTTAACAAAAAAGTGTATATTATATATAATTAAAAAAATAATAATAAAATTTTGAGTGCGTTTTTCAATTATATTATTGGGACCTGTATTGTTAATTTAATGTTTCTTTAATTTGAGCTATTAGTTTATCTTGTACAGTTTAATATAAATTAATAGAAATTATTAAGAAACTCATCTTCATTTCTGTTAGGAATATTTCTATATGTATGAGTACAGTTTTCTGCTATTCCTAACGTTTCAATATTCTCCTCTGTTGACGCGTTTCGGAGTAACTCCATTTTCAAAACTACGGAGTACGATTTAAGTTTTGAAAATGGAGTTACTCCGATACGCATCAACAGAGGAGAGTACTGAAACGTTAGCAATGGCAGAAAACTGTACTCAAACATATAGAAATTAATAGTAGTTACGGTCCGAGCTGATAACACGTTGCGTTATTTGAACAAATAGTAAGTGCTACTACGTGCTACCCAAGTATTGTCATTTCGGTACTGAAAATACTGCAAGCATTTAGTAAATGGAGGAACCGCGTTTATCAAATTAAAAATAATATTATTTGAGCTCAGAAAATGACATTTTCAGCCAACTAATTAAAACAGACGCAGTTTACTACGAACTGCGATTAATCACCAGTAGTTACCAAAATGAACGCTTACGAACGTCATTATAACAAATGTCGCTAAAAATAAAAATTAAGTAAGCAATTAAGCGAGGCCTATGTAAATCGCACGATGTTAGTCATCGGCTTGATGTCCTTTCCCACGCGCTTTATGCATCACAACTGATGCGCCGCCATTATATTTTATCAACACTATTTACATGATAACGACTCTGTTAATTGCCTAGAAAATACGATTAGCCTGATGGAAGACGATCAAGGGTAAAACATTTTACTCAATGGTTTTACGTTACTATAAAGCGATATCAAACCTTTTCTTCTTTTTTCATGATATCTGAGCGTATAATAGGCGACGTTTTATTTAAAACTTCTTTCTATTAGCTCACAATCCCCTGATATATACAACTCATAATATTTCCAATCGTTAATAAAATACGTTTTTATTCACCCAATCAAGTTCAAATACATTTCTTTTAATTTATAGTGAATGACACTTGATGCTAATGCAGTTTTTTCCAAATATTTATGCAATAATTAAATTATAAAACTTTGGGAAGTCTTGGTTGGATACGAACTAAGTTATCTTCTTGTTCAAGTGTAGAGCGCTTTGACACTGCACCACCTTTCCCATAGCTAGTAGTATACTTCTCAAAGATGTATATGAATTTTTCTTTTGGTCCCATCTGGTGGTTGTCGAACGTCCATTGTACAACCTTAAATTGTTGCCATGGTTACCACACAATATCATAAATAATGCTCTAGGATTAAAAATGAATGAAAAGAATAAAATAAACAAACTGGATTAACGGTATTGAACCTTGCATCACAAACGGACAATGCGAAAGGAAAGAGAAAAGAAACTATAACACAATACAAGCAGCGGAAAAAATAAAGCGTATAAATAGTAACATACAAAAATAATAGTCCAACACCATTAATAGAAGGAAAATTGGAAGGATATTCGCTTTCTATTTTGCCACTTAGTATTTGCTATTCTGACATATGTATATACATATTTATATTAATTGTAATTATAAAATAAAAAGAAACTAAAATAAAATTTTTATTTGTTAATTTAAGTACGAATCGAATTAAAAAAAAATTATATATATTCCTTGTTTGTACTGAAGAATTAGAGAAACAAGAACAATTTTTCATGTTACTTGAATATACTTTTTAATCAAGAAACAATACCACAAACTAGAAATATTGGATAAAACCTACATTAAAATAAAATGACTTTACTTTAAAAACAGTAAAACTTTATAAATCCAAGGTTTGATTAGAAAATATAACACTATTATATACAACATTACGAATAGCTACAAAATGCTCGGTTAGGATAGGTCGGGCTGGAAAAAAGTTTCCTAATGTAAGCTAACCGGTAGCTGAATTGAAGTACTCTCAAAGACCAACCCATACAAGACCATAGTTATGTTGTAATATTTTTTTAGCCATGAGCGGAGGAGCGACTAAATATCAAATTAACATTTCTAAAATGAAAATTTCCATAATACCTTGTTATAAGGAGGCTGTATTTTTCAATTCCTTGTATTAGTTCACACTCTTCTTATACCAATCTTGTTCAAATTTTCAGTCGTTAATAAAATACTTTTTACTAATCCATTCAAGTTGTATTACATTTTTTAAATTAGTAGTGGATATCACTTAATGTTAATAAAGATTTTTAAGTAATTTAATAATAATTATATAATGAATTAATGTTAGTTTTATGCGAGAAAAAAACTTTAAAAAAAGGGGCATAATGTGGCGTATAGTTATTTCGTCCCAGTTAGCTTAAAATGAGTGATTATATGATTTCATAAAACAGCTGATTTTATGTTATAGGTTATGTGGTAGAACAGATGTTTTAACGCAGAGGGTTTATTTATATTAATTGTAATTATTTACTAAAAAGTAACTAATATAAAATATTTTTTTGTTGATTTAAGTAGGGATTGATTTTAATGTTTTTTGTTTATATTACTTGTTTTATAAGGAAATAATTCGTAATAAAATAACTGTTTTATGAGGAAATAGCTCGTAATAACATAACTGTTTTATGAGGAAATAACTCGTAATAAAATAACTGTTTTATGAGGAAATAACTCGTAATAAAATAACTGTTTTATGAGGTAATAACTCGTAATAAAATAACTGTTTTATGAGGAAATAACTCGTAATAAAATAAGTGTTTTATAAGGAAATAGCTCGTAATAAAATAACTGTTTTATGAGGAAATAACTCGTAATAAAATAACTGTTTTATGAGGAAATAACTCGTAATAAAATAACTGTTTTATGAGGAAATAACTCGTAAAAAATAAAAGTTTTATGAGGAAATAACTCGTAATAAAATAACTGTTTTATGAGGAAATAACTCGTAATAAAATAACTGTTTTATGAGGAAATAACTCGTAATAAAATAACTGTTTTATGATCACGCGTCAGATACGTCATATCCTAGAGTCAGATATTTCAGCCAACTATTTTTACAACTCACTGACTTCATAGAATATCTATAACGATATTTTTGTTAAAGACTTCAGACAGTGCTCTTTCTCTGTGCATTCTTGAGAATCAATGCCCTGTGCACAATGCTTTGTCTCTGTACCCAATAGGCCTACTGTTTCGTATGCACTTTCTCACTAAAATATTAAAGTATAAAAAATTTAGAAAAATTAAAGTAGCAATGGTCCATTTGCACTAACTAGGTACAGTATTTGCTTTAAAATATTATGGTAATTTTATAAAATACGTATTTGTTGTGTGTGTGTGTGTGTGTGTGTGTGCGCGCGCGCGCGTGTGTGTGTGTGCGTGTGCGTGTGTGTGCGTGCGTGCGAGTGTTCCCGTTTTATAGAGCTCAGTAAAGTTGTCTACTAACGTCGAAGAGGGTTATGAAAATGATTATGAAAACAGATAGGATTCAGATGAACACATAAAATCCCTTTGTCAAGAGTATAATGGAAGATTCTAGCTCTCACGAGGATGATATTAAGTCAATAGTTAAAGCAAAATAAACAAATGGATAATGTTGATAAAGAAGGGATGTAAAAAAATATATTTTCTAAAAAGTCAACTCCTACTAGTGTTAACCCTAGAGTGAACGGGCAAATAAAAGTTGTAGACGGGCTGGGTCTCACAGACCCAAAACGTAAAAAATCGGTAAACATTTTTTAACAATTGTAATTGAGTCAAACATATTTTTATACTACTTCTAGGAATGTTTTCAGTATTTCAAAACTAAATTCACAAAATAATATTGAAAAAAAAATTCATAACTATTTATTTACTTTTTTAAACATTTTACTCAAAAGAATTGCAATAATTTTATCAAAGTTACACTTAGAAGCTAAAAGTTGAACAAAAATACTGTGGTTGTTTTACACGCACTATTTAAGAGTAGTTCTAACATTAAAACAATAACAATTACTTAAAATTGAAAAAACAAGTTTCTATAGAGTTCCAAAGTTTTACGTTTTCCAGCATTGGCTACACAACATTTCAGCGTGGCCTAGACATAACCAAACTTTACACTCTTTACAAAAGTACTTTGTTTTGTTGTCTTTACACAAGGAACATCTACCACGCTTACCTGGAGCCGGATTCTGTTTAGCTTCATACCCGGAAAATGTAGTTGCTAACTGCCGAATCTCTCGCGGTAGGTTATCTTACTGAGCCCGGATGGTCAAGAAGGGCTGCAGCATCTGTTTTGCTAAGTCCTTGAGAAAAGCTCTCCTGGTTATGGACTGACCATTTGATTTAAACACAATGAAAGATGCGTTTAGAGCAGCAATGTTCATTGAAGCAAAAAACGAAGTTAATGGCCAACGTCTCGATCCTCTTGCAACGCTGTATTCAGCACACATAGCATTAGCCACATCAACACCTCCTTTAGTTGAATTATAATAAGTTATGATGCTGGGCTTCTTCTTTTCATTAGTAGAAGGGTCGATTTCACTGTCATGGTGCATAGATGAGAGTAATATAACACTTTTAGTTTTCTTGGGTACGTAAGATACCATTGTAAAATCTTCTTGGAATCCAAAAAGACTGGAATATTGTTCCTTGTTTCTTGTTGGAAGAAAGCTTGGAGGTATTTGAGGCTTATTATTCCGCAGGGTACCCACAAGTGTTAGCTTGTATTCTTTCAACAGAGTCTTAGCAGCGTCATAAGAAGTAAACCAATTATCAAGTGTCACGTTACGGCACTACCTTTGATAGGCTCAACTAACCGGAAGATAACATCATCGGCCTTGTTACTTATCTCGTAAGGACCGTTTGGTTGAGTACCAAAAAGATTTTATTTTAGTTGCTTTTTGTTATAATTACAATTAATATAAATATTAGTGCTAAAACTTAGCGCTAAAATGCTGGGTTTGAATTATTTAGTCTATCAGTTCGAATTCTACCGAAAAGACAACAAAAATTGATTAAAATTAATAAACATTTGAAAAAAACTGTATTAATTTCAATCCACTACCGGTTACCAAAAAATTATTTGGAATTGATTGGATGAATAAAAACGTATTTTATTAACGATTGAAAATTTGATCAAGATATATATATATATATATATATATATATATATATATATATATATATATATATATATATACATATGAAGAGTGTGAACTAATAGAAGGAATTGAATAAGCACTGTAAATTGTAAAAATAAAATAATTGGTTCATGATATAAGAGATATAACAAAAGGCTTTTGTATAATCCGTTAGGTCTTCGTTGCCATCAGACCTAAAGGCGAAATTAGAAAATTTTGTGTAATTTTTTGTAGATACATATCTATCTTTAGTAGTAAGTATGACCCTTTATAGTTTTATGGAGTCGTAATGGTTTTTATGGAGCTTAAATGGAGCCAAACGGCAAGCTTTAACATTGAAAGAGTTTTCGGTTTGCTGTGTGGAATGGAAGCCTGGACTTTGAAGCCGAAAACCATTAAGGGACTTTGGTCTTTTGAGATTAGGCGTTGTGGACTTTTGTTAATATTCTGGGTCCAAAGAGTAACGTGTGTTATGGAATAGGATGGAAAGACCTTGAAACTGAAAATTTTATAAAGATTAGAAAATTATATTTCGGTCGTGTCATGATATGTAATGAAATCCTTCAGCTAATCACTACAGGCTAGATCTTGCCTGGAAAGAAAAGGGTCGGAAGGAGGAGATCTTGCTTGCTAGCACTAAGAGATAACCACAGAATAGCATCTGAGGATCTCTTTAAATAGTGTGTTAGTGTGTTTCCAGGGTTAAATTGCCTATTATGACCAATTATCTGCTGAAGAAGAGTAAGTAGATAAGAGAAGGGTGTTTTTAAAAAAAATTGTGTTTGCATTTTACACAGAATACGAACGACTTACTGCTTTGAAACTTGCTAAAACAATGTTTGTTTGTTTAAAAATATTTCAAATTTAAAATTTTAAAAAGTAACTCTTATTTTAGCTGAGAAATTGTTCGAAGCAAATTTTAGTGACTAAACCGAGGACATTGTCTAAGAGGACGTTGCACAATTAGGAAGTCCTCCTACGCCTTTAAGGTCGTTAAATGTGGAAGATTAAAGTAGGCAGGTCATTTAGTGAGAATGTAACAAGTAGGCACACGTCACAGGCTTAATGGAAACACGATTGAGTGTGGATTCAGTTGACACGATTTTTAAAAAGAAACTTTTAAAACATTTCTAATATAGTCAAGATGTTTGAAAATATAAAAATACTAGAAAGAAAATTTTAAAATAAATTAAACATAATTTTTCGAAGATTATAGAACGTCAATTGCTTAGAAGGAAGAACTATTGATAGAAACTATAACAGAACTATATTTTGACTAAATAAATTTGTTGATTCTCCTCATAAAAACGTAGCATCATTGTATAAACAGCATAAACTACACCACGGTAATATACTGAATATATTTACAAATATATAAGTATAGTGCAGACCACGTAACCGTGCACTTGGCCTTGCGAGATTTCTCGTGTACTACCCCTTCTGAGAATATGTTACATATTCAGAAAGTTCTATACTTCAACAGCTTCTGCATTTGATATGTTTACACATATTTCAAGATTGTTTTTTTTCATACCGAAGCTAATTTATCATCGAATTTATCTAATATCGATCGTCTTATGCAAGTCAGTGTTTTGACAGTCCCTATCATGTTTGTAGGAAAGTATTTATACGGACTCTCTACCTCCAGTCTTGCATAATGTGATCTCTCAAGGCCAAGTGCACGGTTACGTGGTCCGCGTCAGTTTAATTCCATTGTATTATAAATGCCGAATGGAATATTAATGGGTATAGATATAATCGTATACCTGAATTTGTAATCATAATACCAAAGTTTAATAATCAAAGCGACCCAAAGTGTGATGAAAATTTGTTTAACATAGTTTTTCTCCACTTTATATTTAAAATAATCATTTTAGAGCTAAAATCTAGATTTTTATTAATTCATCAAAAATTTGAATTTTTAAAAACTGTATTTTCCTACCCAGCCCTGTAAGCAAAAGAAATTAAAAATTAAATTCAACTTCATATCGTAGTAAAATATAGTAGAACATTACTGGTTGCTTTAGGGTTGATTTTAACTTTGCTTATTTAGAAGATGCTTTGATTATTTTTCAGTAATTTCTTTTCTTAGAGTTGAAGCATAACGTTAATTTCGAAATGTTACTTGGCCGAAACGTAAAATAGAACTGAACCTTTTCAATTTGTTAATTTATCCAAACTGAAATTAATATTTGAAAACGATTTTGAAAAGATATACAGTATTTTGAATTGTTTATTAATCAAAACATTTTTCGAAAATTCGATAATAGGTATTTTTTAAAGTG